>CAWUFW010006684.1:0-600000 GCA_963921515.1 Calotriton arnoldi | reverse complement strand
CATGTACTCAATCAATCACCCAACCAGTAGCTCTGCACTCATGCAATCACTCAGGCACTATTCTTGTACTCAACCATTCACACAGGTATTACCCATACACTCATCCATTCTCTCAGGCACTACACATGCACTCATACAATGACCCAGGCACTACCCTTGCACTGATCCTTTCACTCACGCACTACCCATGCACTCATCTAAGCACCCAGGCATTACCCTTGCACTCATGAAGTCACTCAGGTACTACACAACTCATGCACTAATGCAATAACCCAGGCATTACCCTTCCACTTATCCTTTCAGTCAAGCACTACCCATGCACTCATCCAATCACCCAGGCAGTACCTCTGCACTCATGCAATCAGCCAGGCACTACCCATATACTCATCTTTCCTCTTAGGCACTATCCATGCACTCATCCAATGACCCAGGCATTACCCTTTCACTCGTGTTTTCACACAGGCACTACCCATGTGCTCATCCAATCACCCAGGCAGTACACCTGCACTCATACAATCACCTAGGCACTACCCAAGCACTCATGCAATCACGCAGGCACTTTTCTTTTACTCAACCATTCACTCAAGCACTAACCATGCACTCATTCATTCTCTCAGGCACTACCCATGCACTCATCCAATGACCCAGGCACTACCCTTGCACTGATCCTTTCACTCACACACTACCCATGCACTCATCTAAGCACCCAGGCATTACCCTAGCACTCATGAAGTTACTCAGGTACTACACATGCAATCATCCAATCACCCAGGCAGTACTCCTGCACTCATGCAATCACCCAGGTACTACCCATGCTCTTATGCAATCACTCAGGCACTACTCTTGCACTCAACCATTCACTCAGGTACTACCCATGCACACATCGTTTCTCCTAGGCAATACCCATGCACTCATCCAATGAGCCAGGCATTATCCTTGCACTCATCCTTTCACACAGGTACTACCCATGCATTCATCCAATCACCAGACACTACACCTGCACTCATACAATCACCCAGGAACTACCCATGCACTCATGCAATCACTCAGGCACTGTTCTTGTACTCAACCATTTACTCAGGCACTACCCATGCACTCATCCATTCTCTCAGGCACAACACATGCACTAATAGAATAACCCATGTATTACCCTTGAACTTATCCTTTCAGTCAAGCACTACCCATGCACTCATCCAAATAACCAGGCAGTAGCTCTGCACTCATGCAATCACTCAGGCACTATTCTTGTACTCAACCATTCACCCAGGCATTACCCATGCACACATCCATTCTCTCAGGCAGTACCCATGCACTCATCCAATGACCCAGGCACTACCCTTGCACTGATCCATTCACTCACACACTACCCATGCACTCAGCTAAGCATCCAGGCATTACCCTTGCACTCATGAAGTCACTCAGGTACTACACATGCAGTCATCCAATCACCCAGGCAGTACTACTGCACTCTTGCACTCACCCAGGCACTACCCATGCTCTTATGCAATCATTCAGGCACTACTCTTGCACTCAACCATTCACTCAGGCACTACCCGTGCACTCATCTTTTCTCTTAGGCACTGCCCTTGCACTCACCCAATGAACCAGGCATTACCCTTGAACTCATCTTTTCACGTAAGCACTACCCATGCACTCATCTATTTCTCAGGCACAACTCATGCACTAATGCAATAACCCAGGCATTATCCGTCCACTTATCCTTTCAGTCAAGCACTACCCATGCATTCATCCAATCACCCAGGCAGTACACATACACTCATACAATCACCCAGGCACTACCCATGCACTCATCCAATCACCCAGACAGTACCTCTGCACTCATGCAATCACTCAGGCACTACTGTTGCACTCATACTTTCACTCACACTACCCATGCACTCATCCAATCACTGAGGCAGTACCTCTGCACTCATGCAATCACCCAGGCACTACCAATGTACTCATCCATTCACTCAGGCATTGCGCATACGCTCATCCATTCACTCAGCCACTACTCATGAACATATCAAATCACCCAATCACTACTCTTTTACTCTTTCATCCACTCATTTATTATGCATGCGCTCATCCATTCACTAAGACACTACTTATGCACAATTCTTACATTCATCACACACACATTTATGCAAGCAATCACTTTCACTACATTCAAATTTTATAATTTTAACCAGTATAGGTGGTTCCGCAAGAACCTTGTTTTTTTTTACAATTTTGAGTTTTTTTGTATTTTCTAAAAATATTTTATTTTTTCAGGTGTTTTTGATTTTTTTAAACTAAAAAATAAAATGTAACAAGTCCAACTGTAGTGTTTCATAACAACAAAGAAACACAAGGTAGAACTCCCCCAAACAAAATGAGCACTTATGTGCTTTTAAAAGATTAATAATTGCGTAAATTGAAAGTTCCCCAACACAAAGAGTTGTGAGGCATTTTCTGCTGTGAATTCCTGCATTAGCATGTTCAGGGAAGATCTGGGGTTGTGGAGTGGTGAGAACAGCACCAGCTGACGTTGATGGTTGGTTAATGTCATCAGCTGCAGGTTGCTCCCTCTTCTCCTGTGCCAAAAATTTCTCACGCAACACGAGTTGGATGGATGGTTTCCAAATGTTTATTCATAGAAGAAGTGCCACAGGAGTATTTTTTTTCAGACCCTCTGGAGAGGACTTTGTGGCAAATGCTGCAGGTGACCTTTCTGGCATTTACCTTCTTCTCCCATTCTGGCACAGTGAAGAAAACCCATACAATGCTTTCTTTCCTTTTTTTGGCTGGCTCTTATACCTACTCCATCTCCTCCTGCTGCTCCTCTTCAGGAAAAGCTGATGCCATTGTTGAATGGAAAAAATGTTGGAACACCAAATAAAAATAAAGAATCTCCAGAGCCTACAAAAAATTAGTCTAACAAGGAGACACACCCAAAATGAAAGGACAAGAACAGGTGTTGGTTCCACCCTCTAAGAGAATGAAAAGTTTTTTAACCAATAAAAAGCTTTCTTTCCATGTCACATGGATTTGCGTACGGGATGCGAACCCATCGCGTATACGTCGCAAACCCGCAAAATTTAGTAAATTTAATATAAACGTATAAATTGCTATTAGGATATTGTTTTAAACTATTTTAATGGATAAATTTAAGCAAAAGAGATATTTAAACCTGCAACATTGATATTTCATACTTTTGAAAATTATGCCGGAGTCCCGACCCCTACAGGATTGAGGAAATGCATGCCGGCAGGGTTCGCGACCCCTACGCGACTGTTGAGTGTTTGTGCAGCGTAAATAAAAATGTGTTTTAAAGATCTTAAAAATGTTTTACAACTACGCTAATACTAATTTTTTGTATTCAATAATAAACCTCTTTGTTTAAAAAATATATTATTACACTGTAAGTACGTATTTTAGACTTACATTCATTTAACGGATTTGCGCACCGAATGCGAAGATCCGCAACTGGTGCGTGATACCGTTGCGTCCTCAAAAATCTGTTAAAAACATTTCAAAACAAATATATAACTGCTATATCGCTAATTTTTGCACTCAGTAATAAACCTCTTCATGAAAAAAATATATTAATTCGTTCTAAATATGTATTTTAGACTGATATTCGTATAACGGATCCGTGCACCCACCGCGTAGGTTCGCGATCGGTGCACAACCCTTTTTTGTAAACAAAAAAAAAAATATATATATATAAAGAAGATATTTTTCATAATGAGAGAACAAAACATCTTGTACACTGTTAAAAGCAATCATACAAAATTTAATTTAGCAAAAAACAGTAAACAAAAATGGCCCTAAAATATTATATACAAATTTTCTTTTTCTATTCATAATTCTGTCCTATAATATCACACTGTACAAAATTAGGAACAATAGAACAATATCACAATTTCGTAAAAACTATAATTATTCAAATAAATAACACTATAAATCTTTAATCAGCTATGTTATATATATTTTTAAAAAGTGATTATAATTATTTAAAAAGTTTTTAAAAATACATAGAAAATCATACAAAAAAGGAAAAAAGTTACAAACATATTTTAATAAATAGAATTGTTTACAAAACTTTTGAAATTCACAAAAAAAAAACAGAGGTTTCACGCACGTTATAGTTAGGAATTAGCACTTAAAAAACCTTAGAAATTCACTGAAAAAACCAAAGGTTTCAGGGACGTTATAGTTAGGAATTAGCATTTAAAAAACCTTAGAAATACACTGAAAAAAACCATAGGTTTCAGGGATGTTATAGTTAGGCTGAAATTTAACTTGCAAAAAAACTGAGAAATTCAGCCGTTATAGTTAGCTGAGCTAAATATAGCTCACGCCCCAGAAATGCACTGCTGATGACGTCACATATTACATCACTCATGACATGGTCTGTGACATCACTGATGAAATCACTGATGACATCTCAAATGACATCACTGATGACATCATCCACTTAATCTCTGATGCACGTCCTCACACCCTAATATAACCTTTCATACACCCACCATTCTCGAAACCATAGACACACCAATACCAGTTAGTACATACCCACTCACTGATTCATAGGTCTATACACGCATCCACTCACTCACCCACACATTCACTCATACACGCATTCACTCATCAATACAGCCACTGATATATGCCCTCATACACCCATACAGACACTCACACACCGCCACTCATCCATAGAGTTACTCACACACCTAGTCAGTCACCCAAATAGTAAATCGCACTGCCCTTTACTCACCTATAAAGTTATACCCACACCACCTCACTCACTCATATAGATACTAACACATAGTAACTCTCTTTTACAATCACTAACACAAGCACACACTCATCCATGCAATCACTCACTCTCACATACAATCACTTATATACTACAACACTCACATATAATGTCTTACTCATATGTAGTTACTCACCCATATACCACTGAGACATCCATTCACTCAACGACACAGCCATACGCACACTCACTCACCCATAAAGCCCCTTGCACATGTACTCATGACCCATACACCCAGTGAATCACCCACTCACACAATCATGCAAGAAGTCACACTCCCCCCCACCCACCCAAAGAAATGAAATGGGCATTTATAGAGCGCAGACTGTCGCTCCCAAAGGAGCCTCCTGGCGCTATTCAGATAACAGGCGAGCTAGTAAGACGATAGAACCTAGATAAGGGCAAGACTGGATACGTCACTTAATCCATAGATCCAGGTCTTTAGAGCTTTTCTAAACAGCTTTTCTGAATACATCATTCTCAGTTTGTTAGGCATAAAATTCCAGGCTTTTACACCAAGTACTGTAGCAGTTTTCCCTCCCTGGTTTTAAGTCTAAAACCAGGTAATTTGAGGAGGTTAGCAGATGTGGATCTGAGTGTCCTTCCTGGAATGTAAGGTGTAAATCTCCTAGAGAGATATTCTGGTCCGATTTGACGGATAGCTCTGAAGATGATGACCAAAAGTTTAAATAGAATTCTCTTATGCAGCGGAAGCCAATGAAGGGTTTTCAAAGCTTCTGATGCTGATGACCTGCGTGGAAGTTTCAAGACAAGTCTGGCCGCTGCGTGTTGTACTACCTGTAGTCTCTTCAAGATGGATTTATTGACCCCTACTAACAGGCTGTTACAGTAGTCAAGTCTTGAAAGTAATAACGCCACAGCCACTGTTTTCCTTGCAGCCAGTGGAATCAACTCAAAGAATTTTTTCATGGTTTTAATCATTCCAAAGCAGGAACCCACCACCTTAAGGGTGTGGTGTTTGAAGGAGAGAGAGGAGTCAAACCATACCCCCAAATTCTTGGCCACCTCCACTGTGGCAGGGGGAGCTGCTGCCTCTTCCGGCCACCAATACTTCGGTTGAAAGGGATTGTCTTTCCCGATCAACAGGATTTCTGTCTTGTCCGTATTACAACGGAGATGGTTGTTTTTCATCCAATTGATGACCGTTGTGAGACAAGATTTAAAATGTTCTTCAGCCTCTGTAGAGTTTTTCTCAAGGGACAAGATCAGCTGTGTATCATCCGCATAGGATGTTGTTTCTATCCCGTAGGCCGGAATGAGGGAGATAAGTGGGGCCATATATATGTTAAACAAGAGTGGACTAAGTGAGGCCCCCTGGGGGACTCCTGTGTTGATGGTCCGTTCTGAGGAAAGAAAGGTGCCCAGGGAGACTGCTTGCTTCCGATTGGACAGGAAGGATGTGATCCAGGCCAGAGCTGTGTTGGAAATGCCACAAGATTTTAATCTGGCCAAGAGGATGTCATGAGATATAGTATCGAAGGCAGCTGACAGATCTAAAAGGATCAACACTGCCTTCCTGCCATTGTCGGTGATGAATTTCAGAGTGTCAGATATCTCCAGTAGGGCTGATTCTGTGGAGTATTTCAGGCGGAAGCCCGATTGTCGAGGATGGAGGATCTGGGCTGACTCTACAAAATTAGAGAGTTCCTTAAAGACCATTTTTTCAGTGACCTTACCAGCGATTGGTAGTAAGGATATGGGCCTATAGTTGGAGAGATTGGCAGAATCGATATTTTGTTTTTTCTTTAGGGGCTTCACTATTGCGAATTTCCACGCATCAGGCACTATGCCAGAGGACAGCGAGGAGTTCACAATCCTATTGATCATGGGATTCACTATATCCAAAATGTGATGCAATATTATTGGGGGACAAGCATCACGTGGGGAACCTGATTTACATGCTAAGATAGCTTCATATGTCTGGGATAGAGTGACTGCTTGAAAGGTATGAAATAAGGGTCTATCCTGCGTGTGATCTAAACCCAACTCATTCCCCACTTCTTCTGTTCTTAATACTCCGAAATCTTTTTGGATATTGATGATTTTTTCCTCAAAGAATGTTGCGATGTCATTACAGAGAGATTGAGAGGGAGGGACCTCTGAGTGTAGGGCACTCAGGCACCCAAACAGCTACTCAGAAAACCAATTATTAACTCAGAGACATTCATGTCCCTAATTACCAACCCATGTATCCACTTACACACCAACTGAAAGACTGATACAGATGTTCCCACAAATTAGTTACCCGCCTATACATTCACTGAGACATGTATAATCACTCACTTATACAGTCAGTCACACACCCACTAAATCATTCGTTCAAACACTCATACACCCACTCATTCTTCAATACATCTTGGTGTATATATATATATGATATTCTTAAACTTTTTAGAAACACTCAGTCACTGGATGATGTCATCAGTGATGTCATGAGTGATGTCACTGACCAAGTCATGAGTGATGTAATATGTGACGTCATCAGCAGTACAATGCAGGGGAGCGAGTTATAGTTAGCTCAGCTAACTATAACGGCTGAATTTCTCTGGTTTTGTGCGAGTGAAATGTCAGCCTAACTACAACGTCACTGAAACCTGTGGTTTTTTCTGTGAAAATATATATATATATATATATATATATATATATATATATATATATATAGATATTACCTACTGGTGGTCGCCAGTAGGTAGTTATAGTTAGAACCTAGTTTCCATAGGAAAAGCGTTTTTTGATTTGCCAATATCTTTGGCGCCGTTTGAAGAATGTTCGTGAAATTTTACAAAAAACAGGGTTGGACCGCTCACTTTGTGTGTTAAAAGTTTCGGGGTGATTCGTCAAGCGGGCGGCGAGAAAAAATGGGGGTACCAAAGCGCGTTTTCCTCATGTTAATTTCCATAGAAACTTTATTACAGGCTACAGCCCGACCTGCTTAACGGAATTACACCAAATTTGGCAAAAAGGTAGGTCTTGGTTTAGAGTGCGCCCTTTTTTTAAATGGTGTAAATCTGTTCAGTAGTTCCTGAGAAATTAAAAAAATAAAAATATCGATATCTGAGCACCGAGGAGAAGTCGCGAACCCTCCCGAGCACATGCTCAATTCTGATTGGCTGCCAACACTCCAAACCAGAATGTGTTGGCAGCCATCTTGTGACTAGGTAAAACAGAGTCACAAGAGAAAGGGTGAAACAAAGATAAAAAACATGAAAAGGGGGCAGGGTAAATCGGCCGAATTCACGCTGGGATCACGAATTCGGCCGAGAAGATAAAAATAAAACAAAGCGCGGGCTCCCGTGCTTGGTTTTTGAAAGCCCTCGGTTGTGCCAGGTCCAGGGGGCACTTACCAATAAATTTGTGGGGGCCCATGTGGGGCTCCCACAGCCCCGGGGACCACCACCTCCCCAGGGCTTATTAAATTAAATACGGGGGGCACGCGGCCCCCCCGCAGCCCCGGGGACCGCCACCTCCCCAGGGCTTCTTTAGTAAATGCGTGGGGGGGTCCCAACCCCCCCATGCTGCCCCGGGGACCACCACCTCCCCGGGGCATTGATGTAAATGTGCGGGGGGCCTCATGGGCCCCCCTGAGCCCCGGGGACCGCCACCTCCCCGGGGCTATAAATAATAATTAGTGAGGGGGGGCTCAAGCCTCCCCATACTGCCCCAAGGACCACCACCTCCCCGGGGTACTTAATATTCAAATTCGGGGGTCTATTACAGACCCCCAGGCCCCGGGGACCACCACCTCCCCGGGGATTTAAATACATTGGGAGGGGGGCCACGCGGCCCCCTCCTGGAGCCCTTGATGGTCCTGGGGACCACCACCCCCCAGGGCCAGCTCCTGCAATGTCCTGGGGTGCCCACCCCGGGACATTGCTGTTTGCTATGGCAGGGCGGGAGCACAGCTCCCGCCCTGTCATAGCAAACTCTGCTTTGCTTCCTTGAAGCGAGAGCAGGAAAACCTGCTCTCGCTTCAATGAAGCAAAGCAGGCTTGCTTTTGGGCAAGGTGAGCTGCATATCAGCAGCTCCCCTTGCTCAAAAGCAATGCCGGCTCCAGCAGGAGGCGAGGAGCCGGCAGGACCGTGGGGGCATTGGGGCTCCCCCCACGGTCCCTATCACAGAGGTCAGGCCCCGGAGGATGGGGTCCCCGGGGCCAGAAGTGGCCCGGGAGGGGGGCCATGTGGCCCCCCTCCCCTCTAATAATAAAAACGAAAAAAAGAAAAGGCCGGCCCCGGGGGATGGGGTCCCCGGGGCCATAATTGGCCTGAGGAGGGGGGCCACGTGGTTCCCCTCCTAATAAATAAATAAAAAATATTTTAAAAAGACTGGCCATGCCCCGGGGGATGGGGTCCCTGGGGCCGAAATTGGCCTCGGGAGGGGGGCCATGCGGCCCCCTTCCCGTTTATTTTTTAATTTTTTTAATAAATAGGGGTGAGGCTCTGGGGGATGGGGTACCCAGGGCCCCAAAAATGGTAATAGAAGGGGAAGTCACACAGCCCCCCTTCTAAAAAATAAAATAAAGAATAAAAGCCGGCATCTCGCCGGAGGCCCAGCCCCCTCCCTGCAGCACTCTGCAAACGCACCCCCTGGCACGTTGTAAGTTGGGGAATTAATTTCCCTTGAATACTGAGGGTCCATGGGGGCCAACTAGCCCACCAGGTACCTCCAGTATGCGCCAGAGAGCTGCGTTGCAGAGAGGTGGTCCGAGACCACGCCCCCTTTTTACACCACTCTGCAAACGTGCCTCTTGGCGCACAGCCGGTGGGGCGATGAGGTCCTCTTGTGTCCTGAGGACCTCAGGACAAAAGTGGACTTCATCCTCCGAGCAGCAGTGTGCCAGAAGCCGCGTTTGCAGCGTGGTGTAAAAACGGGAGTGGCCTCGGAACACCTCTCTGCAATGCAGCTTTATGGCGCTTACTGGAGGTACCTGGTGGGCTAGTTGGCCGCCAGGGACCCTCAGGATTCAAGGGGACTTAATAGGGATGTTATAGTCAGAAATTAGCATTTAAAAAACCTTAGAAATTCATTGAAAAAAACATAGGTTTTAGGGACGTTATAGGTATAAATTAGCATTAAAAAAACCTTTGAAATTCACTGAAAAAACCATAGGTTTCAGGAACATTATAGTTAGTTGGACATTTCACTCGTACAAAACGAGTGAAATTCGGCCGTTATAGTTAGTTCAGCTAACTATAACTCGCGCCCCCGCAATGCACTGCTGATGACGTCACATATTACATCATTCATGACATGGTCAGTGACATCACTGATGACATCACTGATGACATCTCAAATGACATCACTGATGACATCACTGATGACATCATCCACGTGATAATCTGATGCACCTCCTCACACCCTAATATAACCTTTGATACACCCACTCTAAAATACAGACTACCATTTTCGAAACCATAGACACACCAACACCAGTTACTACATACTCACTCACTGATTCCTAGGTCTACACACACATTCAGTAATTCACCCATACAGTCACTCATACATGCAGTCACTCATCAATACAGCACTATCATACGCACTTGTACAACTATACAGACACTCACACACCGTCACTCACCCATAGAGTTACTCACACACCTAGTCAGTCATGTAAAGAATCAATCACACTCCCATTTACTCACCTATACAGTTAGACACACACCACCTCACTTATTCATACAGATACTAACACATACTTACTCTCTTATTGTGAGAAGTTGGCCTGGTATATGCTGTCCACTAGTTATAGTGGGCACCTTGCACCAGTCCAAACAACCCCTTATGGATGATAGGTTAAAGACAACCTTTATTGAAAGCTATCCTAGTGGTAGCTATGGAGAGCAGCCTTCAGGCTAAGTCTTGGAGGAATGTAAAGCAGATTGTTTTACCAGTCTATAATCTCTTGAGTGACCAAATGAAAGAGGACCACACCAGGGATATATATATAAAATATATGTATTTAGTCTTAAACTCACCCCTCTAGTCTCTTTATGAGGCTAGAGTTCGAAGTACATAAGTTATAAGGCGAATATCAGCAGTTATTAGCACAATACACGTTTGAGCCCTAGGGCCGTACCAAACCATATACTAAAATAGTGGTATAAGAACCACGACTGAGCTAGACACAAGGCCTAGAGCCTGCAGAAGTGCTTGGACCCCAAGGAACCACCCAAGGTAGTGACACAGGGGACCCACGGGGGATGCGTGCAGTGTGAGAACACAGCCGCAAATCGCCATTGACTCCTATGGGGAAAGTCGCGGTTGGATTTTTAAAGAAAAAGGACACTTCGGAGAGGACTTCCAGTTAACCCCTTTAAACTTAAGAGTTTCTAGGGCCCACACCCACGTGAGTACCGAAATACTCGAGTTACCTCACCCAGGGAATCTGGTGCATACGTGTTAAAAGGTGTCGGGAATCGTCGTCGTTTTCAATAGTGTCCTCTTGGAAAGTGCTGCTGCCGTGCAGTGGAAGAGTGTCCGGTGCGATCCAAGCCTGGATCGAGGAAGAGGAAGACCTGAAAGCAGAGGGGACAGAGTCTGGGTCACTAGCCAGTGACCAGGGGCACGATAGTCGAATGCCCTCAGATGTTGGGTGCTTCAGGTGAGTTGACGGGTGCCTTGACTCTTCAGCCACGAGGTCCAGGAGGCGTCAACGACAACCAGGAGCTGGAATCGAGCTGTCCCACAAAGTTTGTTGAGTGCTGCGGTGTCGGCCACCAGATTGGACCCAATAAGCCTTGGCAACGGCAAGTCACTGGGAAATGAAGAAAAGGCTCCGGTGCAGACCAGCAAGGTCTGAGGGACTCACCCAGTGAGGGAAAGTCAGGGCACTTCTGGAGCAACCAGAAAAGCCCAAGCAATTGAAGAGTTGCCTTCCTGGGGACCCACTAGCCAACGGACTAGAGATTGTGAAGGAGCCTCAAGCGGTCGCTCTTGGAGCTGGCCCACGGGACACTCATGGAGTGTAGGCCAGTGTTCTTTGCTGCAAATGGTGCTCGGAACTAGAGCTACTTGGAACCCAAAGCACGGCTTCGAGAGATGTCAGGAAGTTGGTGCACTTGCAAATGTGCTTGGTGTCCAGGGGTCACAGTTCCACATTACCCACAACAGCTACGGGCCTCAGCTTTGCAGGGGACTCAGGGCAGCCTCAGGGAAGTCTGCAAATCTACCTCTGGTGATGCAAAGACTTCGGCGTCCGGCGGGAGCTTCAGTGATGCAGACCGGACAGATGCTTTGTTGGTGCCTGCCAAGCAGGGGAGTCACTCCTTGACCCCAAGGGAGATTCTTCAGTCCTCTAATCTTGATGTAGAGCGTCGAAGGTCCAGGATTCATCTTCAGAGTTTCGTCCAGGGATATCTAAAGTCCTGTTGCCAGGGTTCCCTTACTTATAGTAAATAATGGGGTTGGACTAACTCTGGGGACCCACCTATGGGAGGGTTTGGAAAGAGGGGTGGCTACACCCATTTCCTTTGTCCAGTTTCATGCCAGAGCAGGGGCTGGCAGCCCCTGCAACCGGTTTGAACTGGGGTATGCACGAGGACACCAAATGTGCCCCCAGTGCAGGACTTCAAAGCACTCAGAGAGTGCACCACCCAGCCCCAATCCACTAAGGCCTGTCTGGGAGGTGGTAACACCTCCCTGAGACAGGAAACCTATTGTCCAGGCCTCCCCTGCCGGAGTTTTGGTCAGCAGCAGGAGGCCAGACTCGTGTCTGTGGCTGCAGCATCCATTTTGTGATGCCAGGCTCTGCTTAGTTGATACCGGGTATACCGGTGTTGTCATGTCTCTCCCTCTAGAAGGGTGGGATCATACTCCCACACCAGGTACTGGTGTGGGGGTATGATTCCAAGGTGTTTGACACCAAACACGACATGTTTCCGTGCAGCCATCCCAAAGTTATCACTTACTGTTTAGATATAATGCACTTAAGAGTATATGGTCAGGCTGCACCACAGACAACCCCGGATAGGAGATTCCGAGGGCTGCAGAGGGGCTCTGCTCATGCATGGGCACCCTCTCACATATAACCAAGCACCCTGCCTTCAGGATTGATAAGGCCTGCCATAGGGGTGACTGAAGTGTACTTAAGGTACATGGAATCAATTTAGAGAGGAAGCAGCTAGGCTGGGGTCCTGGATAGCAGGGCCCCAGCCAGACTAAAGTCGAAAAACAGTGATACACCAGCAAAAAGTGGGGGTAACCATAAGAGGCAGATCCTACTCTCCTACACAACCCCCCCAAACGCAGGGACATTAAACTAACCTTGACCAGTTAAGTCTTCATGTTCTAAGTGGAAATATCTGGAGAGTCCATCTGCATTGGCATGGTTACTCCCAGGTCTATGTTCCACTGTATAGTCCATCCCCTGTAGGGAAATGGACCACCTCAAAAGTTTGGGGTTTTCACCCTTCATCTGTTTTAGCCATAAGAGGGGCTTGTGGTCTGTTTGAACAAGGAAGTGAGTGCCAAACAAGTATGGCCTCAGCTTCTTCAGAGCCCAAACCACAGCAAAGGCCTCCCTCTCAATGGCTGACCAACGTTTCTCTCTGGGGGTCAGCCTTCTGCTAATAAACGCTACTGGCTGATCCTGACCTTCATCATTCAACTGTGACAGTACAGCCCCTACCCCCAACTCAGATGCATCTGTTTGCACAATGAACTTTTTGGAGTAATCAGGACTTTGCAGAATGGGAGCAGTGCACATGGCCTGCTTCAGGTCATCAAATGCCTTTTGACAGCTAACTGTCCACTGAACCTTTTTGGGCATTTTCTTAGAGGTTAAGTCATTCAGGGGTGTCACTATTGATCCATACCCCTTGACAAATCTTCTGTAGTACCCAGTCAGGCCTAAAAAGGCTCTCACCTGAGTCTGGGTAGTTGGAGCAGCCCAGTCCATGATTGTCTGGATCTTGCTCTGCAATGGTTAAACCTGGCCTCCACCCACAAGGTGGCCCAGGTACACAACCTGACTCTGCCCTATCTGGTACTTTGTGGCCTTGATAGTTAGACCTGCCTTCTGCAGGGCCTCCAAAACATTTCTGATGTGGACCAGGTGATCCTCCCAGGTGGAGCTAAAGACAGCAATATCATCTAGATATGCTGCACAATAGGCTTCCAGACCTGTAAGGACTGTGTTCACCAACCTCTGAAAAGTGGCAGGTGCATTTTTCAAACCAAAGGGCATCACCACAAATTGGTAAAGCCCACCAGGGGTAGAAAATGCAGTTTTTGGCTTTGCATCATCAGCTAGTCTGATCTGCCAGTAGCCAGCTGTTAGGTCAAATGTGCTTAGATTAAGCCTGGGCAAAGCACTACGCTACGCTCGCGTAGTTTGCGAAGTTTGCGCTACTTCGCACTACGCGAATTGCACGTAGCACAGTGCAAACACGCGTAGCGTAGTGCAGCAGTCATTTTTTGCTTGCCCGCGGTCCTCAACGCCAAGTTGGCGACCGCGAGCAAGCAAAATGACATCCCGGCGAGACTTTTTCTCGTTCGCGATCAGCAACATCAAGTTGCCGATCGCGAGCGTGAAAATAAACCTCCCGGCGAGATTCTCAACGCGGGGAGGTCAGGTTTCTCATTGCGAGTGGTCGCGTATGCTCGCGATGAGAAACTACCAGTCCGCGTTGAGAAAGCTGCCGCTCGAGTAAAAATCTACTCGAGCGGCAGTAAAAGATAGCTTCGCACTGTGCAAGATGCCGTTTTCAATGATTGCACAGTGCGGACAAGCATCCGGCACTGTGCAATCATCGTGAACAGCGCACTACGCAGTTCGCGTAGCGCTACGCGTAGCTCGCGTAGTGCGAAGTGCACTTCGCGTAGCTTCGCATAGCGCTACTTCGCGAACTACGCCCAGGGTTAGCTTAGATACTTGGCTGAGGCCAAAGTGTCTATTAGCTCATCTGCCCTGGGGATTGGATGGGCATCCGTCCTAGTGACTGCATTGAGGCCTCTGTAGTCCACACAAAACCTCATCTCTCTCTTACCATCTTTGGTGTGAGGTTTTGGCACCAGGACCACTGGACTAGCCCAAGGGCTATCTGAAGGCTCAATGACACCCAGCTCCAAAATATTCTGGACTTCTGTCCTGATACAGTCCCTGACCTGGTCAGGTTGCCTGTAAATATTACTTTTAACAGGCAGACTGTCCCCAGTGTCCACTTCATGAGTGCACCAGGTGGTCTGACTTGGAGTCAGAGAAAACATGTGTCTGAACTGATTGAGCACAAGAAAATATAGAGAGGGGCCCTTTTACCACAAAGGGAGTAGGGCACCAAGTGGACAAAAGTCAGAAAAAATCCCCCTTTCGGCAAATACTGGTTATCAAACACTCAATCAATGACTAGCAGCAAAATCACTCAATCACCAGAACAAAACACTAACACCCTCAATAGGCCAAGTGTTCAGAAAATACAAACATTTATTTTGATTAAAAAGATATCATTGCAATTCATCATATACAGTAAATAATCCCATATTGTACATCAAAATAAAAACAATAGTTAAAAAGTTAAAAACCACATTCTATACACAAATAACACACTCGGGAGAACTTGCAAGAAAAAATGCTCTCTTGTCAAAGATGAAGGCAGAAACATAAAACCCGGATCATTTGATTTCTATACAATTATTATTCTATGTACTCAATTCTTTCGATAAACAAATGTCTCCACAGTCTCTAGTTTGCCTTCTTTGTCTTGCGTCGACGCGTTTCGGTGGATGTTACTGATTAAGAACCACCTTCCTCAGGACAGGAATTCTCATCTCCCATGTAAACTATTTGATCTATATTCAATAATAAAATAGCCATAAAAAACAAACAGTTAGCCCATTGAGAGTGTATACTTTAAGAGTAAGACATTAAAACATAACTGCTATAGTCAATAATCTATCTCTAATCCCAATAAGTTTAAAAAAACATCTAAACACATTAGATAAAATGCCATTCGCAAATATCTCCCCTAAATCGGGGATAAATAAATCAGCAATAGTGTTTCTATCCTGGTGACCCAAACCACAATTCATTCATACAGCTAAGGAAGACACATCTATACACAGTAGTTATATTGTTAAATCACCCATACATTAATATCTCACTCATCTATATCAATATTAGTGTTAGATAACAATATATCTCTACCTGTATTTATGAAGCACACCAACTCCAGAAAAATTGCAGGTTAAACACCTTGCAACAATAATGTCAGAAGACAAATGTCTCTCCCTCTCAGGCCGTAAAAAAAACTGGCCAATCCGTCTGCCAACAGACAATCCTGATATCTCCTGGAATAGGTTTATAAGGGATACATACCCCTGTAAAGAAATGGAGGTTTTAATAACTCATATAGTTCTATAATTCAGTGTAATAAAACTCAGGCTATGTCATGTTACCTTTTTGTTTAAATTGAGCACCAAGCTTCTTAGGATAGTAGTAGTCTTCAGTCCATATATTCAATACAGGCTCTACTTTAGTTACTAAAAGGACAAAGGATTATCATACTAGATTATTCCGTTTAAACCTGACTATTCGTGATCCTTCATGTCAAAGACCCCACTATTAACCAACCAAGGTGATAATACGCCTAATTAAAATCATTTACATTTAGGCAACATTGCTATTCTTCAGACGTTTATAATATATATAAAAAGAGAGACTAATACCTCTACTTTTAAATACTAGCATATACTCATAATCTATTTAAACCCCTGCGCTACTTATATTTCGATGATAATTAGTAAACCTGGCTATTCATAGCCACCCAGCTAGTCAAACACTATAGCGAAGGAGGAAATAGGCGCCATGCAACTCACACTAAATTATATATTGCCCGGACTAAAGCAATAAGATGCCTGATTTAGAAGGAATTTTTTCATAGGCACCAACGCTATTCTTCAGACGTTTATACTCTGCATGAAAGCCGACTCATCTCACCCCTTTAGAATATTATCATAAACAAATAATCAGTTTATTTATATCGCACAGTAAATAAACCCTTTTTCTGCACATGTTCCGGTAGTTTGAACAAATACCGGCTTTAAACTGCCAAACGGCTCTTCAGAAACTTTCATATTGGTGAAATAAACACCATGCAACTAACTATAAATACTATGTAGTGTAAACATAAACCGTAACGATAACGCTAATCTCATTCTCTAATGTAGCGATAATATACATAGTTCTGCTCAAAAGCGCAATGCCAAAACAGAGTGTTAATGCACTTGAGCTCTTACAATGTTTAGGAAAACCCAAGAAGGATTTCAAAAAAACACCCACTAGCAAACTAACGAAAGGAAAAAAATAAATACAAACACTATTCCTCTATCGTACCTGTAGTCCAAACGTGCTGGCCTCATCTCTGGTAACTGCTCCGTGGTTAAAAGACACTGAACCACTCCGGAAACCTCCGTTCTTTTATGTGCCTATCCCTCGACTAATTGGTCGTGATAAAATACAGCTGCATCTCTTTACGAAATGCAACCAAAAGTTATACAGCCATGGCGGCCATCTTAGCCTTCCCTTACTCTATGTTAAATCAAAGGGGACTTAATATACCTCATTCAATCACTATAGTGTTACCAAAGGGTACCTAAAACGAAATAAGCAATATATCAAGAATATTGTCTCATAGAGGCTGAACCTGATGCCTGCCCATGACGTAATCCTATATGTTCTCATTGGCCACTTAAAAAGATCAATGAATTCTGATAAAAAAATAAAAAAATCATAAAAAATGGCTGGAGTCCTTAAATCTTCAACCGTATTTCAGTTTTATTATAGAAATACAAAAAAACGAAATTGCTAACTGACTTTAGTTATAAGGGAACGTTACAATATTATAATCACAATCCCTATATACTATGCGCCCAACTCTGTCCATAAGGGCAGCCATCTTGGCCTGACTTAAACAATGTTTAAGCAATAGAGTTACCAAAGGGTACCTAAAACAAAATAAGCAATATATAGAAAATATTGTCTCATAGAGGCTGAACTTAAATATATTGTAGGGAGAAAATATATAATATAATTCACCCTATAAGACGATCCCACTCTTCCTTGGAATTAAGACCATTACGAACTGTATTAAACCATGAGATGTACCATTGTTCCCTAGCTTTCCGTTTATGTTCCATATTACCTCCACGTGCCCCTATCCAGATTTTCTCCAATATAAACCATTCAATATCCAAATCATTATGGCCCATTTCAGTATAGTGAGCAACTAAGGGAGCATTGGCCTTCTTTGTTCTAATAGCAGAACGATGTTCTTGAAGTCTGATACGCAGCTCCCTACCAGTCTCTCCTATATAGCCCTTACCGCAAGGACATCTCAGAAAATAAACTATATTCTTACTCCTACAATTATTAAGTGATCTTGAGACAACATGGCACCCATTGTATTCCAGACTTCTTAATTCTATACATAATGCGCAAACATTACATGTGCCACATTTTACATTCCCTAATGCAGGTTTTTTATCTAATGTACTTTGTATATTTCCTTGGCTCTCTCTGTAGGTATATACTAGCTCGTTCTTTAGATTTTTATTTCTTTTAAAAGCAAAAATTGGTTTCTCTAACTTCTTCTCTTCATCATTATTTATGATATGCCAATTACTGTTTATTACATTCTTAATCTTATTACTAATGTGTGAGAAATTACTCACAAAGACCACCTTATCCAGTTCTTTTCTCTTGTCACCAGTTTTATTAAACATAGCATCTCTATTGTAGAATCTCGCACGCTTGTATGAGTGCAAGATTAATTTATTAGGGTAGCCTCTCTCTTTAAACTTCTTCTTCATATTTACAGCATGCTTGTCAAAATCATTAATATTAGAACAATTTCTCCGAAGACGGAGAAATTGGCTGAACGGGATATTATCCCTTTGGGATTTGGGGTGGAAACTTGAATAATGTAGCAAGGTGTTTTTAGCCATAGGTTTTGTATACAATTCCACCACCAAAGTACCCTCCTCGTTTTTAATAGAAATATCTAAAAAGTCCACTTTTGACCTACTATATTGAGACGTGAATTTAAGATTGGGATCCCCCATATTTAGCCAAAGTAAAAACTCCTCTAACTGATCTTCATTGCCATCCCAAATAAAAAAAATGTCGTCAATGTAGCGGTACCAGCCCGCTACATTCTCAAAAAATGGTGCAAGTTCGTTATAAATATGTTTATTTTCGAACTCCCCTACATAAAGGCACGCTAAACTCGGCGCACAGGTAGCCCCCATGCTGGTGCCCTTCTTTTGTTTATATAGCTGGTCTTTAAACAAAAATATATTATTCATTAAGACAATCTTGGCACATTCCACTATAAAACTCTTCTCTACCCCATCCAGGTCTGCTTCCTCAATGGCCCTACGAACAACCTCCACAGTATCTCTCTGTGGAATATTAGTGTAGAGAGACTCAATGTCCAGGGTCACTAGACACTGAGTCTCTCCACAAAAAGGCTTACCTTCTAGCATAGAGATCATATGTGACGAATCTCTAACATATGACCTCAAGCCCATTACTATCGGACGCAAGAATCGATCAACATATTTGCTTAAGGGTTCTGTCAATGCATCTATACTACTAACTATTGGTCTCATTGGAGGGTTATCATAATTTTTATGTATTTTAGGTAGGCCGTATAAGGCAGGAATCCTAGGATTTACATTATTCAAGAATTTAAATTCCTCCTCACAGATCCATTCTTTGTCCTTAGCCTCAGTAAGAAGCATAAGACAATTCCTTGTTAAAGTGGCCAATACACTTCTAGACACAGGTTCATAGTGTTCCCTTACATTCAGCATTTCCTGCATTTTGTATTCATAATCAGGGGTATTAAAAACCACTACCCCACCACCCTTATCTGCTGGCTTAATAGTCAGCAGTAAATCATCTTTTAGAGACTTAAGGGCTATCTTCTCTTCTTTACTCATATTGTTCTCAAATTGTCTTGGATTTTCAGATAAAATCTTTTGTATGCCGCTTTCAACATCTCTCTCGAAAATCACATGGTTCATGCCAACCATAGCCAATGTAGGGGTAAAATTAGATTTGGGTTTAAGACCAGATTTGTTATTATTATCTCTCACTGGACGACCCTCAAAAACCTTTTTAATCAGATTTTTCTAAAGAAGGCTCGTAAATCCTTCTCCATTTGATATTTATTAATACCTGTTGAAGGAATAAAGCTAAAACCTTTACTAAGGACTCTAATTTCTATCTCTTTTAGTTCTCTATTTGACAAATTAATTACTGGTGCTCCATCTGGCGCCAGTACCTTTGGTTCCTCGTTTGCATATACTCTTGTTGTGGAGGAGGGGGTCCCCGATTCTGCTGACCTCTCCCTAGGTTGGTATTGTACCTTTGCCCTCGTCTTGGTCTCTGATCTAAAAAAGACCCAGATTCTTTAAAACTACCTCTATTACTATTCTCTTCTCTTGAGGTTATTTCATCCTCACTACCTGATCCCGACGTATCAGAGAAGGTAATTTGCTTCCTTCCTCCCCTTCTATAAATGGGTCTATTGCTAGGCCTATCCCAACCCTGGTCGTTCTTCTGTTGATAATATTTCTCATTCAAGTATGGGTAGGTCAGTTCCGCACTAAATCTTTCTATATCTTTTTTAAGCTTATTAGTCTTTTTGTTTATGAGATAATCTCTGTAACCTTCAACATCCCTATTAATCTCTTCTAGTTTCCTTTTTGCATCTTCTACCCCTGTACTATCTCTCAATTCAATCTCCAATTTATCAATGGCTTCTTTTTCGATAATGATCAATTCTTGGGCTGTCTCAATTATGAGGAGCATCCAATCCCTACTACATCTATTTGAGATCTGGGTCCACACCTCTAAAAATCTCTTATTTTCTATAAATAGACCCGGTTCATTACGGACCTGCAGTCCAATAGGGATTGTACCAGACTTTACATACTCTATTAAAAAATCTGCATGGGCTTCAGTCCGAATTAGCTTCTTTCTTAAATTCACTAATTTGCCCCAGTTTTCTCCTCTGCCAGTTAACACTGTAATTTTATTACCATTTTTAGGCGTTAATAATTTTATTTAGTTGATCATCACTAAAGCCGAAAGTCTTAAAGTGATCCATTGGCTAAACAGCTCTTATAGAAATACTCCAACCAGAAACTCTCCAGCCAAAAAGCTGTACTCGTAAAACACAAGAAAATATAGAGAGGGGCCCTTTTACCACAAAGGGAGTAGGGCACCAAGTGGACAAAAGTCAGAAAAAATCCCCCTTTCGGCAAATACTGGTTATCAAACACTCAATCAATGACTAGCAGCAAAATCACTCAATCACCAGAACAAAACACTAACACCCTCAATAGGCCAAGTGTTCAGAAAATACAAACATTTATTTTGATTAAAAAGATATCATTGCAATTCATCATATACAGTAAATAATCCCATATTGTACATCAAAATAAAAACAATAGTTAAAAAGTTAAAAACCACATTCTATACACAAATAACACACTCGGGAGAACTTGCAAGAAAAAATGCTCTCTTGTCAAAGATGAAGGCAGAAACATAAAACCCGGATCATTTGATTTCTATACAATTATTATTCTATGTACTCAATTCTTTCGATAAACAAATGTCTCCACAGTCTCTAGTTTGCCTTCTTTGTCTTGCGTCGACGCATTTCGGTGGATGTTACTGATTAAGAACCACCTTCCTCAGGACAGGAATTCTCAACTCCCATGTAAACTATTTGATCTATATTCAATAATAAAATAGCCATAAAAAACAAACAGTTAGCCCATTGAGAGTGTATACTTTAAGAGAAAGACATTAAAACATAACTGCTATAGTCAATAATCTATCTCTAATCCCAATAAGTTTTAAAAAACATCTAAACACATTAGATAAAATGCCATTCGCAAATATCTCCCCTAAATCGGGGATAAATAAATCAGCAATAGTGTTTCTATCCTGGTGACCCAAACCACAATTCATTCATACAGCTAAGGAAGACACATCTATACACAGTAGTTATATTGTTAAATCACCCATACATTAATATCTCACTCATCTATATCAATATTAGTGTTAGATAACAATATATCTCTACCTGTATTTATGAAGCACACCAACTCCAGAAAAATTGCAGGTTAAACACCTTGCAACAATAATGTCAGAGGACAAATGTCTCTCCCTCTCAGGCCGTAAAAAAAACTGGGCAATCCGTCTGCCAACAGACAATCCTGATATCTCCTGGAATAGGTTTATAAGGGATACATACCCCTGTAAAGAAATGGAGGTTTTAATAACTCATATAGTTCTATAATTCAGTGTAATAAAACTCAGGCTATGTCATGTTACCTTTTTGTTTAAATTGAGCACCAAGCTTCTTAGGATAGTAGTAGTCTTCAGTCCATATATTCAATACAGGCTCTACTTTAGTTACTAAAAGGACAAAGGATTATCATACTAGATTATTCCGTTTAAACCTGACTATTCGTGATCCTTCATGTCAAAGACCCCACTATTAACCAACCAAGGTGATAATACGCCTAATTAAAATCATTTACATTTAGGCAACATTGCTATTCTTCAGACGTTTATAATATATATAAAAAGAGAGACTAATACCTCTACTTTTAAATACTAGCATATACTCATAATCTATTTAAACCCCTCCGCTACTTATATTTCGATGATAATTAGTAAACCTGGCTATTCATAGCCACCCAGCTAGTCAAACACTATAGCGAAGGAGGAAATAGGCGCCATGCAACTCACACTAAATTATATATTGCCCGGACTAAAGCAATAAGATGCCTGATTTAGAAGGAATTTTTTCATAGGCACCAACGCTATTCTTCAGACGTTTATACTCTGCATGAAAGCCGACTCATCTCACCCCTTTAGAATATTATCATAAACAAATAATCAGTTTATTTATATCGCACAGTAAATAAACCCTTTTTCTGCACATGTTCCGGTAGTTTGAACAAATACCGGCTTTAAACTGCCAAACGGCTCTTCAGAAACTTTCATATTGGTGAAATAAACACCATGCAACTAACTATAAATACTATGTAGTGTAAACATAAACCGTAACGATAACGCTAATCTCATTCTCTAATGTAGCGATAATATACATAGTTCTGCTCAAAAGTGCAATGCCAAAACAGAGTGTTAATGCACTTGAGCTCTTACAATGTTTAGGAAAACCCAAGAAGGATTTCAAAAAAACACCCACTAGCAAACTAACGAAAGGAAAAAAACAAATACAAACACTATTCCTCTATCGTACCTGTAGTCCAAACGTGCTGGCCTCATCTCTGGTAACGGCTCCGTGGTTAAAAGACACTGAACCACTCCGGAAACCTCCGTTCTTTTATGTGCCTATCCCTCGACTAATTGGTCGTGATAAAATACAGCTCCATCTCTTTACGAAATGCAACCAAAAGTTATACAGCCATGGCGGCCATCTTAGCCTTCCCTTACTCTATGTTAAATCAAAGGGGACTTAATATACCTCATTCAATCACTATAGAGTTACCAAAGGGTACCTAAAACGAAATAAGCAATATATCAAGAATATTGTCTCATAGAGGCTGAACCTGATGCCTGCCCATGACGTAATCCTATATGTTCTCATTGGCCACTTAAAAAGATCAATGAATTCTGATAAAAAAATAAAAAAATCATAAAAAATGGCTGGAGTCCTTAAATCTTCAACCGTATTTCAGTTTTATTATAGAAATACAAAAAAACGAAATTGCTAACTGACTTTAGTTATAAGGGAACGTTACAATATTATAATCACAATCCCTATATACTATGCGCCCAACTCTGTCCATAAGGGCAGCCATCTTGGCCTGACTTAAACAATGTTTAAGCAATAGAGTTACCAAAGGGTACCTAAAACAAAATAAGCAATATATAGAAAATATTGTCTCATAGAGGCTGAACTTAAATATATTGTAGGGAGAAAATATATAATATAATTCACCCTATAAGACGATCCCACTCTTCCTTGGAATTAAGACCATTACGAACTGTATTAAACCATGAGATGTACCATTGTTCCCTAGCTTTCCGTTTATGTTCCATATTACCTCCACGTGCCCCTATCCAGATTTTCTCCAATATAAACCATTCAATATCCAAATCATTATGGCCCATTTCAGTATAGTGAGCAACTAAGGGAGCATTGGCCTTCTTTGTTCTAATAGCAAAACGATGTTCTTGAAGTCTGATACGCAGCTCCCTACCAGTCTCTCCTATATAGCCCTTACCGCAAGGACATCTCAGAAAATAAACTATATTCTTACTCCTACAATTATTAAGTGATCTTGAGACAACATGGCACCCATTGTATTCCAGACTTCTTAATTCTATACATAATGCGCAAACATTACATGTGCCTCATTTTACATTCCCTAATGCAGGTTTTTTATCTAATGTACTTTGTATATTTCCTTGGCTCTCTCTGTAGGTATATACTAGCTTGTTCTTTAGATTTTTATTTCTTTTAAAAGCAAAAATGGGTTTCTCTAACTTCTTCTCTTCATCATTATTTATGATATGCCAATTACTGTTTATTACATTCTTAATCTTATTACTAATGTGTGAGAAATTACTCACAAAGACCACCTTATCCAGTTCTTTTCTCTTGTCACCAGTTTTATTAAACATAGCATCTCTATTGTAGAATCTCGCACGCTTGTATGAGTGCGAGATTAATTTATTAGGGTAGCCTCGCTCTTTAAACTTCTTCTTCATATTTACAGCATGCTTGTCAAAATCATTAATATTAGAACAATTTCTCCGAAGACGGAGAAATTGGCTGAATGGGATATTATCCCTTTGGGATTTGGGGTGGAAACTTGAATAATGTAGCAAGGTGTTTTTAGCCATAGGTTTTGTATACAATTCCACCACCAAAGTACCCTCCTCGTTTTTAATAGAAATATCTAAAAAGTCCACTTTTGACCTACTATATTGAGACGTGAATTTAAGATTGGGATCCCCCATATTTAGCCAAAGTAAAAACTCCTCTAACTGATCTTCATTGCCACTGATTGAGCACCTTTCTACAATCAGTTTGCTGCTGGGCAGTTAGGCTGCCTGCCAAGGCTACACCATCCACTGACCCATCATCAGGGTTCTGGGAGAGCAGGTCAGGGAGAGGGTCACTCTCCTCCTCCTGTCCCTCATCAGTTGCCATGAGCAAGCCCATGTCAGCCCTGTCCACATATGGCTTCAGCCTGTTGACATGGAGCACCCTGTGGGGGCTCCTGGGAGTTCCCAGGTCTACCAGATAGGTAACCTCTCCCTTCTGTTCAACAATGGTATGGGGGCCACTCCACTTGTCTTGGAGGGCTGCTGGGGCCACTGGCTCCAGCACCCACACCTTCTGTCCTGGCTGGTAAACAGTCAGCACAGCCTTTTGGTCACGCCAGGCTTTCTGTAATTCCTGGCTAGCCTCTAGGGTTTTGGTTGCCTTTTTCATATACTCAGCCATCCGGGAGCGGAGACCAAGTACATAGTCCACTATGTCCTGTTTAGGGGGTTTGAGAGGTAACTCCCAACCTTCCTTCACCAGACACAATGGACCCCTGACAGGATGGCCAAACAAAAGTTCAAAAGGGCTGTAGCCAACCCCCTTTTGAGGCACCTCCCTGTATGCGAATAAAAGGCAGGGCAAGAGTATGTCCCATCTTCGCCTAAGCTTTTCTGGGACCCTTTAATCATGCCCTTCAAGGTTTTGTTGAATCTCTCAACTAAACCATTGCATTGTGGGTGATAGGGTGTGGTGAACTTATAAGTCACTCCACACTCCTTCCACATTGCAGTCAAGTAACTGGACATAAAGTTTACGCCTCTGTCAGATACTACCTCCTTAGGAAAGCCCACTCTTGAGAAAATTCCCAGGAGGGCCCTTGCCACCACAGGAGCTATAGTGGTCCTAAGGGGAATGGCTTCTGGGTACCTGGTGGCATGGTCCACCACCACCAGGAAACCGGTGCCCAGATGCTGTTTGGGGATCCATGGGACCAACTATGTCAATCCCCACCCTCTCAAAGGGAACCCCCACCACAGGTAGTGGTATCAGGGGGGCTATGTGATGCCACCTGCCTTCCCACTGGCTTGGCAGGTTACACAGGAGCGACAAAACCCCTTGGTGTCTTCAGACATGTGGGGCCAGTGAAAGTGAGGGACAATTCTGTCCCAAGTCTTGTTCTGGCCCAGGTGACCTGCTAAGGGAATATCATGGGCTAGTGTCAATAGGAAGCCCCTGAACTTCAGAGGTATAACCAACCTCCTGGCTGCTCCAGGCTTGGGGTATCTACTCTCTGAGTACAGGAGTCCATCATCCCAATATATCTTATGGGTGCCACTAGCATGCCCAGCAGCCTCAGCAGCAGCCTGCTGTCTGAGGGGTTCAAGATAGGGGCAGTTCAGCTGCTCCTGGCTCAGATCTGCCCTGGAAGGACCCCCTGTCCCCAAGAACTCAACCTGTTCAGGTTCAAGCTCCTCTGGGACAGTTCCTTCTTCAGGCCTGAGATCATCTTCCTCAAAAGACTGATCTTCCTCCTGAGCCAAGGGGGAAGGCACTGCCTTAACCCTACTGCTCCTTCTCTTGGGAGGCACCTGGTCCATTATTCCAGAATCCAGGGCCTGTTCAGCTTTTGACATTTTTGCCTGTGACCTAGTCACAGCAAAGACATGTGCAGGGATCCCTAGCATTTCTGCATGTTTCCTGAGCTCCACCTCTGCCCAAGCTGAGGTCTCAAGATCATTGCCAAGCAAGCATTCCACTGGTAGGTCTGCACTCACCACCACCTTCTTAAGGCCAGTTACCCCTCCCCAGGAGAAGTTAACAACTGCCAGAGAATGGTCTGTTCTGACATTGCTAGCATTGGTCACTTGGTACATTTCACCAAGTATAATCTGCCCAGGATCCACAAGATCTTGTGTCACCATGGTGACACTTGCTCCTGTGTCCCTGAATGCCAAAGCCTCCCTTCCATTAAATTATTGGGACTCACAAAGGGGAACATATCCATGCCCCCATCACAGACTAGGACAGCCTGAGTTGGCACTCTGACTAGGCCAGAGCCCATCTCAGTACCCAGGGTCAACCCTACTAAACCCTTGTTCTGAGTGTTTCCACCACCACTTGTAGCTGGACTAGGGGGAACAGTTTCCTTAGGGGCAATGGTGGCTGGATTGGAGTCTTTGGACTTGGTGCAATCACTGGTCCAGTGAGTCTTTTGCTTACAGACTTTGCACCATGGTTTCCTTTGGCCTTTTCCTTTATTAGATTGGGATTCCCCACCAGATGCAGATTTTTGGGGACCTTGAGAAGACTTCTGGTCTTTACCCTTTTCCCCACCCTTGACAGAGTTTTTAGAATCTTGCTTCTTCTGGTCACCACCTTGGTTCTGTACCTTCTGCTTCACCCTGGTTCTGACCCATTTGTCTGCCTTCTTTCCCAATTCTTGGGGAGAGGTCAGATCAGAGTCAACCAGGTACTGATGTAGCAACTGATTCTGATAGTTATTAAGAATCTGCTCCCTCATGATTAAATTATAGAATCCTTTGAAGTCACACACCTTACTGCCAAGTAACCAGCCTTCCAGAGCCTTGGTAGCACAATCTACAAAGTCCACCCAGTCCTGTGTCTGTGCCTTTTGGGTATCTCTGAACTTTAACCTGTATTGCTAAGTGGTTAGGCCAAACCCATCTATCAGGGCACTCTTCAGGACTTGGTAATCATCAGCATCCTCTTCTCTTACAGTGAGGAGCTTGTCTCTACCTTTGTCTGTAAAGGAGAGCCACAAGATTGCTGCCCACTGCTCCTGGGGGACCCTCTGAACTTTACAGGCCCTTTCCAGTGCAGTTATCCATTTGTGGATGTCATCCCCACTCTGGTAGGGAGGGACAATCTTGCTCAGGTTTCTATGGTCATAAGACCTTTCCCTACCACTAGGGAAGTTGCTGCCACCATGGGACTCTAGCCCCAACTTTCTTCTTTGTCTAAGAAGCTCTAGGGACTCCCTGTCTATAGCCAGCTGCTCTCTTCTGATCCTAAGCTGAGCTTCTTCATACTGGAGCAGTCTCTTTTTCCTCTCATTAGAGGTATCCCTCCTATGAGAAGAAACAGAGGTCCCTACTGAGGTGTCAGAATGGTTAGACTCCTGAGAAGGAGATCTGGACCTTCTAGGCACACTCACAACTCTTCCTGGTGGGACAAAGGGGAGGTCATTCTGATCCTCCTCCTCATCTGCAGGAGGAGCTGCATTGTCCAGGGAAAGATCATTTTCATCTTCCTGGCCAGTTTTAGAGGGCAGGTCCTGGGTATTTTCACTCCTGTTCCCTTCCTCATCTTCTGCCCCACCCTCTCTGCCTACCCCTGCAGACCCTAGGGGTCTTCTGAGATCATCCAGCAGAAGCATCTCCTTGAGACGTTGGGTGTTGGCACTTTTGCCTGTCTTCAGCTTCCTAATCTTGCACAACTCTCTCAATTCCAAAAATGGGAGGTTGTCATATTTGGAGGGTAGGAGCCCACTGGTTCCTGGCAGGGACCTACTGGTTCCTGGCCCTGAAGACATTACTAGTGAGGTGTGGTGTATGCACTACCTACTCTAGTGTGGCCTACTAAACTCTCTGGAGTTGTAGAAAGGGTGTGCTAAGCCCTTGACACACAACTCTAAGTTCAGTAGAACTTACTGTATTTCTAAGCTTGAATTTATATGTACCTTAGGTACCTTTAGTGGTTTTCAGTTAGTCACTTGAGATTATCTGGTAAAACAATAGCAAGCTGGAATCCCACACGCTGCACACCAATGTGAGAAGTTGGCCTGGTATATGCTGTCCACTAGTTATAGTGGCCACCTTGCACCAGTCCAAACAACCCCTTATGGATGATAGGTTAAAGACAACCTTTATTGAAAGCTATCCTAGTGGTAGCTATGGAGAGCAGCCTTCAGGCTAAGTCTTGGAGGAATGTAAAGCAGCTTGTTTTACCAGTCTATAATCTCTTGAGTGACCAAATGAAAGAGGACAACACCAGGTATATATATAAAATATATGTATTTAGTCTTAAACACACCCCTCTAGTCTCTTTATGAGGCTAGAGTTCGAAGTACATAAGTTACAAGGCGAATATCAGCAGTTATTAGCACAATACACGTTTGAGCCCTAGGGGCGTACCAAACCATATACTAAAATAGTGGTATAAGAACCACGACTGAGCTAGACACAAGGCCTAGAGCCTGTAGAAGTGCTTGGACCCCAAGGAACCACCCAAGTAGTGACACAGGGGACGCACGGGGGACGCGTGCAGTGTGAGAACACAGCCGTGAATCGCCGTTGACTTCTATGGGGAAAGTCGCGGTTGGATTTTTAAAGAAAAAGGACACTTCGGAGAGGACTTCCAGTTAACCCCTTTAAACTTAAGAGTTTCTAGGGCCCACACCCACGTGAGTACCGAAATACTCGAGTTACCTCACCCAGGGAAGCTGGGTGCATACGTGTTAAAAGGTGTCGGGAATTGTCGTCGTTTTCAATGGTGACCTCTTGGAAAGTGCTGCTGCCGTGCAGTGGAAGAGTGTCCGGTGCGATCCAAGCCTGGATCGAGGAAGAGGAAGACCTGAAAGCATAGGGGACAGAGTCTGGGTCACTAGCCAGTGACCAGGGGCACGATAGTCGAATGCCCTCAGATGTTGGGTGCTTCAGGTGAGTTGACAGGTGCCTTGACTCTTCAGCCACGAGGTTCAGGAGGCGTCAACGATGACCAGGAGCTGGAATCGAGCTGTCCCACAAAGTTTGTCGAGTGCTGCGGTGTCTGCGACCAGATTGGACCCAACAAGCCTTGGCAACTGCAAGTCATGGGGAAATGAAGAAAAGACTGCGGTGCAGACCAGCAAAATCTGAGGGACTCACCCAGCAAGGGTGTGTCAGGGCACTTCTGGAGAAATCAGAAAAACCCAAGCAATTGAAGAGTTGCCTTCGTGGGGACCCACTAGCCAACGGACTAGAGATCGAAAAAGAGCCTCAAGCGGTTGTACTTGGAGCTGGCCCACGGGACACTCGTGGAGTGTAGGCCAGGGATCTTTGCTGCAATTGGTCTCGGGGCTAGGGCTACTTGGAACCCAAACCACGGCTTTGAGAAATGTCAGAAAGTTGGTGAACTTGCAAATGTGCTTGTGAGAAGTTGGCCTGGCATATGCTGTCCACTAATTATAGTGGGCACCTTGCACCAGTCCAAACAACCCCTTATTGGAGATAGGTTAAAGACAACCTTATTGAAAGCTATCCTAGTGGTAGCTATGGAGAGCAGCCTTCAGGCTAAGTCTTGAAGGAATGTAAAGCAGCTTGTTTTACCAGTCTATAATCTCTTGAGTGATCAAATGAAAGAGCACCACACCAGGTATATATTCAAAATATATGTATTTATTACTAAACACACCCCTCTAGTCTCTTTATGAGGCTAGAGTTCGAAGTACATAAGTTATAAGCTATTTAAACACAGTAATAGCACAAATACACGTTTGGGCCCTAGGGGCGTACCAAACCATATACCAATAAAGTGGTATAAGAACCACGACTGAGCTAGACACTAGGCCTAGAGCCTCTAGAAGTGCTTGGACCACAAGGAACCACCCAAGGAAGTGACACAGGGGACCCACGGGGGACGCGTGCAGTGTAGTAACACAGCCGCGAATCGCCATTAACTTCTATGGAGAAAGTCGCGGTTTGGAAATTAAAGAAAAGGGACACTTAAAGAAGGACTTGGAGCAAACCCTTTGAGAACTAGGTCGTTCTAGAGTCTCTACCCACGGGAGCACCTGAGTACTCTTGTTACCTCACCCAGGGAAGCCGGGTGCATAGGTGCCTTTCGGGGTCGGGTTTCGTCGTCGATTTGAATGGCGATCTGCTGCAAAGTGCTGCTGGCGACCAAGTGAAAAGTGTCCGGGTGGATCCAAGGATGGATCGGAGATCTGAAGAACCTGAAAGCAGAGGGGACAGAGTCTGGGTCACTAGCCAGTGACCAGGAAGGCGATGAGCAGATGCCCACCGATGTCGAGTGCTTCAGGTAGGTTGACGGTCGTCTTGACTCTTCAGCCACGAGGTCCAGGAGGCGTTGTCGGCGACTAGGAGCAGGATTCGGGCTGGTACACGATGTCTGTCGAGTGCTGAGGTATTGGCGACCAGATTGGACCCAACAAGCCTTGGCAACGGCAAGTCTCGATGAAGATGAAGATTGACGATGATGCAGACCAGCAAGGTCTGAGGAACTCACCCAGCAAGGGTAAGTGAGGGCAAGCCTGGAGCAACCAGGGAGCCTAAGTAGAAAAAGATTGGCCTTCGTGAAGGGCTACTAGCCAATGGGCTAGCGACCGCGAAGGAGCCTTAAGACAGTGCACGTGGAGCTGGCTCACAGGACACTCGTGGAGTGGAGGCCAGTGATCTTCAGTGCAGTTGGTGTTGGAGGCTAGGGCTACTCGGAGCCCAAAGCACGACTTCGTGGGATACCCAGAAGAGGATGCACTTGCAAATGCGTGCAGTGTCCAGGGGTCATGGTTCCACGTTACCCACGACAGCTACGGGCCTCAGCTTTGCTGGGGACTCAGGGCAGCCTCGGGGAAGTCTGGAAATCTACCTCTGGTGATGCAAAGACTTCGGCGTCCGACGGGAGCTTAGGCGATGCAGACCGGACAATTGCTTCTTTGGTGCCTGCCAAGCAGGGGAGTCACTCCTTGACCCCAAGGGAGATTCTTCTGTCCTCTAGTCTTGAGTAGAGCGTCGAAGGTCCAGGATTCTGTGTCAGAGTTTCGTCCAGGGATAATCTAAAGTCCTAAGGACTGGGTTCCTATACTTATACTAAGTTTAGGGGTTGGACTACTCTGTGGCTCCACCTATGGGTGGGTCAGGGCAGAGGGGTGGCTACACCCCTTTCCCTTTGTCCAGTTCGCGCCAAAGCAGGGGCTGCAAGCCCCATATCCGGTTTGAACTGGGGTATGCACAGGGACACCAAATGTGCCCCCAGTGCAGGACTTCAAAGCACCCAAGAGTGCTCCCGCCCAGCCCCAATACACACTATCCTGTCTGGGGAGGTGGTCACACCTCCCTGGGACAGGAAACCTATTGTCCAGGCCTCCCCTGCCGGAGTTTCGGTCAGCAGCAGGAGGCCAGACTTGTGTCTGTGGCAGCAGCATCCATTTTGTGATGCCAGGGCTTTAGAAAGAAGTTACCGGTCAAGCCAGGGGTAACATGTCTCTCCCTCTAGAAGGGTGGCATGCTACCCCCACCGCCAGAATTGGCGGGGGGTAGTATTCCAAGATGTTTGACACCAAACACGACATGTTTCGGTGCAGCCATTCCAAAGTTAGCATTTAACGCGAGGTTATAATGCGCTTAAGAGTATATGGTCAGGCTGCACTACAAACAGCATCAGAGAAGGGTCTCCGAACGCTGCAGAGGGGCCCTGCTCATGCAGGGGCACCCTCTCACATAGGAACCACGCACTCTGCCTTCAGGATTGATAAGGCCTGCCATAGGAGTGACTTATAGGTTTATATGTGTGTATGTATATAGTGATATAGGTAGCCTATATCACAGTAAGGGGTGCATGCACCACCTTACCCAGGCTGCAGTAGCAGACCTGTGGTGTCAGTTTGGATGGCCTTCCAGGGGTGGCACAATACATGCTGCAGCCCCTGGTACGCCTCTGAGGTACCTATGCCCTGGGTACATAGTATACCATATACTAGGGACTTATAAGGGCACTCCAGATTCCAATCAGAGATGTGCCTAAGGCACATGGAAACCTTTACAGAGAAAGCAGATAGACTGGGGCCCTGAATAGCAGGATCCCAGTCCAACTAAGTCATAAACCAGCAAAACACCAGGAAAAAGTGGGGGCAACCATATAGGCAGATTCCACCTTCCTACAGTGCTTGGTGTCCAGGGGTCACGGTTCCACGTTACCCACGACAGCTACGGACCTCAGCTTTGCTGGGGACTCAAGGTAGCCTCGGGGAAGTCTGGAAATCTACCTCTGGTGATGCAAAGACTTCGGTGTCCGGCGGGAGCTTCAGTGATGCAGACTGGACAGATGCTTTGTTGGTGCCTGCCAAGCAGGGGAGTCACTCCTTGACCCCAAGGGAGATTCTTCAGTCCTCTAATCTTGATGTAGAGCGTCTAAGGTCCAGAATTCAGCTTCAGAGTTTCATCCAGGGATATCTAAAGTCCTGTTGCCAGCGTTCCCTTACTTATACTAAGAAAAGGGGTTGGACTAACTCTGCGGACCCACCTATGGGAGGGTTTGGAAATAGGGGTGGCTACACCCATTTCCTTTGTCCTGTTTCGTGCCAGAGCAGGGGCTGGCAGCCCCTGCAACCGGTTTGAACTGGGGTATGCACGAGGACACCAAATGTGCCCCCAGTGCAGGACTTCAAAGCACTCAGAGAGTGCACCACAAAGCCCCAATCCACTAAGGCCTGTCTGGGAGGTGGTAACACCTCCCTGAGACAGGAAACCTATTGTCCAGGACTCCCCTGCCGGAGTTTCGGTCAGCAGCAGGAGGCCAGACTCGTGTCTGTGGCTGCAGCATCCATTTTGTGATGCCAGGCTCTGTTTAGTTGATTCCGGGTATACCGGTGTTGTCATGTCTCTCACTCTAGAATGGTGGGATCATACTCCCACACCAGGTACTGGTGTGGGGGTATGATTCCAAGGTATTTGACATCAAACACGACATGTTTCCATGCAGCCATCCCAAAGTTAGCATTTACCGTTTAGATATAATGCACTTAAGAGTATATGGTCAGGCTGCACCACAGACAACCCTGGATATGAGATTCCGAGGGCTGCAGAGGGGCTCTGCTCATGCATGGGCACCCTCTCACATATAACCAAGCACCCTGCCTTCAGGATTGATAAGGCCTGCCATAGGGGTGACTGATAGGTTTCTATGTGCAGTGTTAGGTGAGATATAGTGAACCTATATCTCTGTAAGGGGTGCATGCACCACCTCACTCAGGCTGCTGTAGCAGTCCTGTGGTGTCATTTTGGATGGCCTTCCAGGGGTGGCACAATACATGCTTCAGCCCCTGGTAGGCCTCTGGGGTGTCTATGCCCTTGGTACATAGTATACCATATACTAGGGACTTATAAGGGCACTTCAGAATCCAATCTGTGGTGTACCTAAAGTACAGGGAATCAATTTAGAGAGGAAGCAGCTAGGCTGGGGTCCTGGATAGCAGGGCCCCAGCCAGACTAAAGTCGAAAAACAGTGATACACCAGCAAAAAGTGGGGGTAACCATAAGAGGCAGATCCTACTCTCCTACACTTATACAATCACTGACACAAGCATACACTCATCCATACAGCCACTCTCACAATCACTCACTCTCACATATAGTCATTTATATACTCCAACACTCACATATACTGCCTTTCACATATGTAGTTACTCACACATATACCACTGAGACATCCATTCATTCACCAACACAGCCATACGCACACTCACTCACCCATACAGCCCTACACAGACATACTCTTGAACCCATACACCCAGTGAATCACCCACTCACACATCTATGCATAAAGTCACACACCCCCCACCCACCCACACAGACACTCAGGCACCCATACAGATACTCAGGCAACCAATCAATAACCCATATAGCTACTCACCAACCCATGCAGCAGCTTACACAACAACAGACAGACTGATGCAGACATTCACACAGTTTAGTCACTAAGCCAGTCATTCAGTAAGACACATTTAATCACTCACTTAGACAGTCAGTCACGCACCTAGTAAATCCTCCATCCAGACACTTATACACCCACTCATTCTTCAATACACCTTGGCATATATATATATATATATTCACTGAAAAAACCATAGGTTTCAGGGACGTTATAGTTACAAACTAGCATTTAAAAAACCTTTGAAATTCACTGAAAAAACCATAGGTTTTAGGGACAGTTATAGTTAGTTGGACATTGCACTCGTACAAAAAACGTGAAATTCCCCCGTTATAGTTAGTCCAGCTAACTATAACTCGCGCCCCCGCAATGCACTGCTGATGACGTCACATATTACATCACTCATGACATGGTCAGTGACATCACTGATGACATCACTGATGACATCTCAAATGACATCACTGATGACATCACTGATGACATCATCCAGTGACTGTGTGTTTCTGTAAAGTTTATATATTTTTAATATATATAGGAAAAGACGTATTGAAGAATGAGTGGGTGTGTAAGTGTCTGTATGGATGATTTAGTAGGTGCGTGACTGACTCTATAAGTGAGTGATTTAACGTATCTTACTGAATGCATGGGTTAGTGACTAAACTGGGTGAATGTCTGTATCCGTCTGTCTGTTGCTGTGTAAGTGGCTGCATGTGTTTGTGATAGCTACATGAGTGTCTATATGAGTTATTGAATGCTTGTCTGAGTATCTGTATGGGTGCCTGAGTGTTTGTGTGGGGAGGGGTGTGTGCAACTCTGTGCATAGATGTGTGAGTGGGTGATTCACTGGGTGGATGGTTTCAAGAGTGCAACTGTGATAGACTGTATGGGTGGGTAAGTGTGTGTAAGAGTGTGTTAGTGAGTGAATGTATGTCCCAGTGGTACATGTGTGAGTAACTACATATGTGAAAGGCAGTATATATGTGTGTTGGAGTATATAAATAGCTATAAGCGAGAGTGAGTGATTGTGATAGTGGCTGTATGGATGAGTGTGTGCTTGTATCAGTGATTGTATAAGAGCGTAAGAATGTGCTACTATTTGTATGAGTAAGTGAGCTGGTGTGTGTATAACTGTATAGGTGAGTAAATGGTAGTGTGTTTAATTATTTGCATGACTGACTAGGTGTGTGAGTACCTCTATGGATGAGTGGCGGTGTTTGAGTGTCTATATAGGAGTATGAGTGCATATGATAGTCCTGTACTGAGTGACCGTAAGTATGAGTGACTGTACGGGTGAGTGAGTGGATGTGTGCGTAGACCTAAGAATCAGTGAGTGGGTATGTAGTTATTGGTGTTGGAGTGTCTATGGTTTTGCGAATGGCAGTCTGTAATTTAGAGTGGGTGTATCAAAGGTTATATTAGGGTGTGAGGAGGTGCATCAGATTATCACGTGGATGATGTCATCAGTGATGTCATTTGAGATGTCATCAGTGATGTCATCAGTGATGTCACTGACCATGTCATGAGTGATGTAATATGTGACGTCATCAGCAGTGCATTGCTGGGCGCGAGTTATAGTTAGCTGGACTAACTATAACGGGGAATTTCACGTTTTTTGTACGAGTGCAATGTCCAACTAACTATAACTGTCCCTAAAACCTATGGTTTTTTCAGTGAATTTCAAAGGTTTTTAAATGCTAGTTTGTAACTATAACGTCCCTGAAACCTATGGTTTTTTCAGTGAATTTCAAAGGTTTTTTAAATGCTAATTTGTAACTATAACATGTCTGAAACCTACAGTTTTTTCAGTGAATTTCAAAGGTTTTGTAAATGACAATTTTTAAATGTATTAATTGTTATATAAATTTTTTTCATACTGATTTCCAAATTTTTTAGAAACAATTTTTTTTTACATATTTTATTTTTTAAATTACATTGTAATTACATTATACATTACATTACAAAAAATACTTTCTCAGAATGAATTACTTTAGTTTAATTACTTTGCACATAGGCAATAGACTTTTAAGTACAGTAGTTACAGTTGTTGCAATGGGCAACACATTTTCAAACACAATGCAACATTCAGCTCAATGTGAATTTCTAGTTAAATGCAATTAGTTACTTTATGGATTACTTTTCTAACCACATTACTGGATCCTAGATTCAGTCCTGGGACATCTCCTGTAAACAGTTGAGTAAAAGCGTTTTGGTTACAGTCGTGATTTTTAAGGAATATTATTGTACTTTAAAAGTTCACACTTAGAAACTTTTTCTCATAGAATCACCAATGTTATCCTATGGAAGGAAATTCACTTAGAAGTTAAAAACTGTTATCGTTACTTTTTCTTACTCAGTGTTGGATCCTGGATCCAGCACTGGTGCATCTCCTGTAAACAGTTGAAAGAATGCGTTTAAGTCATACAGGCGATTTTTAAGGAATATTTGTAGTTTGTGAAAATCGACACTTTGAAACTTTTCTGCTGAAAACCAGACAATGGATTCCTATGGAAGGAAATTCAAGTTACTGGTAAGTACGGTTAAAATTACTTTTCAGGATCAGTACTGGGCTGAAAGATGCAGCACTGAGGTCTCTCCTAATAACAGGTGAGTAAATCGGAATTCGTATTTCGGCTGATTTTAGAGGAATATTTTAAAGTTCCAAAACTCCACACTTAGAAGAATTTCCAAGTGAAACCAGTCAATGTTAGCCTATGAAGGAAATTCAAGTTACCGGTAAGTACGGTTAAAATTACTTTTCAGGATTAGTACTGGGCTGAAAGATGCAGCACTGAGGTCTCTCCTGATAACAGGTGAGTAAATCAGAATTCGTATTTCGGCTGATTTTAGAGGAATATTTGCACAATGGTGAAGGGAGGGGCGGGGCCTGAGGTGACATCTGTGCAAACGCGCCCCGTGGCGCGTTTTAAGTTGGGGGATTAAGTCCCCTTGAATCATGAGGGTCCCTACGGGCCAACTAGCCCACCAGGAACCTCCAGTATGCGCCAGGGGCTGCGTTGCAGAGACATTTACAGAGGCCACACCCCTTTTACACCTCTCTGCAACGCAGCTCTGTGGCACTTTCTGGACGTACCTGTTGGGCTAGTTGGCCCCCAGGGACCCTCAGGATTGAAGAGGATTTAATTCCCCATCTTAAAACGCGCCACGGGGCCTGTTTGCACACATGTCACCTGAAGCCCCGCCCCTCCCTTCACCACTGTGCAAACGCGCCCCGTGGCGCGTTTTAAGTCGGGGGATTAACTCCCTTGAATCCTGAGGGTCCCTGGGGTGCAACTAGCCCACCATATACCTCCAAAAGCGCCATAGAGCTGCGTTGCAGAGAGGTGTAAAAGGGGCGTGGCCTCTGTACACCTCTCTGCAAGGCAGCCCCTGGCGCATACTGGAGGTTCCTGGTGGGCTAGTTGGCCCCCAGGGACCCCCAGTATTCAAGGGGAATTCGTTCCCCTCTGCAAACGCGCCAGGGGCGCGTTTGCAGAGTGGTGAAGGAAGGGGCGGGGCCTACGGGCCCGATCGTTTTGTTTTTTTTTGTTTGTTTTTCCCCCTGAAGGGGGGCTGTGTAGCCCCCTTCCTTTTTCCTATTTTTAGGCCCTGGGGACCCCATCCCCCAGGGCCTTTCCCCTTTTTTTAAATTAAAATAAAAAAAAACGGGAAGGGGGCCGTGTGGCCCCCTTCCCTGGGCCTGTATTGGCCCCGGGGACCCCATCCCCCGGGGCATGGCCTCTTTTTTTTTTTATTTGGAGGGGGCTGCGTGGCCCCCTCCTCAGGCCATTTAAGGCCCCGGGGACCCCATCCCCCGGGGCCGGCCTTGCACTTTTTTCTTTTTTTTAAATTTTTTTGTTACTTTGGGGAGGGGGCTGCGTGGCCCCCCTCCGTGGCCTCTTATGGCCCCGGGGACCCCATCCCCCGGGGCCTGTCCTCTCGTTGGGGACTGTGGGGGGTCCCCAAACCCCCACAGTCCCGCCGGCTCCCCGTGTCCTACGGGAGCCGGCATTGCTTTACACATGGGGAGCAGCTAAGATGCAGCTCCCCATGTGTAAGCTATCGGCTTTGGATATTGGAAGAGAGAGCAGGTTTCCTGCTCTCTCTTCCAATATCCAAGCAAGTTTGCAATGACAGGACGGGAGCCGCGAGGCTCCCGTCCTGTCATTGCAAACAGCAGTGTCCCGGGGGTAGGCACCCCGGGACACTGCAGGAGCCGGCCCTGGGGGTGGCGGTCCCCAGGGCCACCACAGGCTCCAGGAGGGGGCCGCGCGGCCCCCTCCCTACATTTTGAAAGCCCCGGGGAGGTGGTGGTCCCCGGGCTCTGGGGGTCCAAAACGGACCCCCATTTTAATTGTTCTTAGTGCCCCGGGGAGGTGGTGGTCCCCGGGCGTGTGGGGGCTGGAGCCCCCCCACACAGGTTTTTTTAAATAAAAAGAAGCCCCGGGGAGGTGGCGGTCCCCGGGGCTGCGGGAGGGCTCAGAGCCCTCCCGCACCATTATACATAAAGCCCCGGGGGTGGTCCCCGGGGCTTGGGGGCCCTTAGAGGCCCCCCACACATAAAATTAACCCCCCCAGCATGCCCCCGGGACTTGGCCCACCCGGGGCCAATTAACATCGAAGCGCGGGAGACCGCGCTTCGATTTTTTTTTTCCGGCAGGGTTCGCGCTCCCTGAGCGCATCCTGCCGATTTTTAAAAAAAAAAAACTTTTTTTTTTTGCCCAGGGGATCCTTGTGGGACCCCCTGAGCAGACCTAGGGGGTCAGGGTGTTTCTACCCTGCCCCCTTTGTGCGCTTTGCGCACTTGTTTCTGTCCCTCGGTTCTACCGAGGGACAAAATGGCTGCCAACACTTCCTGGTTTGGAGTGTTGACAGCCAATTAACATAAAGCTCGTGCTCGGGAGGATCCGCGGCCCTAGATATCACTATCTTTTTACTTTTGATTTTCTCAGCAACTACTGAACGGATTTACACCATTTAACAAAAGGGTTCTTTCTGAACCAAGAACTACCTCTTTGCCAAATTTGGTGTAATTCCGTTCAGCAGTTCGGGCTGTAGCCGTGTCTAAAGTTTCCTATGGAAAATTGCATGGGGAAAACGTGTTTTGGGACCCCCCTTTTTCTCGGCCCCCGCTTGACGAATCCCCCGAGACTTTCAAGGTAGGAGCGGACCGGAGCGGGCCATAAAGTTTGAAAATTTTGCGAAGATACGTCAACCGGCAAGAGAGTTATTTCAAATAGAATGTCGCGGATTTCCTATGGATAATAGGTTGTAACTATAACTATCTACTGGCGACCGCCAGTAGATAATATATGTATATATATATATGTATATATATATAAAACATATTTAAACTTTACAGAAACACACAGTCACTGGATGATGTCATCAGTGATGTAATTTGAGATGTCATCAGTGATGTCATCAGTGATGTCACTGACCATGTCATGAATGATGTAATATGTGACGTCATCAGCAGTGCATTGCGGGGGCGCGAGTTATAGTTAGCTGAACTATAACGGACAAATTTCACTGGTTTTGTACGAGTGAAATGTCCAGCTAACTATAACGTCCCTGAAACCTGTGGTTGTTTCAGTGAATTTCTAAGGTTTTTAAATGCTAATTTCTAACTATAACGTCCCTGAAGCCTATGGTTTTTTGAGTGAATATATATATATATATTCACTGAAAAAACCACAGGTTTCAGGGACGTTATATTTAGTTGTACATTTCACTCGTACAAAACCAGAGAAATTCCTCCGTTATAGTTAGTTCAGCTAACTATAACTCGCGCCCCCGCAATGCACCGGTGATGACGTCACATATTACATCATTCATGACATGGTCAGTAACATCACTGATGACGTCACTGATGACATCTCAAATGACATCACTGATGACATCACTGATGACATCATCCAGCGACTGTTTGTTTCTGTAAAGTTTAAATATGTTTTATATATATGCCAAGGTGTATTGAAGAATGAGTGGGTGTATAAGTGTCTGGATGGATGATTTAGTAGGTGCGTGACTGACTGTATAAGTGAGTAATTAAATGTGACTTACTGAATGCATGGGTTGGTGAGTAGCTACATGAGTGTCTATATCGGTTATTGATTGGTTGCTTGAGAATTTGTATGGGAGACTAAGTGTGTGTGTGTGTGTGTGTGTGGGTGGGTGGGTGGGAGGTGTGTGCATAGATGTGAGTGGTTGATTCACTGGGTGTATGGGTTCAAGAGTGCATGTGGAAACAGCTGTATGGGTGGGTGAGTGTGTGTATGGGTGTGTTGGTGAGTGAATGGATGTCTCAGTGGTACATGTCCAAGTAACTACATAGGGAAAAGGCAGTGTATGTGAGAGTTGGAGTATAAATGACTATATGTGAGACTCAATGATTGTGAGAGTGGCTGTATGGATGAGTGTGTACTTGTATCAGTGATTATATAAGAGAGTAAGTATGCGTTACTATCTGTATAGGTGAGTAAATGGGAGTGTGATTGATTCTTTGCATGACTGACTAGGTGTGTGAGTAACTCCATGGATGAGTGGTGGTGTGTGAGTGTCTGTATAGGTGTATGAGTGCATATGATAGTGTTGTATTGATGAGTAACTGCATGTATGAGTGATTGTATGGCTGAATGAGTGGATGTGTGTGTAGACCTAGGAATCAGTGAGTGCGCATGTAGTAACTGGTATTGGTGTGTTGATGGTTTCGAAAATGGTAGTCTGTATTTTACAGTGGGTGTATCAAAGGTTATATTAGAGTGTGAGGAGGTGCATCAGATTTTCACGTGGATGATGTCATCAGTGATGTCATTTGAGATGTCATCAGTGATGTCATCAGTGATGTCACTGACCATGTCATGAATGATGTAATATGTGACGTCATCAGCAGTGCATTGCGGGGGCGCGAGTTATAGTTAGCTGAACTAACTATAACGGGGGAATTTATCTGGTTTTGTACAAGTGAAATGTCCAACTAACTATAACGTCCCTGAAACCTGTGGTTTTTTCAGTGAATTTCTAAGGTTTTTTAAATGCTAATTTCTAACTATAACGTCCATGAAACCTATGGTTTTTTCAGTGAATGTCAAAGGTTTTTTAAATGCTAATTTCTAACTATGCCTACAAAGGTAGGACATGTGAAGAAAGAGGAAGAAAAGCGCACAAAGAAGCAAGACAAATGCAAAAAGAGGCAACAGAAGTCCAGAAAGACGAATAAAAGTGCAAGAAGAAGCAAGAGATGTGCAGAAAGAACCAACAGAGGAGCAGAAAGTCCTCCTGTGCCCCCAACTTTTTGCTGACGGGTACTGGTGGTAACTGACTCTGACTAACCGGCCCTAGAGCCAGTGCTATGCTAAAAGACATTTAGAATACAGTGAAAACACATACATACACTAGGGAACACTATGCGTTGGGGTACCCCTGTGATTAGCATGACCTCCTCTGTATTTGCCATGAGTTAGTGCCTGGGTCATTGGATGAGTACATGGGTAGTGAAGGATGATTAGAGTACTGCAAGGAGAGAGCATGGTGAATTTATAAGAGATTGGATTTTGGCAGAGTGATTGGATAAGTACATTGTGGTGAATGGATGATTGGAGGAGTGCATAGGCAGTGACAGGGAAATGGCTGGTCTGCATGAGTAGTGCACAGGGGATTGTAGCAGTGCATGAGTTAGTGCCTGGGTCATTGCATGAGTACATGAGTAGTGACTGGATGATTAGAGTGCTACAAGGAGAGTGCATGGTGTTTTTATAAGTGCTTGGGTTTTGGCGGAGTGATTGGATAAGTACATGATGCTGGATGGGTGATTGGAGGAGTGCATGGGTAGTGACAGGGGGATTGCTGGAGTGCATGGGTAGTACCTGGGTAATTGCAGGAGTGAATCAGTACTCTGTAGGTGGTTAGAGGTCTGCATGGGTAGTGCACAGGGGATTGTAGCAGTGCAAGTGTTAGTGCCTGGGTCATTGCATAAGTACATGGATACTGACTGGATGAAGAGAGTACTGCAAGGAGAGTGCATGGTGAATTTATAAGTGCTTGGGTTTTGGCAGAGTGATTGGATAAGTACATGGTGCTGGCTTGGTGATTGGAAGACTGCATGGGTAGTGACAGGGCGATGGCTGGACTGCATGATAGTGCTCAGGGGATTGTAGCAGTGCATGAGTTAGTACCTGGGTCATTGCGTGAGCACATGGATAGTGACTGGATGATTAGAGTACTGCAAGGAGAGAGCATGGTGAATTTATAAGTGTTTGGATTTTGGCAGAGTGATTGGATAAGTACATGGTGGTGACTGGGTGATTGGAGGAGTGCATAAGCAGTGACAGGGAGATGGCTGGACTGCATGGGTAGTGCTCAGGTAATTGTAGCAGTGCATGTGTTACTGCCTGGGTCATTGCATGAGTAAATGGGTAGTGACTGGATGATTAGAGTACTGCCAGGAGAGTGCATGGTAAATTTATAAGTGCTTGGGTTTTGGTGGAGTGATTGGATAAGTACATGATGCTGGATGGGTGATTGGAGGAGTGCATGGGTAGTGACAAGGAGATGGCTGGTCTGCATGAGTAGTGCTCAGGTAATTGTAGCAGTGCATGTGTTAGTGCCTGGGTCATTGCATGAGTACATGGGTACTGACTGCATTATTAGAGTACTGCAAGGAGAGTGCATGGTGATGTTATAACTGCTTGGGTTTTGGCGGAGTGATTGGATAACTACATGATGCTGGATGGGTGATTGGAGGAGTGCATGGGTAGTGACAGAGGGATTGCTGAAGTGCATGGGTACTACCTGGGTAATTGGAGGAGTGAATCAGTAGTGTGTAGGTGGTTAGAGGTCTGCATGGGTAGTGCTCAGGGGATTGTAGCAGTGCATGTGTTAGTGCCTGGGCCATTGCATAAGTACATGGGTACTGACTGGATGATTAGAGTACTGCAAGGAGAGTGCATGGTGAATTTATAAGTGCTTGGGTTTTGGCGGAGTGATTGGATAAGTACATGGTGCTGGCTGGGTGATTGGAGGAGTACACGGGTAGTGACAAGGGGATGGCTGGACTGCATCAGCAACAGAAAGAACCAACAGAGGAGCAGAAAGTCATCCTGTGCCCCCAACTTTTTGCTGACGGGTACTGGTGGTAACTGACTGACTAACCAGGCCTAGAGCCAGTGCTATGCTAAAAGACACTTAGAATACAGTGAAAACACCTACATACACTAGGGAACACTGTGCGTTGGGGTACCCCTGTGATTAGCATGACCTCCTCTGTATTTGCCATGAGTTAGTGCCTGGGTCATTGCATGAGTACATGGGTAGTGACTGGATGATTAGAGTGCTGCAAAGACAGTGCATGGTGATTTTATAACTGCTTGGGTTTTGGCGGAGTGATTGGATAAGTACATAGTGCTGGCAGCTTTTCGATACATATAAACCCGTGTATATAAACATGGTTATAGACTGCAGGCTGCTCTGCATAATCCACTCAGTAGATTACTTATTCCATTAGCACCGAGCACGGCAGAGCTGCCTTTAAAGAGACCTCGCGCTTCTGTGGGAATAAATATACAGACAGTGCATGTGTTAGTGCCTGGGCCATTGCATAAGTACATGGGTAGTGACTGGATGATTAGAGTACTGCAAGGAGAGTGCATGGTGAATTTATAAGTGCTTGGGTTTTGGCGGAGTGATTGGATAAGTACATGGTACTGGATGGGTGATTGGAGGAGTGCATGGGTAGTGACAAGGAGATGGCTGGTCTGCATGAGTAGTGCTCAGGTAATTGTAGCAGTGCATGTATTAGTGCCTGGGTCATTGCATGAGTACATGGGTAGTGACTGGATGATTAGAGTGCTGCAAGGACAGTGCATGGTGATTTTATAACTGCTTGGGTTTTGGCAGAGTGATTGGATAAGTACATGATGCTGGATGGGTGATTCGAGGAGTGCAAGGTAGTGACAATGGGATTTCTGGAGTGCATGGGTACTACCTGGGTAATTGGAGGAGTGAATCAGTAGTGTGTAGGTGGTTAGAGGTCTGCATGGGAAGTGCTCAGGGGATTGTAGCAGTGCATGTATTAGTGCCTGGGCCATTTCATAAGTACATGGTGCTGGCTGGGTGATTGGAGGAGTGCATGGGTAGTGACAGGGCGATAGCTGGACTGCATGGGTAGTGCTCAGGGGATTGTAGCAGTGCATGAGTTAGTGCCTGGGTCATTGCATGGGTGCATGGGTAGTGACAGGATGATTAGAGTGCTGCAAAGAGAGTGTATGGTGAATTTAAAGGTGCTTGGGTTTTGGCGGAGTGATTGGATAAGTACATGGGTACTGACTGGATGATGAGAGTACTGCAAGGAGAGAGCATGGTGAATTTATAAGTGCTTGGATTTTGGCAGAGTGATTGGATAAGTACATGGTGCTGACTGGGTGATTGGAGGAGTGCATAGGCAGTGACAGGGAGATGGCTGGACTGCATGGGTAGTGCTCAGGGGATTGTAGCAGTGCATGTGTTAGTGCCTGGGTCATTGCATGAGTACATGGGTACTGACTGGATGATTAGAGTACTGCAAGGAGAGTGCATTGTGAATTCATAAGTGCTTGGGTTTTGGTGGAGTGATTGGATAAGTACATGATGCTCGATGGGTGATTGGAGGAGTGCATGGGTAGTGACAAGGAGATGGCTGGTCTGCATGAGTAGTGCTCAGGTAATTGTAGCAGTGCATGTATTAGTGCCTGGGACATTGCATGAGTACATGGGTAGTGACTGGATGATTAGAGTGCTGCAAGGACAGTGCATGGTGATTTTATAACTGCTTGGGTTTTGGCAGAGTGATTGGATAAGTACATGATGCTGGATGGGTGATTCGAGGAGTGCAAGGTAGTGACAATGGGATTTCTGGAGTGCATGGGTACTACCTGGGTAATTGGCGGAGTGAATCAGTAGTGTGTAGGTGGTTAGAGGTCTGCATGGGAAGTGCTCAGGGGATTGTAGCAGTGCATGTGTTAGTGCCTGGGCCATTTCATAAGTACATGGTGCTGGCTGGGTGATTGGAGGAGTGCATGGGTAGTGACAGGGCGATAGCTGGACTGCATGGGTAGTGCTCAGGGGATTGTAGCAGTGCATGAGTTAGTGCCTGGGTCATTGCATGGGTGCATGGGTAGTGACAGGATGATTAGAGTGCTGCAAAGAGAGTGTATGGTGAATTTAAAGGTGCTTGGGTTTTGGCGGAGTGATTGGATAAGTACATGGGTACTGACTGGATGATGAGAGTACTGCAAGGAGAGAGCATGGTGAATTTATAAGTGCTTGGATTTTGGCAGAGTGATTGGATAAGTACATGGTGCTGACTGGGTGATTGGAGGAGTGCATAGGCAGTGACAGGGAGATGGCTGGACTGCATGGGTAGTGCTCAGGGGATTGTAGCAGTGCATGTGTTAGTGCCTGGGTCATTGCATGAGTACATGGGTACTGACTGGATGATTAGAGTACTGCAAGGAGAGTGCATTGTGAATTCATAAGTGCTTGGGTTTTGGTGGAGTGATTGGATAAGTACATGATGCTCGATGGGTGATTGGAGGAGTGCATGGGTAGTGACAAGGAGATGGCTGGTCTGCATGAGTAGTGCTCAGGTAATTGTAGCAGTGCATGTATTAGTGCCTGGGACATTGCATGAGTACATGGGTAGTGACTGGATGATTAGAGTGCTGCAAGGACAGTGCATGGTGATTTTATAACTGCTTGGGTTTTGGCAGAGTGATTGGATAAGTACATGATGCTGGATGGGTGATTCGAGGAGTGCAAGGTAGTGACAATGGGATTTCTGGAGTGCATGGGTACTACCTGGGTAATTGGCGGAGTGAATCAGTAGTGTGTAGGTGGTTAGAGGTCTGCATGGGAAGTGCTCAGGGGATTGTAGCAGTGCATGTGTTAGTGCCTGGGCCATTTCATAAGTACATGGTGCTGGCTGGGTGATTGGAGGAGTGCATGGGTAGTGACAGGGCGATAGCTGGACTGCATGGGTAGTGCTCAGGGGATTGTAGCAGTGCATGAGTTAGTGCCTGGGTCATTGCATGGGTGCATGGGTAGTGACAGGATGATTAGAGTGCTGCAAAGAGAGTGTATGGTGAATTTATAGGTGCTTGGGTTTTGGTGGAGTGATTGGATAAGTACATGGGTAGTGACTGGATGATGAGAGTACTGCAAGGAGAGAGCATGGTGAATTTATAAGTGCTTGGATTTTGGCAGAGTGATTGGATAAGTACATGGTGCTGACTGGGTGATTGGAGAAGTGCATAGGCAATGAGAGGGAGATGGCTGGACTGCATGGGTAGTGCTCAGGGGCTTGTAGCAGTACATGTGTTAATGCCTGGGTCATTGCATGAGTACTTGGGTACTGACTGGATGATTAGAGTACTGCAAGGAGAGTGCATTGTGAATTCATAAGTGCTTGGGTTTTGGTGGAGTGATTGGATAAGTACATGATGCTGGATGGGTGATTGGAGGAGTGCATGGGTAGTGACAAGGAGATGGCTGGTCTGCATGAGTAGTGCTCAGGTAATTGTAGCAGTGCATGTGTTAGTGCCTGGGTCATTGCATGAGTACATGGGTAGTGACTGGATGATTAGAGTGCTGCAAGGACAGTGCATGGTGATTTTATAACTGCCTGGGTTTTGGCGGAGTGATGGATATGTACATGATGCTGGATGGGTGATTGGAGGAGTGCATGGGTAGTGACAGAAGGATTGCTGGAGTGCATGGGTACTACCTGGGTAATTGGAGGAGTGAATCAGTAGTGTGTAGGTGGTTAGAGGTCTGCATGGGTAGTGCTCAGGGGATTGTAGCAGTGCATGTGTTAGTGCCTGGGCCATTGCATAAGTACATGGGTACTGACTAGATGATTAGAGTACTGCAAGGAGAGTGCATGGTGAATTTATAAGTGCTTGGGTTTTGGCGGAGTGATTGGATAAGTACATGGTGCTGGCTGAGTGATTGGAGGAGTACATGGGTAGTGAAAAGGGGATGGCTGGACTGCATCAGCAACAGAAAGAACCAACAGAGGAGCAGAAAGTCATCCTATGCCCCCAACTTTTTGCTGACGGGTACTGGTGGTAACTGACTGACTAACCAGGCCTAGAGCCAGTGCTATGCTAAAAGACACTTAGAATACAGTGAAAACACCTACATACACTAGGGAACACTGTGCGTTGGGGTACCCCTCTGATTAGCATGACCTCCTCTGTATTTGCCATGAGTTAGTGCCTGGGTCATTGCATGAGTACATGGGTAGTGACTGGATGATTAGAGTGCTGCAAAGACAGTGCATGGTGATTTTATAACTGCTTGGGTTTTGGCGGAGTGATTGGATAAGAACATAGTGCTGGCAGCTTTTCGATACATATAAACCCGTGTATATAAACATGATTATAGACTGCAGGCTGCTCTGCATAATCCACTCAGTAGATTACTTATTCCATTAGCACCGAGCACGGCAGAGCTGCCTTTAAAGAGACCTCACGCTTCTGTGGGAATAAATATACAGACTAGACATCCGTGGCTTCTGTTCTGCCCTTCACTCAAAAGAAAAGGGGGCTGTGACCACCAGGAATGTACCAAGTGCACCTGATTCTTGGGGGGAGTGGACATTGAAGCGTGCTAGCCTTACTCTGGTGATGTCTGATAGCACAGGGACCTGGTGTAGAGGTTATACTGGCTCACCTCACAAAACATTGTGCGCATCTAATTTGCACATGGCCGCCAAAAGTGGGCCCCTGCCCGTGCGACGGACCAGCTTTAGGCTCACAGACGTACCAGTGTGCAAGAGCCACGAGTATGGCGGGCAGGGGTGGGGCCCCTGGGGGGTAGAAAGATGGGTGATGCTGTGATGGAAAGGACATGTAAATACTGGGAAAATGATGAAAATCCAATGGGTATTTATAAACATTTACAATATCGCTTTATGGCCAACCAGATCTTTTATCGCTAGTGCTGAAAAAGGCACGTGTGACAGCACAAATTTGGGGTGAAAATTATGAAACATCTTCCTATTTTCTGAGTGTTACAAGAAAGGAATGCCCACTGCAATTTACTCATGTGTATTATGACGATGGCTGGAGGTCGGCCCTCATTTTCTTGACTACGTGTGCAATCCATGAAGAGCATAAAGTATGCATCCATCATACAGAATGCATCTATTTATGTATACAGACTGTAGAATTCCTTTTTTTTTAAAACTGAACTGCTTTTTAAGGGCTTATCCTCTGTGACTCCTGGTAACATCAACTTTTTGATCTAGGTCAAGGTTTGAGCGTGCGTTATTCACGCTTGTTAGGCCTTTCACCTAATAGATATTTTCCAACTATCGATCCGTCCACAACTATTTTTACTGTGGTTAGAGCGGTGTGGCGTTGAAACACACCTCCAGGTCCCATACTCCTCCTCGAACCCCGGTGCGGTTATTGTGTAGATTAGGCAGATATGAGATACGTTATGGTTGGAAATGTCAGAAACTGCGACACACTCAGGACCGCTCTCGAGTTAGATTGGCCCACAAACATCGCATTTGTTTTTTTAAAAATCCGTGCGTCTGGCTTGGTGTGCAATGGAAGAGGGGAGAGGTTACTGCTTGTAGTAACTCGCTGCGCGTGTGCGTGGTTAACGCATCTTTGTTACCTGGTACTAGGGCACACATTGAGAAGGGTAAAAAAGCGATTGCCTCCTGGCGCTTTAGTCGTACCTGCTCTGATTACCCAGTGGGACGGGTTAAACATTTTGGATTTTTTAAAGATTTATGTTCTGTCAACATTAATGTTCAGTTCACTTGTGTATTGCTACTGGCAGAGAGAATGGTGTCCAGAACGTCCTAGTGACATGCATTGAACCTGGAACCTGCTACAAATACTTAAGCGCAGTACCAGCTTTTCTCAAGTGACACGCAGACGGCACACTACACTTACAGGGACCCCTGAGGGCAAAACGAGTGCCACCCAAGCCCTATCTACAAAGAAGTGCAGAACTTTGCGAAGTCAAAGTCAGGCAATTATCAGTCCCCTTTCCTGTGAGGGGTGAATAGGGAAACATACCCCATGGTTGCGGGTACCCCGCTAAGCGTTGGGGACAACAGTCCTTGCTGGGCAAGAGTCAGCCTTTACTACAGTGGCATAGCAAATACAGCAAGCCCTTTCCCTGCGACAGGCAGGAGAAACACACGTCTACCTCCCTGGTAAAACACGGAGAATCACACCTATGTTGGGCACTTATAGACCAATGGTGTATCATGCTCTGCTTATAGGGTGAACTCCAGGGGTTCAAGTTCAACCTTAGTTTCGAAAATGTTTTAATTCTGATCGCAAAACACTGTTGGTGGAAGACGCACATAGGCTCTTGCCTTCCAGCGGAGGCTCCAGGGCAGGGCCCGATGTGAATGGACAGTGCAGGGAATCCATCTGCCAGTGTACAGAGTCCACCTCACCCCCTTTGCCCTCCCGAAGGGGATGGTCAATAACTCAGCCTGCCACGGACACTCGCTTGTTCTTGTCCGGATCGGAGCACTGATGTAGGGGGCACACACAGGCCATGTACCTCTTGAGAGAGTCAATGGGTCGGCCTTATTCCGCCGGACACTTGGCGCTTTCCACCAAGACACAAGCGCTTTCTGTCTGAGAACTTGAAGCACCGAAGTCGCCTCTATCTCCGATAAAGTTCTATAGACCCAGCCTGCTGTTACCGGACATATTGTCCCCAAGGCTCGGCAGGCCTGTGTCTATGGCTTGTAAGCTTGACTCTCCCTCCCCAGTGTCTCCACAGCTGGTTGGACCGGTCACCAAGGGAACTCCCCGTTTAGCCCCCATCCCCTACACCTACCAGGTCATAGCCCTCCTCATCATCGCACATGAAATCATCCTCCATGTCAGACATTTTGGCCGGGGAAGGAGGGAGGGAGGGGAGGACTGGATTCGAGCGCTCCCACAATCCTGTATGGTAGCGCCACAGCCTGAGTTATCCAGCCGGCCACCCTAGGAACCAGTAGTTTGCTGCATCTCTCAGTTCCGAGGAAAACCGAATCTCTGTAAGACAGAAGAGAAAGAGACTGCCCAGACAGGGGACTTCACTGGCAATCAGTAAAGGAGGGAGGGCCCGCACGACGGCTCATTACCACATGACCTGTCAAATTGACGGTGTCCTCTTTTGTCACAGTAGAAACCAGAGAAATACTTTACTTCACACTCTCCAGGAATAGTTAAACCGCTGTATTCCGGCCGTACTGGTAACCATATGTGCAATCGACGCACCTTCTCAATTGAAACACATTTCACGCATTTTATGATAAGCCCTGGGGAGGTGGCTGTCCCTGGGGCTGCGGGGGGCTGCGTGCCCCCCGCAAATGATGAATAAAGCCCCGGGGAGGTGGTGGTCCCCGGGGCTGCGTGGGCCCCCGCGGGCCCCTGCTATACATTTGCGCATTGCCCCTGGGACCTGGCCCACCCGGGAGCTAAAGTACAATGAAGCGCGGGAGCCCGCGCCTCAGTTTTTTTTTTTTTCCGGGTCCGGATTCACGCACCCAGCGCGAAATCGGCCGTTTTAAAAAAAAATCCTTTTATTTGGCCTGGGAGGTCAGGGTGTTTCTACCCTGCCCCCTTTTCTTGTTTTTCACCTTTTTTTGTACTGTTTTCTTGTGACTCGGTTACCGAGTCACAAGATGGCTGCCAACACTTCCTGGTTTGAAGTGTTGGCAGCCAATCAGAGACAAGCTCGTGCTTGTGTGGTTAGGCTCCACCCAGATATCAAAACTTTTTATTTTTTGAATTTCTCAAGAACTACTGAACGCATTTACACCATTTAACAAAAAGGACTCTTTCTGAACCAAGGGCTACCTTTTTGCCAAATTTGGTGTAATTCCGTTCAGCAGTTCGGGCTGTAGCTTTGTCTAAAGTTTCCAATGGAAATTAACATGGGGAAAACGCGTTTTGGGACCCCCCTTTTTTCTCGGCCCCCGCTTGTCGAATCACCCCAGAACTTTCAAGACAGGAGCTGACCGGAGCGGACCACTAGTTTTGAAAATTTCGCGAAGATTCGTCAACGGGCGCCAAAGTTATTGGGAAAAGAAAAAACGCTTTTCCTATGGAAACTAGGTCCTAACTTTAACTACCTACTGGCGACCGCCAGTAGGTAATATATATATATATATATATATATATATATAACAAATATAGCCCCTTACATCGCATGCGTTTACAACGCATGCGATTACAACGTGGTCGTTACAACGACCGCGTTGTTACATCGCAGTACATTACAACGGAAGTCATTACATCGACTTGCTGTAGGGGGCGCGCTGGATTTAGGATTAGTATAATTTACTATTCCAAATCCAGTGTGCGCAACAGTAGGGAAGGTGTTGGAATAGTAGATTATACTATTCCTTAGGTTATTCCTTAGGTGAGCGCGCCCTCTACAGCAAGTCGATATCACAACTTGCATTGTAATGTACTGCGATGTAACAACGACCGCGTTGTAATCGCATGCGTTGAAACGCATGCGATGTAATGGTTGTTTCCCATATTAAACACCACAAAATTGGAGGCTCCTTTAATATGTATTTTTCAATTATTAGGGATTATAGATAACGTATATCTCAAAATGTCAATCAGCTAATATATATTGCATATCCTTGTCACTTCGTCAGAGCTGTAAAAATATTGGAAAAACAAGTATAAACACTATTTCACATGGTTAACAGATTCTCATAAGTAGGCAAACAAAATTACAGGCAAAATTGTATTTTGCCCCAAATTATTATACATCGTCCATTACAAATTATCTAAATAGAACTCAAATACAAAAAAAACTGCGTTAAATGCAGTAACGAGAGATGTATCTATCAAAAGAGCCTTACTGTCTATGTTTTACAAAATACATATCTGATTGCTGATTATATCATATAAATTTCTTTGAAATGTATCCATTATTTAATATGTTGTATTAATACCTGGCTATACAATGCAAATTGCCTATAACTTTCAATAAAATATCATTCAAATTTAAATGAAAGATGTCTCTGATTTTACTGTTATATGTTGTATAAACAATACTCTTGATATCAGAATGCCTACCTAGGGTTACACCTCCTTCAGAGCTCCTTGAAGTCCTCCCAACATTTCCCCATGGATATTTGAATTAAGTATTAAACAACGAGGAATTGGCAGCTGAGAATACAGCAGAATATCTTACTGAAAGAGAACATTTAGCAAAAGGAACATTTAATAGAAAATGTGGGAGATGTTAAGCAAATAAATGAAAATAATGATAATCTTATAAATTCGAACAGTCTACTTCAGAAAGTAGAAAGACCAATGAATAAAGAATTGTTTAAAATAGTGGACACAACATCACTACAAAATGATATAAATAAACAAAATATACTATGAGGATTTTGAATCACTATATTTCCAGCAATAGTAGATATGGATGAAAATCATGCAGAAAAATGATAGTGACATTTATGTGAGGTCAAAGGAAATGATAGTATTACTAATTAAGCAAGCAAATTATAAAAATAGTAAAATCTTCAAAGAAATAGAGACACATCTCAGATCTGTCACTGGAGAAAGCTGCACAAAAATTATAAACTTTTGTATTGAGAAATGGAAGAATTTCTGAGATACTACGCTAAAAGACAAAGTCAACAATTTGAAAGGGACAATCACTATGATGAGGTGGAAGGAGTCAATTTGTACTCACATAAATTTGATATATGTTTCAAAATCTCATTAGGAGTTAAAATAGTACATATAAAATCAGCAACAGAAAATAACTCCATGAGTGAATCCTCAGAAGGAGAATCCCCATAACAAGAAACACAAGCATGGGAGATAAAAGCAAATGTTCTTTTTAGACAAACTGGAAAGAATATAACGACAGATAAACAGAAGTCAACCAGAGAGAAAAATCATTGAGCAAACAAACTTTTGAAACATAAGGGGAGAGAAGGAAGTGTTAGTAAAAAACAGAAAAAGGTAAAAGAAAATTCAGGAATGATAACAAGACAGAAATTCAGAAGATAGAATAAGTTTAAACAGTCTCAGTTGAATAAATTGAACTGCAGAATTGATGCATGTAATATATAGAAAAGGAAAAATAGAGATTCTAAGTAAAACAACCATTAAGGATTTAAAACATTTGCAGACTTTAATGAGTAATGAATCTGATGAGACTCTATATATTCAGTGGCGGCTGGTATGTAACGGTGGGGGGAAAATAAAAAAATAAAGAAATAATAAAGAAAACCTACTTGCTGGTCACGTCTCCAGCTGCCGCCTCTGCGCCACATCTCCTCGTCGCAGGCTTCGGGGCACCTTAAGTCAATGACAACGCTGAGCGCCGTGGATCGGTGCTCAGATGGAGACAGGGAGCCTGTGCATATTCCCCACCAGGCTGTGTAATACAGCCTGGTGGGGAACATGCGCTGTGCGCATGAATGTTTGGCCGGCCTAAGACGGCCAGTAAACATTCATGTGCACTTTGAGTGTGCTCACCACTCCACACCTCCTCTGGAAAGCCCTGCCCCTCCCCGCACCTAGGAAGGGAAAAATAAAATGATATTAACATTTTGTTATTCTCATTTTATTTTTCCTCTGCACTACTCTTAAAGCAGTGGAGCGATGCTCCTCCGCCTTAGCAGAGGAGCCGCCCCTGTATACATTGAAGGCTTAGCTCTTAGTGCCTGAACATAGACACATCAGGTGCTAAAGTAAACAAATTCAAAGTGAAGTCTAACTTTGCTCTGGTTGTCTATCCCTATCCAAGCACGCACTTGAGGTCTACCAATCCCTCAAGGAAAACAAATGGGATATTATGTTCCTTACTGACACTTGGGAGGACATGAACCCTGCGGTTACCCTGGCAACACCTCCTGGCTTTCGCATAGTCTGTGCCAATAGGGGTGGCGACAGGCATGGGGGCGGGGTGGCCATTGTTTATAAGGATTCCTGGGAGATTGCCACCTCCAACCTGAATCAAATAGGCAACATTGAAGGACACTCCTTCTCTATTAAACTATTCCCCTCCTTCTCCTTCTTGAGGCTCCTGCTTTACAGGCCACCAGATTGCTCCCACAGTGTCACGCTGATACTGGCAGATTATATCACCCAGTTATCCACACACTATACTAATTTTACTGTCCTGGCAGACCGCAGCCTGCCTGTCGACGACCCTCAATGAACCCACAGTGCTAATTTCATTACGGCTCTCGAGGGCCTCCACTTAGTCCAGCTGGTCTCGTTCCCCACCCATAAAGCTGGCCACACACTTGACCTCATCTGCACGAACATGCAGGAGCTGAGGGTCGATAAGCCGCTGCATATTATCTGGTCGGATCACTGTCTGGTCCCATTCTGGTTTTACCTGAAGACCACAACGATGGCCATTACTAGATCTAATGAAGTTAAAAGGATCTGGGGTAGGGTCACTCCTGAGACCCCAGGTCCTGTGCTGGATGGCTCAAGGCCTCACCTCATGGACAACCCCGACCATGACGCCGCATGCTTTAACACATGGCTGACAGCAGCGCTTGACAAACTTGCCCCTTTGAAATCTGTTAGCCTATCCAAATCTACCCCATCTGCCCCACGGTTCGCAGAGGAAGTCAGACTTGAAAAAAGTAAGTGTAAAAGACTGGAGCGCGAAGGGAGAAAATCTTATTCACGGGACGCTAAAAACACCTATAAAAATGCCTTGAAAGATTATCATAAATTACTGAACTCCAAGAGATGGGAATTTCTGGATGACCGTATTGTCAGCGCTAAAAGCTCCTCAAGGGAAGTTTTTAGGATAGTGAAATCCTTCACTAATCCTGCAGCATTAGAGCATGACTTCCTAACTTCTCAGGACCTCTGCACTAGCCTTTTGAATTTTTTTGAAGAAAAAATAATACAGCTCTACTCCTCGTTTTCCCCGGCTTCTGATCCCAGGGCAATGGGAGGCAACCACAGCCCCCCCAATAACCAGCCTCCTTTTACATCTTCTCTCCCGATTCCCAGAGAGGTGTCTCTGGCTGACCTGCGGAAATGCAAATCAGGGTCACCTGGGGATCCCTGTCTGGCTCGGCAATTCAGGCTAATGGACGAGTGGCTTAACCCGGTCCTAAATCATATCTGGAATACATCACTTAGGTCTGGTATTTCCCCTGCTGCATGGAAACATGCTTACCTATTACCTCTCCTGAAGAAAGCCAACGCCGACCCGGATGTACTCAGCAACTTCAGGCCTATCTCCTTGCTGTCGGAACTGGCCAAGGTGTTAGAGAAGCTGGCACATCTACAACTAGCCAATTATGTGGAAACCAATGAGCTGTTACATGACTCTCAATCTGGCTTCCGCACCGGGTACAGCACAGAAACGGCACTGCTTGAAGTAGCAGACTCCATCCGTCTGTCAGTGGGCGGCTGCTCATCTGTCATGCTGGTGCTTTTAGACCTTTCGGTGGTGTTCCATACGGTGTTGCACGTGATCCTGCTGGAAAGACTTAAGCAGATAGGTGTACAGAGGACGGCACTTGAGTGGATCGCCTCTTATTTCAATGACCGTGGGCAGCAAGTCCTTCTCCGCCAGTACATCTCCTCAGTGAAACCGCTCAGATGCGGGGTGCCTCAGGGCTCAGCCTTAAGCCTGCTTCTTTTTAATATCTACATGACTCCACTGGCAGCTCTCACTGCTAGGAGAGGGATTAAGGTGATCTCCTACACGGATGACACCCAGCTGGTGTTCTCCTTCAAAGATCACTCTCCTGCTGCCTTTGATTCTTTCAAAGACTATTTAAAAGACATACCAGGCTGGATGAATGGAAACTGCTTAAAACTGAATGCCGATAAGACGGAGGTCTTAGTTTTTAATCAAGTTTCCCCCCCCCCCCTTTCAGGCCTATGGTGGCCCGGGGAACTCGGCCCACCCCCAGCACCTAAGGACTCGGACAAAAACCTTTGAGTCAGGTGGGCAAGGACTTAGCCCTTTCTGCTCAAGTCCGGCAAGTTTCAGCAGCCTGCTCTGGAAAGATGAGAACCATCAGAAAATTTCTGGACTTCCTGCTGGAAGAAAGCCGGAGGACCACAGTTCATGCCCTGGTGACCTCTCACCTTGACTATGCCAATGGCCTTTACCTGGGCTTACCAGGGTTCTTGATCAAAAGGCTGCAAATAGTGCAGAATGCAGCAGCAAGGTTATTCTGCAAGGTTCCGCTGTGCCAGCACAGTTCCACGCACCTCAAACAACTTCATTGGCTCCCAGTAGCCAGGAGGATTGTATATAAGGCCCTGACCATTGTCTTCCGTGCCTACCGGGGCAGGGGCCCCGGCTACCTGAGGAAGAGACTCTGCCTGTACCGCCAAGATCAGACCTTAAGATCCAACCTCGGACCCTACCTCGCTGTCCCCTGCTTCTCCAAAGTTAGGCAGGGGGGTAGGTCTTCATCAGTGGCTTCTGCCAAACTGTGGAATGACTTGCCTCCCTGCTTATGCATGCTGAACTTGGAGCAGGTTTTCAGAAAGGCGCTGAAAACCTGGCTCTTTAAGCAAAGGGAATAGCTGGTCGGGTTTTACTTCTCTGCTGTCTGCGCTCTAGCGGCACAACACCTTGCCCGAGGTAGCTGTGTGCATTATAAATTATGTTTCTTATTATTATTATTGTCCAGCTTTTTACTATGGATTATTTTTTATGAATGTGCAACCAAAGGTATCGATAGTATGAAGTTAAATAGAAAAGTATATAATAGTAATGCATCAGAGTAATAACAATAAAATCGTTGCAAGCAGATAAATCCATCATTATTACCAAATATGATAAAGAGGAAAATGTTGTCATAATGAAGTTTGTTGACTATGAAAAAGAGAGAGTATATAGTTGTCAAAAAAATCTAAACTCATTAAAATATTGTAATGTAGGGAAATAATCAAGAGATGATTTGAAATCTATGTTCATTTGATGATTAATACAGTCTTTTTATTATAGAACATCTTAATACTCCAATATTATATTTCCTACTAATAAGATAAACATTTTCCTCCTTACCAACAAACGTTTCAGGGATTGATTCTGTAACAGAAAAATATGCCCAAATTCCATCATTGCAGCTGCAGTATTCAACTTACTGCCTTATCTGAAAACCTCTAATAATTCTTTAGGACAATAGCAGAAATTAAATCGAATAACACTTATGCACTAGTCACAATGGACATGTGTAATCCATATACCATCAAAGGACATGCGTGCGGTACAGATGCCGTAAGGACATATTTGAAAAGCAAATCTGCCACTTTTTAAAACAATTATATTATGATTATTGGATTGATAATATTAATTCTCTACAACATTTTGTTTCTGAGCAGGAATTGATTTGGAATGAGAGTATCAATGTTTATCACAAAGCCTTGATTGTATGGTGGCAAATTCATAGATGGCATCATTTTAATTTGGAATGGTATACCTGAATCATTGACGCAGTTCCATTTATAATCAAATATTAATCATACCAATAGATAAAAATATCACAATGTCTCTAGATCAAAACAAGCAGAAGATAGTGATTCTGGATGTGGATGCTTATGTAGATGAGACACAAGGTAAATTTTAGAACAATCTCGATAGAATGCCCACCGTCACCAACAGTACACTACCGTTATGGGGGTATGATGAGAGCAAGGAGAAAAGAAAATGCAGTTCAGACATAGACTTTGACAATGAAATAGAGGCCATAAAAACAAAACAACAAGATTTATGCAAACAGGATATGTATCTACACAATCTAGATATTGCAGTGAAAAGTGTGAAATGTTAAAACAAATGATATGCTGTATAAAGAATCAACCAGGATAAAAGAGAAAAAAGATCATCATTTGAGATTTATAGCAACCTATAATGCAGAAAGTAAAATCACCAATATATTTACAAAAACATTTGCTTACATTGAAGTTGAATGTTGATAGCGAATGAAACACCATACAAATAGTAGTTAACAGTTAGGAAACCAAGGGGCATATTAGCAAGACCCACGTTAAAATGATCGCCGTTTTAGCGGCAGGAAACTGCCGCTAAAACGGCGATAATGGGCTTGCTAATAAGCGTTATAGAATTCCAATAGAAGCCCAGGTTAGATGTCCTGCACATCTAACCTGGGCTTCTATTGGAATTCCATAACTCATATTAGCAAGCCCATTATCGCCGTTTTAGCGGCAGTTTCCTGCCGCTAAAACGGCGATCATTTTAACGTGGGTCTTGCTAATATGCCCCATAGTACTCTTAAAACATTAAAATTATGGGGCATATTAGCAAGACCCACGTTAAAATTATCGCCGTTTTAGCGGCAGGAAACTGCCGCTAAAGCGGCGATAATGGGCTTGCTAATATGCGTTATGGAATTCCAATAGAAGCCCAGGTTAGATGTCCTGCACATCTAACCTGGGCTTCTATTGGAATTCTATAACGCATATTATCAAGCCCATTATCGCCGTTTTAGCGGCAGTTTCCTGCCACTAAAACGGCGATAATTTTAACGTGGGTCTTGCTAATATGCCCCCAAGTGTGATACAGTACAATATTTAAATAAGAAACAAAAGACACCAACGTTTTTAGGGAAGCATAAAGGTTTTTACAAATGTAGAGAATGTAATTGCTTTGATTTGACATTCAATAAAGTTATTTGACATTTGAAATTCAAATTTAGTGCTTCAGACTATAGGAGAAAAATTGACACGAAGCATTCTTTTATTTGTAAATCTAAATTGTGCCATACTCATTTATGTGGGTTCTTCGATAAGAGCTTTGAAAATGAGGTGGCAGGAGCATTTATGGGTTATGAAAACAAAGAAAAACAATTCCGCTTGCTGGACACCTTAATGAAAATCATTTAATAGGACAAAATAAAAATCCTAAATTTTTTAGTATTGACTATATACAACCTATCTTGGTGTAGGAGAGGGGCAAAGAATATATGCTGAGATTACAAGGTACAATCTGCATTGAAAAATATAATAGTGTTTCAAATGTTTAAACTTGGAACCATTAATACTTTATGTTTTATCTATAGCAGATTTGACCATTGGACTGCTTCAATCAACGACCCATACATCAGAAGCCTGCTAGCTTCATTGTGACAGAAAGCAGCCCTTGTTAGGGCGGGCCTTCTGATGTTTATTTTTAGGGCAACAGTAGGCATTGTGGTCCAAAACAGAAAAATTACAAAAATTTCACAGAGAAATATGTTTGCACAACAGAGGCATTACTTGTTTTTTAGTTTTCACAAACATTTCTCATTTTAGTGGTTTGGTCCCAAAAAAGGTCTATGATACAGAGTGTGGTGCTATTTCTCCCTTGCAACACATTCAGCTCTGGTTGTTCTTTGCTTCTTAGCTCCTCCATTATATGAAGAAAGTGCGGTTTACAAATAATATGGGAGACACTATGTTCTTTGATGGTAATGGCAACCCTCCAGCTGTGTACGATATTCTAAATTGGCACCTGGAACCTGATGGAGAAATTGTTTTTGCTAAAGTTGGAAGCTTTGATTCCAGAGCACCAGATGGGAAGCAACTATCCATTAACAGCAGTGCTATACAATGGAACCTTCATGATACTAAGGTACCAAGTGACACATAAATGTCAGACAACAAGCCACCAATTATCTACCTACATTAAATATAGCTTGAAAGCATGCAAAATGTGTTCCCTTACATGATCATTGTCTTGAATATAAGCAATGCTTGATGTTCAAAGTTAGCATTCTCAGGTTTCAATGCCTTGGGATAAAAAAGTGCTGGCTGATAAAAGGCCAGTTATCAAGTAATGATTTATCTTTTGAAAGTGTAGATGAGGGTCATGCAGAGACCAGAGTGAGCAGCTAGTGCAAGCGATATGACATTAGCATGTTGGGGAGAACCATAGGCTAGTCTACCATTTTTATACCACAAGCAGTGGTAAATAGTGATAAAAACTGCTAGCAAATAATTAACAATAGTCATAGAAACCTACAAGAAGATAATTAGCTGGAACGACTCACCAGATATTCTTTAATCCTTCAAAATTTGATGGGCACATAGGAACTCAGCCTCAAAAGCAACAAACTGGAGTCAGCATATTCAGTAGTAAGAGTTTATGAGTTCCCATTATCCAATATATCAAAATATGTGGACTTCAGCCTGACTCAAGGGAGAGTCAATCCCTTCCAGAACAGTTAAGCAAGTATCAACTGTTCTTATTGTTCCATTCCATTCAGAGCAGTACTTTCTAACAAAGTGCCAATCTGTTAATGTTAGAGAACTTGGAGACATGTTAAATGGCAAAGTGGAGGAAGAGTTACTTAATTGAGTAATGCGGTTGAGGGGAGATCAGGAGGTTGGTGGAGCAGACCATGCATTGATATTGCAAACGCTATGAAATTAGTTTGTCGAGGTAGTTTTTGCTTTGTACATGGCAGATGTAAACACAGTTTGTAACCCATTGGTTGCTCTGAGGTACATGATAGCAAGCACATTTTTTAAATGTAGGTGTGGATGGCAGGAGTTAATCAAGATTGAGAATAGACCACTAACAAAGGTCAAATAGTGACTGCAAAATGTTTTAAATAAGATGTATTAAGTTAAATTTAGAAGGGGCTAATTAGTTTTTGATCTGATTTAGGACATATTGTAGGGATTGCTTGATGTATACTAAGCTCTTTACTTCACTTGCAATGTACTAAAAATCCTAGATTAAGTATGGCATAGCAATATTTTAGTACAGCTTTATTAATGCTCATATGAAATAGTTTTAAAATTCCCTTGTGCGTATCCTCCTCAGGTTCCCATATCTGTGTGCAGTGAGAGCTGTGGCCCAGGTTATAGAAAAGCTCCTCAAAAAGGACAGCCGCACTGTTGCTTTGACTGCATCTTATGTTCAGAAGAGGACATTTCAAATGAAACAGGTACATTGTTAATTGCATAATTAAGATGAGTATATTTACATTTATCTCTGAAAACGGTGACAACTTACATCTGAGCATGGTTATGTTATTCTGTTTGCAACATGTGCACAACTTGTACCCCTGAATTCTCACTCATTTGATATATTCACCATTGCTTACCTTGATATCTCTGTAAGCATTATTGTAGTCTATCACCTCGTGCTGTGGTTCTCCTGTACAAGCAATGTTTTTTTGCCAAGGTCCTCATACCTCATATGTCTGGCATCTTGGAACATGAGCTTCTTGGAAATTATATTTCCAAGTGAAAATTCCTGGTGGGGCATTTGGATTAAATATGTTTGAAGATTCCATATTGACAATGAACATTTCATCATCCCTAAATCCCAGATTCCCCCTGTAACACACCCTTTTAGCCATCCTTATACAATGTCCCTTCACCTTTCTAATCTTGTTTCGCATTCTCTTTCGCCAGCACTCATTTATTGATTGTATCCTATATTTTCTGTCTGTTACTAGTTACCCACCATTTTTTCCCTGTCTCACAAATCTTACCACCCTATGGCCAATTCACAGCCTCCATTTTTTCCTTCACATTCTAAAATTCTCTTTGAGACAAGAAATCTTTGGCTTCCCTGAATTTGATAAAAATGTTAAAGAAGAGCAGCCAGTCAATTTTAAGGTTTGCAGTGAAACTGGTGGAAACAGGGCTTTGAATTCAGGGATGAGCACCCTCATCTCTTTCTTTTGAGTGGTGTCCAAGTTAGCAACCATAGAAAAAGAAAATTTTGCTTGCATTTTGATACAGTTCTTTTTCTTGAGGCTTCATGTTCTCTTTGATATTGAGACCGAAGTATTACAACACGGTGGGGCATCGGGAATCCATTAAAAAGGCAAAACTCCTCAGCAAGACAAGGAGGATGTTGATTTGGAGTCTGGCTTGAAAATGGGGCAAGTGGAACATCAGTCAAAAACTGATGAAAGCACAAAGAAGTTGTAGGGCCCGATTCACAAAGGTAAACTGAGACAAAAGTCTAACTTTACGACTTTCGGTATTGACAAAGGGCATTTACGAGTAGTAAAGTTAGACTTTTGTCTCAGTTAAACGTAAGTTTTGTTCTTAAGTTTAACTTCTCAGTCACATGTAATATCCATGGTAGCGTTATAGGACACATGATGGTAACTGACCATGAATATACATGTGGACAATTTCTTTAACAACTATAGTCATTCACAGACTAATTACGTTTTTGTGTCTTATTAATCTTTTGTTAAATAGCAGAGAGTAAAACTATAGCCTATTTTCAGTGAAATTATTCACAAAGCACTTTTCACAATTACTGTTCACTGTTGTGCTGGCTGAAGCTGAGTCTGAATAGCCCCTCTGAAGTTAAATTGAGGTATATTTCAGGAAACATTTGAACTTGGCATCTGTATGTCTAACTTGGAAAGCATTTTTAGTAAATGTTTCTAGGCCAGGTAAAATCAACACACAGCTCTCTACATATAGTAAACAGAGAACACATGGAATTATTGAAAGTGCACCTTAATGGATTAATTAGTAGACTGATGAAGGACTATAGTTCGACTATACAATATTAACTGGACATCACAAATGCCTCTCTTTAGGTGGGCTGTAGGGCATGACAGTGGGTTGAATGATAGAACCTACAAGCAGTGCTCATATGAGTTGGGGAATAAAATTGGGAAGCTAATTACCTGACAAGGTAAGTGTTACTAGGCCCATAACTATACTCCTAAATCAAGCATCTGGTTACATTGGAAGCATTGACTAAACATGATAAAATAAGGGCCATATTAAGTTTATAATGTCAACCATTGTACTTGTAAGACTCTATCCTCTAGCCAGGAGCTTGACAAGCACTTCTGTCAACTCTGAATTTTGGCTGATTGAAAAAGGGAGACACTTTTAGCAGAAATAACATCTTCTGCATTTTTAGTAGTGATTAAATCTTTGGTGACAGGAAGTTCCTGGAATGAGACAGCATTGACACATAATAGTATAAAGCATAAAAAGATATCCTTCAAATACTTTTCTTTCTAATAACATTTTAGAGAATCTGCAATACCTGCAAGGAAGGTACCTTGATACTATTCCCATGGTCACAAAAAGATCTAGTCTTGTCTGGCTGTATAACCAGATCACAGGGCTCAACAGCAATTACAAGATTTTCATAGATTATGTCCATCAGGTTGGGAAATGTAATTCCAGATTGATCTGGAACAAAACAGGTTAATATCAGGACATGTTGTGGGAGCAGAGAAACACTATTTGGCTGAGGTGTTGGTGGCAGCAATATTGTTCGATGCTGAGAAGCTCTTTGACCTGGTGAACTAAGTATTTTGGTAGTTAGTAGTCCCAATTTACCTGGTTAAGGAAAAGTCATTCAACCTGTGCGGGGGCTCTGATAATTAATAATGGACAAGGTGCAAAGGAGATTAACATCAATTGTATTCCCAATTCCCCAAATCTGAAGCAACTACGTTCTAAATGTGCCCTAACATCTGAGTTCCTATTTAGCCTCCTGGCACTGTTAAAAGATGCCTTTTTGCAGACAATAATGTCCTCTACTTAGTTCCTGTTGGCAGCTATTGTAAGCATGTAATTGCTGCAATTTCCATCATTAGTAAAGTCTCTGGCAAGTGCGTCTTTAAATACAAAACAGTGATGCTGATATGGAAATATTATGTTGTTCCCATTCTTTAGGAATTCAATAAATAAACATGAAATTTGTGTATCTTGGTGTAATATGCACCACAGACATTTCTAAATTATAAACATCTAATAAACAAAACAAAACCACAGCTCTTGATTTGGGAAAGACTCCTTCCTTGACTGGTTGCATAAATGCAATAACAATTATTAGAATATTGGAATGTGGAGCACTCCATTGAAGACAATGGAGTGCTCCGTGCTTTTACGGGCCAGTAAAGGCCCTCAAAGCAACAGTCCAATGTTTTTTTACAAAGGCCTCTCAGGGCTCGAGGTCGGGCTTCAAGATGCCTTTGTTTTATTTGTTAGAACATTCTGCCCTCTAGTGGCAGAATGTTCTAATAGCCGTCTGATTGGAAACATGCCATGGTAATGCCTCTTCTTAAAAAGGCAAATGCTGACCCTGAACTACTCTCTAACTATCGTCCCATTTCACTTTTACCGGCCTTCTCTAAAATCTTAGAAAAACATATCCATGCACAGCTTTCACTGTTTGTCGATGCGCAAAGTTTTCTCCATCCTTCACAGTCGGGTTTCAGAGCCGGTTTTTCAACAGAAACCACCCTGCTGGGGGTAAACGAAAGACTACGCCACCATCTTGATGCTGGAGACACCGTGGCCCTCATTTTGTTGGATCTGAGCGCAGCTTTTGACACGGTGTCCCATGCTGTGTTAATTAAAACTCTAAGTTTGTTGGGCTTATGTGGGCCGGCTCTGAAATGGCTCACTTCCTTCCTCACAAGTCGCACTTTCCAAGTTTTTTCTCCCATAACTAGCTCTGATATCCACTCTCTAACTCATGGGGTACCTCAAGGCTCTATCCTTAGCCCCCTACTTTTTAACTTATATGTAAGACCCCTGGCGGATATTGCAGAGAAATCTGGGCTGACCCTTTTCTCCTATGCGGATGACTCGCAAATCATTTTTTCTCTATCTATGAAGAGCACAACAGGGACTTCTCCCCTTCAGCTGGGGTTGAGGAATATTGCATCATGGATGCAATCTAACTACCTCAAACTGAATGGAGGAAAAACCGAGGTTCTTATATTTGGGAAAAATAGGGAACTTTGGGGTCCTCAACATTGGCCCTGCGAGATGGGTGCTCTTCCTATACCGGTCCGCCAAGCTCGAAATTTGGGTGTAATCATGGATGATACACTAAGTATGCATAACCAAGTTGTTAAAGTAGCTGCTACCTGTTTCACTATCTTGAAGTGGCTAAAAAAAGTTATCTGGATGCTACCAGAACCCACTCAGAGGACTGTTGTTCATGCCTTGATTACTTCAAGACTTGATTACGGCAATGTTCTGTACTTGGGTTCTAACAAAGAGGTGACACGCAGGCTGCAACTGGTTCAAAACTCTGCAGCTAGGCTCTTATGCCGGATCCCCAGAACTTCCTCTGTTTCCGGCCATCTCCGTGACTTGCACTGGCTCAGGGTGGAGAACCGAGTTAAGTTCAAAGCCCTGAGCTACATGTTTAAAATCAAAAGTGGTACGGCCCCCAAATACCTTCAATCACTGGTTCATCCCTATGTCCCTCTTCGTGACCTTCGCTCATCTACGCAGGGGAGGTTTTCTGTCCCAAAAATCAAACTAGCAAGGATGGGCGGTAGGTCTTTTCACATCTTGGCCCCTCACTCTGGAATGCTATGCCCCTAACTCTTCGAACCGAAACTAACTACATTCATTTCCGTAAATCCTTGAAGACATGGCTTTTTAATCATTAGCCTGCTGCCTTTGCCTTGACATCAGCCTCTGTATCTGCGTTTGCGCCGGGAAACCCTTTTTGGGTAGCTGTTGCGCATTATAAGTTTAATTAATAAATAAATAAATAAATTATAGCCCTTCGTAGCTGGGCTATACCGGCTATTAAAGTCCCGCTCCCTTGTTAAAGGCCCTCGCCTTCGGCTCGGGCCTTTAACGCTGGAGCGGGCCTTTAATAGCCGGTATAGCCCTCTACGGCGGGCTATAAGGCTATAATGTAGTCATTTGCTTTGTATTTTTGTTCAATTGTTTCTTTGTTTTCTTACCAGACATTGTTTGGAGCAGCAAGCTGTAGTCACAGAGGTCCTCATTTATGAAAACTGTTGCATCGCTGCGTGAAAACAGCGATGGGACAGTTTTCACTGCGCCCTCCTTGCGACACAATGGATGCGCTATATTTAATGTACGGTGCTCCATATCGCAAGGAGTTACAGATATGTCAGTATTTCTGACGTATCTGTAGGCACAGTAATGACACATTGCTGGAGGGTGTCGCAAAAGTGACGCTACTCCAGCAATGTGTCATTACACATGGGCAAGTCCCATGTTAAATGTACCTGTGTCAGTCTTACGCCTGCTGTGAGGCAGGCATAAGATTTTGATGCACTGGCGTCCTAGAAGTGGCGCAGTGAAATCTGATAGATTTCACTGCACCACTTCTACGAGGCTTTTTAAGGGGGAACGCCCACCCTCCATACATTATACCTGACGCAGGTATAATGTAGCGCAGGGCTTTACAAAGTGACGCATCTGCTTTGATGAGTCACTTTGTAAATAGGGCGCAACATGGTGCCTTTTTTACACCGCCGGCGCATCACAAAAAGTGATGCAAAAGCGGCGCAAAAGTGTTGCAAGGCCTCATAAATAAGGCCCAAAGTTTAACTGGGCAGACAATGTGCCAGGGTTAACGGTCAAAACATTTTATAGAACTAAAGGTGATGGAAGACCCAATCTAGAGGCATACTGTCATGCTGAAGCAGTGTCCTTTTTTGAAAAGATCCTTTGCAGCAAGCAGAGCTCTGAGATATAACACAACAATTACAGTGTATGACCAAAACCTGGGAGGTTTTCTTTTTAATTTTGAATATCCAAATGTTAAAAATAAATGATTCGATGTGTTGGAAATTGGTTTACTGGTTGAGGGGGGTGAAGCCCTACTCAAGCAGAAACCACAATCTCTGTCAGAGCAAAACACAAGCATACCCCAAATTAACCTGTGCTTAAACCTAAGGTAGCTTTGTACAAAGCAGTCAGGCTTAACTTAGAGGCAATGCGTGAAGAATGTATGCAGCCTTTCAAACACTAACAAAGTGAAAACACAACACAAGAAAAATCCCACACCAGTTTAGAAAAATAGGGTAAAATTTAATAAAGTATTTGAGATCAAAACAACAAAATTCAACCAGGAGAACTGGAAATATGCAATTTTACAGATTTAACTAAAAATAGTGCCTAGAAGCACAAAGCGCCAACTGTGGTTTTCTGGTCGTGCCAGACCGGGACAAAATCACAAGTTCAGGCCTCCCGTGATGGAGCGGGGGACAGATATAGGGACCAAGTTAGGGCAGCTGAATAAGAGTAACTTAAATCCTGGTTGCTGAGCAATGTGATGTCCTGTGTCTAGGATGCGTCATGCAGCTGAGGAGATCTGAGGTTGTGGTGTAGAGATGCATTGCACAGTGGTGGTTCCGGGGCACTGCTAAGTGGTGAAGCAAGGTCCTGCGTCATCAGCAAGGATGCCATTAATGAGGGGCTTGCAGCATCCTGCAGCGAAGATGCTTCCTGCACCAGCTGGTTCTGAAGGAGCTGCGGGGATTGCGATGCGAAGACCCACATGGTGAATGCATTGTGCAACGGTGGTTCCAAAGGAGGCTGCAGGCTGTGATGTGAAGTCCTGCATAGGGGATGTGTCACTCAGCTTTTCTGATGTGGACTTTTGTGAGGCAATGTGTCATGCTGTGTTTCCAATGCAGAGGTTTGGGAGTCAAAGTGTTGCGCTGCCTTGGTTCTGCTTGGATCACAGCTGGGTTCAAGATGGATGAAGTATGTTCTGTCACTGAGGCTTCAGATCAGGAGGCCAGCCAACTGGCACTTGGAGTCCCTCTGGTGGTCCTGGGCTCAAGGAGCAAGTCCAGTGTGTCACTGAGGCAGTAGGGCAACAGAGTAACAGTCCCTCTGGCAGAGTAGCATAGCAGTCCTTCTGAGTTTTCCACACATCCAGAGGTGTACTGAAAAGTTGGGTCTAAGGGTCCAATATTTACACCTGATGCCAGCTTTGAAGTAGGAGAAGGTTCTGGAGGTTTCCATCCCTAAAGGTATTTGGAATTTCCTGCCTCTCTGTCCTGGCCCAAACTTGTCTGGGGTCACAATAGACTAGTATCAAACCGTTTGTGAGTGTGCTCAGGCAGAGCCTTTGTGATGGGTAAGTGTGATAGGTGACAACTCCTCCCCCTCATCAAGTCAGATACGGCCCATCCTGCCAACGTCTATCTTCCCTGTGTCTTAACGTCTGGAAACAATACAGAAAGACCAGCTGCCAGGTACTCCTAGTCATTTGACCCAGGATACAGGCAGAAGACACCAAATGGTTAGGACAAGAAAATGGCAACTTTCTAAAAGTGGCACTTTCAGACATGTGACTTAAAATCCGACTATACCATTAAAGAGTGCCTTTAATTACAATTCTTTAGACACCAGACTTAACCTGTCTACATGTACCCAATTGAAATTTATCACTTATTTAATGTAATATTGTGTGGAGTTTTTCACTACCAGGCCATGTAAAACTTAAAGTACATGTCCAATTTTTACACATACAGGACCCTGCCCTCTGTGCTGTGTAGGCCTACTCTAGGGATGACTTATATGTATTTAAAATAGAGGTCTAGGCCTGATAAGAGGTTTACCTTCCCAGGTCAAAATGGCAGCGTAAAACTGCACACACAGGGTGTAATGGCAGGCCTGGGTCATGTTACTTGGGGCTTCTTGAATGGGTGGCACAAACAATGCTGCAGGCCCACTAATAGGATTTAATTTACAGACCTTGAGTACATGTTGGTTCATTTTACTAGGGACTTACAGGTAAATTAAATATGCCAATTGGGTGTAAGCCAATGTTACCATGTTCAAAGGAGAGGGCACAAGCACTTTAGCACTGGTTAGCAGTGGTAAAGTGCACAGAGTCCTAAGGCCAACAAAAACGAGACCAGCAAAAATGGAGGAGGAAGGCAAACCATTTGGGGGAAGACCACCCTAAGGCTGTCAGGTCTAACAAGGTGCATTACTGATTCAGTCTTTACTTTCATATTAATGGGATCCATTTCTGACGTAAATAGAACCCGATTTAGGATAACCTCTGTGTGCCAAAGGAAATATTGACATTGAATGCAGTTTGAAAGCTGTTTAATGTTGTTCTATTCAGACACCTAGAGCAAAATGATCAATCTTAAAGTTTCCATCGACTGAAGAATTATTATGATAATACCAAGATTTAAAAAAAATGAAAAACAATAATCAAATCACTGTCTTTGAAAAATAAAGGAAAGATGCTCTGACTTCAACGCACTAATTAATAATGTTTTCAAATTTGCATTGTGTGCAATATTCTGTGATGTGCGGGCTCTTCCTGACCGCTATTCAACTTAAAAAAAAATCATGATACCAGTTATTTTTGTCCATACCGTAAATCTACAATCGTAGAATGGGATCATATGATTTTTCAATTTCCAGAGCTTTACAAATTAAACCCTTATTGCGCTAATATTTTCGAGACCTGAATAATGCTCTTTGGGTTTCCGAAACAACATCTCATGCTGCCTGCATTGTAACACTTGGGGCCATATGATCAAGAACAGCGCAAACATTATCGCCGCTTTCGCGGCAGGAATATATGCCCTAGAGAATTCCAATAGAAGCCCAGGTTCTGGTGTCAAGGACATCAAACCTGGGCTTCTATTGGAATTCTCTAGGGCATATTATCAAGCCCCTTATCGCCGCTAAAGCGGCGATAATGTTTGCGCCGTTCTTGATAATATGGCCCCAGGTTTACTCTGTGTACCATTTAATAAATATTTTTAAAGTTCATTTTAACTAATCACCGTGACTTTAGTGACACAATCTCTGGACATTAATTCAAGCCAGCTGTGGAACTATATTTTAAGAGTTGTGATCGAGACACGAGGCTGGAATAATCTGGAGCCAACTCATGATCCCTTTCTATGCACTGCACAATTATTTGTCCCATCTACAGCACATATATTAACTTGAGTATTTTCAGTTACTGCATTTGCTGCAGACATTGGAATTTGGAAACACGAAGAGGTAATTTCCGAGCTCAGCTGCCTGCAGGACATGCACTAGTTCAGAATTTTCAAGACGACCCTTCTGTGTCGGTGCAGTGCACTGATAGGGATCCTGATATGGCCTCCGGTGTTTACAGAGGACATAAGTGGAGAGCCTGGGACCAAACGTGTTGACAGGCATGATGTTGCCCAATAAAGGGTGGATGAGTGGGATTGAAACTCTGTTGTACCCTGTACAAGTAGACACAGGTAGCCATGTAGTATTTTCCAAATCTTCTTTATTTGTTCCAAGTCAAGGTAGCATCAATCTCTGTCCAGCCAGCTCTGGTAAAGTACCAGCCCCACCAGGAGCAGCCTGCCTAGCTGCTCAGCCCATCTCCAACTGTCACCACTCATCCACACAGGCACCCAGGCATTCCATTCATCACAGTCACACCAACTTTCCGTTACCATCTCTCACTCTGGCTGAGCAGCTAGGAGACAACTAGGCTGTGTAACATTAAATATCACAGTGAAGATATAACAAACTCCTTCCCCTTTTCCTCTTATTATTTGTTCCTGTTTTCTTTGTCCACTTGTTTTTTCTCTTTTTGTATTCCATTCCGCTTTCCTACTTCTTTGCTTTCCTTCCTTCTCTGCTCCCTCTGATTTTACATTGCAAGGCATGCCATTCAGAACTTGGGGCACAGACTTACTTCTATTCATATGGTCCCTCAGAAACATAGCTTAACCGGCAATACCCATTGCAGACTACCTCTGGCAGTGAAACAAACTCCATTATGGAAATAGCAAACTTTCCAAAGCCTTTGGACATGCATAGGAAAGTTTGATTGCCCATCTGTTCCTAACCTACTACACAAATCCTACGGACAAACCCTGTGACCAATCCCCATTTACAGTACGAAAAAGTGACTGGCACATTTGAGTATGCATGCACATTGAAAAAAAATGTATGTGAATTTAAGACATTGACTTGCAGCTCAAGGGCACTATATTTGCCCACTGACAATGATGTCCCTCAGTTTGGCAGATCAGAACTCTTGCTGTAGAGTTCCAAAAAGTTCAAGATGTAAATTGTGTTCTAACCCACAAAATATGCCTCAATTTAATGCTATTGATGAAATGTAAATCTGTGCATTTCAATAGTGGTCAGAAACCTTATCTAGAATGCACAATTGTTAGATTTGTTGTACCTAAAACATACATATTGTGAGGGCATTCATCTTTTGATTATATTATATATCCGTCCATGCATCAATGTCATTTCTCTTTCAGATTCTTCAAACTGTTGGCCGTGTCCATCCGAATTGTGGCCCAATTTGATGAGAACTGAATGTGTGCCAAAAACCATAGAGTTTCTTCCATATCAGGAGATAATTGGATGCCTTTTAGTTGCTGCAGGAATGGGTTGTTTCCTCATAACTGTTCTGATTTTACTCATCTTCTACAAGCACCGAGATACTGCACTTGTAAAAGCCAACAACCGAGAACTCACCTACCTTCTGCTGGGGGCTCTTGCGTTCACTTTTCTATGCCCTTTCCTCTTTGTTGGAGAACCTCAAAAAATTACCTGCCTACTCCGTCAGCCCGCCTTTGGCATTATATTTGTACTCTGTGTGTCTTGTGTATTGGCAAAAACCATCATGGTTGTCATCGCCTTCAATGCCACAAAGCCTGGCAGTAACATGAGGAGGTGGCTGGGCCCTAGGACTCCTTTATTTACTGTCTCTTGTTGTACAGTACTTCAGATATTAATCTGTGCTATGTGGCTGTTGCTCTGCCCTCCTTTCCCAGAGAAGAACATAAAACTGAAGACTGGGACCATTGTCTTCCAGTGCAATGAATGTTCAGAAACTGCATTCTGGTGCATGTTGGGATACATGGGCCTGCTGTCATTGGCTAGCTTCTTGGTTGCATTCCTGGCACGGAATTTGCCTGATAGCTTTAATGAGGCAAAATGGATCACATTCAGTATGCTTGTCTTCCTCAGTGTGTGGATGTCCTTCGTCCCTGGCTATTTAAGCACGCAGGGGAAATACATGGTGGCTGTGGAGGTCTTTGGGATCATCTCTTCCAGTGCTGGAATTCTTGTTTGTATTTTTTTCCCAAAATGTTACATAATTTTAATAAAACCTGAACTCAACACAAGAGAACATTTGTTAGCGAAACGAACTGATTCCAACATAAGATGAAGACTATCTAACATCTTTGCACATCCTAGAACATTAAATATCTGTTCTGTATCACTCACAAATTTAAATGTATTTAGTGCTTTTTAGACTAATTGAATATGAGATTACAGCATTTTCCATATTATTGTTAAACTAGGTTTGGTATGTTTGCTACAAATATTTTATTTATAATTCACAACATTTAGCTTTCCCATCCACAGAACAGATAGTCCAGTTATCAATGAGAGAACATCTTACCACCAGGAAGTGCATAACTAAAGTGCCCAAAAGATGCACAATTAAAATGACAATAAACTCATTAATGACAATTTGAAGACCATGCTGTTGACATTGCCTATCTGGGAAGAAACTGCTTAATTTATGAGAATTCTATTCACACACTGCTTCTGTCAGTCTCTTTGTCATATTGGCAGGGCAGCTATGTGTTAGATTGATACATAACCAGATGCAAATTTATCTTGATAGAGGCAAAGGAGTAACCTTTGGTAGCAGTTCATGCAGGGATATCTATAGAGGAGGATTGTTTCCTCAACTAAGGACTACATGTAATTGTTAGACAGTAAAAAAGTACTTCTAAACATCTGGATGCACTTAGAGCTATATACTCACACATAAGTGTTAGGAACAATATACATCAGCATTCTCTCTTAGTCCAAACACATGTTAAAAACATGCTGTCTTGGGGCATCAGAAAATCTAAGACTTGCTCAAGGGGATGTCTTTCAAATAGAGGGTGACATGACACTGAAGGACCATGCCTTCTCCAGTATAATCATGGGAACTGATTGTGAGCTTCTAGTTCCCATTTAGATTTCAGCAGCAATTAAGTGTATAGTTTCTAAAACTTTCCATTATATGATACTAATTTATGAAGGGTAGATTAGACTAGGCCATGCACTTTGTGTCAGTAATTTTATCTCTCTACATGGACATCACTACAATATTTTCTACTATTTTCTGTGCTTTTTGTTTGTGGTATCGAGCTCTGCCCAGAGCTCTCATCCATATATCAATCAGAGTATTACACATATATAGGATCCAGGGTCGTTCCAGGGTTGTTCCAAAGCTCAAATGGGCCTCCACACGATATGCAGTCCATCCTGAAAAACTTTGATCACTGAAGTGGGACAACGGCAGACACAATAGAGGGTTGGTTTAGTAGAAGTGAGGTCTATTTTGCATTTGACACCGGGTTCTTTTATGAGAGTCATCATGGACATTGATTTGGGAGGCTGCATGTTCCTAGGAAATCATTTTCCAGAGTTGTCAAGGAATTTAGAATGGCTGAGATCCAGCACTTTATAGGACACTTGTCTCCACTTTTGCTTTAAACCTAAACGAAACTAGTTCAAGGTGCCATTTCTGATTTGAAGTTATATAGAGGAAGGAGAGTGGTTTGCCAGAGCTGGAGGGATGTGACCACTTGTCCCCGCACCACCCATGGCAGCAAGGGGCCGCAAACATTCTCCTCACACCTGGAGGTGCATAAACCCCGCAACTTGACCCCGCAGTGCAGAGCAGTTTGCCAAAGCTGGAGGGGGGCGTGACCACTAGTCCCAGCACCACCCATGGCAGCGAGGGGCCGCCAACGTTCTCTTCGCACCTTGCAGCGAATAAAGCCTGCATCTTGACCCCACAGCACGGAAGCGGTTTGTCTGAGCTGGGGGAGAAGTGACCACTAGTCCCAGCACCACACCTGGCAGCGAGGTGCCGCCAACGTTCTCATCGTGCCTGGAGACACATAAAGCCCCCATTTGACCCCGCAGCACGGGCACATGCCTGGGGGAAGAGCATGCCTGTCTGCGCCCGTCTGCGGCCTGAGTGGGCTGGGCCATATCTCTTTCGTGTGCTTCTTGGCCAGAGTTCAGAGAGAGCTACTGTTCGGGTGAGTGGTAGCAAAGCCCGAGTCTGATTTACCTAGCCCACTGTTTGATCTGGGGGGGCCATTGTTGTGTTTGAGACTGAGGCAGCCCTTTAGAGCCTTACATACTGGTCTTAGGCCTCTTTTTGTTGAATCCAGTGCTGAGTGAATTTGATCTATTGGTCCAAGTAATGGGTAAGCTGAGATGCCAAGGGAGGGCCCAGTCTCCAATATCTTCCCCAAATCCTACTTGGATTGATAAGATTTTACAAAGGGCCTTTGGGATGGTGGATACAGAAATCAAATTAACGGAGAGGACCAACGCCCATTGCTTCACAACGGGACCCCAGCTTGTTTCATCTCATAGTCCAGAGCATTCTGTTAATGACATTCTCTTGGCCTCTGATCAGTCCGGAGTTAACGGCCCACAGCAGGGACTGGATAATAATTGTTCCCTGACAGAGGAAGGGAGTGGGGGGACATACCTGGCTGGCAAGAAGAAGTATAATGCCCGCCAACCTCCTAAGTCCTCCAGAAGTGGCAGAGATGAACTTGTAGAGTCTTGCTCTATGGATGATGTAGTTCCTGTGCATGATGATAGGGACGGTGGGAAGGTCTCTCAGCCCTTTTGGGTAACGTCCCTAGCAAAGGACATTTTAGTCCAGGTTAAATCTGTCCTCCTGTATGAACACACACCCGTATTAGCTCACTTGGACATGCTGAGACAATTGGGTAGGGATGTCCTCTGTGTAGCACCCGGGGGGCTAAAGGGCACAATGGACAGAGGTTGCCAGACTGATTCTGGCCCCCTCTGGCTGCCACAACAAGGGCTAGCAACACAAGTGACAAGGGGAGGAGTAATTGTGTGAACAATTGTGGGGGCATTGTGGAGCCAAATGGTAGGAACTTGAGGGGCCCTTTGTCTTTAAATTCTGGTAGGAGCAATTCCACTGTTAGGCTGGAGGGAGTCCCCACAGAGGCTGCCAATGTTAGTGTCCCAAAACCTCCAATTATTAATTTACCTCCTGCTTCCTGTGTTATGAACCCCAATGTACCCCAATATAGGCCTAGGTAGTTACTCAACCTTTTATCTACATCTGTCCTACCATTGTTCTTCATAACGGGTCTGGTGCTGACCTTTTACCTAGTTAGGTGCTACATGACTGTTGTGTGGTTTTCTCCGAAAACTAGCCTCATGTATTATGCATGAGGATTCTCAGTATCACAGCAGGATTACCATCTTCTACATAATAACTATGTATAAGGGTCAACTCTATCATCCTCCTTGCCCGACATGCCCATAGTACACTTCTAGGTAGAACCCCTGAGGCTACCTTTCGGGTATATAAGCACTACATCTTTGCTGGGCAAACCAGAGGAGAAAAAGACTTCCATGATGACACACTGACAGGAGGCGCTGATGTTCCCACACGCAGACAGTCCAGCATGCAGTGGTCTGACATCCCTCGCGGGGTGTCCTTCTTGTGACCAAGATGGGTCCTTCGCTCTCCCACATCAGGTCATGGGGTTGCCTTTATCCTAAGGGGATTCTTGTCCATACACATACATACATGCTAGGTACACTTAGGTACATCTAGTTAGGGTTTGCATCGTAGGAGTACTCAATATTACTGTCATGTATCTATATGCCTGCATATATTCATTGGTTTAGCACTATGGTAGAATTCTACCTTTTCTTTACTCTGCTGGTGCTCATAATCGTATATATCTGTTTCTGTCTAATGGTTGTGCAGCACACGTATTTTACACTAGAATGACGCTGGTTCAATAAATGCTTATTGAAAACTTCCCCACCGTTTATTCTGTGTATCTTTCAGAGACAAAGTGAGCACGAGTGACTGAGCAAAAAGTATTGTACTGTTTCCACAATCCCTGAGGAGTCAGAGTTGTCATGTTCAATAGTTGCCAGAAACTATTTGCTCCTTGGTAAGAGGGGTTCATAGTGGCACTGTGAGCTAGCTGGTCTACAGACTAACATATCCTTTGGGGGTGTCTGTAATCAGTCTGGACACCAAACCCTTAGTTTATGTTGTTTAAGCGCGCAGATCCTATATAGATTTGTAGGAACTATACGACATGGCGCCGCCAACGTTGGTTTGGTTCTTTTTTAAGGGTAAAATCTGAGTAGTTCAGTAGTGCTTTCTCAGAGACCCCTAATCACATTTACCCAGGGACCTCTGGAGTGTTAAGGGAAAAATACGCCACACCTGAGTAGGTATATTCTATGTATTAGTTGTAGGTTTGTTCAAGCTTGAAGGATTATAGTTCCCTACACTGTGCATAAAACCTTATCTTATTTTACTGAAACTATTGCTAACAATGTCTGTCGAAGATAACGCAGCAGCAACATTACATGCAAATGCAGAGGCAGAGCAGGAAGGTGCAATAAATATTTCAGAAAATGTCCGAAACGCACTGGCCGCAACATTAGACAATTTTGGTCTCTCAGCACTACGAGGGACAGTAACATTCATGATTGAGGCACACGAGTCATTCAGGATAGAGGTATTCTATTCTTGGGTTAAATTCCCACCTGCAGATGCACGCACAAATATATTTAATTCTTATACTCCAGATGAAATTCCAGAAGAATACTGTCAATACGAGGACATAGAAGTTCCGCTCATGTTCCAAGGGGCAGATTTACAAGAAACTGACGCATCTCTGCGTTGTAGCAGAGGTGCGTCTGTTTACTTGCGTCACTCAAAAAGCCCCTTGAGCCACCATGGATGCATCGCATTTACAATGCGGCACACCGTGGCACAAGGATAGACAGATGCGTCACGCATCTGTTGGCGTAAAGGTAACGCATTGCTGGATTTGTGTCGCAAGCACAACGCAACTCCAGCAATGCTCAGGAATGCCTATTCCTATTGTGCTGCGTCACTCCTTACGCCTGCTTCAAGCAGGCGTAAGGTTTTGACGCAGTGCATCGTAGAAGTGGCGCAGTGAAATCTTATAGATTTCACTGCGTCACTTTTACGAGGCTTTCTTGCGTTGGAACGCCCACCCTGCATACATTATACCTGATGCAGGTATAATGTGGTGCAGGGCTTTACAATGTGACGCATCTCCCTAAATGCCTCACGTTGTAAATGTGTCACAATGTGGCGCATTGTTTCCGCCACCGCTGCGTCACAAAAGTGACGCAACGGCGGCATAAAAGTGTCGCAAGGGGCTTGTAAATCTGCCCCCAAGAGTATATAAATTGGTTTAAAGGCGCCCTCCCACACACCACAGAAAAAGTGAGATTCGATCCGCTCAGCAGAGACGGAGCGACTTGGCCAGTTCTGGCTGCTTACACACCGCATCCAGAAGTTGACACATTGCCAATAGCAGACTTACATCCACTTCATAGGGAAATAATAAAACTCTACAGAAATCTGACACAGTTCGTTATGAGAGCAGTCACACTTCAGCCCACAAGGGTTACACCAGCAGGTCAACTACAAGGGACTGCAACTAAAATTACCCCACAAACACTGAACGCAGTTGTGGGAAGAATTCCCACTAAACGTGAGCAAATGCCATTCTGAATAGCACAGAAAATAGCCAATTAGAGGCAGTGTTTCCACACACAGGCTCACAAGAAAAACATAGAATATTGACAATCTGCTTGCCAATGGGGATAGCTCCTCGGATAGAGGATTGTACCACTTGGGGTACAGTCTTCGCTGCCATCTATACCAGGAATCATGGCACCCCTTCAATAGCAGTGATACCAGAAGTATGAGGGCAAATACAGAATGAGTATGGAGCAGAACCTGCTCTAAATTTAGGGATTAAATTAATAGGCAATTTTTCCGAGGTATCTACAATTTTGGTGGCAAACATGAAAGGGGAGGCAGCAGCGGTGGCTATACGCCAACACCTGAGGGAATGCACTCCTGCACAACAGGAGCTGGATTTACCAAACATTAACGAAGATACATACGCCGAATTAGGTAGAGATAATTTGGGAGCTAGACCTAGGAAACCACAAGTAATGGGAAATCCTGAAAAGGATAATACTAAGCAAACACCAGATCCTTCTTAAAAGAAATGATATAATAAACAACAAATAAATAAGCAAAATGCATCACAATCCTGGGGTGGGTCTCCTCAACAGGAGCCCTCCGACAGGAGGTATAACCTTAGAAACCGTGATAACATTAGAAAACCTGATAGGTATCAGGATGCTGATACACGTTCCTCTCGTTCCTTTCATGGTTCATCGAAAAACTCCGAGAGGGAAGGATGGTCAGAACACAGATCAGAAGAGCGAGCCAAGCCATGAGACACACATCGCATTTCAGACTATAATATCAAAAAAGAAGATAAACAAAAATCAAAACCTCAATTTAAAAAGAAGAAAGTAGCAGACATAAAAATAAGAAATGCCCAGGCTACTGAGGACTCAACTTCTGAACGGGGAATGGGCTCTGACGATGCTAGACAGCGCAGCAAATGTAATAATAGCTCGCTAGAACCTGATGGAATTTCTGGTGACTGCAGTGTTGAATGAACATATCACGGTGGAGACACCGGATACTAGGGTAAGTGTCCCACACCAGTTATACGAAATAACACTCAATATGGAGGGGGGCATACCCAGGAAAGTTAAAGTTCTCTTTTTGGGAGAACCTGTCCTTTGGATACCACATCCTTTTAGCAGAAAAGGATTGGCCGCCTGAGTTTGTTATGGACTGCCCAAAGGGAGAAACTGTAATTTTACCAGCCTTCTCCGACCTCGTTCCAGAATCGCTAAAACATTCATACGCGCAGGAGTGGGCGGTAGCATTAGCTCCTGCATTATACCGCAATCATGTAGGGTGGGATGCTGAGTCACCTCACCATGAAATCCCAGTACAAAATACTCCATCTCCACAGAGATAAACATGACAGGAAAAAACAAGTCAGGGAGTTCTTAGATCAACTTGAATACCAAGGTGTAATAGAGAATTGCACCTCTTCCATGAATAATCCTTTGTTGCCTGCAATGAAACCTGATAATTCATATTGTCTAGTTTTGGACTGGAAACATTTAAACACATGCACAAAAACATTTGCAGTACAAAATGCACACAGTGCCGCATTAATGAATAACATTGTGCTGAAAAAATACAAAACAACACTAGATATCTCAAATGGATTCTTTTGCCAAAATATAGCGCTTGAGAGCAGATATTTGACAGCATTCTCAGCCCTAGGCTCTCAACGTCAATTTTGTAGACTGCCCCAAGGGTATAAGAATAGCCTGAGGTTGTTCTCAGCAAGAGTATCACAGTTACTTCAAAATATTGATGAGCAGGCATTGTCCTATGTAGATCATATTTATCTCACCGGCGATGAACTATTGGATCATTTGGCCAGGGTGAACGACATAATTTTGGGGTTCGCCTCAGAGGGCTACAAATGTAACTTTCAAAAATCAAAAATTGTCCATCTCAATGTCCTATTTTTGGGATATGAGCTCTCAAGTGAAGGGAAAAGACTTGAAGCAAACTTTTTAGAAAAGTGTGCGCTGCTCCATCCTCCAAACACTCTGAAAAATCTGCAATCCATTTTAGGATTCCTAAATTTTGGCAGAACATACATTTTGGATTATGCAGCAAGAGTGAAACCTTTCTATGACTTAATTAGACCTGATTTCTCAGTTCAACATTGGTCACAGGAACACACAGAGATACTTCGTTCACTACAAGCTGACATGATAGCTTCCAAATACTTACACACAGGTGTAAACACTACGAATTTGGTGATCTGTGTAATCGTGGGTCAATCCGGGTACACTTACCTCACCTTCAATGAAGGTGAAACAGTACCCATTGCATACAAATCACATTTGTACACAAACGTTGAGATGTGTTTTGCATCAACTGAAAAAATCCTGACAGCAGTACAGACTGCTGTCGTGAGAAAAAGAGCACTGGTTCAGGGGAAGCAAATAATAGTTGTGACTCTGAAACCAACCTTAGAGGCTGTTACAAAAGTAAGCATTCATAACGTTAAAGCACTACATCCACGATGGATACAATGGGCTAATTCTCTCACTGCAACAGATGTAGACTACAAATGTTATTCTACATTAAAAACACAAGAATTTCTGCAGTACAACAAGAATATCCTCTCCCGAATGAAATAATGCCTCTAGACCAGTATGAAAATATAATTTACACTGATGGTTCAGCTCAGCCAGCCATAGGAAGTAAACAGCAATACAGCCCAGCATGTGCAATTGTAAAGGGTCGTATGTGGGACCGCAAGTTCCGTCCTAGCAATACGCAGACGCAGTCTCTAGGAGATTGTACAGCTCAGCTAGCTGAACTAAAAGCCCTGGTACTGGCACTAAAAAATACGGCTCGAGAATTCCCCACACTTATTGTGTGCGATTCATTTTATTGTGCCCAGTCATACAATGAATATCTTCACTACTGGGGCCATAATGGATTCAAAGATTCAAAAGGTTGCACAGTAAAGCATAAACTGCTTTGGGAACAAGTGGCAGAGCTAAAAAAAGGCTTACGTGATTCATACACTGAGCCATCAACGTGTTGCCGTGCACGTTGAAGGGAATTCATTGGCTGATGAAGCCGCCAAGGCGACAGTGAGAACTGCTGCCATAGCTGCAATCAATCGTTCTCGCACGAGAGTAGACGGGCAGATAATGGTAGCTGTCATCGCTTCGCGCAAAAACAGCACAGCCTTGCCAAAAGATTTTCCACTCAAGTACTCCTACAAGATAGATGCACTAAATATTCTGTATGCTCAAATTCCAGGAGTGGGGGATAGAGTAATACCAAACATGGATGGCAGATTAGATTTAATACTAGCTGCACACGAGAGTCTGGGCTCAGCAACGCAGGTATCACTGCAACAGTTTCATTGTTAAAACAACGTTATTGGCGGCCAGGTCTTACCAAACAGACCAAGAGCTTTGTCCTTAAATGTGACATCTGTCAGCAGATGAGGTGTTCCACTGTAGCGCGTCCACCACAAACACCACTACTGATTTCAGACAGCCCTCTTGTATGTGTCTATTTGGACCACTTTGGCCCTTTACAATCTGATGGGGCTTTCAAGTATATCTTGGTGGCAGTGGATTCCTGCTCTAGATTCCTGTGGGTTTGGCCTCAGCACTCGGCTGATGCTCGAACTGTTATAAAGGATTTGCGAATCTTCATAGGGACATACGCAATTTGCACATTACATTCTGACCGTGGCCCAGCGTTCAGCTTTCAGGCTTACAAGGAAGCCATGGTTAGTTTGGGTGTGGCATTGCGGTACTCCTCTCTGTATCATCCCGAGGGAAATTCGATTGTGGAAAGGAAAAAACAGGACTTAAAGCAATACTTAACAGCAAGGGTATTAGGCTCGGGTGGCAGTTGGGTCAATCACCTATATGGGGTCCAGAGGGTACTTAATAACATGCCAAGAAGCTCCCTGGGAGGCCGTACTCCATACGAGGTCCTGTTTGGGATGAGAATGTGGATACTCAACCTCGATGGTGGCAGCACAGTGATGGATGAAAAAGCATTGACATCAATGATCGTTTGGCAGATTTACAGGAACTCAATGAATTCCGGCACTATAAAGCAACGTCCAAGTAAAACGCACCACTCCTGGGGAAGTTAAAGCAGTTTCGGCAAGATCTGCCTGGGTCCCAAAGATTGGGGACAAGGTCAGAGAAAAGATTGTGGACAAAAAAGAATTTGGGCCATCATACAGAATGCCTGTACCTGTCCTGACTGTTGAAGGAACAAGAACAGTACTTCTGCCGCCTCTTGCCGGCAAAAAAGAAAAGAGATTCATATCCATTGATCTGATCAAACCACACTATGTGGCCAATACTGAATAGCAGGCAGAGTGGGCTCCTGGGTAGCCGCCGATCTCCTCTTGCTACCATACAGGAAGTTCAGGCACAAAGACTAATAACGTTTGAAGATTCTACTATGCAATGTTACAGAGTTGCCAACAATGGAATGGAACTTGTGCCTATTGGAGCTGAACAACAATAAAATACAAATGAAACACAGATTTCAATTCGGCCTAATGCCGACATCTATGTGAATATGTCTCACAACGAGTCATCTGCCAGTTCAATAAAACCTGCTGAGCTACCAAAGATCAATCGAACAGCGTCTGGCTTTTTCATCAATTTTGATACCCTCTCTCTGGATCTGAGTGAACCGCCAGCTTCTGATTCTCACAAAGAAAAAGTATATAACATCTACCTTTGGCTGAAAAAGACTTAGTTTGTTTATCATTGGCTACAGCTCTGGATTGCAATTGGTCTACTGTTCTTAGTCCTCTGGATAGGGGTAGTGACTGTCTTTTTCCTGCTTCTGAATTGACATTATCTCCCAGAATGCTCCGCAGTACGACATGTGAACTTGGTCCTGAAACCTCATACGTCATCTCATCATGAAAGAAGAGACCTGTCCTTTGTGAACATTACAGCAGTTTCAGTTCCTGAAGAAATAGTTTGGAACAGGGTTTCCTATGATGTATTTGGTCCCACTGAACGTTTGAAAATACCACATGTATTTAAAATGTCTTTGAATGATATCATCATCTCCAGTACATTCTCTGATGATTGGGACTTTAAAACTGTGAATAGCTTGCTGTCTGATTTAGATCAATGTGTTGCTTTTTCAAAAAAATTAATTGTATGATGAAACATCATATTTTGGCACCATGTATTATTAACAACACTATGGTTATCATTTCTTGCTCAATACAAGTATTCCACATAATGTTTTTACTCACCATCAATGGGAACATTGCCCAACACCACCAAAAGGTAGTTCACATACATTTGCACACAGTTTGCTTATTTTTCTGGGTTTAACACTTCAGACCCAACCTCATATTATTATAAGGTTGCACCTACATCTGCGAAGAAAAATATGCTCTCCAACATGAAACAGATATACTCGGGTTCCTTTATTTCCGAGCTGTCTTTACAAGGTTTCGACTTTTGGAGGGAAACTATAGACACAAAATCTGTCTGGGGGACTAAAGATTGGCAAGTTCAGGGAACTGAGGCGTTATTTAGAGCATGCCTCATACCACAGCAAATTATCTTCCTGAATGATACAATGCAACAAACTTCCTGTCTTGGACTAGCCAAGATTAAGGACTTGAACACACCTCGGATTCCCTCGCTTTCACACTTTGAGGGATGGCTAAACTATACACAACATAGTGAGGATACACTTGATGATATTATACATGAGGGTTCATACAATTCTTCAGACCCCAATTGGAAGGGATGGTTAGTTTGGCCTATTGACACAAATGGGTGTGAATCAAGATTCAAGGGTATCACCGAAGTGTTTTATATCCATAGGCTTGACCAACGCTATGTACAATGAGAACATCCGGGTGTGGTGACATCCTAAAGTGTTGGGAAGTTATGCCTAGAGTGGCCAAGAACCTCAACCCTGTCCCAGGTGAAACAACACTTGTCCTTACTATCAGATGAAATGGATTTAAGGGATTTTTTTCTTGATCCCCATAAACCACGTCGTAAACACTTCTTATATGCTATTTACAATGCAGTATGGAAAATCTCTCAACAGGAAGCTGAGGAAAGGTTGTGTGAAGTTGACAGGATTAACCTAGGAAAGGCTTTGGCAGTGGTCGACAATGGCATGACCGCACTAACATCCAGGATTTATTCACTGGGCAACATTGTGTCTTCTGCTATAGATATATTGGAACATGATCTGTCCATCCTACACCATGGGCAATCACAGTTACGATCCATTCTATTATTAAGCTGGACGCTACAATCATTGCGTTCTGGTCACATGCCCTGGCAATATATTAACTGTAAGTCTCTGTTTTCTGCCTATAATTTAACAACCAGGCAGACAACAATGGCACAGAGAGATGCGAAGTATACAATGCTGCACATTGAATAATTGGACCAATTACCTTTCACCGTGGCTGAGTCACCATCCACAGAATGGTTAATTAATGTCCATATAACATTGCCAGTAACAACATTCCAATTTCAATATTGCCTAGAGTACCACCATGTGGGCAGGTATGAAGCGTTAGGGAAGGAATACATCCATGAATCTTGGGACTTACCATACAGATTTAGAGCAGGAATGTGGACTTTGAAGTATTTCTCAGCGGTTCAGACAGTGAAAATTCGTTAAGTGGGTCTCTAATTTGTCAGGATATTATGCTTCACGGAGCTTGCAACGCTTCGGCTGCAAACCTATCTTGCCACTTGAAAGGATCCCCAACTGCCGTTATTCATCCAGTGTTCAAACTGCTCTCGAATTTGAGTTACTTAATGCTGAATGATCAAGGTTGTTGTGGGATGCTACCGGGCCTCACATATCTGGTCACAGTAAGTTCCAGGATTACTTGTGGAATGCAAGTATTGTTTCCACCGACACACACAGTCAGGGACGCTCCGCTATGGCCTTTGTTGAATGTTTCCCTTATACGGTTTGATTCTCTGAGCAGACTGAAAGCCATGCTTTTACAGAAGGAGGTGGCCTTAACCTCAGCTCAAGAGACTTTTGATCTTCCCGCTCCATTTCGGAGAAATGGTACATCGTATCTTTAACATGTCTGATACGAGTGGGATAGTACACCATTTTAAGACCATAGGTTCAGGGCTGTTAAGCACCTTTCAGACAGTTTTCAGAGTTATTCCATCTTTAATACACTCTGTATTTGGAAGAATTTTTGGATGGTTTCCGCTGATCCTGCTACTGGTAGTGGGTATACTGATTAAAAATGTTCTGCTACGCAATGGACATCCCCAATTCCAAGGAGATGGAAAAAGCGCTCTTGAAGCGACATTGCTGTGAACGCATGGTACTCCTCGGCTTCGGGAGCTAAATGAGCATTGGTTTTTATCGTTCAGATCAGTCTGGGTAGACTGCGTGTTGCCTGTACTCCGCTGCTTATTCTGCGGACAAAGTGTCCCAGTGCTCAAGGTGTGGCGCTTCCAAAGAAACCATTGAACATGTCTTGTTTTTTTGTTTTTTTGTCCCCTTTATAGCAACTGCAGGAAAAGATGGATTGTTCCACAGTGTCAAAGACTGGGAGTTGGGAAATACACAGAGGCCGTTAAGATGTTCAAATTTGATGACAATCATTTAATTTGATTTGGCGTTTGTAGGTTCCTGTTGGAAATGTGTAGACTAAGACAAAAGATGCCTTCTGATTTGATAGAACGGGGCATGTAAATCATCTAGTGTATTGTATATATAATATTTTTATTACTGTATATATGTACTAGTGTTGTGTGATATGGGGGAATTTTATCATCATTGTATTCAGTGATGTGTCCTTGTTAAATTTTACACCCTAGAGAAGGGTAGTATTAGTCAAATTTGCACTACTCACTTTATGTGGTGATGCATATTTATAATTGTTTTATTACTTATTTAAGTAAAGTGCTATTATGTGTGTGAGAGGCTGTATTTTATATCCCATGATTCAGTGGAAGTAGTATTTAGATTAATGAACTGTTTCTTTTATTGTATGTCTTGTGAAGACATTTATTGTTCTATTTTATCAATTGTTTTATTCTGCTTTTATGGCATTGTGCCGTAATAAAGCTATTTTGATGATGATGTTGATGATATAGTAGGAATAATACAGTTAAAAAACAATGTAAAACTTTAGGAGCTCCAGGATACAGCAGTCTATACGTTTGATAGAGAGGTAATTAATAATCTTCAAAAGTGAAGATTCAAAATCAGACTCAGATCCCTCCTAAACCAGGGGCACATTAACGTACCAACCAGTCTGAAATATGTAGAGTCCATACCTCCTATAAATGGTCCGCTCCATACTTCTATTCATTGGTGACATCACCACCACGTAGCATCACAAGCCTAAAATAAGTCCCAAAAAGGTCATCTTTGATCATGCTCAAGGGCCTTCCTAGCCTTCAATACAAGCCTAAAGTAAGCATATACAGTCGTTAATATTTCATCAGTTGCTAGGCATTGAAGAAAATATAGTGCCTGAGTGTAATGTCTGATGGAAAGTTTGTTCAGAAGGGCTTTAATAGTGCTAGACCTACGTTCAGAGCAAAATCTACAAAAAACATTACGTGCAATGCGCTTTGTGTAGAGACCTGGTTACAAAGGCATGCGGCCAGTTCGCAGTTACAATTGTTACAGTGGGGGAAGGCAATTAACCTATGAAAACAGGTTCAGTCTAAACCTCAATAGAAGGAAATTTTGATGGGGCTAGACATTAAGTAACAGAAATGGCTGGGTACTGTTGACGGGGGCCAGCAAGAAGTAGAAAATGACAGATGACAAAGTTCTAACTTTTTCCCACCTTTCAGCCCAATACAGTGAATAACACACATCCCTCAATGACCTTTTACTCAAGGAGGGAACAATTGTGGGATTTTTAAACAAACCAGGTCTGGACAGTGTCAAGGCCATTTCCCTGACTGCCCTCAGCCAAGACATCTCAAGGCTGTGGTTCAAAGATAGGCAGTCATCGATTATCACTCTATGTAGAGCTGGTGACTTGTTAGTCCAGACTCAATGCCACAGCATAAATGGGCAAGTCTGAATTTTATCCTCCAGATGAAGTAACCCTAACTTCTTAAGGCAATTATTGACAGCAGTACATTCAGAGAGTGAGAGTATATGACGGACGAAACTATTTTCAGTGACCTCTACCACAGTTGCGTTGTTGATTCCCCAGGTTCCCCGCCACTAGGCCGCCACACTTAGGCATTTGGCCTTATAAATTGTTACAAACAGATCTTTTGCCCAATTTTGTGGCAAAGCAGAAGAGGGTATTAATGCTCCTGGCAAACTGGCTGTTTCTAAACCCCTGCTGCAGTAACCAAGACCGTTTGTTTTTAAAATTTGCACCAAGATAACTAAGGTTAGTTGTTTCTTGAATGAGATGGGAATACAAATATAATTTAGGTTTATCAATGTGTTTGGAGCTGCAGGACAAAACAAATGTTTTACTTCTATAATGGCTAAAAACGGTCTGATGTGACTATCCTGCCCTGGGGGCTCGGCCGATAAGGACAGTGTCATCCGCATACACCAATGCTGGTATGGGGCTCTGTACAATCTGGGGCATATCCATGCACAATGCATTCCCCTAATGGGATTAATAATTGCTTTATCCATGCCAAGATCTTTCATAATTCACCACAGTTTACTATGAGATACACAATCAAAGGCACTGGACAGGTCCAAAACCCCAGGAATATAGAAGGGAGAGGTTGAGACACTGATCCTCTGTCAGATGCCCTCTCCTAAACCCACACTGGATAACTGAAAGTATTCTGGCCTCCTCGCCCCAGGCCTCTAAATGTTACACGACCCAAGATTTTCACCGTTGAGCCCAGGCTAGAGATTGAGTCGCAACATCTCACGTCCCCACGGTCCCTCTTTTAAATATGGGAAAGATCATTGATTCCGAACATATGGGCAGTTTGCAGGAAAGACCCGCTGGCCGTAAAACATTTGCTACCAATGTGGCCTAAAGTTAAGACTGGTACTTGAAGAGATCCAGCGGAACCCCCTCGGGACCAAGGACTTTACAATTAGGGCTAGATCTAATAGCCTCCAACACTTCCTTGAGGGAAGGAAGGTGTTTATGCTGAAATTCGCCATTTGGACCAGCATGTGGATCAAAGAGGGGTGACCCCCCCACCCATATTCACTCGCCTCATCCTCTGACCTCCAGACCCTGCTACATAAACAGCCCCAAAGAAGGAGACCCACTCCTACCCTGGTATAGCAGACGCATCAGCCTGCTTTAAAAAGGGATGGTTCACAATGCTCCAGAATGACTTCAGGTCTCTCTTGTAACTAGCTTCCTCGAGGTCCTCCCAAGTTAAAATTTTTCCTGGGCTTAATTACCATGCGATACACTTTATAATACTGTATCACTTCTTGGGGATCCTAATCAGTTCATGAGTGCTCTGTGAGTACATGAGCACTCTTTGTCAAACCACCCTTCCACTTACCTGTGGATAATGTGGGAGACCTGCTAAGTGCTAACTTAATAGCCTCTGAGAGGGACGAAAAGGCCTCTATGATGTCACAAGTATCTGCCTCCTTCATCTAAACAATTGTTAAACAGAGTGTGATTATCCCCTATCAATTTAGACATGAAAGCCACAATATTCATAGACTCCCCCTTAATCCTAAAACCCTTCTTTTTGTGCATTGAGCCTTCCATTGGGAGATGTTTATAGAAAGGTTTTGGGGCAAGTGATTGCTAAAAAAACACAGATGTATAGTGAACTAGTCAGCACACAAATCTAAGTTGGCTGATAAGAGAATAAAATCTATAAGAGGGCCCTCTCCCTTGCCAATATATGCATTCAAAAAGGGGACATTATTTTTTACAAGATTCTTTGGCTAAACCCCATATTGAACTTGATCTTCATGAAGTTGAGGCTGCTTCCATAGATGTCATGTGAGAAGTGGGTCTGCTGTCTTCCATCTATAACTAGAAGCACACAGGCATCCCAAAGTGCAGTGTGGCAGAGGTGAACATTAAAATCTTTCCCCCACACCAAACCCGAGTCTTTGCTACATTTTAGTGCCACAGCATCTATGTCCAGCTTCAGCCTAGCAACACACACTCTCTGTTAGCAGAAGGAATATTGTTGTAGTAATTGATAATTCCCAGCCTTACGCCATTCCTGAATTCAAGGCAGAGTAGCTGATAGAAAGGTGTGTTGACTTAATACAAAAAGGTTCTAAGGTGGGCCATAACTGAAGGATAAATTACCAGGCCGCCCATTGGTCGACCATATGGAGATGGAATTGCAGCAAGATACAAGGTCTTAAATCCATGTAAGTGTACCGGCTAAACAGTCCAGGGGGCATATTATGTAGGAAGTGGCGGTGAGAGGCGTTAGCCTCCTTGGCTTATCTCATCGCCACTTCGGAAACGCAAGGCTGCACCATATTACCAAGGATATGGTGCAGCCTGGCGTTTCCTCCTGCGATGGCGCTAAGTCTCACGACTTAACGCCAACGCAGGCACCCTTGCACCAGAGTGCAAGTGTGTCTGCGAGCAGGGAGGTTTGTTCAAGTACAGGAAGGTGTCCCTTCCTGTACATAAACAAACCTAAAATGCCATTTTGTAACTTACATGTGTGCTGCTTCATGCAGCACATGTAAGTTACAAATGGCATTTTAAAAAGGTTTGTTTATGTACAGGAAGGGACACCTTCCTGTACATAAACATACCTTGGCATTTTGCTTTTTCCATGTGTGCTGCACAAGGCAGATCACAGGAAAGCAAAAACGAGGAGAAATGAAGCATTTCTCCTCGTATCGCCACCTTTAGACCAGGATTTTCCTGGTCTTAAGTTTGGCGCTGCCACCTATTATCGCCTCTCTTGATAATCGGTGGCAGCGTCGAAGTGAATGGGTGTTGCGGTGGAACGCCCACCGCAACACCCACTGCACGCCCCTTTCACGCTAAGTTTAGCGTGAAAGGGGCACTATTACCAAGGCAGCGTTAAGCCACTTAATGTGGCTTTTAACCACGTTATGTGGTTTAACGCTGCCTTGGTAATAGGGCGCTGACCCTATCGCCACCACAACGTCACAAAAAGTGACGTTGTGGTGGCGATAGGGGCTTGGTAATATGCCCCCAGGTTTCTTGCAAGCAGGATATGGCAAATGTGTCCATAAGGTTAATCCATGAATCGTTTCCACTTTTAGCTCTGATGCCTGCCACATTCCAGAAAAGGATAGTCACTTTTGTGCTTCAAGACTAGATGGGGTACAGACGATTCTACAGCAGGAACATTGATAGGCTAATCAGGGGCAATCTCCTCTTTACAGGTGGATGGACCACAAACAATTTCCAGATTGCTCATGCTATTAGCAGCGGGGGCACATGTTGCTTAAATAATGTCAAAAATAGGGAAGTAGTGTGACCAATGGCTGTCATAGGAATAGCAGATGAATCGAGGCTGATAGGTCGATCAGATCTCATTTCACTCAGAATGCGACTAAGGGTGAAGTTTAATTTTCCAGGTGAAAGCGACAGATATGGATTTCATGCACAGGAAGGCCCCCTTTTATGCCTGGGCCCCAAATCACCAACCAGAGGTACAAAAGAGTATTGATTTGGTGGTGAGATGGATTCATAATCCTCTGGTGCCATTTTGAGCTAAAAGCACCTCTAAGAGTGCCTCTGTGAGGTGAAACAAGGTTTTTGGGGCTCAAGGCTAAGGGGGTAGGATAACACAAAGGGGGCCTGAATTAAAACCTCTGAGCCCAAATCCGAAAATGTATCACTAAATTCACAGATCCAATTGGCTATTTCCTGGGTAGACCAGGAGATCACAGTAATCTCCCTGCCTCACAATGTTGGGTGGGGCTTAAATTCTACAAATTCAAGGTGGTTAGAGGTTATGTGTTCTACTCCCTTTAAGGAGCTAATCAATTAAATTAAGGCATCTCTGTTAAGAAAATCATGTTTACCTTTAGACAAACATCTGAAAAGCAGCCCAAGATTCATTGTTTGCAGACAAGATCTGTTAATGGTCTCAGGCTCCGCAGATGTTGTCACACAAGGCATTTGCTGAAACTCCCAGATACTGTCGTCTGAGTCCCTACAGATGATGTAAACTATATTCTGAGGGTTATGCTGTTGTTTCAAATGTAAATGTAAAGACACAGGGTCGGTCACCTAAGCCTAGGGGAGTTGAGCTGCCTGTTTCTTTGTCATGTTTTTGGGTCTTGCTGACTAATAGGCAGTGTTTCATCCATGGGGATAATGGTTTCATTGCTATTCCTGGGAAGAACCAGGCTAGACACTGCTGGCTTTGCAGAGGGGAAAAGCCCTGTGAAGCCTGGCAAATTGCAATGGGAGGGTGATTGACTATATTGCAGGGCAAGCGGGCTAGCAGAATGTTCTTCGTTGCTTTGAACCACCCAGGCTTGCGCCTGTCCTGCCTTTAAAAAAGTATTAGCTTGAAAAATTGGAAAAACTGGATAATTCAGCTTTCTGGTTGTTGACATATTCACTTTTTTTAAAGGAGTACCCTTTCAGCCAGCATATAAATCAGGCCCATTGAGAACTGATTGAAAACAAGCTTTGGCGGGCCAGGGATTGTCCGCCTCTGCACACTTTGACTGGGGTCCTCCCTTGTGAGATTTGAGTGCAGAGGGGCCCCCCTTGGCCTACTCCAGGAACCAGGTGTGGCTAGGGGGGATTTGAGACTCTCCCTCAGTAGGACTATTGTGGTGACCTCTGGGTCCCCTCCTTCACTAAGGCACTGAGAGGGCTCCGCATTGGAGGGCCGGCTTTTGGGCTGAAGCCTGTGCATGCTTGGTCGGGGAACTGGAATTCCTCCACAGCGCTGGCAACCGCTGGCCACATGCCTGCCTCTGGCCCAGATGGTGGCCAGAGCTAGACACACATAATCCTTGGCCCCAGCACCACTAGGCTTGATGTTTTGGACAGCTGCACTTGCTGTCTCACCTCATCTGGTGGGTAAACAGGCTGACTGCAGACTGTTTGGAGTGGACTAGCAGCCAGCCTTTTAGTCCCACACTGTTTAATTGTTGGGACCTGCCTCCCACCCTGGCCCACAATAGGTAAGAAAAAAAGGGCCAAACTGCCACCAACTTCTGCTCCATACCCAAATGTTAGGACTCTGAGGACAGCTGCTGATGCACCAGGCGGTGCACTGATGTTGCAGTTAAGCAGCCACTGGTCCTTGCTCTGACAGGGTTGCCCTGATCCTGGAGCTGGTGAACTCTTCAAGAACCTCCATGTGGTTGAAGATAGACACAGTGGAAGTGGAGCTTGGCATTCTCCGGGGCCTACTCCAGGAGGAAAGAAAGAAATTGCACGAGAGGGTGACCCAAGCAGAGTCATCACTACAACAGCTATGAGCGATGAAATAATGCACAATTTAGAAGGTAATGCTAACTCGGCCTCCACACTGTTGGTTGAGGGTAATGCTTCTAAAGCATACATTTGAGGGATCTGCATTAAAACCTCCTGTGGGGTACACTCTGCTCTGTGGTCCCAGCTGAATGGCATGGACCATGAGCTAGGTTTCTTGAAATTAAGCATGATTTTGGATGTGGCAGCACGTCATACCCTGAGTCAACAAGGACGGAAGCACGTTGACCTGAACTCTGGCTGGCCCAGCATGATTTCCGGGAATACATGTCATGGGGGCATGTGGATGTGGATCTGGCCAGATGCCCAGTAGCAGATCTCCTGTGGGTGGAGAGTTGATGTTGACATTTCTGTCACATCATCCGTACAATATGCAAAAGAAATACATTGTAAATGTTAGTAATACTATATTGGTGGAAAAGCTTGCCATTTATATTGATTTTCTACAATGATCACCTGTAAAGAGTAAAAGATCAAATAATTTATGCTGATAGTTAAACATGTTTCTAATTTAAAAAGATTAGGAGTCCAAACCTTAAACAACAGGTACATAAACCTAACTAAGTAAATCATGTAAAACCATGAGCACTATATCAATCATATGTTGACATACAAAAAAGTGATGATGAAACAATACATAACAATAAGTTTAGAAGAAAACAGTTCGTTGTTGTAATAAATTCCTCTCCTACCAATCAAATACCTAATGCATATTTAATAATCATTCAAATAATTAAAGAGATCAGCACTCACTTCAAATTGTATTGTAGTAATAATGATCTTCTTATATATTGAGTCTAATTTTAGGTTGTCAATTCAGTTTTCAATTCAGAAATGTTGTTGCAACCTCGTGTGTCTGATTATACATCCTCATCAAGTTCTGTAAGTAAGAGGTGAAAGTTTTGGCAGTCGCAGCTCCTGCAGGTAAGCGTGGTGGGCGGTGTTGCGGGGGAGGGCAGACAGATTACGAAATAGGGAAAATAAACTAAATAAATAAATCCTATTCCATCGTCTGTCGACTGCCTCCTTCAACCACCCGCCCCACCCCACCGCCCCACCGTACTTACCTGCAGGAGCCATTACTGAGATTTGGTAAACAGCCACATGGTAGGTAGTCAGCAGAATGCATCGACTAAAAACGACATTGTCAACTCACAGGGAAAGCTAATTTAAACAATTAAAGACTCATTCAGCGCTACCTTTCCCTCTCAAACAAGTGATCATATCAAATAAAGTAATATATTTATGCACTGTGTTGTTTCTAACTAATGATTAATTAATGACACATAATTAAAGATCACAGTAAGCTAAAAGATATAGGCTTTGTGACCTAATCAGAAAAAACATGTGCAAAAATAAATACATTCTAAGAACTAATAATGCCATCTCAACAACGGGCTCAAAATAACTAAGCATCCATCAATAAACGCAAAGATATTGAAAATGTATGAGGGGCAATTAAAAGATTGGCAACGTCGTCAAGCTATGATGTACCATAGCTAGTATACTCTAGGGCATCAACATTGTTGACAAATTCCATTGTCACTCATTCTACATGAAATAAGATTAGTGATAAACAGTCAATTTAGAATACCAAACATTTACCCATGAATATAGGGGCGAACTCTAATGATAATAATCAGACAGGAAAATTAATCTGAAAAATACGACATCCCTTATTAAAATACAGGCATCTATAAAAAGTAAATCAGAGGATATGATAGCCAAATAAAGAAGAGCTTGTGAGCATAAAATTGTCACATATATCCAAATGAAGGCCAATTATGTCCAAGTTACGGACATAAGAACCATCCTAAAAGAAGGAAACTGACCATTCATATATGAGGGTACCAAGTTAAGTCTATGTAAATTATATTGAATAAAATAAACTCCCACAAATTCTTCAAAAGACAGGTTTTCCAAACAACCAACAACTCATCAGACAATGTCATTCAACCACAGAGTATCCTTACACAATTATTCATTATGCAACTAACTCCATCTGGAGGTTTCTATGTATACCAAAAATGTTGGCCGAACAGGTATCACAACGAAGGGCCTCATTAAGATGTCGGGCGGAAAGCCTCCTCCCGACAGTCGGATTCCCCTAGACCGTGTTGGAACCTTTCCGACTGACTCGGTCGGGTTACAATCCACCCGACCGATTACGATGTTCGCAGTAGTATTGTAAACTGCACGGTCTTTCCAAATTGGTTCTGAGCGGCTCTCAGAGAATTTGTGTCGGTCAGAACCCCATCGTACAGCTCTACGGACAGCGATTCAGACCGAGCGATTGCGATGCCGGTTTCCAACAGCCATACCTAGTTGGCCTGTCCGACATGAAAAGGCTGTTGAAAACTGACTTTGGGTGCCCCTGGCAGGCTCACCTTCATCCTGCTGCCTCCGGTGTGGGGCCGAGGGGGTACCCAAGGAACCCCCCTGTAAAACCCCGCACTGTGTGGCAGGCACAATGGGGTGCCTGCAATAGGTTGCAGTGTTTTCCGCACCCCTCCCCCCTGTTTCCCCATAGGAGCCTGTGTTGTCGGGCGGAACACAGGCTCCTATGGAAGTCAATGGGAATCCGACCGAACAGTGTTCGGTAGCATCGTAATCGGCCAGGTGGAGCCGCCGACTGCGATTCGTCGGTTCTGATTCTGAGACGGAGTCGGACAGAAAGTTTCCGCCCGACATCATAATGATGCCCTAAGTACTTACAGGTTATGATGTTGATAAGCAGGTTGGTAGCACTATATGCAACTAGTCTAATAACTCATAAAAAAGGGGGGTTGAAAATACATATAAATATCCGCAATGCATTTTGCGCACACCGTGTCAGAAAAATGACACTGGTGATGCATTTGACGCACAAAAACGGTGCAAACATCACTGCAAGCTGGGGAAGCATGTGGCCATTTTATATACTACAACCTGCTCCTGCCTAGCCATTCCCTGGGGTTTCCTGCTCCCTAGACCCCATCCCATTCTGCACCACCTGTCACATGTTTATTTTCACTTTTTATTAGTTTTTTCATATGTGGTTTTTTTTTGTTCCTCCGGCTTGTCTTTTTTTCACTATTTTGTACCCGTCGCACCCAGCAGCAATGGCAGAGGCCGGTATATCCTGCACCCAATAGCAAGTCATTCACTGTTGGGCCAACATCCAGAACTCAGAGCAGACTTTCTGTACCTGCTTAAAGTTGAAGTGGCGGGTATAGGTCAGTGACCCACCTAAGCTTATTCCTGGTAAGTTTACCATAATCCATCAAGCAGGGGCTGTGAAAAAGGTGGGTCCCAAAACACCTTCTTCTCATGTTTATTCCAATAGGAATTGGGAAACAATACAGAAAAATTGGCTGAATACTATTACACCAAATCTGACAGAAAGTTAGATCTTTACTTAGAAAACATGCTTTTTGTGATTTGTTGTAAATACATTCAATCATTTTCGAGAAATGAACATTAAAACTAAAGTGATATCTGGATGGTTGGACACGCTAGAGTCCCAGGGCACTCCCGCAGTACCACAAATTTTAAAAAATGGAGCATTCTGATTGACTGAAAGGGCTTTTTTTCCTGTCACCCCCTTCGGTTTTGCAGGACCATTACCTGTGCTGCGTACCAAGAATTCTGATTAGCTGGCAGCAACATGAAGAGAAATTATGCTTGTGGGGGGGGGTCCATTTGGACTTCATATGGGATCAAATAAAAAAAGACTATTTTTTGAGCTGTAGGTCCCATGGTACTCCTGCGTAGTACCACGAGATTCCTGCTGGAGTTGTTGTTGTAATGCAAGACCATGCATGCTTCAACAAGAGAAGATTGCTTGGTTTCGTGGTACCACTGTTGATGATTCAGCTGCGTTACAGCAGAAGTACCATGGGAGTGCAAAAAAAACGTGAGGTTGGGTCTATTTTTTTTTTTTACGGAGTTTTATATAGCGCGAACTTGACTTGAAGGTATCGGGTATCAGAGCGCTTTACATCGCACCAGTTGCGTTACATGAGGACACATTCATTTTTGTTAGGCATGGGGAGATTAAGTGATTTGCCCAGATTCACAGGATGTTCAGCATCATTTCCGAGACTCGAACCCAGTTCCCCAAATTCGAGGTTGACCGCCTTAGCCGTTAGGCCAACTCCTCTCCCATATGTTTGGTAGGCCTCCCATGGGGATATTGGACACCAGGGAGGCTGGTGTTGGGATCAGGGCCAAGCCGCATGCCAGGCCCTGAAGCCAACCCCGTTCTGCACACAACCTAAAGCTATGCACAGTGAGGGAGTTGGCTGAATATGATAAAAAAAATAGACATTTACCTAAAATCCAAAGGTTAAAGTGATGGTATAATTAGGTATGGCAGTAAGATCTTATTTAACCCTTAAAAAAAAATTCACTGAAAAAACAAAGGTTCAAGAGACCTAACAGGTATGGTAATAACATTTTACTTTATATTTAAAAAAGCCTCAGAAATTCAATGAAAAACAGAAGGTTAAAGTAATGTTAACATTATAAGACATTAGCTTATGTTTAAAAAAAAAACAGAAATCCACTGAAAAAAATCAAAAGTTAAAGTGACATAATAATTAGGTCTTGTATCTATATAAAAGCAAAAGTTTAAAAAGCAAAAATCTACTGAAATTTTCCAGCTAAATCTAACATGCACTCCTACCATGCACTGTTTCTGACTTCACATATTACATCACTCATGACATGTTAAATGACATAATTTATGTCATCACTGATGACATCTCAAGTGACATAATTGATGACATCGCTGATCACATCACTAATCACATCATCCAATGGATATGACAGTTTGCTGTAAGCTTTTCATACCGGGAGGAATTCAGCAAAGTAGACATAAACCTCATTTCCCATAACATTTACTACTAATGGGTGTCTCCTTTCGCAACAAGTAGAGCAAGCAGTATTTGATGCATGTCTTTGAAATCACCCAAAATAAGTAGCTATTATTAGGCCTGGGCGGAAAACTACGCTACGCTCGCGGAGTTTGCAGGGTTTGCGCTACTACGTGCTACGCGAATTGCACGTAGCACAGTTCAAAAACGCGTAGCGTAGCGGGCATTTTTTGCTTGATCGCGGTCCTCAACATCAAGTTGGCGACCGCGAGCGAGCAAAATCAACATCCCGGCGAGACTTTTTCCTCGTTCGCGATCAGCAACATCAAGTTGCCGATCGCGAGCGAGGAAAATAAACCTCCCGGCGAGATTCTCAACGCGGGCGGTCAGGTTTCTCATTGCGAGTGGTCGCGTATGCTCGCGATGAGAAACTACCAGTCCGCGTTGAGAAAGCTGCCGCTCGAGTACAAATCTACTCGAGCGGCAGAAAACGACTGCTTGCACTGTGAAAGATGCCGTTTGCAATGATTGCACAGTGCGGACAAGCATCCAGCACTGTGCAATCAGTGCGAAAAGCATTTCCCTATCGCACTACGCAGTTCGCGTAACTACGCGTAGCGTGCGTAGTGCGAAGTGCACTTCGCGTAGCTACACGTAGCGCTACTACGCGAACTACGCCCAGGGTTAGTTATTATACCCTTTATTCTCTTTTTTTACTGGTATTGAGGTGCATAAGAAATGCAAAGCCTCTGTAGACGTTAATGAAATTATCAACATATTATAACTTGAATACGCCTGTTAAACACCTCGTTTGACATAAAATTATATAGGGAGCAGCTGCCAAGCATGTACTACCAGGCCCTATGTACAACCCTTCGTAGTATGTAAAAGTACCGTACAGATATTGCTGAAATAAGCAGAATGGTGTGTACCATTTTAACAATGCTTGCAGTCAATGAACCATCTGTAAATGACTCACCCAGAGATTTTACATCTGCAACAATATATAATGTCTCAGAGATCTCACAGAACTTTTGAAAAGAATCTCCAGATGATATAGAAATTGTCTATAGCACTACATGACAGCTCTTTAACATACACAGAAACTAGCAGGTGAATAATGCACTGTGAGAAGAAGCTTTAGGTTTTCTCACATATTTTTGGTAGAAGGCATTTGAATTAAGGCACAATCTATATGTGGAGAAGTGTGGCTCAATGGTTAGAGCGGCAGACCCTGATGCAGAGATCTGGCCCGGGACCAGGGTTCAATTCCTGCCTCGGCGGGTCTTTGGGCTCAATTTCCTCGGACCTGATAATTCTCGCCTCGGTGCCTATTCTAATCATGGGTCCCACTCTGAAACTCTGGGCAATAGCTTGCTTAATCTCCACAACGGCCCCACCAGCGCTGGGATGCCTGGCTTCACCTTGGGGGTGCCCAGGAGTGGACATTTCACAGGGAAAAGACAGGAAGGGTTACACAGCGGTATGCGTACAGCGCCAGGACACCCTAGGGTAACAGTGCGCTTTACAAGTACAAATTTCATTTCAAATGTGTCACTGCAGTCACACTAGTTGAGCTGAGTCTCTACCTTGATATAATGAAGTACTGCTTGCACTTACAACTTCAGTGTCCGCTAAAGTGTGCACCATTTCATTTTTACCATACAAAATGAGACTTTTCTCCAGTATTGCACTGTTTCTATTTGAGGAGCAGTAGCTTAGATGATGTGATCAATAATATCATCAATGATATTATCAATAATGTCATTTAACATGTCATGAGTTATGTATTATATGAGGGCATAAGCATTTCATGGTGGGTGTGCAAGTTATAGTTAGATCAGTAAAATATGACTGGTGAATTTTAATATTTTTTTGTTTTTAAACATTACTGCAATTTTTGTTTTTTTCCAGTGAATATCTAGAGTTTTGTAAATGTAAGGTACAATCGTATAACCTTACCTAAATGTAGCATTATTTTAACCTTTATTTTTTGGTGAATTTTCTAAGGTTTCTTTAACATAAAGTAAAATCTCAGTCCCAGTCATAGTCATTTAAGACACACCGGCAAAAAGTGATCATCTTGCCTATCAAGTCTCTCTTCAATTTCCCAGGTTATAGTTTTGAAAGATGTGTCTCCTGCAGGAGAGGAATGTCAGGCTTTTTTTAAGCTAACTGAGAGTGTGCTTTCTTCCTTTTGATATAATGTGTCATTCCATTCACATTGAGTGACCATATATTGAGGTCCTTTTTCCAGTGGAGAATAAATTCTCCCCATAGCATTCCAAAATAGATATAATAAATGATGAGAGATCTCTGATAGCTTTCAATGTGGCCTTGTGCCAGTGGCCTTGAGCCCTATAAAATAGAGTGGCAGGTATCTCACAACTAAAGTAACAAAGGGCATCTTGAGAAACAGAGCAAAACTTGTCAATTATATTTATATGAAAAAATTAAGAAGTGAAGATAAAGAAAGAAAAACATTTAGTCGGGTGAGTGGTGGCACCCTTCTCATGTGTGTGTGCTTTTGGTAAGAAAGTTATGAAACCCTTGTAACATATTTTATTATTGTGATTAGGAGAAAGTATTTGGCCACTTAGGAGGCAGCACATCACATCTTAGGAGTAGATTAGTTTATGTGGAAAGTTGGGGAGCCACGCTTTCAATGGCGATTTGGATTTGTCCCTGTCTGTAACATTATGGGGTCCAACACTGTGAAAATCGGGATCTGTGCTTAGGGGGCAGGTCTCATCTGAGATGCATTTCTGTTGTTTCATACTATGTTCTCAATGCAGTAATTTTGTCTCAGAGAAATTATATTTCTTTATTTGTTTGTGCCGTAAAGAACTTTACCACATAGATTGATGACTGACTAGTCTTAAGTTCACACATTATAGTCTATGTTGTTACTATTGCCATGCTGCTGGGGTCTTCAGATCTTGAGGTTGGCTTTTTATTTGTAAGGTTCTCCGAGAATAGTAGTCATCTGGTAATCTTATTCCCTGACATTGAGCACATTCCAGTGTGCACCGCCTCAACACAGTCCTTAGGGAATCATAGAGGATGTGTCATGTTCCCAACTCTGTGTGCGATGTTCTAAAGAAGTGGAGAGGAAAGCAGCAGATGTTCGGAGGAAGAGCAGTTCAGTTTTGATTATATCAAATGGGGACGTAGGATACAATTGTCGTTTTGCACCAGGAGATTGCAGTGTTGTAAAGTCGGTTGTCGATCAAGAACAAAAGATGGCCACTCCCTTCCAGAGAAGTCATGTCATACTAATGTGATCTCGCCAGTCCACGGTGGAACCTGCGGATTGATTCTCTGCCCACTAGAGGGCAGTAATTTGGAACACAGTGTAGGTCTGCCCCTCTATTGCCTTTGTGAAAAGTTGCCTGTCCCATTAGAAAGCCCTCCAGACTTGAACTCCTAAAATTGTATATTTTTGAGGCATGTTTTACCACAATTATTCAGGACCCCATTATGCTCATTTGTCCACAGTTCTTCTTAAAAACAATGGTGGACATTGGATAAGAATTCTGCCAGCAATTCCCTCCCTCCTTGTGCGCTAAATTTTGCTACTGTGGTATCATTATATTGATTAGAGAAACTGGCTAGTAGCAGCTGGAACAAGTCTATCTCCATTCTTGAAGATTAATGTTGAGGAACATGTTAGTGGGACCATATGAGTAATTAAACTACTGTTAATTCATTGGTAATTAGTATACCCCATAATTATAGATTGCATTTAAACATAGCTCCAGGAATTTTATCAGCCAGTGGAGTCTTCCTAGATGGCAAAGGGCTCATTATCTCTAAACTGACTCTACACAATCATTTCTAGAAAAATGCACATAGTAGACCAGTACAATGGCTCATATTTATCAGATCAGGGCCACTAACAAGGGTTGATGAGAATCCTAGTTCTATAGATACATAAACATATTTTCCACCCCGTGGTGATGAATATGAGTTTTATGATCATGTTCATGGTTGGTGTTGAACCTTTTGTGATTACCTGCCAGAAACACTTAGTGGCAGATTTATCATAGTGTTGTGTTACCCTTGCATTACGCATGGGGCAACCCAACACTAAAATAAGATTTACTAAGCAACGCAAGGCCACTTTACGTGGCCTTGCGAAGCTTGGTAAATCTGGAGTCATGCAAGGCAGCGTAAGTCGCTGCCTTGTGTTACTCTGCCCTGGGAGGACATTTCATTGGTGGAGCGTACTTGTTCCCACGCATCCACCCATAAGTTCTGGTGCATTCCCAGATTTACCGTGAGTGGTAGACCTGGGAATGCATCAAACTGCTATGCCTTCCCAGCAGAGGCGGAACGAGAAGAAATATGTTTATTTCTCCTCAGTTTTTCCTCATTCTGCAGCACACATGTAAATAGGAAAAAGCCTCAGAGGATTGTTTTTGTGCAGGAAGGTGTGTTGCCTCACAGGAAGCAGTTGTTGCAACCAAAAAACCATGCTTCGTATGTGTCTTCAAAGTAATAATGGTCATGAATCTTTGTGTCTACTGCTATATATGCACTGTACTATGCAATAATACAGCTGTGTGGCTAGTGTTCCTTCTCAGCAAAGTCACATACACTGATAATGAGCACAAGTGTGTTCACATGGTCACCTCCAGGGCATAAAAGATTTGTATCACCTGTAGAGTCCCCCAGGGATCCATATTGTCTCTTCTCATCTTCAGCACTTACATGGAGCCATTTAGTGCTCTATTCACAGATAACAGCATCAAGATTCACCAATGTGCTGTTGAATCACAACTCTGCTTGAATGTCTGCTCTACTTCAGGAATCCAACCCCTAACACACAACTTTCACATTATTCAGATCTGGATGTCAAGCGTCTAACTGAAGCGCAACAAAGCCAAGATAGAATTCCAATGATATACCGAGAATAACAAACAAGATACAGTACAAACCTGGTTCAATGGGATGAAGCTTGTCGACTTCAAACTCCAGCTCCCACCAAATGCCAAATCACTTGGTTTCACTCAGGACACCAACCTCTACCTCAAGGAACACATTGCCATAAAACAAAGACGGCCTGTCACCAGTTCTTTCTTTTAAAGAAAGACAAACCAATTCTACCAAAAAGTGACTTTAGAATTGCCGTTCAAGCCTTTAGACTCTTGCATCTGGGTGGTGGTGATGGCCTACTCATTTGGGGCATCCTACACACCTCAGCACGTCTCCTCCAGGGGCCGAAGAAATTTGATCACATCACCCTCATTCTGCAGGAACTCCATTGGCTCCCCTTGCCGGCCCGCACCTCCTTCAAAATCAGCTGTGTCATTTACAAAACCATCACAACCAGGGCCATCGCTTATCTCCCAGACAAGCTCACCACCTCTGGTGGTCTCAGCACACCCTCAGCCAGTACACCATCAGACTGCAGACTAAGAAGTCTAAGGAAAAAACAAGTCCATAGGCCTTTTCCATCTATGCAACTAGGATCTGGAACAATGAGCCAGGTGTGCAAAGTATTTTTACATTTGCAAACCCTTAGATCCAGAAAATCTGATAGTTTGCGTCCACTGAAACACTTTTTGAGATGTACTAAACTGATTTAAGGATTCAGAAAAGGTTTTCATGATCTTCAGTGGGTCAGGAAACATTAATGAATCACAATTTGGAAGTGGTGTGTTAAGTGCATTCCTTCCAAATACCAATTCCTTAATGTTGGACGTGGCCCTCTTTGCAGGGTTTCCCAAACAATTTAGGCCCGATTCACAAAGGGCCTCCGCACTCATGGTGGTGGCCCCGCAGTTGTGGCAGGGGGCCCGCACTCGTGGCAGGAACTCCGCACTGAGAAGCTGCAATGTGGAGGACCCGCAATGAGTGGAGGCCCCCTTACATGACTGTAAAGCCTCCGCCACGAATGCAGAGGCCCTTTGTGAAATGGGCCCTTTGCCTTTACCCTTCATGTTTTTGCTGAATTCGTTTTTGTTACCTTTAGGACTCTGTGCACTTTACCACTGCTAACCAGTGAAAAAGTGCTTGTGCTTATGCTCTCTCCTTTAAACATAGTTAAATTGACTTACACCCACTTGGCCTATTTAATTTACCTGTAATCCCCTCGTAGAGTGATATACCATATACCCAGGGCCTGAAATATAAATGCTACTAGTGAGCATGCAGCACTCATAATGTCATTTAAGTATCTCAGGCCTCCCATTGCAGATAGAAGGCAGTATTACACTGCCATGTCGACTTGGCATTAAAACCCAATTGGAAAGCTTTAAACTCCCTTTTTATTACATATAAGTCACTCCTAAAGTAGGCCCATGGAAGCCCATAGGGCAGGGTGCTGTGTAATTAAAAGGTTGGACATGTACTTTTAAGTTTTACATGTTCTGGTAGTGAAAAACTCCTTAATTTGTTTTTCACTACTGCGAAGACTACCTCTCCCAGAGGATAACATAGGGGATTCCTTATTACATTTGATAAGCTGTAATTTCCAAAAGGGAGCTGGTAGCTATTTCATGTTTGGTGACTATGAAATTGTAATAAATCCTTTGTAATAGTAAAAACTGATTTTTCATTGCAATTTAGAAAAACCCACATTTACAAAGTTTAAAGCTTGCAAACGAAACAGTACTGACATTACTTCAGGAATTATGACATTAATGCCGGCTCCTTCAATGAGCCACAACGAGGGGTTGGAACGTCAATTCCTAATCGGGCCACGAGAAAGGACCCACAATATGTGTTACTCAAAAAGAGGGTTCCTTAGGTGCCAGAGTTCCTTTTTTCACAGCAACTCCCTGATTTTTGAACTGTCGACACATTTTGAATCCAAGAAGTCCATGGTTCTCCTTACGACCAAGAACTGGCAGACAATGTTCTTTAGTCTTTAGGGCTAAACTTCTCACTTGAAACGTTGTTATTGTCCATTTCCATCGTGCGATTGCCATTCAATTAATTTTTGAAGCAATGAAGAATTCCAGTTGGGACTTGTGTCTCATCATTTATGACTGGTTTTTTAATTGAGGCAGTCAAATTAGCAAGCAATCTATGAAGAATTTGTGTTTATCGATCAAAATTATTTAAGGTTCCTTGTTCATTCCCACTTCAATCCTTCACTCGGTCGGACCTCATTGTTTCATGGTAAACTGAGTCCACAGACTGCTGTGTCTTTTAGAAAGTTGGCATTGACCTGCCCTTAGTTCTTTTATGCCTGCAGCCTGTCTTGGGTCACATGACTGGGAGTAACTGACAGTTAGACTTTGTGAATTCCTCCCAGGCAGTCTCACAATAGAGGGGGTCGTGTACTTCAATGGGCCATCTGCTGACAGGATAGGGGCGGAGCTGAGCTCATGCCCACTTACAACTGAATAGCCTGTGTTCTGCCGTCAGACAAATTGCCTAATGACCTCACATTGTCACTGTGGCCAGCTTGGAGTAAGGGCAGTAGAGGCACGAAAGTCCATGCACCTCAAAGCCACTGCCTAGAAGCATTTCCCACCTTCCAGAACCAGGGCACCAGGATATAAAAATGGGACCTCAGACATCAGCTCTTCCATACACTTCTGGACCAGTGGAGACTCTGCCAGGACGGAGAACTGTTGTGCTGCTGAAAAGACTGTCACCCTGCTGGACTGCTGACCTGCTGAACTGCCACCATTTTGCTCTGCTGTCCTCTTGCCTGGGGAAGAACTGGACCTTCAGCTTGTTCTTTAAACCAGGGCTATGAGAGTAACTCCAAGGCCTAGACCGCTGGCCTTCTGATCTGAGCCTCAGTGATATAAAAGGCTCTCCCAACATCCAGCACCAGCACCTGGATTCAGCTGAAGTGAGTCCTGCCCTCCAAGTGATGCCCCATAAGTGCTGGACCACTGGTGTGGCTCAGAGAACTGTATTCAAGGTTTTGGGTTCTTTGTGACAGCGAATGGGCCTGTTCGCACCAAGACCTTGCAGCTCGAACTGCGATACGCAAAGTGCCGTCAGCCCAAACTTTCACACTACAGCATCAACCGCTCGCAGGGAGTAACGGCACAAAGCTCCGCAATGCCTGTCCATTATGCCAGGCCTGCTGTTTGCAGTCCTGTCTCCCACAAACGGGACTCTTAAGATAGTAAAACGTCAGCGGCCCTAACCATTGTTGGGGCTTTGTGCTTTTTGGAGCCATTTTCACTAAAATCTTTACAAATTCATAACTCAGTTTCGACTGATTGGATTGCTGTCGTTTTTGGCGTCAAATAACTTGTTACTGTTTATGTGCTAAATAAATATTTTATAAATTGCCTCTAAGTTAAGCCTGACTGTTTTTGTGCCAAGCTACCCATGGTTAACCATAGGTTAATTAAGTGAATTATTGTGGTTCACCCTGCAAGGGTGTGTGGCTGTTGCTTGACCAGAGCTCACACCCCAGTCAACTAGCAACCCAATTTCTAAGAGTAGCCCTGACCCAGGAGGCACAGAGGAAGTCACCAGCATTATCTGTGGGGGCGCAATTTAGATGAAAGGGATTGGACGAGCAGAAGGAGAGAAAGGAACACAAGCTCTTCAGTGGCAGGAGGAGGGAGAGAAGCACTGTGACCAAGGGATGAGAGCTAGGAGGAGTAAGAGGCAGAGACAACGTGAGCCTCACGGGGGTCCCTGTTTGTCTTCTCAGCTGCATGCCTGAGCCCTGTGTTTGGCAGACAGTCTTGCTTGAAGGTATCTTAGACATAGAGGGGCATTTTCACAGTGCAATATCGCCTGGAGTGAAGATGGAACTTTTGTGGCGCTAATGTGCCGATCGCCAGGTATCGCCGGATAACGCAGGTTTCACTATCGCCATCGCGATAATGTTTTCGGGGCTTTTCACCGCCTAACCCTGGTTCTATCGCCATGTAGCGTCTGCTTGATAATACGGCGCTAATATGGCGATAGATTTCAGGATTAGGCGGAGTTAACAAAACTGCTGATAACTTGCGATGGCGATAGTTATCGGCAGTCCTTGATAATATCCCCCCTAGTCTTATGGCAATTGTTTCAAACTAGAAACTACTTCACAGTGCAGCAGTTTCAGTGTCACCAGGGCCCAATTGTAACTGTTTCTTTTGGGATTGTGGGCTGGGTGCCTACTTTTCTTGCTTGCATCACGGCCCATGATGCTCCACTGACCATTAGGCAGAGAACAACCAACTTTTAGTCCCTTTTTGGTTCTTTTTTCACTGGAGCTGCCCCTCCCAAATGTGGTTGAAGACCTGCATTACCAAAAATACATGTTCAAGGCCTCATTTATGAAAATTGCCGCATCACTGGGCAAAAACAGCGATGCAACACTTTTCATAGCGCAATCCTTCAGACACCATGGATGCGCCGTATTTACACTAGAGCGCTCCATGACGCAAGGATTGAGCATAGCAGACTACTTCTTTGTTATTAGCTCTGTGTCACGGTGGCAAACACTGTATTGTACATTTATTCCTGCAACTGTATGCAAACCCCCCCCTGCCCCCCCAAATACTATATAGGTATGTGGCTATGTGAGACCAGGAAGCACAATCATTTTTTTTTTAGCTCTGACAAGCTTTAAGTCTAGCTCCAGATACTTGGTTTAACATGGCTTTTTTATTAGGTCTCGCCTACGCAGCGCGCATGCGCTGCTTAGGAGAGACCTTTAGCGATCGGCACAGCTTTCGGGGCAAAAACGTGCACGCGTTGCATTGCTTGCAATGGCAACGCGTGCACATCTGGCTATTCCCTTGCGGGAGCGCGCGGCGCCATATGGTGGTGCCATATGGTCGCAATCATCGCGCCTTGCTGCACGCTCCCGCAAGGGAATCGCGCAGGCCCCCTCCCCCTGCTGCCGCGCGAGGCGCGCGCTTGTGCTGGTTATTATCTCCTCGGTGCACACAAAGCCTGGGATCAGCACGTCCCGGCCCCTGAGCCCCCCTGTCACCGCGTTCATGTGACCAGTGCCTCCCAGCAACACGCAGACATTTCCCATCCAGGCTCCACGCGCAGCTAGCAATCATTTTAATTATCTCCTCGGTGCACACAAAGCCTCGCTGATTGCTCTTTTGAATTTGTTAATGAACCTGTATACGCAGTCATAGCAGTGCTTGTTTTGAGAGGCGGGAAGGCAAGGGAGTTCGCTTCTCTTGGTGAGTGAGGCACTTCGAAAGAGGTGGGTGTTTCAACACGCATCTTATCAAGCCTCCGACCCCGGGGTCTGCACGAGGCGCTTTATTTTGGGCAGGTCGGTGTGGTATTCTCACTCCCTCCTCTTTTCTCGGACGAATCGGGCATTTTGTTCTTAGGAGAGGTAATGGGGTCTCGCATCTCCTCGAGGCATTGCATTTTGCATTTGATACTCGATTCCTGTTCGTGGGACTGTGGAGTTTTTCGCCTTTACGTTCTAAGGCTTGCAGGAACGGAGCGTTTGTTTGAGAGACTGGTATGAGATCCCACTTTTCCTAAAAATATCGATCCCCAAGGAGGTTAGTGTTACTTCCTACGGACAGTAGGATGTCGAGCCCCTCCTCCTCCTGTTTTCTACCAAAGAGAGCACTGCACCAGGAAACCGTTGGGAAGCGACAGTTCTTTCTCTCCTTCGAGCGATGGTACAAAAGCTTATCACAATATGGGAAAATATGTTGTCTGTTATTACCCTGGTGTACATTACCCACTTCTATTTAAGTATATAGTGGCACAGGAAATACACTCAAACCACAAACTGTGTTACTATACAACAGTGAAAGAGCGCCCATATATATTAACTGTAACGCTCTGATCCTTATGTAAAGCGCTCTGATACCTCCGGGTCTAGCCAGCGCTATATAAAACTTCACAAATAAATAAAAATAAAATAAATAAATATTAGTAATTCACGGTGTAGCTCTACATGGATGCAGCGCAACACAGTGGAAAACGAGCCAACCAGAGCAATGTATTTTTTTTTTTTTTAACTATGGACCCCCTCCCCAGCCAGCCAATGTATTTTCTTTAATGTTACACATTTATCCCTTGTTTTTTTTTTGAGGCCGCAAACTTTTGCAAAAAGACCACAAAAACTGGGGGTTAAATGTAGTCTTGCTTTCTATGTGTTAAACTGGAGTGGTAAGTGACTCGCCATCATGAGCGCTGCCAAGTCGTGCTGTTCTTAGCATAATGGGTGCCACTCACTGTGCTGGGATTCTTTATAACCACTGAAGCATGTCTTACCTGAAACTCCTCCTTGCGTGTGCCGCGGCTGCTGTGACCTTCCTCGTCTATGGTGTTCAACGTAAAGTTGCCGGTGTGTGTTAGCACAGGTCGTTTAACCAGTGGAAAATGGTTGGTTGATCTGGTTCCGCACATTGGATTTTTACAGTCATTAATACTGAGAATGCGACCCTCATGACACTGTAACCCCCCCGGCTTGTGTTGTACGTACCGGGAGTGATTAATGTGCCAAGTGATTTTCCAACGCTGTCATTGCATCACATCTCCAGCGCCCCATGCATACAGGTCAAACATTAGGCTGCAGTCTGTCACACTTGGAAATGGGTTCATGCATTGTCGGCCATAATGCTTCCCATTGTATTTGTTGACGTTCCTTAACTATAACAGTGCATGGTGCTTTCTTGCCAGTGGGTTGCAGCAGGTCATTTAATGTGCTTAGCGTTTATAAATAAGCAATTGTAAGTGCAAAGCAGAAGAATGAGTCTTCCTTTCATTGGAAGTAATAAACCAGCTGCACGTGTTGTCAGGGTTTTTTTTTCTTAAAATATGTATTTTGACATCCACATAATACATTGAAAACAGTAAGCAAATGTGGCTTGACGAGCATTTGCAATGCAATAGGTCTCGCATTTACGAAAGTTTAAGCTATTGGCATTTTAACTGACAATGCGTTTTATTTATGTTTCAAACACCAAAACATAAAGAAAAAGCATTTTCATTTACAATGCCAATAGCTCAAACTCGCGTAAATGCGAGACCTATTGCATTGCAAATGCTTGTTTCTTGTTTGACAGCGCAGTGCAATAGGTCTCGCATTTACACGAGTTTGAGCTACTGGCATTGTAAATGACAATGCCTTTTTTATGTTTTGGTTTTTAAACCATAAATAAAAGGCATTGTCATTTACAATAGCTTAAACTCGCGTAAATGCGAGACCTATTGCATTGCAAATGCTTGTTCTCTCCCTCGAGAGAGAGCCGAGCTGTACGCGCGCGCCTTCCATGTTTTCGCGTAATTCATTCTCACCCGTGGGATTGGATCGCTGTCAGCAGCTGCTGCCTGAATGGTATAAATTCCGGCTGGCGCGTGGCCACCTCAGCTGCTGGAGCTCGCGCTAACATCAGCTGCTGTAGCGTCATCTCACGCTCTGCGCAGCATCGGCCCACCTCGGACACAACATGGCGGAAGGTAACATCAGGGAATGGGATGGCTCGGACACTTCTGCTATTTATGGATTGTAGCCTGCAATATCGGGAAGGGAATATTTGTGATATCTTAATGTCATAGCCAACATATTGAGGGACCAAAAAAAAACAAAAAAAGGTAGCCTCTTATAGGTAAGAATAGATTTGATATTGTAAACAACTCATTTTCGTACCTTGAAGATATGTATTGCCAAGGTACATACATGCGGAATTCGGTGTAGAAAATCTGTACATACATACACTGTCGATATTTTTGTCCTCAATATGTTGGCTGCAGTATTATGGTGGAATTATATTCGCTAATCCATATTCTGGACACACAGCCTGCTTATGGCACGCTGTGCTGGCAGACAGAGATTCGAAGAAGGCTCCCGAGCATCTCCAATCATAGGTAGTACTTCTTTTCCGCTCTTTCACTTTGCCAAACAAACACACAAATTAATTTGTTATAACAAACAACATGGTGAGGAATCGAACGTGTTGGATGAAAAAGAAAAATAGATTTATAAGAGAGAAGAAGACCAAGAAACAACAGTGTGGAGTAAATAACTGTGAAGAAAGGTTAAAATAGATAAGATAGATGAACAAAGAGAGAGATGGAAAGAGGGATAGAAGTGAAGACGTGAGCGAGAGAAAGGAGGAGAGGGAACTGAGATGTAAAAGAATAGAGAAAGAAAACAAACATATCTGATAAAATAATGGCGAGCAACGGAGATGAAGAGCTGCTAGAGAAGAGAACCATGAAAAAGAAGAGACAGGAGCGCGAGATTGGAGTTATATAAAGAGACGGAAAGCTATGGGATGAAGATATGAAAAGAGAATGTAAAATGGAGACCCCGTCCTGGACAGCACCCTGGACCTCATGCCCAGTTCCATGCTCCCTTGAACTACCTTTCCACTAGCTACACACTGCACTGCACACCATCTATCCATCAAAGACAACAAAACACAGCCAGGCATATATCTATTTTCTCATTTTTTTCTTTTTCATTAATATTTTTTTTTTTCGTTATTGATGTGCATAGCCAGGCACGTTGTGAAACTATCCGGCTGACATTCTGTGAATACATTATTAGCATATATATAGACACGGGACAGAAAACAGACAACTATTGACAGTCCGTTGAGGGGCGAGTGAGAACCACTGATAAAGATGGCACATTTATTTATTGATTTTACGCTTGTTGTTTTGTTATAATAAATTGTTGATTCAAGGTAATAATAACCGCAGGACAGTACACCCCCTCCTCATTCTCACCGGTTTAAACTTAGTCCAATGACAGTAATTTATGGGGCAGCAGTAAGCACCTGGACAGACATGCAGTATGGGTACTGCTGACACTTAAATTCAATATTTCATCATCAGACTAGGCTTTAGAAGGATCATATCCCTACGTCCCTGCAGGGTGTAGCAGGACATAAGCCTACGGGCAGGTTGTGCCCTCCCGTGTTACACATGCGTCATCGACAACTTGGCAGAAACTAACTTTTGCAGAGTATTTTGGGGATGTGACAGTGATAGAATACTGTGTTAAAATGCTGCAGCTGATATTTAAATGCGACAAACAGCTGCTCTCTTCCCCTCAACGTTCAAAGACTCTCCTTGGGAGTACCCCAGGAATTTTTATGGGGTTCAAGGCAGCACTGCATGTCTAGAGTGTTTCACACAAACTTCTCTGAGCACTCAGAAACTGGCAGGAAAATTTGGATTCCCTCGCGAATTTTTTACATAAGCAGGGAATGCTCAGTTAATCCAGCCGCAGAATTACCAGCAAAATTTAATTCATTTACTGATGTAAATTCATCCAAGTTTTTGGCACAAATATGAAAGGCTTCTGGTGGTTCAGGGACTGAAAAGCAATCCACTACTGTACTCTGAGATCCCGTTAGAGAATGCAAACAACCTTGATGCCCTTGTTCTCAAGAAATGTGCCCCAGGTCTATAGTCGTTTCTTTGCACACATTAGGCAACCTTCCTCTTGTATCCTGTTTTTAAAAAGTTATTACAATACCTGCTACAAAAGCGTTCGCAATCCTATTACCCTCAAGTGCCACCGATGAGATCATCACAATCTTGTACAAACCAGTTTGTTACATTCCTGATTCCTCTGCATCCTCTTCCTACACATAAGCTCTCTCCTAATGCAGACTCCTTCCTTTCACTAGATCTCTGAAATACCCAATCCCGAATGTTCTCTGCTCGCACTCGTGTAGATATGTGCTTACCTCTTTTAGGAAATGAATGATCAATATATCTTCCTTCCATGTGCCTCAAGACTTGCTTCTGGGATGTTAATCTTTATCGACTTTATTGTTGTGCTTAAGTTGTAAAAAAAATTAACTGTATGACCCCAAAGTATTTATAAAGGCCACTGCCAGTGCTGCAGAATACCAGGGCTACTGGATATCAAGGTTGCCTACTCCTAATTGCACCTCATGCCTTTTTGTTCCACCTCCTTCCATCTCCTGCCTCTTTATCTCACTCGTGCAGGTTAATTCTCAGCCCTGATTTCGCCCTTTGGCACTGTTTTCCTTTTTTCCCTCTTCCTTCTTTCAGCCTTTAGAGACTTGCACTCTCTTGATTTGGGTCAAAGTCTGATGATGAAAAGTAAGTCCTGTTCCCCAAAGATGAGTGTTGGTGCCCATCGCCTGCACACACAGACACAAACTAACCACTGGTTTTATACCTCCACTCATTGAAACAAAAAAGTCAGATCCTCTTCATCGACCACAAGGACTCATATGAAGAAAGTTCATAATGAGAAGAGAACCAGGAGTGTAGCTTGGAGTGGGGGGGGGGTGAGATTTGGAGTTACACCCCCCAATAAATGTATTATCTAATAAATAGTTGGGTAGGGGTGCTTTCAGTCTGGTATGGTGAGGTGTCTGTTAGATTTCACTTGGGATTTTTACATACTCACTCGGACAAAACACACACACTCTTGTTTCCCTTTACAAAATATTGTGTTTTAAATACCCTCACATTCCGCACTCCTTTCCCTTTCCACTGCCTCTTAAGACCCCCTCATGTGCTGCTTCTCATTTAATGATTAACATGATATGCACCCACGATTGTTGGAAAATCTGAAGCTCACCCCCCCCCCCAGTCTTACTGACCAGACTACACACCTGAGGAGAATGCCTTGAGAAACACAGCCATGACAATAAATACTTAGAATCCCTTTAGAGAAACTCATGTGTCAAGTAAGTGTCTTGAAGAACAATCACGCCGCGAAAAGACAAACATCCTTCCCAGTGTGTTCCACTCTCGAGTAATTGATAGAAGCAGAGGTCCAGGACTCAAATTTAAAACTGATAGTTCTAGTTTCCAGAGCAGTGTTTGATGCGAATGTTGCTAGTCAATAATTTCTTCAACCAGACATAACGATCTTCTTGGCTTTTGAAAGCAATTTCAATTATCTATGTGCTAAACATGAGCTTTTTTGTCAACAGGTACCTTCTGTGAGTGAAAATTGAGTGCCAAGCCTCAACTCAAACTAAGATTTGCAGTAATCAATGTGAATACAATGCTGAGTTCACCACCCCCACTGAGGCTCTCCCTGATGCTAGTTCTGTTGTGGATGCCTGTTCCATCAAATGGAAAAAGATGCAGTCTGAGGAGCTCTGAGCAAGCCGGGTACAGACAGACCGGTGATGTCCTTATCGGAGGCACCTTCCCTGTAACCTACGATCGGATGAATTTTATATTTCCTTTCACCGAGGAGCCCAAGTACCCTGAATGCCATGTGTAAGCCCATGATAACATGACCGTCATTGAAACTTCATTGAACTTCATGTTGTTCCTCCAAGCCTTGTTTGAAACAATGATTCTTACTACCAACTCTCTAAAATGGCACAATGATGAGTACATGTCAATAAAATCAATATAAAGTAAATTTGATATTCTTTTTTAGGTCGAGCGTAAGCGTACGACCTCTTGTGTACTTTAGTATACTTCTCTTGTGGGCTTAAAGCCACACCCCTGCTTTTGATTTGTTTTTTGCAGTGTCCTTTAAAAATCCTTGCTTGCTAATGGTCAGTCCTGCCTCTTTGTCCCTCCTTTTCTCTTTCGTTCCTCCCAGCAGCATGGACTAAATACGGTATCATTACCCTTTGTCCTGTTTATCTGTTCCCTAGGGACTTTTTTTTCCCTTGGTTTCCTACTCGTGTTTAGTGATGGTTTCCTTATCTTTTGCAGAGCACTCTTGCTCTGAGCTTAGCTTCGCTGCAAGGCTATTTCTGTAAACAGGGCTGAAAATCATGGTGCGTCTGTCACATTTATAACATCCTTCCCCAATTGTGTTTTTGTTTTTATTTCTCCCTCAGGCCGACTGCTGTGCCCGGTTCCTCTCCGCGCTCCCGGGCCCTACCCTCCAAACCTCCCTGGGCTCATTCACTTCTGCTGACGGTCCCCACGCCCTCTGCCGAGTTTTTTGTTTCTTGTTAAGTTGCTGTTAAAAAGTGTTTAAGCATCATTGTAACATTGTTGCTGCCTGAGAGTTGAGTGCTTGGTTAGGATGCGATTTATTCTTCTCTGTACTAAACAATAATACTAACGAAGAAGAAGGAAGGCTTGCCATTTAAAATATATCACTAGTAAAAAAGCAATTTTTTCAGTTTAAAGTTTGTATTGCAAACATATGGCAGCCGTGATTAGGTGGCAGCTTAATGTCTTTGTTTTTCTTTTTCTTTTTTTGCGGCATTTGCCGGTATTCAAAAAAATAAAATACAAATACCCATCTCATCAGTGTGCCACGTCAGACCTGTTTGCTTGTCTAATGCTTGCTTCAGGATGAAATTAGCAAAGAAAGTTGGTTTCAAGAAACTTGACAAGCTTATGAATGAACAATTTAAAAGTTATTTAAGGATTTTAAAGTGTAGCTAAGAAAGACAATTTCTATCGCTCATTTGTTGATGGATACTGTAAATGTTTTGCTAGAGAATGCATAAGATATTTGGATGTGTTCAAAAAGATGGGACAAGCTATTTGCATTTGTATTCAATTCCTTTAAATCTAATGCTCCAAGAGAGGGGTGTGTTTAACAGCAGTAGGATTTGGTGCCTCACCTGTAGCAAAACTGAATCCTCAGACAGATCTGGAATGTCTTGCAGTAAGCTTCTCCAAATGTTAACATCATTAAGAACGACACTCATTCCTCCACCTGTAAGTGGATGCCTCATATTGTATGCATCTCCCAAAAGAAGCACTCCTGCAATAAAAAAGACATTTATTGAAGACTGGAATACTTTTCTAGTACATGGGAGGGGGTGTATTGGATGGACTAAATATTTACGTTCACAGAAAGTGACATCTGCAAGTATAATCCCCTAGCTACTCTATAGCAATAAACACGGAAGAACAGGAACACAGGCCACAACATAAAATTTACAGAAAAAAAAAAAGAAAAGATTATGGTGGAAAATAAAAGAGAATGATACATGTAAGAAATGGTAATAATAAAACTATTAATCTGTCATGTTTATAGTATTTTACATTGAACATTTTACATGCATTGTTAATACACACTAGAAATTGATATTCATTTTTAACAACCTAAAAAGATTAAAAGACCAAGTCAATCTTACAGGGATAGCCCTAAAAATGAATTACCTATGTTAATTTAGGGTTGAATACATTTTTAGTGGCATTTAACAACATTTTCAGCATAATAAAAATACAAATTGAATAAGTACGAAACTTCCCAAACCTCAAACACAAAAACTGTCCTTCCTTTTATTCCCACCCCTCACTTCCCACCACCACCTCAGACCCTACCACCATAATCATTTGTTGCCTTGAATATGTATTAAGATTATTCAGATGCTGGCAGCGAGTGACCTCGTGTTCTATTCATCACCGAAGAAAAATAATCATTGAGTTGAGTTTTGTTAAATATCTTGAGGACCCTGTGTCTTTTGGGGCACAAGAGGTCCATGTAGTCCTTGCTAAAGAAGGCAAGGAGCTGACTCCATTGCTTTGCAAAATGTTTTTCCTCACCTCCCTGTCCGGGTGTGTTTTTCCATGCCCAGTACCCACCAAAGTGTTTAGATCCATTTATGTTCAGAGAAGAGCGCCTGTTTTCCCCAAAGGAAGAGGATGGTTTGTTTGGCAGCTAGAAGTAAAAGGGAGAGAAGTCGAATTTGGCTGCCATACAAAGGGTAGATGTCAGTTGCCAGTCGGCCTAGCAGTTCCACTTCCAAGCACCTGGATAGATACAAGCCTGTCATCTGCTCTATGTACAATAACGCTGAGTTCAAGAATTGTTTAGGAATAGGGCAGGACCACAGGATCTGCGTCAGGGTCCTTTCTTCTCCACACTCCCTTCAACAATTTAAAGTGGGTATCCTCTTTATATGTGGTAGTCTACATGGGCATAATGCCAACAATTCATATTTTCAGCATAGTTTCTCTCCGTCCTGCATGGGCTGCAAAGACACTAGTTTACATTAATATGTCCTTCTATTATTTCTGATGGATGACACAAGGGGGATGGTACAGATCCTGCTAATTACCGCCCAATTTCCCTACTCGATAGTACAGCTAAACTAATGGGTAGATTGTTACTCAACAGGCTGCAGGACTGGGCGATGGTAAACAACGTATTAGCGGAAGCCCAATACGGTTTTAGGAAGGGGAGAGGGACAATTGATCAATGTCTCAACCTTGCCTTAGTCACAGCCAAATATGGCACCGCACCGCAAAGAAAGGCCAGTTATTTATGGCGGTTTGGATCTATCCGTGGCCTTCGATTGTGTGTCCCACAGTAAATTGTGGGACATCATGGGTACACTGGGCGTGGACCCTACCATAACTTTTTTTATTAGAGATCTTTATAGAGAAGCAGAGGCAGTAATCCGGTATGGAAAACAGGATGAATGCTCGAAACCTTTCAGGATTGAAAAAGGGGTGAGACAGGGCTGTGTCCTTGCTCCTTTTCTTTTCTCATTATATACGGACAAATTATCGGAGGTGCTGAGTGAAAAAAGTAAGGATGTCCCGGCGGCAGGCACACTACCTTTGACCGTCATGCTTTATGCAGATGACGCTGTGTTACTGGTCAGAACTCCAATGGCATTACAGCTCTCTATTGAGGTTTACTTGGCCTACATGGCAGAGTTAGGCCTACATGTTAATAAATCTAAAACTTTTGTGATGGCCGTGGGCAGGGACAAGAGAAAACGAATCCGCTCCATATATATGGCAGAAATTTCAAGAGAGTGGAAAGTTTTATGTGATTGGGCATTCTTTTTGATGAAAAACTAGGTTGATCTGAGATGGTTAGAAACAGAGAGTATCAGATGTCCTAAAGTACAGCTGGCCTTCGGAAGTTTGCTATAAAACTAGGGAATAAGCCGATTAAAGAAGTGCTAGAAATTTATTCTGCAAAAACGTTATCCATAGCTACCTATAGTGCAGCAATCTGGGGCATAGCTCAAACTGACTCTCTTTAAGCTATAGAGGACACATTTTTAAAACGTTTATTGTCAATTCCTGGTTTGTGCCCAAATATTATAGTCCAGAAGGAAGTAGGCTTTCCATTTATAACTGATACTATTAAAATGGCCATGTTGATAGCGTGGCTATCAATATGGAAAAGGGAGACGGTCCAACTAAACCAAACTGTACTAAAGGATATTTTTATCTTTGGACCGAGCTTTCTCAATTCCCAGGCTGGCTTATGTGAAACAGTCTTTTAACGAGCTGGAACTGGCGATATTGTATGATACACCGTCCCAGTGCACGACTTTCCCTAAAGCTAAATTAAAAGAACTCTTCATCGCCAAATGCACCCAAGAGAGATGGCTACAAAATCAAATCAAAATCTTGGTCATTAATTATCGAACATTGCCACCTGTGGTAACTGGGCATTTATCTTATCTTTCTTTTGTTACCAACAACATGCACCGTTTTGCACTGGTAAGATTTAGATTGAACTTTATCCCTTTAATGGTTGGTTATCCTGCACAGGCTCAATCGATAAATCAGTTGTCTTTATGTCCTTGTGAGAAGTTGGCCTGGTATATGCTGTCCACTAGTTAAAGTGGACACCTTGCACCAGTACAAGTCGACTCTTATGGTAGGTAGGTTTAAGACAACCTTTTTAGAAAGCTATCCTAGTGGTAGCTGTGGAGAGCAGCCTTCAGGCTAAGTCTTGGAGGAATGTAAAGCAGCTTGTTTTACCACACAATCTCTTGAATCACCAAATGAAAAGACACCACACAGGTATATATATCAAATATATATGTATTTATTACTAAACAACTCTCTACTAATCTCTTTATGAGATTAGAAGTCAGGAACATATGTACAAAGCAATATTTCACACATAAATTAGCACAATCAAATATCACAACCCTAGCTTGACTAGATTTGGGCCTAGAGCATGTAGAATCGAGGGACCCCAAAGAACCACCCCAGGTAGTTGTAGGAGACCCACAGGGGACGGACGCGGTGTTCAGACACCGATGCGAGTCCTGTACGAGTCTATGCGAAAGGACGCGATTGAGATATCAATGTTACAGGTCCCTTGCGTGTTCGAGGCGAGCGCACCGACACAAACCCAGTACGAGTCGAAGGACGCGGTTACGGGTAGATTTAACAAGGGTGTAGGACGCGATGTGTCTAACACCGACGCGATTCCTGTACAAGTCTATGCGATAGTCGCACTTGGAAAATAGGAGTTTTAGGGCACTTCTGGAGTAGCTACAAGCAAGTCACTTACAGGGTAAGTAGTTCTAGGGCCAAAACCCACAGGAGCACCATAGTGCTGAAGTTACCTCACCCAGGGAAGCCGGGTGCATAGGTGTCCTTTGGTGTCGGGTCGCGGCGTCGTTTTCAATGGGAGCCAGTGAAGACTTGCTGCTTGCGACGACAGGAGAAGTGTCCGGTGGAATCCAAGCCTGGATTCGGAAGAAGGAAGACCTGAAAGCAGAGGGGACAGTGTTCAAAGTCACTTGGCAGTGACCCGGGGCAAGGAAGATGAATGCCCACCGTCGTCGACAGATTCAGGTCGTTCGCGGGTGTCTTGACTCTTCGACCACGAGGTCCAGGAGGCGTCGAGGATGACCAGGAGCTGGATTCAGCGTGTCCCACAAAGTCTGCAGCTGACTGCGGTGTCGGCGACCCGATTGGAGCCAACAAGCCTTGGTAGCAGCAAGTCTCGTGGAGAAGATAAAAAGTCAATGGTGCAGACCAGCAAGGCCTGGGGGACTTAGCCAGCGGGGGTAGGTCAGGGCAGGCCTGGAGCAACCAGGGGAGCCCTTTGGTTTCTTAGAAACGTCTTCAGGAGACCCACAAGCCAGCTGGCAAGGGATTGCAAAGATGCCTTGGGAGGATTTACTCAACAGGGGCCCACGGTCACGCGGAATGGGGTAAACCTCTGATCCTGGGAGGAATCTCTGCTATAGGCTGGTACCACATGTGGTCCAAAGCACAAGTTCGTAGAATGTCGTGAAGGGGTTGCACTTGAAAATAGTGCACGGTACCCAGGGTCTGTGGTTCCTCATCACTCGTGGGGTCCACTTGCCTCAGCTTCACTGGGGACTCACGATGGCCTTGGAGAAGTCAGGAAATCCTCTTCCTGGGCTGCAGGGTCTTCGGGCTCCGGCGGGAGCGGTGTAGTTTGCGACCATCATTGTAGTTTTTGGTGCCTGTCAAGCAGGGGAGTCACTCCTTGACTCCAAGGGAGATTCTTCAGTCTTCCAGAGGTAGTGGAACGTCGAAGGTCCGGGATTCTTCTTTAGAGCATCATCCAGGGGTATCTAGGTTGCAATGCACAGGTTCCCCCTCTTATACTAAAAAGAAGGGAGGGACTAGCTCTATGACCCCACCTATGGGAGGGTCAGGGGAGTGGGTGGCTACACCCACTTCCCTTTGTCCAGTTTCGTGCCAGAGCAGGGGCAGTTAGCCCCTGAGCCGGTTTGAACTGGCGTATGCACAGAGGAGCCTTCTGCTCCCCCAGTGCAGGACTTCAAAGCACTCTAGGAGTGCACCCACCCAGCCCCAATACACTAAACCCTGTCTGGGAGGTGGTCACACCCCCTTGGGACAGGATACCTATTGTTGGGCCTCCTCCACTGCGAGTGTCGGTCATCAGCAGGAGGGCAGCCCAGTGTCTGTGACTGGTGGCATCCATTTTGTGATGCCAGGGCTCTTCAGGATTCTACCGCGTTTCCACAGTAGGTACATGTCTATCCCTCTAGAAGGGTGGGATCATACTCCCACACCAGTTACTGGTGTGGGGGTATGATTCCAAAGTGTTTGACACCAAACACGACATGTTTTGATGCAGCCATTCCAAAGTTAGCATTTACCGCGAGGATATAATGCACTTAAGAGTATATGGTTTGACTGCATTCACAAACAGCCCCAGAGAATAGACTCTGAGAGCTGCAGAGGGGCCCTGCTCAGGCAGAGGCACCCCCTCACATAGAAACTAAGCACCCTGCCCTTAGGATTGATAGGGCCTGCCTTAGGGGTGAATGATAAGTTTAAATGTGTGTGCAGGAGAGATATAGGGGACCTATATCTCAGTGAGGAGTGCTAGCACTTCCTCACCCAGGCTGCAGTAGCAGGCCTGTGGTGTCAGATTTAGTCTGCTTCCCAGGGGTGGCATAATACATGCTTCAGCCCCTGGTAGGCCTGTGAAGTACCTATGCCCTTGGTACCTAAGGTACCATATACTAGGGACTCATAAGGTACCACAGTATCCAATCACTAGTGCACCTAGAGTGCACTCCAAGTCGTTTAGAGAGAACAGAGAGGCTGGGGCCCTGATTGGCAGGGTCCCAGCCAGACTATAGCCAGAAACCAGTGTAAACATCAGAACAAAAGTGGGGGCAACATAAGAGGCAGATCCTACTCTCCTACACAACCCCCCAAACGCAGGGACACTAAACTAACCTTGACCAGTTGAGTCTTCGTGTTCTAAGTGGAAATACCTTGAGAGTCCATCTGCATTGGCATGTTGGGTCCCAGGTCTATGTTCCACTGTATAGTCCATCCCCTGTAGGGAAATGGACCACCTCAAAAGTTTTGGGTTTTCTCCTTTCATCTGTTTAAGCCATAGGAGGGGCTTGTGGTCAGTCTGAACTATGAAGTGAGTGCCAAACAAGTATGGCCTCAGCTTCTTCAGGGCCCATACCACAGCAAAGGCCTCCCTCTCTATAGCTGACCAACGTTTCTCTCTAGGGGTCAGCCTTCTGCTAATGAAAGCTACTGGCTGGTCTTGACCTTCATCATTCAGTTGAGACAGTACAGCTCCCACACCCAGCTCAGAAGCATCTGTTTGGACAATGAACTTTTTGGTGTAGTCTGGACTCTGTAAGATGGGGGCAGTGCACATGGCCTGCTTTAGGTCTTCAAATGCCTTCTGACAGCTAGCTGTCCACTGAACCTTTTTGGCATTTTCTTTGAGGTCAGATCATTCAAGGGGGTCACTATAGATCCATATCCCTTCACAAACCTCCTATAGTACCCAGTCAGGCCTAAGAAGGCTCTCACCTGTGTCTGGGTGGTTGGAGCAACCCATTCCATTATGGTTTGGATTTTGCTCTGTAAAGGCTGAACCTGGCCTCCACCCACAAGGTGGCCCAGGTACACAACCTGACTCTGCCCTATCTGGCACTTAGTGGCCTTGATAGTGAGGCCTGCTTTCTGCAGAGCCTCCATAACATTTCTGAGGTGGACCAGGTGATCCTGCCAGGAGGAACTAAAGACAGCAATATCATCTAGATAAGCTGAGCAATAAGTTTCCATCCCTGCCAGAACTTTGTTCACCAACCTCTGAAAAGTGGCAGGTGCATTTTTCAATCCAAAGGGCATCACCACAAAGTGGTAGTGCCCACCAGGGGTTGAAAATGCTGTTTTGGCTTTTGCATCATCAGCTAACCTGATCTGCCAGTAGCCAGCTGTTAGGTCAAATGTACTCAGATACTTGGCTGAGGCCAAAGTATCAATCAGCTCATCTGCCCTTGGTATGGGATAGGCATCAGTCCTGGTGACTGCATTGAGGCCTCTGTAGTCTACACAAAACCTCATTTCTTTCTTACCACCCTGGGTATGAGGCTTGGGTACCAGGACTACTGGGCTAGCCCATGGGCTATCTGAAGGCTCAATCACACCTAACTCCAACATCTTCTGGACTTCAGTCCTGATACAGTCCCTGACATGGTCAGGTTGCCTGTAGATTTTACTCTTGACAGGCAGACTGTCTCCAGTGTCCACCTCATGGGTGCACCAGGTAGTCTGACTAGGGGTCAGGCTAAACATATGTCTGTACTGCTGCAGAACTTGTCTGCACTCAGTTTGCTGATGGTCAGTGAGGCTGCTTGCCAAAGCAACACCATCTACTGACCCATCATCAGGGTTCTGCGAGAGCAGGTCAGGGAGAGGGTCACTCTCCTCCTCCTGTTCCTCATCAGTTGCCATGAGCAAGCCCATGTCAGCCCTGTCAACATATGGTTTCAATCTGTTGACATGGAGCACCCTCAGGGGGCTCCTGGGAGTTCCAAGATTCACCAGATAGGTGACTTCTCCCTTTTGCTCAACTATTGTATGGGGGCCACTCCATTTGTCTTGGAGGGCTGCTGGGGCCACAGGCTCCAACACCCACACTTTCTGTCCTGGCTGGTATACAGTCAGCACAGCCTTTTGGTCATGCCAAGCTTTTTGTAATTCTTGGCTGGCCTCCAGGTTTTTGGTTGCCTTTTTCATGTATTCAGCCATCCTGGAGCGGAGACCAAGTACATAGTCCATCACATCTTGTTTGGGGGTTTGAGAGGTAACTCCCAGCCCTCTTTTACCAAACATAATGGACCTCTTACAGGATGCCCAAACAGAAGCTCAAATGGGCTGTAACCAACCCCTTCTGTGGAACTTCTCTGTATGCAAACAACAGGCAGGGAAGAAGAAGGTCCCATTTCCGCCTAAGCTTCTCTGGGAGTCCTTTAATCATTCCCTTCAGGGTTTTGTTGAAGCGTTCAACCAACCCATTGCATTGTGGGTGATAGGGGGTGGTGAACTTATAAGTTACCCCACACTCCTTCCACATTGCTTTCAAGTATCCTGACATGAAGTTGGTACCTCTGTCAGAGATGACCTCCTTTGGGAAACCCACTCTGGAGAAAACTCCAATGAGGGCTCTTGCCACCACAGGGGCTGTGGTGGTCCTCAGGGGAATTGCCTCTGGGTACCTGGTGGCATGATCCACTACCACCAGGATAAATCTGTGCCCAGATGCAGTTTGAGGGTCAAGGGGACCAACAATGTCAATCCCTACCCTTTCAAAGGGTACCCCCACCACAGGTAGTGGTATCAGGGGGCCTTTGTTGTGCCACCTGCCTTGCCACTGGCTTGGCATGTGACACAGGAGCGACAAAACTCCTTTGTGTCTTCTGACATATGTGGCCAATGAAAATGTGGAACAAGCCTGTCCCAGGTCTTGTTTTGGCCCAAGTGACCTGCCAAAGGGATGTCATGTGCTAGGGTCAAGAGGAACCCCCTAAACTTCTGAGGTATTACCAACCTCCTGGTGGCTCCAGGGGCTGGATCTCTACCCTCAGAATATAGGAGTCCCTCATCCCAATAAACTTTATGGGACCCACTAGCACTCCCAGCAGCCTCAGCAGCAGCCTGCTGTCTGAGGGGTTCAAGAGAGGGGCAGCACTGTTGCTCCTTACTCAGATCTTCCCTAGAAGGGCCCCCTGCCCCCAAGAACTCAACCTGATCAGGCTCAAGTCCCTCTGGGGCAGTTCCTTCTTCAGGATCTGCTTCTCCTCCCTCAAGAGGGGAATCTGTGATCTGAGACAGAGGGGAAGGCACTGCCTTAACCCTACTGCTCCTCTTCTTGGGAAGCATCTGGTCCATAGTTTCAGGATCCAGAGCTGGTTCAGTGTCATGCATTTTGGCCTGTGACCTGGTCACAGCAAATACCTCTGCAGGGATGCCCAACATCTCAGCATGAGTCCATAACTCTACTTCAGACCAGGCTGAAGTCTCTAGATCATTGCCCAATAGACATTCTACAGGGAGGTCTGCACTGACTACAACCTTCTTGAGGCCAGTTACCCCTCCCCAGGAGAAATTCACAACTGCCAGACTATGGTTGGTCCTGGCATTGCTTGCATTGGTCACCTGGTACATTTCACCCAGGATGATCTGTCCAGGGTCCACAAGATCCTCTGCCACCATGGTGACACTAGCACCTGTGTCCCTAAATGCCAAAGCCTGTTTGCCATTTATTACAGGCTGCTGTTTGTATTTGCCCAGATTACTGGGGCTCACTAGGAAGGACATGTCAATGTCTCCATCACAAATCAGCATTGCCTGAGTGGGTTCTCTGACTAGGCCAGAGTCCACTTCAGAACCCAGGGTCAACCCTACTACACCCTTTTTCTGAGTACCACCTCCACCAGTAGCTGAACTAGGGGGAACAGTTGCCTTAGGGGCAGGAGTGGTGGTGGTTTGGTCTTTGGACTTGTTACAATCAGAAGTCCAGTGCCCTTTCTGTTTACAGAATTTGCACCAGGGCTTCTTTTGGCCTTTTCCCTGATTGGACTGTGACTCCCCACCAGATGCAGATTTTTGGGGCCCTTGTGAAGACTTCTGGTCTTTTGACTTATCCCCACTTTTCTCAGAGCCCTTATGATCCTGCTTCTTTGGGTCACCCCCTTGGTTCTGGGTTTTCTGCCTCACCCTGGTTCTGACCCACTTGTCTGCCTTCTTTCCCAATTCTTGGGGAGAGGTCAGATCTGAGTCCACCAGGTATTGATGCAACAACTGGTTCTGGCAATTATTAAGGATCTGTTCTCTCATCATTAGATTATACAATCCCTTGAAATCAGTAACCCTACTGCCAACCAGCCAACCCTCCAGAGCCTTGGTTGCACAATCTACAAAGTCAGTCCAGTCCTGAGTCTGTGCCTTCTGGGTGTCTCTGAACTTCAACCTGTACTGCTCAGTGGTTAAGCCAAACCCATCTATCAGTGCACTCTTCAGGACTTCATAGTCATCAGCATCCTCTTCTCTAACAGTGAGGAGCTTGTCTCTACCTTTATCTGAAAAGGAGAGCCACAAGATTGCTGCCCACTGCTTTTGGGGGACCTGTTGTACTCTACAGGCCCTTTCCATAGCAGTTATCCACTTATGGATATCATCCCCACTCTGGTAGGGAGGAACAACCTTGCTCAGGTTCCTATGGTCTGGAATATATTCTCTGCCTCTAGGGACACTGTTGCTGCCACCAGGGGGTTCTAACCCCTCTCTTCTAGAAGCTCTCTGGAACTCAAAGGCTTCTTTATCTAATGCCAACTGCTTGGTTTTGAGGGCAAATCTTGCTTCCTCATACTGCAGCAGTTTGTACAGTCTTTCAGAGGAACTCTCTCTTCTTAGGAAGTAGGAGTCTCTCTGGTGGACAGTTTCTCTGCCAGAGTGATAGGAGTGGTCAGCGTCCCTAGAAAGGGACCTAGGCCTCTCCCACTCTGTCAGGTCTCTTAGGGAGAATTCCTCTGTCCTGTTCAGACCCCTTGGGGCCTGGCCCTTCAACCACAGAGTCTTGGTCAACCTGATGTTCATCATCCGACCCAGACACTGTAATTGACCCACTCACTGATTCAGACCCATTAGCTCCTAGAGCTAATCTAAGATCATCTGCTGTCAGCAGATCTATCAGGTGTAGTGTGGAGGGACTCTGTCCTATCTTCAGGTGCCTTTCAGCACACATGGCTTTCAAGTCAAAGAAAGTCATGTCCTTATACTGAAGCTGAGTGGATCCACTGGGTCCATCCCTTAAGGACATTCTAGTGTTGTGCAGTGTTGTACTACCTACACTAGTTTGTGGCCTACTGATACTAGCTTGAGCTGTAGAAAGGGTGTGCTATCCCTTTGGAACACAGCTCTAAGTTCAGTAGAACTTATTGATACTAAGCTTGATTTTATATGTACCTTGAGTACCTATAGTGGTTTTCAGTTAGTAATTCAAATAGAGATTTTCTGGTAAAACAATAGCAAGCTGGAATCCCACACGCTGCCACCAATGTGAGAAGTTGGCCTGGTATATGCTGTCCACTAGTTAAAGTGGACACCTTGCACCAGTACAATTCGACTCTTATGGTAGGTAGGTTTAAGACAACCTTTTTAGAAAGCTATCCTAGTGGTAGCTGTGGAGAGCAGCCTTCAGGCTAAGTCTTGGAGGAATGTAAAGCAGCTTGTTTTACCACACAATCTCTTGAATCACCAAATGAAAAGACACCACACAGGTATATATATCAAATATATATGTATTTATTACTAAACAACTCTCTACTAATCTCTTTATGAGATTAGAAGTCAGGAACATATGTACAAAGCAATATTTCACAATAAGTTAGCACAATCAAATATCACCACCCTAGCTGGACTAGGCACAGGGCCTAGAGCATATAGAATCGAGGGACCCCAAAGAACCACCCCAGGTAGTTGTAGGAGACCCACAGGGGACGGACGCGGTGTTCAGACACCGATGCGAGTCCTGTACGAGTCTATGCGAAAGGACGCGATGGAGATATCAATGTTAAAGGTCCCTTGCGTGTTCGAGGCGAGCGCACCGACACGAACCCAGTACGAGTCGAAGGACGCGGTTACGGGTAGATTTAACAAGGGTGTATTACGCGATGTGTCTAACACCGACGCGAGTCCTGTACAAGTCTATGCGATAGTCGCACTTGGAAAATAGGAGTTTTAGGGCACTTCTGGAGTAGCTACAAGCAAGTCACTTACAGGGTAAGTAGTTCTAGGGCCAACACCCACAGGAGCACCGTAGTGCTGAAGTTACCTCACCCAGGGAAGCCGGGTGCATAGGTGTCCTTTGGTGTCGGGTCGCGGCGTTGTTTTCAATGGGAGCCAGTGAAGAATTGCTGCTTGCGACGACAGGAGAAGTGTCCGGTGGAATCCAAGCCTGGATTCGGAAGAAGGAAGACCTGAAAGCAGAGGGGACAGTGTTCAAAGTCACTTGGCAGTGACCCGGGGCAAGGAAGATGAATGCCCACCGTCGTCGACAGATTCAGGTCATTTGCGAGTGTCTTGACTCTTCGACCACGAGGTCCAGGAGGTGTCAAGGATGACCAGAAGCTGGATTCAGTGTGTCCCACAAAGTCTGCAGCTGACTGCGGTGTCGGCGACCCGATTGGAGCCAACAAGCCTTGGTAGCAGCAAGTCTCGTGGAGAAGATAAAAAGTCAATGGTGCAGACCAGCAAGGTCTGGGGGACTTACCCAGCGAGGGTAGGTCAGGGCAGGCCTGGAGCAACCAGGGGAGCCCTTTGGTTTCTTAGAAAAGTCTTCAGGGGACCCACAAGCCGGCTGGCAAGGGATCGCGAAGACGCCTCGGGAGGATTCACTCAACAGGGGCCCACGGTCACTTGGGATGGGGTAGGCCTCTGATCCTGGGAGGAATCTCTGCTAGAGGCTGGGACCACACGTGGTCCAAAGCACAAGTTCGTAGAACGTCGTGAAGGGGTTGCACTCGAAAATAGTGCACGGTACCCAGGGTCTGCGGTTCCTCGTTACTCGTGGGGTCCACTTGCCTCAGCTTCACTGGGGACTCACGATGGCCTTGGAGAAGTCAGGAAATCCTCTTCCTGGGCTGCAGGGACTTCGGGCTCCGGCGGGAGCGGCATAGTTTGCGACCGTCGTTGTAGTTTTTGGTGCCTGCCAAGCAGGGGAGTCACTCCTTGACTCCAAGGGAGATTCTTCAGTCTTCCAGAGGTAGTGGAACGTCGAAGGTCCGGGATTCTTCTGTAGAGCATCGTCCAGGGGTATCTAGGTTGCAATGCACAGGTTCCCCCTCTTATACTAAAAAGAAGGGAGGGACTAGCTCTATGACCCCACCTATGGGAGGGTCAGGGGAGTGGGTGGCTACACCCACTTCCCTTTGTCCAGTTTCGCGCCAGAGCAGGGGCAGGTAGCCCCTGAGCCGGTTTGAACTGGTGTATGCACAGAGGAGCCTTCTGCTCCCCCAGTGCAGGACTTCAAAGCACTCTAGGAGTGCACCCACCCAGCCCCAATACACTAAACCCTGTCTGGGAGGTGGTCACACCCCCTTGGGACAGGATACCTATTGTTGGGCCTCCTCCACTGCGAGTGTCGGTCATCAGCAGGAGGGCAGCCCAGTGTCTGTGACTGGTGGCATCCATTTTGTGATGCCAGGGCTCTTCAGGATTCTACCGCGTTTCCACAGTAGGTACATGTCTATCCCTCTAGAAGGGTGGGATCATACTCCCACACCAGTTACTGGTGTGGGGGTATGATTCCAAAGTGTTTGACACCAAACACGACATGTTTTGATGCAGCCATTCCAAAGTTAGCATTTACCGCGAGGATATAATGCACTTAAGAGTATATGGTTTGACCGCATTCACAAACAGCCCCAGAGAATAGACTCTGAGAGCTGCAGAGGTGCCCTGCTCAAGCAGAGGCACCCTCTCACATAGGAACTAAGCACCCTGCCCTCAGGATTGATAGGGCCTGCCTTAGGGGTGACTGATAAGTTTAAATGTGTGTGCAGGAGAGATATAGGGGACCTATATCTCAGTGAGGAGTGCTAGCACTTCCTCACCCAGGCTGCAGTAGCAGGCCTGTGGTGTCAGATTTAGTCTGCTTCCCAGGGGTGGCATAATACATGCTTCAGCCCCTGGTAGGCCTGTGAAGTACCTATGCCCTTGGTACCTAAGGTACCATATACTAGGGACTCATAAGGTACCACAGTATCCAATCACTAGTGCACCTAGAGTGCACTCCAAGTCGTTTAGAGAGAACAGAGAGGCTGGGGCCCTGATTGGCAGGGTCCCAGCCAGACTATAGCCAGAAACCAGTGTAAACATCAGATAAAAAGTGGGGGCAACATAAGAGGCAGATCCTACTCTCCTACACATCCTTTTGACAGTCTCTCCAACCAATCTATCTCTCATATTTTATTTTTTTGTTCATTTTATGAGGTTGATAGGAATACATTTATCATTTCACTATTGAGGAAATTTAGCTTACGTTCACATAAACAGGCTCTTGATGTATTACGACAATTGGAATCGCCATATATATGATTCACGACTGCGTCCTTTTTAGGTCGAGCATCAGTGCGCATGCACTGTCTGCAAGACCTGCTGTATTCACTCATACTGAGTGTAATCCAGCCTGCTGCTTGCAATTGGTTCAGTCCTCCATCGCTTTAATTTCCTAGCTCCTTATTTGTTAGAGCTCCGATACCTCATTTCCGGTTTTACAGAGGAGCACCAGTAAATTACAGTTTCCTTACACTCAATAACTGTTGTTTGTTCTCTGGGGACTATTTGCTTAGTTAATTTCATATTAGTGTGTGTCACAGCGCACTTTCACTTTAGGCATGGTAACTGCGCCCGATTGTGTTTATGCACGGCGTGCTTTCATATGGCTGCAGGCAGCTTTTGTTTCCTTCTCCATGCCACTTTGAATTTAGGATGGCTTGCCTCCACTTTAGCCACGGCGCACTTTCACTTTTGGTATAGTAGCTGCAGCCAATTTTGTTTATGCACGGCACGCTTTCATATGGCTGCCGGCCGCTTTTGTTTCCTTCTCCATGCCGCTTTCAATTTAGTATGGCTTGGCTTCACTTTAGCTATGGTAGCTGTCACCCGATTTTGTTTCTTTATGTCTTATATACAGTTCTTCTATTGAATTCCACGGGGTAGTGCAGAGTACTATATCACGTCTGTGCAAATACAAATGTGTTGTGCCCCATGCGACTATCACAGGAAGCTAAAATACAACGAGAATGCACAATGGTGCCCGCTTTAGTTTGTTTATGCACGGCGCACTTTCATATGGCTGCCGGCCGATTTCGAGTTTGTTTGTTTAGGTCTTATATACAGTTCTTCTATTGAATTCCACAGGGTAGTGCAGAGTATTATTTCACGCTGTGCAAATACAAATGTGTTGTGCCCCATGTGACTAACACAGGAAGCTAAAATACGAGAATGCACAATGGTGCCTTGATGTTACTGCTATAAAATAAAATGAAAGCTGGACTGTGCTGCCCAAGTGATTACTTGAACGCAGTGCCGGAGTGAAAGTTGTATAATGTAAGATTATATCATTATAGCCCAAACAACTGAACGCTTCACAGGTTCCACGCATGATGTCTATTTAAATTTAGTGCTACTGCTTATTGTTCAATTAGTAAGTGTAGGCTTTTACACTACTGCCTTAAAATACACACCAATTAACTGATGTAACACTGTGTCACAAACTGCAGATTGTGTGGCATGCTACATGTCACTTGTGTGTGTATTTATGTGTTTGTATATGTCAGCATGTGTGTATATGTCTATGTTGGAGATATGTTTTCACTGATAGTTACGTTTATTGTGACTGCTGAATACAACATAATATATTCTCAAAAGTACTAAAATATACGAATTAAGCCGATTCAAAACACATTAAAACACCGCATAAATCACAAAGATAAGAGTTTTCTACTCTTATGCCATTTCACTCACACATACACACTCGCCTGCACATGCACACACACACACACACGCACCCGCCTGTACATGCACGCGAGCACACACATACACCCCCCCGCCTGCACACACACACACTTGCTTTCACTCACTCTCACCCACTGATTCTGTTAAAGCAATATATGTAAAGCGCACCATCTGCCAGTGCTTTGGCCTATACTCTTGCTTCAAAGGCATCTTAATTACACTTATCAACATCATCTTTAACAGGTGCAGTACTTGAATCTCTGCCCTTTGCCACAATAATGTCTACACTTGCATGATAAAAATCATTAGCAAAGACAAATCACGTCTGGTTTTATTATGCAGGGGATAACAAACAAAGGCAACACATAAGGCACACAGGCTACATAGCACCTCAAGTTTGGGGAATAAAATGTGAACAGTCACTGGAAGCAAAACAGAGGCTTGTTGCTCGTCGACAAAACACAAATAGACTTTGTATTGTTGCATGCCTGTGTTCGCATGTATTACAATGATAAATCCAGTCATCTTCGTTCCCTAATCATTTTTAATATTTTTGCAGTTAGCACAAAAATCAATGTTTAGAGCTCTAGTAAGTATCAGTGGTATTAAACACCACAAATCCACACACCTAGCAAAATATCAAATTTCTCTTTATTGTGGAATTATCTAGATGGTTGAATTCTAACGTGAAGAAACTACTCCTTTCTGAGAGCAGCTGGGAGTATCTTGTACCACAGCTGTCACCATTTGCATTTGAGTCCATTATGGAGCACAACAATGTTCAACTTGACTTACCATTTCTCCTGGACAAAGTGGAGGAAGCTATTGAGTAAAGTGCCCTTCAACAGTGAGCAAGACAGAAAACAACAGTAGCATGTGAAAACAAGTATTTGCAATGCAATAGGGGTTGTAGTACGAAAATTGGAGCTATTTCCGTTGCAAATATTAATGCAACGCCAATAGCTCAAACTTTCAGTTATGCGAGACCTATTGCATTGCAAATGCTTGTTATGTTTTATAGTTCTGCTCCTACAAGTAGCCTTTTTATTTCTTACAATCACTGTTTTTGCCTGTCATTGCCAACCCAGAACCTGATCAGGGACATTAAATGTACTGTTAACATGCTCCTCTTTCTTCAGTTCACATCATAACATAAAGTTTTTCCAAGACTTTGTTCACCTCAGCCAGTAAGTGATGAAAAGTTGTCCTTTTCCCCAGTCCTTGATCGATGCATACTTATCACTCTTTCATTCTTTGATCGATCACTGCTCACCTCTTTTACAAACTCTTGTTGATTTGACACCTCTTTGACTTGTAGTGGATCAGTGACTGCTCAACTCTTTTTAAAATCCAAGATTGTTGAGCGTGTACTGCTCCACTCTTTGAATAATACGAGCTCAGTCAAAGACTATAGTGCTTGGTTGATCAGTGCTCACTTCCTTAACAGCCTGTCTGATGAATGTTCATAATTCTTTCTGTCTCTTATCGATGAGAGTTTACCTTTTTTAGAACCTATAATGGACATTTGTGAAACTCTTTGACTGGTTCTCATTTGTTGCCTTAGGAAGGTGCTTACCTCTCCATGATCCTCGAATCAATGTTTGTGCACGTCTTTGGCATGGCTGATTTTCTCTTTTAATATTTCTCATTAACAGGGACGGCTCATCTGTAATGGTGGAGAAGTGTCGTCCCACTAGTCAAAGTCAGTCACAGAAAAATAATAAACCAATAATATCATTTTATTTTTCTGTAACTGTCTGAGACGATGCCAGTGTAGGGTGTGGCAGGCTTGGGCCATGGCAGGGGGAGGAGTGATGGGCACTGTAAAGTGCGCATGTCAGTTTGGCCAGCCTTTTTGGGCTGGCCCAAACGACATGAGCACTTCTATTTCTCTAATCCAGCTGCGTTGCACAGTCGGGTTGGAGAAACAGAACGGACTTCCATGCACTGTCTGAGCGGCAGACCAGGCCCCTCAGACCAATCCTGGTGCTGCTCTCATGCTAGGTATAGCATGAGATCAGTGTCTTCATTGGACGGGAAGCCTATGCTTTCGCAGTTACCGCTGCGAGCATAACATGAAAAAGGCGGCAGTCGGCGTCGGTGACAAGTTCGTTTTTTAAATTATTATTATTCCCCATTCCCCACTCCTCCCCGCCCTCCACTTTACTTTTGCACGGTCGCTGCTGCTCATTAATGAGTATTCAACACTTTTACGCTGTCTGATAGAGGAGTGTTCACCCTTCATCTGGTATGATGTCACCAAAAGGTACCTTTTTTATAGCCCCTGATCGATAGGTGCTTATTTCTTCCACTTCTTGTACATCAATGAGCGCATTCCTCTTTTACTGTCCCTGCGTGATGTCGATATTGTTTTTTTACAAATATTGGTCATCGAGTGCACAACCAATCTACAGTCCTGTACTGAGGAGGACTTGGCTTTTTAATTTTACAATAACAAATGAGACAGTTAACCATTAGTAGACTTTTTGAGACCTCTTACAATGTTCTTTACCTTTGCTGGGGCAGCCATGCGGTGTAGTTACTTTAGAAAGATTTAATACTGGGGTGAAAGGGATGATACATATAATTAACTTTTAATTTCCATTATCCCCGTGTGAAGTTTTCACATCTACAGCTACTTTATGGCCCAGGCTATGGCTTTTGCAGTTGCTGAAATTAACCACAACAAGACCCTACTTCCAAATATCACACTGGGATTTGTGATCTACAACACCTGTGTCTCTCTCAGAAGAATCCACCATGGCACCATGTGGATGTTGACAGGAAAGGAAGTGCCCATCCTGAACTACCGTTGCCAGAGCAACCCACCAATGGTGACCCTCATTGGAGACTCATCCTCCACTCGATCAATTCCCATGGCCCGGCTGCTGGGTCTCTCCAGACACCCCCAGGTAAGGTCACTTTGCATTTTTTCTAACACAACACCACTGTTGCACTTGCTGGTAGCCTAGTGCACAACCTTTCCTCAACCTACCATTCTGATTTTTAGTTAGCACCCTCTAATCCATTCCACCTGTTACCCTTCAATAGAAGTTACATTTAATCATTTCCCAATACCTATCACTTTCCATAGCAGTGACTCCACTACCTGGTTCACCAGTAATCGTGTTCACATTTTCACCATTAATCATATTCATATTTTAAAAGGTCTTTGGCTTAACCTCAAAAAAATAAAATAGCACGCTTACGTCAGCAGTTAAAATGATTAATAATGCGCCTCATTATGAAGTCTCTATTCAGAGGCCATATAACTTCCCTCCTGGAGTTACTGATACCGGATGAACAGAGTTACTGGATTTGCAAGTTAGACCTTGATAGGCCTCTCAGAAAAGAGGAATTACCTGGGGAATAGGTGATTCCAAGTCCGACTCCCTCAACAATTCCTCATCATTTCTTCCCTGAGTTTCGCCTGGAGATTTTGCTGCTTTCAGAGTCTGAAACCTCCTTGTGACAACATCGGATTTGTGGTTTTCCATGGATCTCATCACTGTGCCCAATAACTTTGATTATCGGCTCCGTCAGAATTACGGAGGACTCATAATAAGGTTCCCTGTGATTCCTATCTGATCTTGCCTCCAAAGTTTTCACTGCCTTCACTCTCCTCTTGATCACTTTCTCAGTTACTGTTATTGTTTTGGTCCAAGGACGAATTTATCTTTTGTTTGTTGGTAATTTGCACTATTTGGTAAAGAAGTTTATGCACAGTGCTGTTTATTTGGGTTTGGTGCGTGAACTGAGCGTGTTGAAGTTCAGTGTTACAGAATGCTTCCACTTGGGGTAGCTAAGGACCAATTAGTCACTCATTGCATCCCAGTACTGCCAGCATTTAATTGCAATTGGCTACTGAGAGTGGCTGCTGCCCAATGTTAAATATTGGGCATGATAACAATGATTTATTTTAATAATATTACTGCATTTCGCACAAACGTATATATTCACATACCTAGGGACCTATTTAGAGTTGATGGTAGTTATTTACTCTGTCCGTCAGGGTGGCAGAGGCAATACATCCGCCACCCTGGTGCGCAGAGGACTGCCATATTTAGAGACCACCGCCAGCTAAGCGGTGAGCTCTGTACCCTCAGAGCAATTACCATCATGGTGATTCCTCTGAAGGTACCGAACTTTTGATGGACAGCCGCCGTCGATTTTGATGGCTGCCCAACAAACTTTTTGTTTTTCAAAAACAAACTCAAAGTGTGATTTTGTTTTTTTTAAAGCACATAACTCGATTTCCCACTCCCAGGAAGCTTTTTTTCTGGGTGCATGGGGTGTCATTATTTTAATTTTTCTGTTCATCACTGACAGTTTTTCCATTGCTGTGACAGACAGAAAAAAAGAACATATGGCCAACCATCTGCCAGGTTTGGTGGTGATGCCCTTACTGTGATGGCTAGCACTCCAACAGGCAGTCGTTGAGTTCTTAATTTGAGCCGGTGGCTTCCGGTGGGGCCAATGGCACTTATTTATGGAGACCAGCACTTATTTTTCCATATCAGATATTTTGGAGTGCAAAATAGGTGAAAAAGAACAAATTGGAAAGATGGAGGAGGAGAAAGATGGCAAAATCATCTAGGACAAACCAGGGACCTGCAAGAGTGAGCTAAAGAGGCTGGGAGTGTCTGGTAGTGGATTAAAGGGGCGTGAGGTAGATTTATAACTACCAGCCTTGGTTTTCGGTGCTCCAACATTTATTAGCACTAGCCTCTGGCATCTGAGCAGAGCTTCTTGCACTGCCACTCTTTCACAAATTAAGCACTGCTGTCACAGTAAAGTGTGAGAAAGTCATCCTTTTTGCCCTGATCACCCCCATGATTTGAATTGACTGATACTGGTGGTAACTGACTCTGGTTGTGCCCTGGGCTCTGCTAACCAGACCCAGGGACAGTGCTCTGTGTAAAAAGTATACAGTAATTATGTGTAATTACAATTGGCCTGACAACCTATCTCTAAGACCCTAGTATATGGTAGGGCATGTAGGTTTAGAGGCCCAGCAGATTTACTGCACTTGGGTGTGCACTTCTGTGTTGCCTGCTGTCATTTTAAAGGCAGCCCTGCTTTGCAGGTTGCTTTTAAAATTAAATTATATGCAAATTCAACTTTGGAATTAAAGGAACTTCGGAAGTCTTAAACAACCTTATTTATACATATAGGTCTACCCTAGGTTCTCCGCTAAGTGCCACAGGGGTAGGGTGCCTTGCAACGGTAAGCAGGGACATTTTAAAATATGTTTTATATGCCCTGGTGAGGAGAAAACTGCCAATTTCATTTTCCCCATTGTAGCACATTGGCTCCATAGGCTAGCCTGGGCATAGTTTAATAAAGTATAACTATTGACAGGAGTGAGCAAAAATGTACTTCAAAGTATTAAAATGATAGAATAAATCCAACATCTTGCCAAGGTAGGATTTCTTATAACTATCACAGAAAATAAGTTATAGAACTTGATTTTCTGATGAACCAAAATCCAGCCTTCCAGCTGCCTCTCCTGATCGGCCAGCCTTTGACAGGTGGAGCCAAACTGCTTTGATGAAGTGTGAAGTGGCCTGCATAGAGACAAAGGGCATCTGGTGGGAGGAGATCTGCAGCTGCCGAGCAAAAGGCAGGATGGAGGTGGAGTAGCCAAACTGATCTTCAAAGAGGGAATGACAGGACAGGACACAGGATCACCCCCATATCTGCACCCCCTGCCAGACAAGAGCCCTAGTAATTGAATTATCAGAGGGGCTGGAAGGGGAGTGTTAGGGAAACATAGCCACTCTGGTGTGTTGGCTTAGCCAGATCTTAACCTACAGGAGAGAGTTTCTCCATTTTGAATTTTTAAAGAACAGTGGGGCATATTAGCAAGACCGGCGATAAAATTATCGCGTTTTAGCGGCAGGAAACTGCCGCTAAAACGGCGATAATGGGCTTGCTAATATGCGTTATAGAATTCCAATAGAAGCCCAGGTTAGATGTCCTGCACATCTAACCTGGGCTTCTATTGGAATTCTATAACGCATATTATCAAGCCCATTATCGCCGCTTTAGTGGCAGTTTCCTGCCGCTAAAACGGCGATAATTTTATCGCCGGTCTTGCTAATATGCCCCAGTGCTTTCTGGGACAAGAATATGCCACTGTAGGAAGCTGGCTTTGTATATACTATACCAAAGTAAAGTATAGTGGGCACAGAGTCCAGGGAGTCCCCAGAGGTGTAGCAGAGGCTAAATTAGGTAAGTATTAATAGTTCTCTTTTTGGTAGTGTGGTTGAGCAGTTAGGCTTATCCAGAGGGTGTGTTAAGCATTTATTGTATTCACTCAATCAAGGACTGATACACACACTCAGAGACAGAATCCAAACCAATTAGATAAGTATAGAAAATATATACTTATGTTTTATTTTAGAACCAAGCAGGACTTGGCACAGGTGATTAAAATATACTTTCAAATGCAAGACTGTTTAAGAAAATGTAGTTGTGCTTAAAATTGCAATTCTTACAGGTTTGGATCACTTTTAAATGCAGTTTTTATCATACAGTAAATACTTTTAGATTACTTTTGAGTTACTTTCGATTACTTAGAGTACTGGGGGTGGTATGCCTAGATACCACACCCTGAGAGTTCTACATACAAGATAAGTATGACTTTTTATGCTTTGCAATTAAATTCACTTTTCTCCATACATTAGCAGTTCCACACTTAAAACAATTTTAGGTCCAACATCTTATAACATGAGTTCCTATGGGAGAAAAATGGTTATCAGTTTTAGAGGTAAGTACTCGACTCACAAGTGTGAGCTTTGGGGGTTAGGACCAAGGTTCCAAAAGGTCTAGGAGGGCACTCAAGTTGCACCACCAGCAGCACGGGGTGGCTGGGTGCAGAGTGCAGGGGCCCAACGTTAGCGAATGGGGCTAAGGGGGCCTTTGGTTAGGGTCTGCTGACGAGCAGGCAACTCGGTTGTAGGAGCCAAGCTCATGGAGTTAAGGTCAGCACTGCAGGGGCCAATGGCCAGCACAGGAGCTGCACCACCAGTGGCACTCGGGCGGCCAGGTGCAGGTTGCAAAATGGACGTTGGGGACCCTGTGCTTTCCAAACGAGACCTTCGGTTTTGGAAAGATGCTGCAGGCTCCGGCAGTGAGACTTCCTGAAGGCAACCACTGGCTGGAGAGGCAAGTTGGGATCTTGGGGGATGCCTTTACACCATCGGTTGGGCCACCCATGTCCATGGGGCATCGGGTGCAGGGGCGTCTTCCGGCATCTGGTTTTTCTTACCAGCTCTGGTCGCGGTCGGGGGGACCCTTCAGGTTGATGCTGCAGGTGAAGTCAGGAGTCTTGAGGGAGGTCAGGGATCACCAGATCCCAGTTCAGGGGAGACCTCCTTGGGGTGTTGGGCCACTCGAACTCGGGCCAAGGGCATCGGATGCAGGGTGGCGTAGAATCATGGAGTCGACGTAATCCGGATTCTGTAGGTGAGTCTTTGGTTGAGCAAATCTGGTGCTCACGGGAGACATAGAATGTGTGGGAAGGTCACAGGGCATGTCCTCTGGGCTCTGGGGGTTGCTGGCTGCTGGACTCGAAGGAGTTCTTGCTGTAGGCAGGTCGTAAACGGGACAGGCCGGTAGGGCTGGGGCCAAGGCAGTTAGTGTCCTCTTCTTCTTCCTGGGTCAGCATGGCTCTTCGGTCCTTCTTCCTTCTTCCTGGAATCTGAGGAGGCAAGGTTCAGGGTCACCCCTAAATACTAGATTTAGGAATGTTAAAGGGGTGTGCAGGTTGAGACCATTAGGTCCCTTCCTTGGGGTGGGTACACCCCCTATTATGCCACCCTCCAGTGGGAGGGGGCATGAACCTCTTCCGAATTGGCTGAGTTCCCTTATCTTCAAGATGGAGGAGACTGAGATGTGTTCTTCACATCGCCTCCCCCACCTGAGGCTTGGGGTTGGCATAGGTAGGCACACCTATCTTCCTAGCTTGGACTTCCTACTGACTCTCCCTGCCCAAAGTGGAGGTCAGTACTGGCAGGAGCCAGTTGCTGGGGGAAGCAAAAGGCAGTGATAGCGTCCAAAGGCGGCAGGCCTTTGAAGCTTACCTTTTGTGGACCCAGCCCATCCTGGGGGAGGAGGCATGACAACTCTGCGCAGGTTGGGCTTTGTTTCTAGACCCAGAGTGGAGGCTCTCTACCCAGGGGTCCAGAAACCATTCTGGTGGTGACAAATGGTGGACAGCCATTCAGGAACCACAGCAGGGCTGGTCGATTTTCAGGAGGCATCTCTAAAATGCCCTCTGAGTGCTTTATACATTAAATCCCATGTTGGCATCAGTGTGAGTTTAATGTGCTGAGACGTTTGCTACCAAACTTCCCTGTTTTTAGTAAAGCCATTATGGGGCTGTGGAGTTCGGAGTGAGTGACCCATTCCCAGACCATATACTCTTTATGGCTTTACTACACATACATATGTCTCAGAATGGACTTAGACACTATATGGGTACAGGGCTCATATGTCTATACCCTCACCTTAGGGCTAGTGCACCCAGCTAGAGGGGTGACTTATCTAGGCCTTAGGCAGTGTGATTGCAGGCATGGCACACCGGGATGTGTGCCATGTCGACTCTCCACTTTTCTGTGCACCAAAACACACAGTCTGCAGTGGCAGTGTGTGTGTGTTAATGTGCAGGGCCACTAAGGGTGGCACAGTAGGTGCTGCAGCCCTTGGAGGCCTTCCCTGGTCACAGTGCTCTTGGTACCCATGGTACCTTTTACAAGGGGCTTACCTGTTGCCAGGGTGGTGGCAATTGTGGATACAAAAGTACAGTCTTGGGAAAGAACACAGGCACTGGGAACCTGATTGGCAGGGACCCAGGGCACATCAATTCAGGTTGCATCAGATGTCAGGCAAAAAGTGGGGGATTACCGTGCAAAAAGGGGCACTTTTCTACACAACCCCGCCCCACAAAACGAAAGAGGATGAGGCTAACCATTCCCTAGAGAGTCTTCAGTGTCTAAGTGGAAAACTCTGGAAAGGTAATCTGCATTGGCTTGAGCAGATCCAGGTCTATGTTCACTTTACAGTCCATTCCCTGTAGGGATATGGACCACTTAAAACGTTTTGGGTTTTCTCCTTTCATCTGCATTAGCCATCTGAGAGGTCTGTGGTCAGTTTGAACTAGGAAGTGAGTACCAAATAGGGTTGGTCTCAGCTTCTTCAGGGACCAAACCATAGCAAAGGCCTCCCTATCAATGGCACTCCAATGCTGCTCCCTGGGGAGTAGTCTTCTGCTTATGAAAGCAACAGGTTGGTCTTGTCCATCATCATTTTTCTGGGATAGGACCGCTCCTATCCCCAGCCCAGATGCATCAGCCTGCACTATAGACTGCTTGGAGTAATCTGGAGCTTTGAGTATAGGTGCTGAGCACTTTGCCTCTTTTAGGGTGTTAAAAGCCTTTTGGCAGCCAACTGTCCAGTTCACTTTCTTGGGCATCTTGTTGGAGGTGAATTCTGGGAAGGGAGTCACAATGGACCCATATCCCTTCACAAAACTCCTATAGTATCCAGTCAAGCCAAGGAATGCCCTAACTTGGGTCTGGGTTGTTGGAACTTCCCAATCCAAAATGGTCTGGATTTTGGGTTGAAGGGTTTGGACTTGGCCTCCACCTACAAGATGGCCCAAGTACATAACAGTTCCCTGCCCTATCTGGCACTTGCATGCCTTGATAATTAGGCCTGCAGTTTGCAGGGCCTGCAAAACCTTCCCCAGGTGGACAAGGTGATCCTGCCAGGAAAAGCTAAACACAGAAATATCATCAAGATAAGCTGCACTAAAGCCTCCCAACCCAGCAAGGACTTGATTCGCTAACCTTTGGAAGGTGGCAGGGGCATTCTTTAAAGCAAAGGGCAGCAAACTGGAAGGGCCCATCAGGTGTGGAGAATGCTGTATTTTCTTTTGCTCCAGGGGTCAATCTCATCTCCCAGTTCCCTGCAGTTAGGTCAAAGGTACTTAAGTATTTGGCAGCCCCCAACTTTCTATCAATTGATCAGCCCTGGGGATGGGGTGTGCATCTCTCTTGGTGACAGCATTGAGGCCTCTTTAGTCCACACAAAAACTAATTTCTCTCTTTCCGCCCTGTGGATGAGGTTTGGGGATTAGGACTACTGAGCTGGCCCAGGGGTCTCAGAAGGCTCAATGACCCCCAACTCCAGCATCTTGCTGACTTCAGCTGTGATGCTTTCCTTGAATTGGTCAGACTGGCAATAGATTTTTGTTTTGACAGGCAAGCTGTCTCCAGTGTCCACATCATGGGTATACTAGGGTGTCTGACCAGGGGTCAAGGAAAACAGCTGGGCAAACTGTTGCAGAACCTGTCTGCACTCAGCTTGCTGTTGGGCAGAGAGGGTGTCTGAGTAGACAACTCCATCCAGTGACCCATCCCGTGGGCTGTAAGAGAGGAGGTCAGGGAGAGGTTCACTCTCTATCTCCTGATCCTCACCAGTAACCATCAGCATGGTTATATCAGCCCTGTCAGGATAGAGCTTAAGGCGGTTTACATGTATCACCCTTTTGGGGACCTGTTTGTGCCCAGGTCTACCAAGTAGATTACCTCACTCTTTTTCTCCAGGATAGGGTAAGGGCCACTCCATTTGTCCTGAAGGGCCCTTGCTGCCACTGGCTCCACAACCCATACCCGTTGCCCTTGTTGAAATTCTACCAGTGCAATTTGTTGGTCATACCAGAGTGTCTGGAGCTCATGACTGGCCTCAAAGTGTTTAGGTGCTTTATGCATGTACCCTGCCATCCTGGAACAAAGGCCTAGTGCATAGACCACCACATTTTGCTTTGGTACTTGATGGGGTCTTTCCCATTCTTCCCTCACAAGTGAGAGTGGCCCCCTTACAGGGTGACCAAACAGAAGCTCAGAGGGTGAAAACCCTACTCCCGTCTGAGGTACCTCTCTTGTAGGCAAAAGCAGGCAGGGTAACAGAACATCCCATCTCCTTTTGAGTTTTGCAGGAGTCCCATTATCTTGCCTTTCAATGTCTTATTAAACCTTTCAACAATGCCATTGGTTTGTGGGTGATAAGGTGCTGTGAACTTGTAGATCACTCCACACTCATCCCACATATGTTTCAAGTATGCAGACATGAAGTTGGTACCTCGGTCTGATACTACCTCCTTAGGAAACCCTACACTTGTGAAGACACCAATGAGGACCTTGGCTACCATAGGGGCTGTAGTAGTCCTGAGGGGAATGGCTTCAGGATACCTAGCAGCATAATCCACTACTACTAGTGTGAATTTGTTTCCTGAGGCTGTGGGAGGTTCAAGTGGACCCACTATATCCACTCCTACCATTTCAAAGGGAACCCCAACCACTGGTAGTGGGATTAAAGGGGCCTTTGGGTGATTTCCTGTCTTGCCACTGGCTTGACAGGTGACACAGGAGTTTACAAACGCCTTCACTTTTTGGGGCATCTGGGGCCAATAAAAGTGGGTGACCAATCTTTCCCAAGTTTTGGTCTGGCATCTAGTGGGATGTCATGTGCTAAAGTGAGTAGGAACTCCCTATACAGCTGAAGCACTACCACTCTCCTAGTGGTTCCTGGTTTGGGGTCTCTGGCCTCAGTGTACAGGAGTCCTTCCTCCCAATTGACTTTGTGGGAGCCACTGACATCTCCCTGCTCCTGTGCAGCAGCTTGCTGCCTCAGGCCTTCAAGAGTGGGGCAGACCTGCTGCCTAAGGCGCAGCTGTTCCCTAAAGGGCCCCCCTTGTCCCAAGAGCTCTATCTCTTAAGGTTCAAGCACCATGGGCTCAGTTACCTCTGGGGCTGACAACTCCTCTCCTTGAGAAGAGGGATCCTGATCTTGTTGCTGTATGAAAGTTGTTTCACCAGTCTTCCTACCTTTCTTCTTGGGAGGTTGGGCCACCAATTCCGGCTCCAATCCTCCTTGTTCACCCTGTGCTAGGCACTGTGCTCTGGTTTTCACACACACTATCTCAGGGAGTTGCTGCATGGCTGCATGTGACTTTCTTTCTATCTCAGCCCATGCTGAGGGCTCCAGATAATGTCCAAGCAGACAGGCAGCTGGAAGGTTTGGAGAGACTACTACCTGCTTACGACCAGTAGCAACCACCCCCTCCCCTCAGTCTAGGATCACCATAGCATTGGCATGGTTAGTAGGGACACTGTCAGCATTGGTAACTGTATAGGTTTTTCCAGTTAGGTATTGCTCCGGGGTGACCAGTGTATCTCTCACCATAGTGACACTGGTACCTGTATCCTTAAGTGCTTCTATCTTAGTCCCATTCACTAAGGGGTACTGCAGGTATTTCTTTAAATTAGTGGGCTAGACAGCCAAAGTGGCTAACCCTCCCTCCCCTTCAGAGACTAACCCCCTCAGTGTGAACCCTGATTTTCTCTGGGCACACTATTGATCCCATCTGGAGATTTGCCATACCAGTAGGTACTGGTGGGGGTCTAGGAGCTGGTTTGTTGGGACAGGCAGCATCATCTCTAGTTTGGTGTTCCTTCTTGTTACAGGGGAAGCACCAGGCCTTTGCAGGATCAACATGTTTCCCCTTGACCCCACTAGTGGGCTTGGAAGAGTTCTTGGGCCCACCCCCTGACAAGGATTTTAGGGGCCTTTAGAAGACTCTTGTACTTTAATTTTTGGGTTTCTCACCCTCTTTCCCCTAGGGAGGCTTTGTGACCCTTTCTTTTGGTCACCCCCACTGGTTGTCTTGGTTACCCTTGTCTTTACCCAGTCGTCTGCCTTCTTTACCAGTTCTTGGGGAGAAATTGGACCTATGTCTACCGGATGCTAATGCAACTTTTTATTGATGCAGTTACTTAAAATGTGTTCTTTCATAAACAAATTATAAAGACCATCATAATCTTGCACTTTACTTCCAGTCAACCAGCCACCCAGTGTCTTTACTGAGTAGTCCACCCAGGACTTACTCTGGGATTTGTGAGCCCCCTGAACTTAATTCTATACTCCTCAGTAGTGAGTCCAAATCCCTCAATCAGGGTGCCCCTCATGAGTTCATAGGACTCTGCTTCTGCTCCACTAAGGGTCAGAAGTCTGTCTCTGCACCTATCAGAGAACAGTTCCCACAGGAGTGCCCCCAATGAGATGTTCTCACTTTTCTGGCTTCATAAGCTCTCTCAAAGGCTGTGAACCACTTGGTGATGTCATCACCATCCTCAAATATAGAGACAACCCCATTGGGAATTTTAGGATCAAAGGATCCTTCTTTTTCTAAACGTTTTAAATTGCTGCCACCGTTAATGAGTCCTAGGCCCATCTCTGCTTTTTTTTTCTAGAGCTAGGAGTCTAGTCTCAAGGTCTAGTCTTTTGGTCATCCTTACTAAAAGGAGACCCTCCTCAATGAGGTTGTCCTCACTGTCTGGTATGGAGCTGGCCCTACCTCCGTAGGAGCTAGTTCCTGTACCTCTTGGGTGTGGAGGGTAGGACACAAAGTTCCCTTTCTCCCTAAGTAGTTGAGGGGTTTGGTCTAAGACGTCATCCTCCTCACTACTTTGCCCATTCTTTTGAAGGTCTTCACCTTCTTACATGCTCTGCCCTGGGTTGGACCCAGTTCCTATTTGCTTAGCTTTTCAAAGAAGGCTTAACTCTCTAACCTCTAGGTTGGAGTAAGGGGTGAGGTCAAGCTCCTCAGCCACATTCCCTGGATTGCTCATTATATTTCGAAAGTGGGGCTCTTTTTGGAAGACCTACACTAACAATCTTAGATACTTCACCCCTAACTTCAGTGACCTTTATTTTTCTAAAAAAATGCTACAGGGACTTAACACAAGGCTGTAGCAGGACTTTTAGAGTTTTGGAAAAATAGGCAATTCAACAAATGATTTGTACTTAAGACATTTTTGGATTTTTGTCATGTCTTCAGAGGTTGACCATGTTAGTCCAATAAATGCAAGGCTTTGCATCCCACCACTGATCAACCAATATAGGAAGCTGGCTCTGTTACCATACCAAAGTAAGGTGTAGTGTGCACAGAGTCCAGGGAGTCCCCAGAGATATAGCAGAGACTAAATTAGGTAAGCACTAACAGATCTCTTTGTGGTAGTGTGGGCAAGCAGTTAGGCTTATCCAGAGGGGGGGGAGGGTTAAGAATGTATTGTATTAACTCAATCAAAGACTGATACACACACTCAGAGACAGAATCCAGACCAATTAGGTTAGTATAAAAAAGATAAACTTATGTTTTATTTTAGAGCCAAGCAGGACTTGGCACAGGTGAGTAAAATATACTTTCAAATACAAGACTGTTCAAGGAAATGCAGTTGTGCGTGAAATTACAATTGTTACAGGTTTGTATCACTTTTAAAGGCAGTTTGTATCATACAGTAAATGCATTTGGATTACTTTTGAGTTACTTTTGATTTACTTTGAGTACTGGGGTTGGTATGCCTAGATACCACACCCTAAGAGTTCTACATATAAGGTAAGTACAACTTTTTATTCTTTGCAATTGAATTCACTTTTCTCCGTACATTAGCAGTTCCACTCTTAGGAACAATCTTAGGCCCAAAATCTTATAACATGGGTTCCTATGGGAGAAAAATGGTTATCGGTTTTAGAGGTAAGTACTTGACTCACAAGGGCGAGTTTTGGGGTTTAGGACCAAGGTTCCCCAAGGTCTAGGAGGGCACTCAAGTTGCACCACCAGCTGCACTGGGGCGGCCGGGTGCAGAGTCAGGGGCCCAACTTTAGCCAATTTGGCTAAGGAGACCTTCATTTAGGGTCTGCTGACGAGCAGGCCACTCAGTTGTGGGAGCCAAGCTCCTGGAGTTAAGGTCAGCACTGCAGGGGCCAATGACTAGCACAGGAGATGCACCACCAGCAGCACTCGGTGGCCAGGTGCAGGGTGAAAAATTGAAGTCGGGGACCCTGTGCTTTCCAATGGAGACCTTTGATTTTGGAAAGATGCTGCAGGCTCGGACAGGGAGATTTCCTGAAGGTGATCACCAGCTGGAGAGGTAAGTTGGGATCTTGGGGAATGCCTGGACACTGTCTGTTGGGCCACACAAGGCTGTGGGGTGTCAGCTGCAGGAGTGTGTTCTGGCGTCAGGTTTTCTTACCAGCTCCGGTCGCGGTCGGGGGACCCTTCAGGTTGATGCTGCAGGCGTTGTCAGACGTCTTGAGGGAGGTTAGAGATCACCAGATCCCAGGTCAGGATTGCTGGGAAGACCTACTTGGGGTGTTGGGTCACTTGAACTTGGGCCATGGGCGTCGGGTTTAGAGTGGTGCAGAATCGTAGAGTCGACACAGTCTGTGGGAAGGCCGCAGGGCAGGTCCTGCGGGCTCTGGGTGTTGCTGGCTGCTGGACGCGCTGGGGTTCTTGCTGTAGGCAGGTCGTAGATGGGACAGGCCGATAGGTCTGGGGCCAAGGCAGTTGGTGTCCTCTTCTTCTTTCTGGGTCACCACAGCTCTTCTGTCCTTCTTCTTTCTAGTAAACAGCACACTGGCACTGTGGGCTCCAAACGGTGCACTGGTATGTAATTAGTACAAATTATGTTTCCTCCAATGCTCTACATTTGTGACCCCATTGCCAAGAGGCCACACCAACACAAGGTCAAGGAATAACTAATGAAAAGGAGCGTTCAACTCTATACAGGATTATCTGTTCCAAAATCAACAGATGGTTAAACTGTTCTCCAGCAATAGATCAAGTAGTCATGATGTGATCAATAAACGTTATTCAGGAGTCTTGCGAGTTGCTTTGAATCCAATTTTATTCAAAAAATTCCAATTTGACAGAAGCAATCCATTCAGCCCAGCCAACGCACTTCGTCCCAGTGGGACTTCATCAGGGCTTGATCAATATCCCAATGTTGTCGTTCACCCATTGTTGACTCCTGTTATTATCTCATAAATCCTCATAGATACAATTCTGTACCACTAGATGGCGTGTTGTGCTCCCATATTATCTTCATCCTTTCTGTTTCCTGGTTTGAATGTCCTATGAGTTCATGCCGCCTTCTTTCTTCCTCGAATCTGAGGAGGCAAAGTTTAGGGTCGCCCCTAAATACAAGATTTAGGGGAGTTAAAGGAGTGTGCAGGTAGGTCCCTTCCTTGGTACACCCCCTATTATGCTACCCTCCAGTGGGAGGGGGCAATAGACTCTTCCTAATTGGCTGAGTCCCCTGATCTTCAAGATGTAGGGGACTGAAATGTGTGCTTCACCTCGCCTCCCCCACCTGAGGGTTGGGGTTGGCATAGGTGGGCACACCTCTCTTCCTGGCTTGGGCTTCCTACTGACTCTCCCGACCAAAGTGGGGGTGAGCACTGGCAGGAGCCAGTTGCTGGGGGAAGCAAAAGGCAGGGATAGCGTCCAAAGGCGGCAGGCCTTTGAAGCTTACCCTTTTGTGGATCCAGCCCATCCTGGAGAGGAGGCATGATACCTCTGCCCAGGATGGGCTTTGTTTCTCGACCTGGCGAGTGGAGGTTCTCTACCCAGGGGTCCAGAAACCCTCCTGGTGGTGACAAATGGTGGACAGCCATTCAGGAACCACACCAGGGCTGGTCGATTTTCAGGAGGCATCTCTAAAATGCCCTCTGAGTGCTTTATACATTAAATCCCATGTTGGCATCAGTGTGAGTTTAATGTGCTGAGACGTTTGCTACCAAACTTCCCTGTTTTTAGTAAAGCCATTATGGAGCTGTGGAGTTCGTAGTGACCCATTCCCAGACCATATACTCTTTATGGCTTTACTACACATACAATGTCTAAGAATGGACTTAGACCCTATAGGGGTACAGGGCTCATATGTCTATACCCTCACCTTAGGGCTAGTGCACCCTGCTAGTGACTTATCTAGGCCTTAGGCAGTGTATTGCAGGCATGGCACACAGGGATGTGTGCCATGTGTCCTCTCCACTTTTCTGTGCACCAAAACACACAGTCTGCAGTGGCAGTGTGTGTGTGTTAATGTGCAGGGCCACTAAGGGTGGCACAGTAGGTGCTGCAGCCCTTGGAGGCCTTCCCTGGTCACAGTGCTCTTGGTACCCATGGAACCTTTTACAAGGGCCTACCTGTGGCCAGGGAGGTGCCAATTGTGGATACAAAGGTACTGTCTTGGGAAAGAACAGAGGCCCTGGGAACCTGATTGTCAGGGACCCAGGGCACATCAAGTCAGGCACATCAGATGTCAGGCAAAAAGTGGGGGGTAACCATGCAAAAAGGAGCACTTTCCTACAGCCACACTTTGGAGGAAGTTGTCATACCTGAGGGTGGCACCCTATATCCCATTGGTCAGGGGTGCCACCCTGTTTGTCACCCAAGTAAACTGGATACATATGCGAGAGTTGCCCAGCATCTCAGATCCCTGCCTGAAACTACAATAAGAAGAAGGACTGCCCTGCTAGAAACCTGGCCTGCACCAAGAGGATTACAGTCTGAATGACTGCACCTGCTGCACACTTTTGAACTACAGCCCTAAGGACTTGCTTTGAAAAGTGAAGGAGTGGACTCCCTGAAAGCAACAAATTATAAGAGGTCCACCTGCATCATCTCCAGCAAGAAGAAAGCAGCTGACCACCTTAAGCTGGACTTTAAAGGATTTGGCCAGGTGCAGGGCAACATCCCAAGGAGTAATTCAGAGTTTCTGGAATCTTGGATTGGTGATGTGGACATTTTGGAACCCCAAATGGACCTTCTGGAAGACCATCTAGAAGTATAAAAAGATTTGGAGAATTTTTATGAAAAAGCTTCATAAGTTGACCGACCCATCATTGAGTATCAAGCCGGCGCCGTTCAACCGTGACTTGGCCTGCGACTCAGGTTCGCTGAAGCTCCAGAGCTTTTTGTCATTAATGAGACTTCCAGGAGTTGACCGAGGCATCAATGTCGATAGATAAAGCTCCAAAAAAGTGATTAAGTCAGAAGGTAAAAACTTGACCGGGACCTAGCGCTAAGTGTATCTGAAACACACTCCATCACGGTCGGCCTGAAACTTTGACTTTGTCCCGGTCAAGCGTGACCAGAAGTCCCAAAGTGGTGTTTTTGGCTTTAGGCACTAGAAAGTGTTTATTCTAAAAAAATTCATATCTCTGGTTCCCTACATTGTATTTTTGTCATTTCGGTGTCATTTTAATTATATAAATATGTCCTATTTCTATAAATTGGTGTTGGATTTCGATTGTGTCTTGTGTCTTACTTATTTAATTTATTGGTGTTTTTAAATGTTTCAAACACCTGTCTCCTAAATTAAGCCTGTCTGCTCACAGCCAGCTACAGAGGGTTGAGCAAGGGAATAATTTATTGAGGCCTTGATTGGACCTTATATTGTGATTGTGGCCTTATTACTAGTGGTAGGTGTACCCACTTACCCCTACTGATAAACCTCATTACAACATTTGGTGCAGAGTGGTGAGATCCAGTACTTGTGTTTGACCACACTAATCAGCAATTAAGTAAAGATCTTTAAAAATCCAGTAAATTAACTTAGAACAAAAATAGATTTCTGAAAAAAAAATAAGTTTGGACTAAACTGTTATAATTTGTGTTTAATTTTTCAAACCTTTTCTACCTCTGTTTGCTAAAGTTTTCTTTGTGACCCAAATCTACCATGGAGCTTGATCTGGCTAAACTCACAGTAGGTGAGCTTAGGGTACAGTGTAGGGGCAGGGGGGTACCTGCTGCTAATAGAATCAGGAAAGCAGAATTGATTAGGGGCCAGATGTATGACCATTTGAAATTGCGAGTCGCAATTTCAAATATACAACAGTGTCTGAGACACTGATTGCGATTCCTAATGGGGTCACAAAATGTGAGCCTCATGAATATTAATGAGGCACTCATAATTTGCTACTCCATTGGGAATGGCTGGCCCTCCCAGGAATGGTGGCCTGCTGGGCTCAGCAGACCTCCTTGTCTGGGACTGCTTTTAAATAAAGCAGTTTTTTTTTAAAAATGCAGCCCGTTTTCCTTAAAGGAAAACAGGATGCATTTAAATTAAAAAAAGGAAACGTTTTCGTTTCATTTTTTACGGGAAGGTAGTGGTCCCTGGGACCACTGCCTGCCCCCCAAAAATATTTCCCCCTGCATTTGCAAAGGGGAAGGGACCCCTTCCCATTTGCGAATGCATATCCACCCTTTTGAAGAGGGCAGTAAATTGCGAGTGTTTTGCGACCGCAATTGCGGCGTACATGGCTTGTGAGTCGCTATTAGGAAGGGAAAGCCCCTTCCAAATAGCGAGTTCCAAAACACTATTTTGCGAGTCGCAAATTATTTGCGGCTCGCAAAATAGTGTTAGTACATGGCCCTGAGGAAAACTGCATGTGCAAACGGGTCGCAAACCCGTTTGCGCATGCAATTTTCTGTCATACATCTGGCCCCAAGTCCCTTAAGGCCTGGGCAGAGTCAGCTCCAGGAAATGAAGGGGAGGGGGAGGAGGAGCCCTCCAAATACCTCCAGGAGGAGGAGAATGATAACTTGTCTATTGCTTCTAGCACCAGGTACAGACATTCAGCTCAAGGGCGGAGGGAAGGCTCCTCCACAGAGAACCCAGAGATGTTCCTTAGAGAAAGAAAGATAAAAGCTCGCTAGCATACCTAGCTATAGAAGAGAAGCAGTGGGACCTGCCAAATAGGAACTGGGCAAAACAGGAGAAAAAGAACTGTGGCAGCGAAGAAGAGGATGATGATGAAATGTCCAGGGGTGGTGGGTTTAATCTTACACTTCCCAAGGGGATAGTTCCCAAGTATGTTGAGGGGGATTACATTGACAAATGGCTGACTGCATTTGAAAGGACCCCTAAGGTAAGAAGTGTCCACTCCAAATCCTGGGGTTCACTCCTGTGGGAGTTGATCCTAGTAGCTGGGAGGGATAGGCTCCTAACCCTAGAGGGGGATGAGGCAGGATCCTACTCCCACATGAGTCTAGCCAGGAAATTTGGTCTCACCCCAGAGCAGTACAGGGTGAAGTTCAGGGATACCCAGAAAGTAAACACAGTTCTGGGTGGACTTTGTTGACATCACAGTGAAGGCACTAGAGGGCTGGATTCAGGTTAACCAGATGAGTACTGATGAGGGGATGTCCAATTTATTTCTTAAAGAGCACATACTGACTTATTGTGTACAAGAGAAGTTACTCTGCTAAAATATCGAAAGAGTCCTCTAAAGATCCATAAACACCTGTGTCGGGGGCAGAACCCAAAGCCAATCCACTTTCAAGGGGAGGGGATATCAGGGGTAGTCCTTTGACCCTGCAAAGGCAGGAAAGTTCTTTCACCTTATGAAGGCTGGGAAGTGTCACTGTTTTCAGCCAGGACACACGAGAGAAGATGATGTCTGCACAAAAAAGCCCCCCACTGGTGGGTAGTCCCAGGGGATTGTCAGTGTAGGTGTGTTAGTGATGATTGTCCCAGAGATGGGGAAGGGTCTCACAGACACAACCTTAGTGTCCTTGGGTGGTGTGGAAATTGCAACCCTGGCTGCCTCGCCTCCCAGTATGGAGAGGTACAGGCAGAGGCCTAAAATCAATTAAACTGAGGTTGAGGTTCTGAGTGATACAGGAGCCAGTGTGGCAATGGTGATAGAGAAACTGGTTTCCCCAGGGCAGATCATACCTGGTGTGTATCACCAGGTGACATATTCAGATAGCAGAGCCAAACTCCATCTCATGGCAATGGTGAGTTTAGAATGGGGAGATGTGACAGGCCCTAAGAAGGTAGTTGTAGCTCCTGCACTCCCAGTAGAGTGTTCACTGGGAAATGATCTTGAAGTGTCTGACTGATCAGGGGTGGAGAGAATGGTCCATGCAAGAATGCTGGATCTCCATGTGTTGTGACCAGGTCACAGACTGCACAGAAGGGAAATGCTTGACACTTGGACCCTGGAACAATGGGCCAAGCATCCCATGACAAGGGAAAGAGCACAAGGTCTGGTGAGCAAGCCCAAAGAACTCCAGAGGTGCAGTAGGAATCTGACCCTGAGGGGAAGGTTCTGACCTCTGAGTTGAGGCGTCCCCTCTGCAAGATATGTTCAACTCGGCAGAATTGACAAGAGCTAGTGAAACCTCCAGAAAGGAGTTGTCTCAGGGGCAGAGAGATTGGCCTACTCTTGAGAGCCAGAGACAGACCTCCTCCAGGCAAGAGAAGGGTGATTTTAGTGGATTCCACAAAGTCTACTGGGATGAGGAAGTCCTATATACTGAGGCCAGAGACCTCAAGAAAGGAGCCACCAGGAGGTTGGTGGTCCCCAAAATTAAAGAGAATTCCTTCTCACATCGAGACACAACATCCTCTTGGCAGGTCATTTGGGTCAGAGTAAGATGTGGTGTAGGTTGGTTAACCACTTCTATTGGTCCAACATGTTTGCCAAAGTGAAGGAGTTTTGCAGCTCCCTTGTAATCTATCAGGCCAATGGCAAGACAGGCGGCAAGCCAACGACTCCCTTGATACCACTGTCAGTGGTTGGGACTCCCTTTGAGAGGGTGGGGTGGACATTGTTGGTCCCCTAGACCCACCAACTGCATTAGGGAACAGATATAGCTTGTTGGCAGTGGACCATGCCACAAGATATCCTGAAGCAAAACCCCTTCAGTGGCTAGGGCCCTACTTGGTGTGTTCACGAGAGTGGGGTTCCCAAAGGAGGTGGTTTCAGATAAAGGCACAAATTTCATGTCTGGCTATCTGAAAGCAAAGTTGGAGGTATATGGTGTCACCGAAAGATTTAAGTCACATTGTTCTGAATAACTTGTGCATGACTGCATCAGTATGTTGTTTAAAAATGTTTTTTTGAATATTGTTAATAAGTTATGACTGTGAAGCCCTAGGGCACACAGTTGTGCATTCTGGGTCTAGCTCACTTGTGGGTGAACTAGCTGGCTGTTACCTAGAATTTCACCACCCCATATCATCCTCAGACTAATGGTCTGATGAAAAGGTTCAATAAGATCCTGACTGCATGCTCATGGGTTTTTCTGACTTAGGAGGAGATGGGACCATCTCCTCCCATGCTTACTGTTTGCATACAGGGAAGTGCCACAAAAAATGCCACAAAAGGTGTTGGCTTCAGTCCCTTTGAAGGGGTCTTTGTGTCGGGTGAGAGAGTCTTTTGAAAAGCCTCTCAAGGAAGCCAAGGACAATATGCTTGATTATGTACTATGCCTGAAATCTCTCATGGTAGAGTACATGTACAAAGAAAGTAGAAAACTGGAGGCCAGCCAAGAGTTCTGGTATAACCAAAAGGCTACTATGCTTGAGTATACTCCAGGACAATTGTTGTGAGTGTTGGAGCCTATAGCTCCCATGGTACTCCTGGACAAATAGACTGGGCCCTACACAATCCTAGATAAGAAGGGTTGCCTACTTGGTAGACCTTAAAACCCCCAGGAATCCCAAAAGGGTCCTGCATGTCAATAGGTTAAAACCCCACTAAGAAAGGGCAGAGATGAGTATGTTGATGGTCACAGACAAAGGAGGAGAGGAAGAGACTGGGCCATTGTCAGATCTCCTCTCTACCAATGTACAAAATGGGTCAGTGGAGGGAGTTGTACTCTCTCCCAAATTGGCAGACCAGCAGCACAGAGACTGCAAGCAGGTGCTGGAGCAGTCTGCTGGTCTGTTCTCTTTGACCCCAGATATTACTAACTGGTGTATATATCACATTGACACTGGTGTCAGCCTACCTGTCAAAAATAAGCTGTACAGGCTGTCTGACCATGTGAGACACAGCATCAAGGTTGAAGTAGATAAGATGCAGGAGTTGAGGGCCATTGAGCCCTCTGATAGTCCATGGGCCAGCCCAGTGGTGCTGGCACCCAATCCTAATCCCCAAAGGGGAAAGAAGGAGTAAGGTTCTGTGTGAACAAAGATGGAGTGCCATTGAGAGGGAAGCCTTTTCTGAGGTCTGGTCCCTGAATAAGTTGAGGTCATTCCTGTTTGGCACTCACTTCTGTGTTCAAACTGACCACAGACATCTCAGATGGCTCATGCAGATGGGGGGGTAGAATCCTAAACTGTTGAGGTGGTCCATTTCCCTACAGGGGATGGACTTCACAGTGGAACAGAGACCTGGGAAAGTCCATGCCAATGTAGATGGATTTTTCAGGTTTTTAAACTTAAACTTATCTGATGAGGACTGCCATGGTGTAGTTTAGTTACCCATCACCTTTTATCTGGGGGAGGCTATGTCAGAAAGTCATCCTTTTTGCCCTGACTACCCACATTTTTTGACTGATACTGGTGGTAACTGACTCTGATTGTGCCTCGGACTCTGCTAACCAGACCCAGGGCCAGTGCTCTGTATAGAAGGTATATGCCAATTAGATGTAATTTCAATTAGTTTGACAACCTACCTGTAAGCCCCTAGTATATGGTAGGGCATGTAGGTTTAGAGACCCGTGAAGATTTAATGCACTTAAGTGTGCCCTGCTGTGTTGCATGCTGTCATCTTAAAGGCAGCCCTGTTTTTTTTCATTTAAATTATATTCAAATTAGACTTTGAAATTCAATGTATGTCTAAAGTCTTAAATTACCTTATTTGTGTACATATAAGTCACCCCTAAGATCTCCCCTAAGGGTCCAGGGGTAGGATGCATTGTAACCATAACCAGGGTCATTTTAAAAGATGTTTTATAGGGCCAGGTGAGGGAAAAACTGTCAATTTCATGTTTCCCCATTGTAGACCATTGACTACATAGGCTAACATAGGAATACTTTAATACAGTATAACTGTTGACAGAAGTAAGCTAAAAGTCGACTTCAAAGTATTAAAATGATAATTAGAATAAATCCAACATCTTGCTATGGATGGAATTATTATAACTATCACAGAAAAGAAGTTATAGAACTTGATTTTCTGATGAACCAAAATCCAGTCTTCCAGCTGCCTCTCCTACTTGGCCAGCCTTTGACAGGCTGAGCCAAACAGTTCTGATGAGAAGAATATGCCTCACTTTGGAGGCAGCTGTTATACAACTGGGTGGCACCCTGTACCCCATTGGTCTGGGGCGCCCCCCTGCTTGTCACCCAAGAACTCTGGATAAATATGGGAGAGCTGCCCAACAGCTCAGATCCCTGCCTGAAACTACAAGAAGAAAGACTGCCCTGCTGGAATTCTAGCTTGCACCAAGAAGATTGTACTCTGAATGACTGCACCAGCTGCACACTTTTGAACTACAGCCCTAAGGATTTTGCCTTGCTTTGAAAAGTGAAGGAGTACACTCCCTGAAAGCAACAGGTTAAAAGATCTCCACCTGCATCATCTTCAGCACGAAGAATGCAGCTGACCACCTTCAGCTCGACTTTAAAGAATTTGGCTAGGTACATATTGGGAGATGTATTCCCAACATCACAAGGAGCAACTCAGACCTTCTGGAACCTTGGGTTGGTGTTGAGCACTCTTTGGAACCCCAAAAGGACCTTCTGGAAAAAGATCCAGATGTTTGAGAAGATTTGGAGAATTTTTCTTAAAAAGCTCCATAAGTTGAACAACCCATCTTCGAGAGTCAAGCTGGCGGCGCCGAACCGTGACTCGGCCTGAAGTTCAGGTTTGCCCCACCTAAGACTTCCATGAGTTGACCGAGGCATCGCACTGAGCCAAGCCACCGTCATCAAACCCAAAGCCAGCCTGATGAGGAGCCTCTCTCGACGTTGAGAGAAAAAGCTCCAAAAATGTGACTAACTCAGAAAGTAAAAACTTGACCGGGCCCTACCACTAAGTGTATCCGACCAGCGCTTAATTGCGGTCTGCCTGAAACCTTGACTTTGTCTCAGTCAAACACGACCAGATGTCCCAAAGTGGCTCTTTTGACTTTTAGGCACTAGAAAGTGATAATTCTTTAAAAATTCATATCTCTGGTTCCCTAAATTGGAGTTTTGTCTTCTTGGTATCATTTTAATCATAAAAATATTTCCCATTATTATAAATTAGTGTTGGATTTTTATTGTGTGTTTTGTCTTACTTATTTAATGTATTGGTGTTTTTAAATGGTTTACACACCTGCCTACTAAGTTAAGCCTGCCTGCTCGCAGCCAGCTTCCAAAGGTTGAGCTAGTGAATAATTTATTGAGACCTTGACCTGACCTTAAATTGTGATTGTGGCTTTGTTACTAGTGGTAGGTACCTACTCACCCCTACTAATAAACCATATTCCAATATAAACTTTCAGTTGACTGAGCCAATGGGGGCGCCACCAGAAGAAATCTGAAGGTCCGCTCAACTTACAATAGGGTGGGTGGACCAAGAGTTTAGCGGATAGGGTACTCTGCAGTGTTTGTGACGTAGATCCTGTGTGCCAAATCAGGCCTCTTATCTCTGGGACAGTTACAAATGCACTTATACAGCTCAGCTTTTATTAAGGTAGGTCTGCCTGTGTTGTGTGTGTGTCTGTGTGTGTGTGTGTGTGTGTGTGTGTATGTGTATGAGAGTAATAGACACATAGATGGAGAGAGTATGTGTGTGAGAGAGAGAAAGATAGCGAGAGTTAGTATGTAGAGGCACGGATATTGACCAGAGTGTGATCATGTTTTTCTCTACCTTTTATGTTTGGAGAGGTTAGAATCAAAGACCCAGTACTGAGCACTGTTTTTATTACATTTCTCTGAAACACATCTGTGCTTTACAAATAGTGAAGTGTTTTATTTTACTGACAATGTATGTACAAGCAGAATAGCTTTTATTATCACGTTGATGCCTTCTTCTGATAGAACAGCTTTTAAATGAAACTGTTTGAGTTCAAATTGTATTTACTAGTTATAGAGCTCAATCCTAATCATAAAGTTGAATAGTGGAATAAGAACTTAAAGCAGCTTAAAATATTTATAATATGAAGGAATGAAAAAAGGTGATCCTGCAGTACTAGGTCATTTTACTTTTGTGTAATATTACCCCATGATGTGTAGTACTGGGGGCGTGGGGGTATTTAAGCTATAAGAGATATAGGAAGTCGATGTTCCATAGTGAAAGTTTGTGAACCTCGCTAAACATGCCTCTTTGTGACTGTTCACAAACTTCTCAATCACCACTCCCCACCCTGGAACAGATTATGATTTACACCTTTCATGGATACCAGTAAATCCCATCAATATCTAACACCCTGAGACTTTGTGGGGTTGTAAGCAAAGGGAATTCTTCATGGGAAAAATATTTGCCATATGGTGAAAGAAATAAAATTAGATTGTACTATTTATTTCACAACTGTGCTGAAATTATAAGAGACTTAACTAAAACACCATGTACAAGTAGGCAGCTGGAAATACTCACAAACAGACATAGGCTCTGATTTAAATGTTAGCAGATCTAGCCCTGCCATCCCTTTTCCATCGGTTGATCCATCTGTCTACCAGGCGGTGGTGCACCTGCTCAATTTAGATTCTGGAAGGTCTATGGACAATAGTCCGTGTGAGTCCCACCGTCTCCGTCAGAATTTTCCTCCTGTGTCGATGGCAACATAGGCAACAGCGGCTGTCAGAGGGAGTTCAGCCAATGTTTCCACTGGGCCAATCACAAGGTGCCTTCCGGTTGACGTAACTGTGTTGGCTAAACCTCCACACTTGAGTTGGCGGTTTCAAAGGTATATAAGGTAGAAATCTACCTTTTTTCATTTTTCCACTTCCCTTTCCATCATGAACTCGATCATCCAAGTTCTTCCTTTGCTGCTGCTACTTGACCATGAAGCAAATCGAGCAAATAAGTCGCGGAAATCAAAGGTAAGCTTCTTTTTTACTTGCTTTCTTTTGAATTGTTTGTTTACATTTACTCTGGACTCATGCATTTTTAAATTTATCTAACAAACACTTTTTTTCTAATGTGTAATACATATGTGTGTAATGTAGTTGTTTAAGAAATTTAAAGAACTACACCTGCATTAACTTTAGTTTTTTTTTCTCCAAATTCGGTGCAAGCTTCCTGACACTTACACACAATTTGACATTAATCACAATCCATAATGTGCTCATACAGGTGTGTTTAATTATTTTTTGGAAGCTATCAAATTATAAACATATCCATTACACATTGTTTGATTATGACATTACACATTGTTTGATTATGACATTCAACTGTACAACAATAATGATTCGAAGTACACAAGAGTGAATGTATGCATAAGTGTGTTGTAATATTGGGATCACCAAATAGGGCGCAATCCTGTATATATATATGCCTCAATGAGATTAAACACTGAAGGCACAATTTTGTTTGGGGACTACACTGAGATGACTCACCATTATGTTGCGTTCACTCCGGTATGGCAGCACCTGCACTTGCATTCTAAGGCATGTACATTGTACCTTTTCTCATTACAGGTAATTCCCAATGCAGTGGCAAGTATACCCTTTCTTTAAATGTTCACATGCAAATTGCATGCTAAATGTAACCAGCACACATTAGTCACGTCTTCGAGGGAGTGACTTCTTCGCTACCTACCCTGACGAAAGCCCAGGACCTTTTGCAGGCTGATAGAACATGTTGGTGCCTTAGGGTCATAGGACCATCACATCTCCATATGCCTATATACATATTTTTGAACCTTTCCTCCCACTCTTCAAATAAATGATACTTTTAGAGTGGGGGAGGAATTTTATCTTTAAAGTTACGCCCCCATACACCCTATCTTCATAAGTGCTCCCTGGAATATGGTCGAGCCCACCCTCACTTTTATGAGGTAGGGTGAGCCCGATGATGAAGCATGCCACTACTATAGTGGGTGAGGGTTATATAAAGAAAAGGGTCTTTTTCCCTTCCCGCCCACAATAGTGGGTGTGCTGTTAATAGGCGTACCAGTGGTCCTTCACATCTATTTTTTTCAAGGAGCCCGGTTGGCTCTGGATGGGATACCTGTTTGTTTTTGAGTATACTAAAGGGAGGACGTATCCCTCCATCCTCGCTGTAGAGGAGCTCTCTACCCTCCGAGGGGTTCCCTTTGGACCTCTAACCTTGTTTGAAGATAAAGTATTTGTGCAACACACACACACAATAACACAATGAATACACCACAAAAAGACTCCATACTTGTTTAGGAAGATAGAGAATATTTATCTGAGCACATTGATACTAAAACGACAAACCTCCAATGAGTAGAAGTCGAGATATGAAATTCTAAAGATTAAATGCAAAAACAGTGCTTAGAAGTCAACATCACTAAAAGGTTACTTGAGGTTGTGCTAGACCGAGGTAAATCCAAAGTTCAGGCCGACCATGATCGAGGGCAGCCCAGCTACAAGATTCAGACAGGTCCTGCTAACAACGTACCTTGAATGGAGCAAAGTGTCTAAGTCGAAGATGTGAGGCGTCGAGAAGGTGCTGCGTCGTTGTCAATCAGTGGCTGGAGGCAAGTGTCGGTGCTGATCTGCGCCTTTGATAGAAGCTTTGTTGTCGAGCCCCTTTGCAATGCAGGTGCTCCATTAATATCAAGCTGCACTGTCAGTCAGCGTCAAGCCGTGCCCGGCTGTAGAATTTCTGTCGTTGAGCAGCCACTTTTTCGGCATTGAAGGTGATGTATCAGTTCCGTTCAGTGCAAAGTCACCGCTGGGTCGACATCGATGTGGAAGAAGCCACCAGAACCCACTTCTGAGGCCCAGAGCTTGGAGGGGCACTTCAGGCAAGTATGAGATTCACAGAAGGCAGATTCTAGCAGCACCAGCAGAATTGTCATAAGTCTTTTGTGTTTCTGAGACTTCAGAAAACAGGAGGCAAGCCTCAAGCCTTGTAGATCACGTGGAGGGAATGCAGAGTCCAGCTCTCCTTCAGCAGAGTCAGGGAGCAGCAGGCAGCAAGGTAACAAGCAGAAAAGCAGTTCTTCCAGAAAAGCAGTCCAGTTGAGTCCTTTAGGCAGTACAGCATTCCTTCTGACAGAGGTTCAGTTCAAGATCTAGAAGTGTCTGATTTTTAGGGTGTCAGAGACCCATTACATATACCCAAAGTGCCTTTGATGTGGGGGGGTGACTTCAAAGGGACACTCTGAAGTGCACCAGGACCCATTTCAACCCAGTCCTGTCTGCCAGGCTAACTCCGGGGGTAAATCAGTGCTTTGTGTGTGGACAGGACACTACCTATTGAAGTGTAAGTGTTAGCCCCTCCCATTCCTACCTGCCCATGAAGACCCATCAGAATACAATTGAATGCAGATAAGTGCTCACAATGCAGATGAGCCTCACCCCTGTGTTTGTGGCTGTTTCGAGGGAATGCACAAAGTGTAGCTGTCACCAAGCCTAGACATGTATTGGAGACAGGCTGCAAAGCACACAGAATTATAAGCACAGAGAAATGTTCACTTTCTAAAAGTGAAACCACTAGAGGGGTTAGGCCCATAGGACAAGGGTCAGGTGGGGCCGTAATAATTATTAAATACAAAAGGGGGATACCTGACTCTTTCACTGCTTCTGCTTTATCACTTTGTAGCATCAATCAAACCACTACCTTTTTTGTTTGATTGGGTTATTTATTAAACCAGTTTTTTAGCGAAATTCAAAAGTATGAAAAGAAGAAACACTTAGATTTCAGATGACGTATACAAACAATACATTAAACAATTCACAAAATACATTCATGAACAAAACATTGAAATGTGCCATCACTTATATACAAAAATTCAAAAGAGCGTTGTTTTTTTACACCATTTCATTTAGCAAACAGGCAATCCTTGGGACTGTCAATTAAATCATACTCAAGGAGATGCCTAACACAGGGAACTACTTTCTACATAGAGACAGGGGATTATTTTCAGTCCATTTCCCTCAACAGTAAAAGCATAGTGTTTCACGGTTCCTCCGTGTTTGAAAATGCCAACGCGTTTCAAAGCACTCCTGGTAGTGATCACGCTGCCTACCAGGATTGTCAGAATCCTATCTTGGCAGCAGCAACCCCAGAAAGTGCAGGTTTGCCACGCAGAGCACACAGAAGCTGGGGCAACAAGGTGGACAACCTCTAAGGTAGTCACTTGGGTGCATACCACGTCATCCTCAGCATGATCCTCGATATTCATGTCAGGGGTGAGAAGGCATGTTGTTTGATGCCAAATATGACATATTTAGCTGGTACAATAATGGAGGTGTCAGCCCATGTGATACTATATACCAACTATCACGTATATGTCCTTTAATGGTAAAGGGTACTATCGGGTCATATAAACGTGCACTTACATGTCCACATCTTTGATATAAGGCACCCTGCCTCCTGGGCTTTAGGAGACCTTCCTTAGGGGTGACAGGCATATATCAGAGATAGTGCATTGACTTTGTCACACATGGTAAGGGCAAAGTAGTGTTCAAGTAGTTTTCACTGCTCCTGCAGTCTGAAATGGCAGGCTTGCTGTCAGTAATTTCTTTGGGTCACTCGGTGTGGCACATCCAGTGCTGCAAGCCCTGGGTACCCCTTTACCACCCAGGCCCTAGGTATCACTGGTACCATACACTAGGGACTTAAAAGGTGGGTAAAGTCCTTGTGAATTGGTATTGCCAATTTACACATAACAGTTTTAAGTAGAGAACACTGGAACTGGGGCCTGGGCAGAGAGTGCATCAGAGTCATAACCATCAGCATTGATGCAAACAGTGGGGGGTTGCCCATACAAAAGGGAACTTTCCTACAGGAGGCAGGAGTAGCAGTGGCTTTAAATTCTGCCGTCATTGACTCTGAGCTGAAAAACATTAATTTCTTCTGAGGACACACAAGCACAGTATAAATAAATATTTCATTAAATCCGGATAGGTGACAGATTTATTCATCATCAATGGGAAATAAAAAAAAAATTAGCAAGCACTAGCAAAACTAATATATGTGACTTATAGACCACTGCTTACAAGGTTTGACCCCATTTCCTTGACTGACTCAGCGTCTGAATTGGTGAGTTGCGAATCTGGATCACCACATGACCCCTGTCTTCCAGCTTTCTTAAAACTATTCACTGATGTGGTTAATCCTATCCTGACTATGTTGATGAATAAATCCATGGAATTAGGCATGGTCCCACGTTACTGGAAACATGCATTATTTCTCCTTCTGCTAAAAAAGCCAACGGCAGATCCTAAGGTTCTTAGCAACTTTAGACCCATTTCTCTTCTCCCTACGGTTGTCAAACCTTTAGGGAAAAGGGTCAATAAGCAGCTTTCACTTTTCTTAGAATCTAATTTTCTTTTGCATGACTCCCAATTCGGTTTCCACTCTGATTATAGTACCAAATCCACCCTACTTGAGGTTTCGGAATTTATCAAGGAAAAACTCGATCAGAGCTTTCCTGTGTTGCTTATGCTTTTGGATTAGTCTTCGGCCTTTGATGCTGTGTCTCATGTCATCTTACTTGACAGAATCAAAAGAATTGGTGCCAGAGGCCATGTTCGGCTCTGGCTGAAATCCTTCCTGTCTGATCTTTCCCAATCAGTTTTCCTTCCCCCTTTCACCACCTCGTCCAAACCATCTAGTCTGTGGCATCCCTAGGGCTCAGCACTTAGCCGCACTCTTTTTAATATCTATCTTGAGCCTCTCGCTAAACTCGTGGAGTCCTGGGGGGTGCGGGCGGTCTCCTACGTTTCTTTGTTCTTTTGTCGCCCTAAGTGGGAAGGGTTTTTCCAGACGTGGGTCCTGTGCTCACTGCGCCACTGGATTCAAGCTAGCCTGCCTGATGAGGAGTGATGCCCCGAAACCGGTCCCAGGATGTTTGTTTCCGGTCCAGGGAGGACCTGGCTTGGCAGTTCAGGCTGGACTGTTCCCATGAGGAACAGGGTCAAGACTGATTTGCATTTGGCTGGGTCCAAACTGGGGTGGCATGGTGAGCAAAAGAACAATGGATAAAACCCAGATCTTTGTGACTGGGGGTGAATGTGTGCATTGTTCAGTATTTCATCCATCATTTGTTCTTTAAGATTTAAATTCCAAGCATCTGTTAAGCTGTGTGAAGTCATGGCCTGGCTTAGATAGACTTGTGCCGGGGACCTCGACCTAGAATCCGGTTCCTGCCATAGGTGGCTACCCAGGGAGCCCTCTCGAGCCGTCCTGAACTTGTAACAACAGGACACAAATGCTGCCTTCCGAGCCACTGACTGTTTGGGAAAGGCAAATTCCAACCTTATCTGTGCAGGCGATGTATTCCGAGGTAGATGGAAAATTGACCTATATATTTTAAGGACCATTTCTCCAGAGTGGGGCTAACCCTGCCTCTGAGCGCCTCGCTTCTGTATATCAGAGTGGGAAGGATTGTGGCTTGTGCTACCTGTAAGCATTGGGGTAAGCGTGAGGCCTTTTAGCTTGTTATACAGAGACCTCAGATCGAAGGCTAAGGCATTGCCCTTCTTCCTGATTTACTCCAGTTGGTCATTAAAACTTCCATTCCCATTAAAGTAAGCTCCGAGGTACTTGAAGCTTTTTACCGTTTCAATTCTTTCGTCCCCCAGGCACCAGGTGTGCTTCTGTGCAGTTTTGACTTGCAGTGTTAGTGTTTTAGGTTCTTTTCTGTTAATGGTCAGGCCATTAATTCCTGAATAGGCAAGGGTTTCGTTCAACAAACGCTTTAGTTCGACCTTAGTTCTACTTGTGAGGACTACATCATCTGCGTAAAGTTGGTTTGACAGCATGAAACCCCCCAATTTGGGTGGGTGAGAGTTCACCTCGTTTGATGAGGGCATGAGGTCATGCAAGAATAGATTAAACAAGCTTGTGGCCAAAAACACATCCATGCTACAAGTCTTGCGTGTTTTTGATTTTCCTAGATAAGTGGGAGTTGTCCCCTACCTTGATCCTGACCTGTGCATCTGTATGTAGTGTTTCCATGGCTGTTAATAGACCATGTGGAATGTGTAGATTTGCCAGTTTCCTCCATAGCCTGCTCCGATCTACCGTGTTGAAGGCAGCTTTAAAATCAATAAAATCAGATGGAAAGGGTATTTATTCGTTTTAGCAACATTGGTCAACATCGAAAGCACCATAATGTTGTCTATGGTCCCTGCTTGTAAGTGAAGCCGGTTTGATTCACAGGAATGATGGAATGTGCCTCAGCCCAATGTTATAGTTCCTTCAATAGAACTCCTGCAAAGTATTTTGCTTCATCATCGATTAACGCTAATAGACATTGGTTTCCAGGGTCGGCCTTGTCCCCCCTTGTATATTGGTATGAGGATTGAGCCGCTCCATGATTAACAGTGAATTTCTTGAATTCACAAAACATGATCATTATAAAACAGAGAACATGGCTTAAATTGTTGATGAGTCTTCATGAGATCTACGCGTGTTTCGGCACAAAGCGCCTTCATCAGGAAAGCCACAAGTAGGACTGTAGGATATCCAACATAAGACTGGAAAAACTCGGGGGTTACTAAAAATTCAGGAATGTCCATGGTGGAATAAATGGGGTTGGCCACTTTATTCTATAGATGGAGATGTAGAGAATATCAGGAGATCAGTCTTTGCCCAGAATTGATTTGCCAAGGTTTACATAGATGCATATAATGAATAGAGGTCCCCCCGGTATTGTAAATATAACAGAGCAAAGATGAATCACTCCATTGCAAAGGAGGAAGCTTCTGCTAAAAGTTTATTTAGGGATCAGATGTCACGTCGTGTGTCCATTGCATAATTGGTTCACCAAAGTGAATGGCAGCCATTGCTAATCATGATGTTAAACGGAGCCTAAATCAATTTTGGGCAATTACAATCATTGCACTTTGATGATGTACTATAGTATGATTGTGTGACTGTGTGGATAATTGTTTGTTGTCTTTACATTCTATTGATTTGTTGTGATTTATTCATTCATTATATTCTGCATGTCAGAATTTTTAAAAAGATAATGATTAAGTTATAAAAAACATTTCAATTATAAGTCTCCGTCTGTTGGCCAATGTATCGACTAATCATGTATTGTGTGAATATTCTCAGTTGCTCAGGGCTGCTGTTCCTACATTGACAGGAAAAGTAAAGCTATAGTCACATTGGGTACCTGATGACATCACATGAAAATAAATAATACATCCTTTGTTCCAGTTTATTTCAACTTGGAGGACATCGCACAACATTTAACTCTAATCCAGTGATAGGAAGTGGATGTGAAGGGGTAAATTACTGATAGCACAGTTCATGGGACAGAATTACTGGGGCCAAAATCAACTACTCTGGCCAATAATTACTCCCGGCCATCATCCTATTCCGAGTTTCTCGGCCCAGAGTATGGGCTAAATGCATAGACCAGATTTACCGGCCAAGTTCTTGCATGTGGAGAGGTGATCTGGGCTGATTTCTGCTCAGAAATTCCTCCAATTCTCATCCGGAGAAATGTCTGTGTAGAAACAGAGGATACACCAGGTGAGTGTCCATAAGCACTGTACTCGCACCCAGGTGGCAGTTTCCCTGAAGAAATGCCTACTGAGACAGTAAAATGGCAGGCATACACAATTAAAAGAGGGAGCCTTGGGTTTACTGTAGCCAATTCTGGAGACCCCTACCTGATATCAGCGAAGGGCATTGCATTAATATGCATCAATATCTTGTTGGCTTCTGTGTTAGCAGAAGACGGTACATATTCAACCACATGACCGTGTCTGTGTAGTCTAGAGTGGCAGGACATGGCTAATGAAAAAGAGAAAAATCTCATGGGGCTGATAAACAGACATAGAAGTTATTTGAAGTACGATAAGAGGCACAACCAAGGCTGTAGATTCTATAGTATCTTCAGATTTCAGTGTTCCTCAGTTTGAAGTAACTTACCTTTAGCCAGACATATGGCATCTGTATTTATGGAGCTATAGTGTTCGTGTTTTTACTGTGTTTGGGAGAAACTGTATTCAACTTACTAAAGCTTGTAAACTTCAAAAATGTTTTGCAATGTTTTTGAAAATGTGACAAATGAAAATGTTTCTAAAAAACATTTGAGGAGGTCAACATTGCACCTTAGTGAAGTGAGGCAAGTTCAGAGACTCCACAAACTCATTAACTGTAAATGACGTGATCTTTGCCCAATATTGTGAAAATACACTTTTACTCACCTCCAGTTTTACTCCAACTCAGATTGCAATGTCTTGCCTTCTCCTCGTCCTCCAAGCAACAGTCTTAACTGCATTTGTTGTCTTTTTTAGATAAGCTATTTTGCAACCAGCCCCCTGCTCAGTGACAAGGTCCAGTTTCCTTCCTTTCTCCGAACCATCCCAAACGACATCCACCTAATCCTTGGTCTTGCAGAACTTGTGGTGCACTTTGGCTGGACCTGGGTGGGGCTCCTCACCAATGATAATGACTATGGAGAATTTGGTGGCAATTTATTGAAAGAAGAACTTCTGATGGCAGGAGTCTGCATTGCCTTTCATGAGATCATCCCTGTTGTCATCACAGCTTCAAAGACAAAAAGCATCATTGAGGTGCTGAAGAAGTCCTCAGCCAGAGTTGTCATTGCTTATACTACTGCAACGTATATGATTCCAGTGATGGATGAGCTTTCTAGAGAAAATGTATCTGGAATAGTGTGGATTGCAACAGAGAGTTGGGCAGCCTCGCCCACCATTGCCAACAAGGGCTATGGAGCAGTGATGAATGGCACCATAGGACTTGCCATACATGAGGAGGAAATGCCAGGGTTTAAAGACTTCCTTCATCACCTACATCCTTCTACTTCCCCCAAAGACATCCTCGTGAAACCTTTTTGGGAGGCAGCATTTGGATGCCAGTGGCCAAGTTTGGAGAACAACACCACACCCCAAAGTCACAAAATGAAAAGACTGTGTTCAGGCACAGAGAAACTAGAGACTAATGAAAATCCAGATATTGCTCATCCAGATTTTAGACTGACCTATAATATTTACAATGCAGTTTACATAGTGGCAAAAGCTCTCCAAGACATGCAAGCGTGCATGTCAGGAAAAGGTCCATTTTACAACAACACATGTGCCAGTCTGTGGAATTTTAACCCATGGCAGGTAAGAAGGGTTGTCTTGGGTGGAGTAGGTAGGGTTAAATAAGAAAAGAAAAGAAAACTCACAGCTACCATTGGAGTAGAAGGAAGGATTTTGAAAGCAAGAATATTTGTTTATGAAATATCTGTTCTATGAAGCAGCTATCTGACCTTCTTGCAATAATGTATCATCTCCAAATTCATTTGAGTTTGTCAAACGCATTTATTGACAAGCAGTGCAAGTGAGCTTGACCCCAAATTCACTCTCCACATTATGAATTATCCAACACATTTGTTCCCAAATAGAGCTGAGTTAATTCAATTCACCCAAAAGCAAGATTAGTCATTTTTGTCCCAAAATCAACTCTGTGGAAAATTGTGACTAACCCCATAGTCACCCTAGAAAATGGCCCATGCAATTCACTTCTTAAAAAGAATTGATTCTTACAAAGTAAATTAATACACCTATCATCAATCTGCCAAAAAAGGAAAAGCCACATGTTAAAAAAGTATTCTTACCTTGGCATTTAGGCAGTGGTTATTATACAGGCAACCTAAGGTGACGGCTATTTAATAGGTATGAACACCAAAAGGTTGTATGTGAAATCCTTGTCCGTGAAAGTCAGGTCCTTTTGGGATTATGAATATTATGCAGCTAGAATTAACTTTTACAGGTCAAACAAATATTCTGGCCTAGCCATGTCCAAAGCTCTCAACATCATCAATACTATCTCTTGTAGAATTTGTAAACTAACTTGTTGACATTGAAGTTCACATTGGGTGTGTGGTCACTAGATGACAGCAATTAAGTAGCTCACTTAGGGTTTTTAATAGAGGATTTTCTCAAAATCTGACCCCAGATAAAAAGATGTATTCTAATCCTTTTAGATCAACCCTAACATATTCATGGAAATGATTAAAAAATATTGTGAATTCATACATGCCTATGAATATGCCAAGTAAACTCTTATAAATGTTCCTAAAATTGGTTTAGCATATAATATACAAGGGTAAAGCATTTACGTGCTCTGACAAATGCCGAGAGATTACATCCTTTTTCATGTTTTTTAAAATTATCATACAGAAATTAGAAACAAATGAAAAATGACCAACATTAAATAAAAGAGAACCATCAAACCCAAGTACAGATTAACAAGTGGATACGGGAGCAATGGAAGAGAGACAGGTCACAACAGACTTACCATTGGCTGGAAGAAAATTTACAATGAAAGCAGAAAGTAAAACAGATCATGCAGTGAGAATCAGTGCTTATAGAAAGGTTCGTAGAGGAGAATGAATGTATGGGAAGCTAAATTGCTATGAATTAAGTTAGTAGTGGGACAATGATCAAGAATTCAGACTAAAACAAAAGTAATGAGCGGAAAAGACACACAGATGAATGACACTGTAGATGTATGAATGAACCATGAGGATTGGGGAGTGTGGGGAGGAGTCACTGGATGAACAGGACAATGACTGGCTAGCCTGAGGGTTCGGGGTGACAAGATAGTGGATTTACTGCATGACAAACAAACTATTAGAGATACAGCAAGATGGTTGCCTTGAAAAAGGATCAGTAAATTACATCAAGTGGGAATAATCCTCACAATGAAAGCTACTCAGCGACTGTGTCAAGGCTATAAAAACTCTCCAAAAACAATAAACATAAAACAGCAATACTTAGCTTTTGTTGCTCTGGTGGTAGAGTTCTCTGTTTTTTGATGCACCTCTTCCTTATCATACTTGATTCCTCTCATTCCTACCAGAGAAACTTATTACTTAAAAAAATCTGTCCAGTGTAATATTATTTATAATTTGCATTTGGCCCTAAATGTTTTATAGAAAGTACATATTCTGAATGTGGAAATCTGCTCTGCAAGAAGGCTGATTGGCTATTTTGTACCTTTGGCTGCTTCCCATACTTGGCACAAATAACAATATGACTGGTATCTTGTCAAATCTATTCTACAAGCATCTTCAGATGTAACATATGTACTAAGCATGTGGAGATCAGATTCCTACTGACTTAGTCTCAGTATGTATGAGACCAATGCCTAATCTTCTCAAGGTGAAACTCCCCTGGTGTAGAATACATTAAGAAACTCAAACATTAAAAACTAGAAACAATAGTCAATATGAAATTCATATATTAAAGATTATCATGATACTCTCTATGATAAGAAATAAAGTGGCACCTTATATTCTCAATTCAGTAATCTGGAGCCAGCCTTCATCACCTCAACCTATGTTTAGGGCTTACTTGTATACCTTTTTAATCCTTAGTTATATAGCAAACTCCTCCAGCATCTCTCAGTGGGTATCCCTGTGCCCAAAGTTCCATGACAAGGTGTTTGCTAGGAGTCATCAGAATGAATTTTCCTGGGTGGTTCACATGCTGCGGTTGATGTCTAGGAGCTACATGCTCCCCTCTTATCACTAACCAATCTCAGTGAGCTCATGCTACTCTCTAGGCTGTATAAACGAAGTAATGTGTGGGAGCTTGTTCAAAATTCCATTCTCATAGAGAAAACATTAATTAATCTCTATTGCTAGGTATCATTATCCCAACCACCTGTATTGGTTTAACTGCAAACTCATGAGCAGACACCAATTCCAAGTCTCCAATATTGTTTATTGGGCAAACAAACATTTAGATACATCAACGAAACATCACAATATATATAATATACATAACGTTTTTCTCTTCCATACACAATCACTTTTTAAATATATATGGCTGCAATTTTCAATAGTCCAAAGCAGTACATACGGAATGTCGTCCAATATCGATATACACACGAGGGAACAACAACGCCCTCAGACATATATGGTGTGTATTCAAGTCATATGCACACTGTAATATTTAGTTGGACTACTCCATTCCAAAAGACATGGGCCCCTTGCTCACTTTGCGACTGAATTCAAGCTAGCTTGACTGATTAGGGGTGTTACCCCAAAACCAGTCCCAGGATGCTTGTTTTCAGTCCAGGGAAGACCTGGCTTGGCAGTTCAGGCCAGACTATTCCCATGAGAAACAGGGTCAAGACTGGTTTGCATATGGCTGTGTCTGAACTGGGGTGGCGAAGTGAGCTAAAGAATGATGATGGATTTAACCCAGATCTGTGACTCGGGATGAGTGTCTGAAAAGTTTCAGTGCTCTGTCCATCATCTCCTTGTGTTTGGTTTGTTTGCACTAAGTTGGCAGGGTATGCCCAGATTTTGGTCTCTTGCTTACTTTGCCACTGGATTCAAGCTAGGGTCTGAAAAGTTTCAGCGCTCCATCCATCATCTTCTTGCGTTTGCTTAAGTTGCTTGGTACCAGGTCTAGTAAATCACTCAGGCAGCGGCCGGGAACATGTTCTGCCCCAACGCGAAGCTAAACCTGCCACCCGTCCATACACTGAGGTTAACGGGGGGCACTGGCTCGCATATGGTTGACTTCAATGCGGCCTTGAGCACACTTTTAAGAGAGGGATAGGCGGATTGTGAGAGCAATGGGACTGGCCTGCCTCACAGGTTGCTTTGCCTCCTTTCCAGGAGAAAATTGCTAGCCATTTGTTGTTGTGTATAGAGTCTGCAAAGGCCTGAGCATGATACTGAGTAGGACAGGTGAACAGAACTGTATGTATTCAGTTGCAAAATGACTCTTTTGTCTTCGTTCACTTTCTCCAAGGGTCTTATGCGGATACAGCTACCTGTGCTAGAATGTAACAGGTTTAGACACCCAATTTGGGAAGCAAAGGTTTGATTCTGCTGAACAGTGAGCATTTTAGAGATAGTTCTTAAACAGCAATGTGCAATTCTAATGTCAATGTTCACCTTTGCAGTCACGTCCCTAAAAGGGGGATGCGGTTGTCTTAGGGCGATTAGGCACGTCATTTTGATTGTTTTATAAGCTGGTGTCCTTTTCTCTTCTCTCCAAGGTGGCATAGTACCCTCACAAGTGGGTGTAGTTCATTCGAACAATAATGGTCTTCTTCGCATTTTAGCACATCGGGCAGGTGAATTAACATCCTTTTTCACTGCCCAGGTTATAGCCCAGCAGGTTAACGTTTCACTCCAATTAAGGTGTATTCTGCAGGTCAGGAGTTCGAACCTGCACAAGGTTATAAGAGGTTCCCTCCATAATCACTAAACCGTTTGATGTAATACAAAGGCACAACATAAAGGGAGGTTGATGTGTTGTATCATAATTTAGATATGGTTGTTGCTTAGTTTTGATTTGAGGGAATTTTATTAAAGGTTAATACCCCACCTTGGGTCACAGATTGTAGGGGGCGTAAAGGGCCTCTTTCCGCTTGCTAGGCACAACATCAGCCTTCCAGTGGTCTTTACTGCAAAGATTTCAAGTTTCATTTGGGCGAACAGAAGTATGGCATCCAATTAGAGCGCAGTCTGAGGACCAGTGGTTGCATTGGGCATGTCAGTGACTAGGTCAGCATAGTTCTTTAATGGTAGACAGTTCACTCATGGTTATTATGATTGTGCTCGTTTTTTCCTTTCTGTGCCCCCCTTGCTGCCCCTGATTGTGCTCGTTTTTCCTTTCTGTGCCCCCTTGCTGCCCCTGATTGTGCTCGTTTTTTCCTTTCTGTGCCCCCCTTGCTGCCCCTGATTGTGCTCGTTTTTCCTTTCTGTGCCCCCTTGCTGCCCCTCATTGTGCTCGTTTTTTTCCTTTCTGTGCCCCCTTGATGCCCTGATTGTGCTCGTTTTCCCTTCTGTGCCTGTTTCCCGCCGCTGCGCCCCTGCGGCCCCGCCCCCTCACTACCCATTCGCTGCCCCATTCCCTGCTCCTCCCTCCCACCTCCCCATTTATGGCAGCCGCTGTGCGGACGTGCGCAGCGGGCGCGCCGCTGGCGCGCCGAAGGCGCGCCTAAGGCAAGCCCGTCTGCGCCCGTCCGCGCCGTGACCGCGCCCAGCGCCAGACCCCCTGGTCCGGGCATCCCCCGCGCCTGCCACATCAACAGACGCCGATACGAAGCCAGCACCCTCCACGCACTCAACCCCGGAAAAGATCACGCCTGCTACCAGGCCACCCGAAAGCGCACCCAAGGGCCCTTCACCTGCCGGAACTGCAGCTTCGCCAGCACCCGCCCCGCCAAACCACCGCCCAGGAAAGAACCCAACTACCTCAGATGCATCCTCCTCAACACCCGCTCCGCCCGCAAACACGCCATCGAACTCTGGGACCTTCTCGACTCAACCTCCCCAGACGTCGCATTCCTGACGGAGACCTGGCTGAATCCCGCTTCAGCCCCCGACATCGCCATTGCCATCCCGGACGGATACAAGATCACCCGCAGGGACCGCACCAACGGAGTCGGAGGAGGCATCGCCATCGTCCACAGGAACACCCTCAGAGTCTCAACCAACACCGACGACACCCTCAGCACCGCCGAACACATGCACTTCCAGATCCACACCGATCCCAACACCACCCTCAGAGGAACCCTCATCTACAGACCCCCCGGACCCCGACCACAGTTCAGCGATTCCATTGCTGACTTCGTCAGCACACACGCCATCGCCTCCACGGACTACATCCTCCTCGGGGACCTGAACTTCCACCTCGAGAACAACAAGGACACCAACTCCACCACCCTGATCGACAACCTCGCCACCCTCAGACTCAGACAGCTCGTGACTACACCCACCGGCCACACGCTCGACTCCATCTTTTCCGCAAGCCCACACGTCTCCTTCAACCACACCTCCGAACCCCACTGGACTGACCACCACTGCATCCACTTCACCTACAGGAAGCCCACCACGCACCACCGCACCGAACAAATGCCTCACCGCTGCTGGAGCAGAGTCACGGAAGACCAGCTAACCACAACCCTCGCCCTGAGCCCACCCGCCGAACCCTCCGACCCCGACACCGCCGCCCGCAACCTCAGACAGTGGATCGACGACTGCGCCAACACCCTCGCCCCGCTCAAGAATCCGCCCAACAGCCACACCAGCAAGAAAGCCACCTGGTTCACCGAAGACCTCCAGGCCTCCAAACGAACATGCCGAAAACTGGAGAAGATCTGGCTCCACGAACGGACAGCGGACAGCTACGCCGCCCACAAGAGCGCCACCCGCAGTCACCATCACCTCATCAGATCCGCCAAAAGGGCCTCACTCAAAGACCGCCTAGACAACAACGCACACAACAGCAAAGAGCTCTTCAACATCGTGAAGGAACTCTCCAACCCCAGCTCCAACACCAACGACATCCAGCCGTCGCGAGACCTGTGCGACTCACTGGCCACCTTCTTCCACCGCAAAATCGCTGACATCCACGACAGCTTCAACACCACGACCACCCCGGCAACCACCGAGACCACTGCCCCCACAACCACCAACCGCCTGCTCTCCTGGACCAACATCAACGACGAGGACACCAGCGAGATCATGAACACCATCCACTCCGGTTCACCGCTAGACCCGTGCCCTCACCACATCTTCAACAAAGCCAGTACAGCCATCGCGCCCCATCTCCGGAAAATAATCAACATCTCCTTCGAGACAGCAACCTTCCCGGAAAGCTGGAAGCACGCCGAGATCACCGCCTTACTCAAGAAACCCAAGGCAGACCCCAAGGACCTCAAGAACTTCCGACCCATCTCTCTGCTCCCGTTCCCCGCGAAGGTCACCGAGAAAATCGTCAATAAACAACTGACCCGCTACCTCGAGGAGAACAACATCCTGGACCCTTCCCAGTCCGGCTTCCGCAGCAACCACAGCACCGAAACCGCCCTCATCGCCGCCACCGATGACATCAGGACCCTGCTAGACAACGGAGAAACAGCAGCCCTCATCCTCCTGGACCTATCAGCCGCCTTCGACACGGTCTGCCACCACACACTACGAACACGCCTTCACGACGCCGGGATCCAAGAGAAGGCCCTGGACTGGACCACATCCTTCCTTTCCGGCAGAACACAAAGCGTCCGCCTCGCCCCCTTCCGATCCAAGGCCACCAAGATCATCTGCGGCGTACCCCAAGGCTCCTCCCTCAGCCCAACGCTGTTCAACATCTACATGGCACCCTCGCCCACGTCGCCCGACAGCACAACCTCAACATCATCTCCTACGCCGACGACACCCAGCTGATCCTCTCCCTCACCAAAGACCCTCACACTGCCAAAGCCCACCTCCACGAAGGAATGAAGGCCGTCGCCGAATGGATGAGGACCAGCCGCCTGAAGCTGAACTCGGACAAGACGGAGGTCCTCATCCTTGGTTCCAACCCTTCAGCCTGGGACGACTCCTGGTGGCCAACATCACTGGGAACAGCCCCGCCACCCACCGACCACGTACGCAACCTAGGGGTCATCCTCGACCCCACCCTCTCCATGACTAAGCAGGTCAACGCCGTTTCCTCATCCTGCTTCAACATCCTCCGAATGCTCCGCAGGATCTTCAAGTGGATCCCCACCGAAACAAGAAAAACAGTCACCCAGGCCCTCGTCACCAGCAGGCTGGACTACGGAAACGCCCTCTACGCAGGAACGACGGCTAAGCTCCTGAGACGGCTGCAACGCATCCAGAACGCCTCTGCACGTCTTATCCTCGACATTCCCCGACGCAGCCACATCACACCCCACCTGAGAGACCTGCACTGGCTCCCTGTCAACAAGAGGATAACCTTCAAGCTCCTCACCCACGCACACAAAGCACTCCACAACTCCGGACCAGCCTACCTCAACAGACGACTCAGCTTCTACACCCCCACCCGCCAGCTCCGCTCGACCAGCCTCGCCCTCGCCACAGTACCCCGCATCCGGAAAACGACCGCCGGCGGCAGATCCTTCTCCCACCTCGCCGCCAAGACCTGGAACACCCTCCCCACCAACCTCCGACAGACCCAAGACCTACTGGCCTTCAGAAGACTCCTCAAGACCTGGCTCTTCGATCAGTAGCAGCACCACCCCCCTCTTCCCCCAGCGCCTTGAGACCCTCGCGGGTATGTAGTGCGCTTTATAAGTGACATGATTGATTGATTGATTGATTATTGCAAGACATGGCAGTATACTCCACAATTCAGTCTCCGGACTTCTCAAGAAACTTTTGTTCGGCTTTATTTTCATGCACGAAGGATTAACCAGATCTCAGACCTTTTGCTCGCAGTAGTTGAAGTTTCACAACAACATGGATATTTCTCCATGGGCCTTTCTATTGGGCCTGGTGATTTCTCCACTTTTCCTTTTTTCAGGTGACATCGCTGTCACAGGTATTGGTCCTGCAGCTGGAATGGCCAGTCAGGGATCACCCCCCCTCTCTTCCCAGATGACATCGGTGGACGAATCGCAACTTGGCTCATCACAAGCGACGGCTTGGGTGTCATTCATGGCCCTGACCTAGGCTGCAACCAGAAGGAGGTACAATTATGGATGGAATGCATAGAGAAATTCATTCCCCACAGTGGAATTTCTACACTAGGGCCCCTTTACACCCTTTACCCAGTCAACAAAGCAAGCCTTCAAGCAGCCCTTTCCAGCACCACGGTGGTCATCTGGACCAAAAGGTACTTTCAAAAGGTCCTCTCCCGGCATGTGCAGGCTCTTCAATGTGGGCTCCTGCTCATGGGGGAAATCGTGCAAATTTGGCCATAACTGCCCAAAGTGTGGCCCCCCCACCCAGCCTCAGAGGCAAAGGTGCACCCAAAACCCCTCAAGACCCAGCCAACAACTGATAGAATGGCAGCGAGTCCACCCACAGATTGTACACACCCATGCAACATTTTTACACCAATCCCCCCACATCCCTTTTGACCAAAGGCCCATCTCCCATTAAACTGCAGGCCCTGTTTCATTGTTTGAGGCATTATCGGAACCCCAAAGAGTGAGGTCTGCTAGCAAACGGTTTCCTGGAAGGTTTCCCCATCCTCTATACAGGCCCCAGTATCAGCAGGTGTGCAATGAACTTAAAATCCACCATGGAACAACACCAGGTTGTAAATGAGAAGCTGCGCAAAAAGCTATGACTGGATCGGGTGGCGTGTCCCTTCACATCCCCCTTTCACAGATTTTGTAGTATCACCATTAGACGTAGTTCCCAAAAAGGAACCAGTCAAATTCCACTTGTTTCACCACTTGTCCCACACCAAAGGCAATTCAGTCAACGATTGACTAGACAGCGAGACTTGCTCTGCTACATACAAATCATTTGATGAGGCTGTTGACATGGTGCGGCAGGCTAGAAACGGGGCCATGCTGGCCAAGGCGGATATTGAGTCCGCTTTTTACCTACTTTCCATCCACCCAGACATCTTTCAACTTCTGGGCTTCCAGTAGGCTGGTAAATTCTACTTTGACAAATGCATGCCCATGGGTTGTTCTGTTTAGTGTTCCTACTTTGAAACCTTCAGCACATTCTTGGAATGGCCAGTGTCAAAGACTCACCTAAAGGGTTGCTCAACCCACTACCTAGATGATTTCCTGTTCATAGGCATGGCCCGCACACATGATTGCAAGTCATTCCTACTTGCACTACAGAAGCTAGCCAACGAGCTGGGGGTCTCACTTGCCCCGGAAAAAATGGAGGGCCCGGCCTCAAGGCTGACCTATTTAGGAATAAAATTGGACACAGTTGAGGGCGTTTCAAGGCTGCCCGAGGAAAGTGTCAAAGCTCGATTGGCTGATATTGAGCTTGTTTTTGCGAAAGAAAAGGCTACGCTAGGTGCCATTAAAGCCTACTTGGGAAACTTAACTTCACAGCCAGAGTCATCCCAGTTGGGAGGATTTTCACTAGGAGGATGGCTCGTGTGATGTCAAAGGTATCCCAGAAACACCATTTAGTGAGGCTCAGCAAAGGACTGAAGGAAGACCTACTAATCTGGGCCCAGTTCCTACAACAATTTCACGTCTCCTTATTTGGAGATTGCCTTGGGCATCAAGCACAGAACTGTCCTTATTCACAGATTCTTCTGACAGAAAAGGCTTTGGTATAATATTTGGGAAGGAGTGGGGTGCACAGAAATGGCCCAACGCGGGGTGAAGAAGGAAGGTTACAGAAAATATTACGGTGTTGTAACTGTTCCCCATAGTTGCCGCACTCCACATATGGCCGGACTATCTAGCAGATAAGATGGTCTTCTTCTGATCAGACAACATGGCAGTGGTGCAGGCCATTAATTTGCAATCTGCCACCTTTCCAATGGTGCTTAGTCTGTTAAGAGAGCTGGTGGGGGTCGCTTGTATGGGAATGCAAAGTTCAGGGTGAGACACTTAGAAGGGGCCAGGACTAATGCTGCTGATGCTCTTTCTCAATTCCAGTGACACCATTTCCGGGCTGCATGGCCACATGTGAACCCTTCCGTCGCAACTTTTCTGCCCCAGTTATGGCACCTCCTACAGTGGACCCACGGCTTGCCAGCTTAGGTGAGCTATCGCTCTCCCCAGGAACACAGGTTAGGTACAAGAATTGAGTCAACACATTTGTAAGGGTGACAGCGACAGGACCAGCAGTGCATCACCATTGTATTATGGGCCAGATAGGAGGGAAAGAGGCACGCTTGGGTGACAAGTCACCTCACCACAGTTGCCCACAACGCTAAGCTGCAAGGCTTCCCAAACCCAACCAGCTCCTTCAACTTCAGAGAGGCTCTGAAAGGCTAAGCAAAATCCGAGCACAGAGAGACAAATAGCAGAGCCCCCATTGAGTTCCATATTTTGAAGGACGTAATAAACTGTGTACACAGAGCCACCCACTCCAGTTATAAAACAGCCTTGTTTTTGGCAGCCTTTGCATTAACCTTCTTTGGGGCAGTCAGCAGTGGTGAGTTAGTTGCCAAGTCTAGAGGGACACCAGCATGCATGCCCTGGCTATGAATGACCTTGCAGTCATGGACGGGGCTCTGATGATAAGGGTCTGCAGATCCAAAATGGACCAAAGGGGTCAGGGTAGGACCATTTCTTTGGGCACCCTGGGGGAACCTGCTTATTGCCCAGTGGCCTTTGTTAGAGCATACTTAGAATTTAGGCCACCCACAGGGGGCTACCTACTGTGCCATGTGGATGGCACCCCACTCACTCGTCACCAGTTTAGACACTTAATGAGGTCCTGCCTGATACTAGCTGGTCAAACAGAAAAACCTTATTCCACACATTCCTTTAGAATTGGAGTAGCAACCTCAGCATACAAAGCAGGCCTCACTATTGATAGGATCAAAATACTGGGTCAATGGGAGTCAGATCGCTATAAGCTATATATAAGGCCCTGAGGGGTGCAAATGATATAAGAGGGGGGCTGTTACCCTTCACCTTGCAACAAAAAGAGCATTGTACCTGGGTAACCACTCCTTAAGGAAAGGGTTTTGTTAAGAGTAAGTGTGATGTTTTCAGTTTCTACGTATCAGACTGCTGTTTCTGCAATCGCATACTTTGTATTTAGGTTTGCGAATTTTATGTTTGTAATGAACAATGTACAGTTTTGCATGACAAACGTTTGTTCTGTTTGACAACTGTCAGAAGCTTTGTAGAAGAGTTAGTGCGTGTTTGAAGTACGCAATGAACAATTGCATATCTCAGTTTCTACTAATTGGATCTTTGTTGTTTTGGTCTTGTGATAGTTTTTGTTTGGTGTTTTCAATTTATTGCTATTTAAAGTATTGCACAAATGCTTTACACATTGCCTCTAAGTTAAGCCCGACTTCTCTGTGCCAAGCTATCAGAGGGTTGAGCACAGGTTAATTTAGGTTTTGCTTGTGCCTCACCCAGACAAGGATTGTATTTACTGCTTGACCAGGGCTCTCACACCAGTTAACCAACAACCCAATTTCTCGAAATCATCTTTTCCTAAAAAAAAAGGAAGGGTCGTGCTTACAAAAGGTCAGTCCATATACCACAACAATGCCAATACTGAAGCTTCGGTTCTAGTTGTTGACAATGCGCCGGAATGGTGTGGTAATGAAGTATGACTATTTACAAAAAATGTCTTTTGACTTTTTTGGTTTTAGTACAACTAACGTCTGTGGCGTAAAACCAGCTGTGGAGCACAATGGGTGCTTTCACAGAGAATGAATAAGGTACAGTCTGATTTTATTTCAATAGAGGTGTATGAGAGTGCTTGCAAGGTTGAACTGTGTAACACATGCACTTTTTGTTTTTGTTTTATTTTTGCAGCTCATCTTCCAGGTCCTGAGGATAACCCGTAAATTAACACTGGGTTTGAAACGCGTAGACCTTTTTCGTTGTGTCCAAATAAGTACTGATAATAAATGAGGAGTGTCAGGTTGACAATAATGTACAACTAATTGAATTTTAGATCGTACAACCTGAACACCACACTGTTTGGCCAACATTCCCTGGGATAGTATTGCATTTCAGTTTTTAATTGTGCGATTTCTTTAAACCTTCCCTTGGGTTCTTTCATTTCTTTTCCTTTTTCTTTTTTAGTTTTGAGGGAATTTGAGCGAGCTCAAATTAGGTGAATTTGGTGTAGTTCGCCAAGTAATACAATGTCTGTGTTGCTGTAAATTGTAAATATTGTATTGTCCTTGTATGGTCTACTTAATGTTTGTAATGTTTATTGTAATGATACTATAAATTAACATATTTTGAATAGAAAAATTGAATATAAAAAGAAATAAAATATTTACTAATTAATTGATTTTGTTCAATCACTATGAGTGTCACGTGTGATTGTTGGAATTAATTTAGTGAATCTTTATCAGTATTGGCATTGTTTGTGGTGTATGGATTATATATTGGCCTAGCCTTACTGATTAAGGGCCAGAACCCTTTACCGATTGCAATACAAAAGGTCCGTGTCATTTTCTTCCATAATTATTGCTTCTACCATGTCACTGACAACCTCTTGTGTCAAGATCATGCTCACCACTCCTGTCAATGCCTTTCTCCTTACTGCTGCCTTTCTTCTAACAAGGATATTGAGCTGCCACTGTTAACTCAACTTGTTCTTCCATGAGTGCCCTTCATTCTTGTATAATGCCTAGCTGGTGTGAGCTGAATTGTTAGGGGTCGATCAAACAGAGTCAGTCTTGTGACTGTTTGTTCTCCAGTGCTACAAGCCCTTCAGCAGCTAGTCATTTTACCAGCCTCTCTACTCGGTTTCCTTTTCATGCTGTTTATTCTAGTCTGAACTGAACACAGATAATTGGCCTATTGTGCTCACCCTCTGGATACACCACTCAGAGTGAGCAACTTCTTTTTATAGAACCAGCACAAGTAGAAATAGAAAAAAAAGAAGAACCCACACAATTATGTTGATCAACAATCAACATAATTTTGTACACTCGTCTTGTGTTGGACTTTTTTCAATAACTACTTGTGTTTTTACTATGAATGGAATATAGTTATTCAAGGTACCTTATTCTGGAAGAGACAGTGCTTGGCCAATGATTTTAGCTGCTATATTACCAGAGATTTCAGGCTCGATTTCATAGATAAATCTAAATGAGGCAATTAGAAATTGAACTCATTAATTAGTAAGTACTTTTCCTGAGATTCTGGCATAGGATGGACACCTCCACCTCAGTGCAGTTGTGAAAATCAATAAGTTATTCATGACAGTTACAATTTACTATTCATCGATAAATGTGCGTCCATTTGTAAACAAATGACATAACAACCGATGGGTAAGTGGAGGTGATCCTTTGCACCTCTCTGTTGAACTTACATTAGCTCTGTGAAACAGCTAAAGGTGTATCCAGCCAGGCCTAACATCCAAAGCTGTGAAGGTCAACAGAGTGTAAAAAGGGAGAAAATAAAAGTAGAGAAGTTTTCAATATGAAGCAATAAGTAAACCAAACTAATAACATAAAGCAGCAAGAGGTCAAAAGTCTGTCCATAATGTGAGCAGTAGTAGAGCAAAACAAAACTCGTCAGAAGTATGATTGGCTGAGACGATACAGTAAACGACAAGCCCTTTATGCTGTGGCGCTCAGGAAGCTGTGTCTCATTGGGATTCAAGAACAAATCAGTTACAAATGTCTGTGTTGCTTTACCTTTCCATTGCAAATAGAGAATTAACATCCCAAATAAATGCCAAAAATCAGCCTATTGGCTCAAAAAAGGGAGGAAAGTTCCCTTTGCAATTTTGGAAAATATTGGTGGACAGTAGGACTTTCAGGTGGGAAGTTGAATGGTCGGTGGCCAGTGATACAAGAGGGTAGCTGTTTCAGTGGAAATTGTGGCTAAAAGGTGAACAGATAGATAAAATGGTAGACAAATATATGAGTTATTGATATGCCATTATAGATATGGGATGGTTAGATGAAAGTTCAGGAAGCTAAACTTGAGATGGTATGGAGAGATGGATAGGAAGGTTGGAACTAATGTAGCAATTGGACAGAGGTATGGACAATGGCATCATGAGATAGGCAAGTTAGTGTGGAATAGGAAAATTAACAGTGTGAAGCGTAGTGTCTAGAGGAGCAAAAACTCAGATGGATGAATGGATGGACGGACAGATGAATGAATGGATGGAAATATGCAGAAACGGATGGCTGAATAGGAAGAAATATCATGAATGAACAGCAAAATATATTTGTGGGCTCTAAACTAAGTGATGGGTGTATAAACAATGGGATATATTGATAGGCTGTGCCATATGATGACATACCGGAGATTCACAGAATGACCTATTTTCTTTTAACCTGGTTTGGGCACTGTGATAGGTAAGTGGAAATTGAAACTGGGTAGTTTGACCTTGTGACAGCTGGCTATTCATTGGATTATGGTGCAGATCAAGATAAACTTTTGGCGAGTGAGATAGAAAGAGTGAAAGATGGATGGGATGTTTGATAGGCAGGTGGGCGGTGGATTCTATTGGTGAACAGTGTTATTGGTCAGTGAACAGTACAATGAATGAATGAATGAATGAAGGAGCACTTATAAAGCGCATGGCTACCCGGAGGCATCCCAGCGCTATGACACCATATGGAACTGTAAGAATAAGGAGGTCACGGAAAGAGGAACGTTTTCAACAGTTTTCTGAACTTGAGGTAATCAGATTCAGAGAGTATGTGGAGGGGAAGACCGTTCCAAAGTCTGGATGCATTGTAAGTAAACAGTCGGCCTCCACTACGTGATCGTTTAATCTTAGGAACTAATATTAAACCTTTGTTCTTAGATCTAAGGGCCCTATTAGGCACATTGAGTTGGATCCAGGAACGAATCAAGGACGAACCCTTGTCAGAAAATAACTTGTGAGTGATACATAGGGTCTTAAATTGGATTCTTTCCTGAACAGGGAGCCAGTGCAAGGTAGCAAGTGCGGGTTTTGCAGAGGAACGTCTGGGAATATTCATCAGCATGCGAGCTGCACAATTTTGTACTGTTGGAAGAATTTTGATGGTACCCTGAGGGGCTCCCAGGTACAGGACATTAGCATAGTCCAATCTCGATAAAATAAGAGCTTGGACTAGCACCCGTCTAGCTGTAAAAGGTAACAGGGGAAGTATCCTTCTGATCATTCTTAAGAGGCTATAACAGCTAGCTGCCACTGTACGTGCTTGTGCCTTAAAATCGAGGTTGCAATCAAGCCAGACCCCGAGACTTTTAATTTGTTTTCTAGGGGCAGGGGGGGAACCTAAAACACTAGGCCAAAGGTGGTCTATGTTTCGGGGAGCAGACTTCCCCAACAGCATGAGTTCAGTCTTTGATCCGTTAAGTTTCAGGAATGAATTATTCATCCAATCAAAGACTTTCTCCAGGCAGGTGATTAAGTCGGGCTCGTGTTGATTGTTTTGTTTCATAGAGATGACTAACTGCGTGTCATCCGCATATGTGACGAAATGAACCCCAAATGGGCATACTGTTTCAGCTAGCGATCTCATGTACACATTGAACATAGTGGGGCTGAGGGAAGATCCCTGGGGAACCCCACATTTCAAAGGAATTTGTTTTGAAGAGTATTCGTCTTCAAAAACTGTAAAAACCCTGTTTTGAAGGAAAGACTGTAGCCATTTTAGGGCTAATCCAGTCACTCCGGCCTCTCCAAGTCATTGTATCATTAAACGGTGATTGACAGTGTCGAAGGCTGCGCTGAGATCCAATAATATATTGACAGCGCAGCCTCCATTATCAAGAGTCTTCCTTGTCTCCTCTACTACGGCCAAAAGAGCAGTTTCTGTGCTCTGTTGGGGTCTGAATCCTGTCTGTGTAGGATGGAGACAATTGTTGTTTTCCAAAAAGGCCGATAGAATAGAATTGATGTATTTCTCAGCTAGCTTGCTTATTCCCGGCAGTAAGGAAATAGGTCGATAATTTCCCCAGTTTTCTGGGTCGAGGCTAGATTTCTTTAAAAGTGCCTTGACCCTTGCATGTTTCCATTGAGATGGCACAATGCCTGTCTTAAGTGAGGAGTTTATCACTTCCAGTATAACTGGTGACACAACCTCTGAGATTTGATGGAGAATGGTAGGAGGGGCAGGGTCTAGGGGAGAGCCAGATTTTAGCTCTCTCAAAAGCCCTTGAAGAGTGCTAAGATCAAGGGTCGGAAATTCCTCCAACAAGATCAACGTTTCAGGGGTAGATGTAGCAGTTGATAAGGGGACCAGTGAATCTATGTTTTGAGGAAATGATTTATATATGGTTAGTATTTTGTCTGAAAAATATTCGGCAATTTGATTGCACCGCAATTGAGCATTATTTAAGACTTTAGAGGGTATCGGGGGTGTGAGAAGAGATTTAACTATTTTAAATATCTCACGAGAAGAGTTTACAGCTAAAATGTTGTCTTGGTAAAAAAGAGCCTGAGCATTTTTGATTTCATCTTTGTAATTTTTAATAGCTTCTCGATATTTAGTTTTGCTAGAAGCAGAGAAATCTTTCCTCCAACTTCTTTCATGTTTTTTACATATCTGCTTTAGTTGACGTAGTTGTTGAGAATACCAGGGTTTTTTTTTTACTCCCACCCTTTCCGAGATCAGTTTTCTTGGGAGAACACAGTCAAGTGCTGACTCAATCCAGTTGTTAAAATTATCATTAGCAACAGTGGGGTTTGAGTGCGATGGAGGAGAAGTAGCGTTTAAATTGTCTATCAGGGCATCTAGGGGAAGTATCGACCACTTACGGGCAAATTTCATAGCTCTAGCAGTCGGTGTAATGGCATCCGGTAGCGTCCATGTGAAGGGAAGTAAAAAGTGGTCTGACCATGGGATGGGAACAGCCTTATCTACAGATAGATTGTTTATATTTGAAAATATAGGGTCAAGCAGGTGACCTTTAATATGGGTAGGGCCATCCACTTTTAAAGTGAGTTGGAATATTGCCAGTTCATTGGCAAGTTCTACTGACGGCGCCAATTGAGCATCGTCAAAATGCAAATTAAAGTCCCCTAAAATTGTAAAATTAGGGGAGGAGCTAGTGAAATTAGCTGCAAGATCAGGTAAGTCTTTGTTAAAAAGGCCAAGAGGGCCTGGGGGACGATAGACAAGAATACCTGCAAAAGTGTGCGTGGGGGTTAACTCAATTACAAAAGACATGCTTTCACAGTCAGGAATGGGATTCGTAGATATTCTACATTGGAACTTGTCTTTATAAATTATGGCTAAGCCACCTCCAAGGCCTATGTTGCGATCAAGCCTTTGGATTACATAGTTTGGGGGGAGGGATTGGACGATGGCAAAGTCTGTTTCTTTATTTAACCATGTCTCTGTTAAGAATAAAACATCTGGATTCCTCTCTTCTAAGAGTAGATAAATTTCAGCATAACGTTTAGGGAGTGAGCGACAGTTGAGTAGAAGCATCATAATTTGTTTTTTATGAGGAATATCTGCTAAGGTTTGAAAGGTAGGTTGTAAATTAAATTCGCAGTGTGTGCATTGCGCACTGATGTTATCTAGTCTCATAGTATGGACACACTTACTGTCCATCTCTCTTCTGAGATCATGGAGTTGTGCTGAGTCATAAACAGTTCTGTCTCTCCCATAACCGGCAGGGGTTCCTGCCCCTGACCCCGGCTGGACGCGGACGGGCGCAGACGGGCTTGCCTTAGGCGCGGCCTCGGCGTGCCAGCGGCGCGCCCGCTGCGCGCATCCGCTGCGCGGTCGCGTCATCGGCAAATTTATAGAGCCGAGTGACCGCGTTAGCGTAGAAGACTAGAGCGCTAACTCGAAGATAATGTCTCTCCCCCCCCGAGCTTTAACACAGCTCTTCCCACAGTGCAAATAAGCAAATTAGTGCAACACAAGTTAAAAAATACGATTAAAATGCTAAAATCCTAAGGACACGATGTTTCAGACAATATGAGGCAAAGTAAATTCTTTCCTAACCTCGCTTACACAATTCAAATAGGCAGATGGTGGGTTGGACATTTTTATAGAGAATGTGATGAGACGTATATGGACTAACTGATGAGACAGACCTGGGGTTATCAAGAAAAAGTGAGAGAGTATTGTATGAGTGAACTATATAAGAACAGATCAACTTGAATTAGCTAAACAGGGGACAGAGGGATGTACAAATAACATGCATGGATGATGAAAGCCATGCATGGGAGTCAACTCTAAAAGCCCAATTCTTAGTGTGCTGTTGCCAAGGATGCATTTACCATACCACACAGAGAGATATCATTACATACAAAATTACAGAAGAATTTGCAAATTTGCAATTGAGGATGGAAAAGGATAGCTCATGAAAATGGGTCCAATGATGTTAGTAGGAAAAGATGCGAAAATGAACGAAAGTGCAAAGGATTTAGTAAAAAAAAAACAACACTGAGAAAGAAAAAAAGCAGAGAACTATTAATGTGAAGTGAAGTAAGGCAGAGTAAAAGTGGAGCTTCGGGGAATAAAAATAAGTCGAATAAATGGAATACAGTAATGAAAGAAGTGAGATGATGTAATATTGCCCACCCAGCAAAGTAAAACAATCACGCACAACTTGACCTCATTAGTATCTCCTAACACTTCTCCTTTCCTTTCTCCTCCATCCCTCATCCTCCAGCTCCTGCACTACTTGAAAAGGGTGCGCCTCACGAGCCAGGTGAATGGAGAGATGTACTTTGACCAACATGGTGACCCCCCCACAGTGTACGACATTGTGAACTGGCATCTTCAGCCTGATGGGAATCTGCGTGTAGTGACGGTGGGGAGCTTCAACAGGCGTGTACACAAGGGCCAGCGGCTCATCTTCTATGGAGCAGCACTCCACTGGAATACACAAGAAACAGAGGTGTGGTGACCAACAATGGGCAATGGGTACTTGAATGGGCCTTTTTACTAATCTACATCATGCATATAGATTATGGGAGGAATATATGTTACAGACAAAATTGTTCACGAGGAATGAGATTTCAAGCCACTGAGAATATTGTAGTCATGAGGAATGCATGTGTCAGCCACTGGCATGCATGAAACTCTGCAATGAACTAGATCACAGGTAGCTTCTCTTCTCCTAGGTAGACAGGAGTGCCTGTATTTACATAATACAATAATGTAAACAATTACTCTAAATTCTTCCTGGATTTATTAGTGTTTCTGGTAAGCAAGAGCATGCCAACTCTGGGAGCTGCAGGATTCTTTTGGGTCAATGAAAATGCAGTGATCATAGTAGAGACTGGCAAGTGACTAAATGGAATCCCACATACATAAAACGCAGAGAATTCAGGGGAAGAGAATTATGAGTTAGTATCCGTTATGGTTTCACTTTCCCGCCTATGTAAAGGAGAATGGACACTATGCACTATGCACAATGTGCATAAAAAGAGTAAAGGAATAAACCCAGGAGTGCTTCTTTAAACTAGTGCCATATTTATGTTTTTGCTCTGGTCGAACATGATGAAAACCTCTAGTATATGTGACTTGGCCCAGTAAATATTCACCTTTCTAACGCCACTGCATGTGCTCACTCCATATTTAAGACATTAAGAACTCTCATTGAGTGGCTAGCTGGGGGCCAGGTCTGCTTAGAACGTGAGAAGTGATTGGTCATAAGCTGACAATAAACGTAAAAATGAAATCCAAAGTGCTGGTGGGTCGATTCCTGGTTTAAGCACGAGGATTGTTCTGTGCACTGTGCAGTCCTTCCAGTGGGTGATGATTAAATGGAATAATGTAAGCATAAAGGGGGGCATTTAGGGTTTAACAAAAGGAAGAACTGCCAACAACTGACTGGCCTCCTGCTCCTCTCCTCCTGCGGTTTATGACAGCAAAGGAAGCCTTCGACCAGAGGACCACTCACCACAGCGCCGTTGATGTATTCACAGCTGAATGTTTTGGCCAAATTGTTTCTTCTTTATTCACTCTGAATGAATAGCAACGTTTAAAGCTCATTGTTGCACCTGCCCCACCACTCCAATTTCCCCATTGTCCTCAGACGTTTCCCTTTATTTTTCACTTTTGGTTCACTTTCATAGGTGGTTAATCTAATGGCCCCACCAAAAATGCAAATGTAGTGTTCCTGAGGGCTAACTTTCGTGACAGCTTGGACCATCATCCCATAGTCTCAATGAGGTATCTGCTTAAAACCCACATCCATCCTCCTGACTGGTGGCAGATTGTATATAGTTCTGGGGTGCAGTAGCAAAACCAATTTTTTAAGGAATTTTGTTGAAGTATTTTGGGCAGATTAATGATCACAAACATTAAAATGCTTAAGAATGAGAAAATTGGGAGGGTGTATCTGGCAAGATTGCTGACCGGCAGTTTTGAGCCGGAGCCCCTGGCCCACTCACAAGATCCTGAGGCATCCTCCCACCCGAAGTGCCTGTGAACCCCATGCTGCTTGGTGATAATTACCAGCCTGCAACAATAGGGCAGCAAGACCTTCAAATTCCAAATCTGGCTGGTTTATACAGTGCTGTCCCTGAGCACAGCCGGTGAGGCTTGGGAGGTCTCGCTCATCGGCGCAGCGGCCGGCCCCGCTCCAGTAGCAGCTGCTACCAGACGGGAGAGGTGGGCAGGGCCTGGGGGGAAGGAAGCATTATTTAAAAAAAAAACTTACCTGTGCTGACCTCCTCTGTCCTCTTCCTTCTTCCTGTCTCTTCCTGTGTAATGCAGCCTGGTGGGAAAGATGCAAAGTGCGCATGACTGTTTGACCGGCCCGAGAAGACTGGCCACTTAGTGAGTGCAAACCATTCCTCCCCCTGCTCTGGCCAGCCCCGCCCCGCCTGAGAGCCACTGACTACAATTGAAAAAATAAAATGATAATAACAATATGATAATATCATTTTCTTTTTTCTTTTGAGTAGTGGAGCGATGCTCCTATGCCTTAGCGCAGGAGCTGCCACTGCACCGCAGGCCTCCTTTGACTGCTGCACATCTACGAGTGGTGGGCTACCCCTGGGCCTACCTCTCTCAAATGGCAGGGGCTCGCATCATCCTGTGGCAGCTTGATGCGCTGAACCACAGGACCCTGAAGTTGCGGCCCGGGCAGTCTATCTTGAGTCATCGGAGGACTCATTCCTCACAGCACAGCAGCCCTGTCTTTAGGGCTGAGAGTGGCCAGCACCACAAACCTCTTCTGGGCTTCTGTACACCTGCAGGTGGCATGTTCGCCCCTGGGCCAGCCTCTTTCCCCTGATATGGGGCCATATTTAGCAGTGGCAGCTTGATGCACCGCAAGTAGAGAAACAGCGGAGTTGTGGCTTGGCCTGGGCGCTTCAATGACATGTCGGAGGCCTCGTTCCTCGGTCCCGTCTGTGGGTCTCGGTGCGGCTGGTGCAGCGAGCCTCCCCGGCTTTTATGGACTGCTATGTGCCAATAGGAGGCTTGCTTCTCTCCTGGGGCTAGTCTCAATATACCAGCATGGTACTACATCAGCCTGTGGCTCCTCGCCATGCTGCCATTGTGAACTGCAGAAGTTGTAGCCACCCATCTGGCTTTCTGAGCCCGGTAGGTTTGATGACTGGTGCATGTTGGCATCAGCGAGAGGTGCCCTCCCCCTGTCCTGTCGCCTAGTGTAGTGCAGAACCCGCTTCTGAGGTAAACCGTAGACAGCCTGAGGTGGACCCAGGCCTCTGGTGCAGTCGCTGGAGGGGAGCTATGGTTGGCCTTCAAGGGGTAGGGGGGGCCTCGTCTTGGAAGCGGGCCTGCAGAGATGTGGTCCTTCCCGCCTACCCCCCCCCCCAAAAAAAAATCACATCTCAGCTTACTCTGGAGAGTCCTTGGGGTCTGGCCATCGATGGAGTCTGTGTCCCTCCACCTTGTCAGTTTTTTTCCTTCGCCTGGTGACTTCAAAGTTGAACCGGTGTGAGGAAAGGACATCTAAAGTGGATCGGGAGCCTCCCTGCAGGTGAGAAAATATGGAAAGGGGTCTTCCTGGGACTAATCGATCTGTTCTGCAGGTGGGTTGCTCGGGCCCTAGGAGGAGGAGCCTGGGAGGTGTGGTCTCCAAGTGGATCCCTGTGATACACAGCCTTAGTGCCTATCGACTGCTGGGGGAGGTAAGAGCCAAGGTGGATACGCAGCCTTCCAGGCTGTTTAGTGTCGTGGGTGACTCTGCTGTTGTGCCCCATCTCAGATTGAACATGGGAAGAGACAGGGATCTGCGTGTGCCCCAACAGACTAAAATAGACCAGTTCACTGCCAGTGGGTCTGCTGGAGGTCTGTCGGGAGAGGCTGAAGGGGGTTTGCAGGTGCCCCAGGGCCCACAGGAGCACAGATTCTGGTGGCTATTGAAGCTTTTCGGGCAAACGTCCAGGCTCAGATCAACTCCGTCTCCCTTGATGTAAGCCTACTCAGGGGCAGACATCTGTAAAGAAGCAGAAAGATCTACAGCAATGGAACAACAAGTTGTCCAAATGCAGGAGGAACTTCATTGGCTCCCAGTTAGGGAAAGAATTGAATTCAAGGCCCTGTGCATTGCCCACAGGGCCTTTTGGAAGACGGGCTCTGCCATTAATCAATCATTGATTACCCCCTACCACCCGAATAGACAGCTTAGATCAGCATCTTCCTTCCCAGGATAAAAAGAGCTAGATATGGTGGCCGCTCCTTTTCTTACAACTCGGCCAAACTCTGGAACGCTCTCCCCCTCCATCTGCGGACAGAGCCCAATTTGCTCGCATTCCGTAAGCTCTTAAAAACTCTGCTCTTCAATAAATCTGAATAGTCTCTAACTGTTCGCCTGCACGCGTTGTCTGTAGCGCTAGGACGCCTTAGGGTAGCTATCGCGCTTAATAAATGGTCTTTTCATTTCATTCATTTCACTGTGGTCCCTTAGGGCCACAGTGGCAGCCCTCACAACGCAGACACAAAAGTTGGAAATGCATGGTGAGATTGCGAAAAGTCAGTCAAGGAAATGCAATCTATTCTTTGTGAGATTCCCCGAGAAGATTGAGGGCAATACACCTGAGCTCAAAGAAAAGATCCCGGAGGATGCCCTTTCACAGGTCTTTGTAGTGGAAAGGGTGCTTTGGTCCCTGGCACCGCCCCCTTGCTTGGAGCACTCCCTCAAACTATAATTGCAAAACTCCTCAATTAGAGGGACAGGGATGCCATCCTGCAGAGGGTTCGACAGCAGGGAGACCCAGTGTTTGACAATCATACTATTCAGATCTTCCCAGATTACACTCAACAATGTCCAGCAGCAGAGACAGACTTTTGGAGGGGGTCAAACAGAAACTGAAAACTATGGGTCTCACGTACATGCTGCTCTACCCTGCAAAGTGGAAGATGCTGCATGAGAGTTGTTCACATTTCTTCACCAGCCCAGAGGATGTGTAGAACTGGCTGGAGGTGCATGGAGAGGTTCATCCCCCTGGATCAGGTGAGGACACCTGCGGCCTGGTCCCAGAGAAGATGCCTCAATGGGGGGCTGAGACATCCGAGGGTCAGACACAGACGGAGACCGACATCCCACTCCCGGGTGGTGGTGCGACAAGATGGAATGCTGCTCATGGAGAGCTGGAGGCAGGAGAGAGAGAAAGCCAAAGCCCCTGTGGAGTCTGTCACTTCATCTACATTGGTGAACAGTAGCTCTGAGGTGGTGGAGGATATGCCGGACCTTGGAAACGAACAGCCCCCCCCACTCCTAGCCTCTAAGAGGTGGCTTGTATGACGCCTTCTGTATTTGGATCCGCCTGGCCTAGAGAGAGTGGTCTTGAACTTGACTCTTGGCCTTGTGTACCCGGCATGGGCTGGGCGGCGAGATGTGGAGGACTCGATGAAACTGGCTGAAGCTGCTTTCCTGGTAACTCTACTGTATGGGGATACTGGACACTCTCACAGTGCTGAGGGCAGACCGGGGTGGGGCGAGGGATGGTGGGCTGTGTACGACTTCAGTGGCCATCCTCTCGCCCTTTTTTTCTCTTACCTATTACCTTACAACTGCTCTTTTCTGTTTCATTTTCTTTGTGGGGGGTGGGGTGTTTTTTCTGTGCTAACTTCGCTCTACAGAAGTTGGAGCACTAGTGGAGTTTCGTAGGTGTTTTGTGGGTGGGAGACTGACCTCTGTTGCCTCACACACAAGTAGTTGTCCAGTTGACATGCGTTTTTGCACTCGCTGGGGACAGCCGGAAAGGGGGTGAGTGGTGGGGCTTTCATGGGATACTTAGTTGTTTTTGATTTGTTTGATGAGGAAGGAGTCATGTATGGATACACTATGTTGGCATTCTGGGTGGGAGGTAGTCCGAACGGAACCACATTTGCACCTTAAGGCACCTGATGAACTTCCTGACGACACACAATACTCCATAATGTCCTGGAACGTAAATGGACTGGGTAATAAGGTGAAAGGGGACCATGTTACAAGGTATATCAGACACCAGAAACCTCATTTAGTCCTGCTCCAAGAGTAACATTTAATGGGGACACAGTGCCTCTTTCTGGGTAGGGGGACTTACACTACACTGACCCATGTGGGGTTCTATTCAGGTTCCCGGTGTGTTGTCATACTGATTAAAAACATGCCTGTTCCAGATGTCCCAGACCTGGGTGGATAAGGCTGATAGACATGAGAGAATGCAGGAACTTTGGGGAAGAACTTCTATTACACTGGTCAGTGTTTATGCGCCCCCTGTCTCCAGGCGTCAGTACTGGAGCAGGTAGCGGCTATACTCCTGGAGGACGACTCCACCTTCCACATAGTGAGTGGCGATTTTAATGGCGTAAAGGACCCCAATTTAGACAGATCAGGAGTGGCGCTGCCCCCCTTGAGGACCACTCCTTTGGTGCGCTTTGCAGTGCAGTTATTCCAGGAGAGCTACCCCGCCTACGGGACAGCAGCACAGTTCATACACCAAACACAGCAACAGCCTCGTGAGTCCGGCGTGCGAAGAGGCCCACTGTAGTGTTTGACACGGGACGGGATTTCGGGACCCAGGTCAGAGTTCATGACAGGCGGTGCTTTTAAGATAGAGCGGTGGCTGGAGTGGACAAGCTGAGGCACACTGAGGAGCATACTGGTGCCCATAAGCAGGAGGTCCGAGGTGTGTACTACCTAATGACTGAAGCAGTGGCAGCTGAGCCTTTATAGAACCCACCGGCTACATCTGTGGGGGCAGGATCTTTCAAAGGCCCTGAGTTGTGTACTCTGGGGGGCTGTTGATGCCAAGAGAGGAGACTGGTGGTCTCTGGAGCTGCACTGGCCCCTCCTGCAGTGGCTCAGAGGACTCGGAGTTGCCCCCTCCGGCCTAAAAGCAGAGGCTTTTCTGACTCAGTGGAGATTACCTTTGAGGGCCGCCACATGAGTAATACTGCATTAGATGGTCCAGTTGGGCATGATAGCCCACTCCCAGGTGCTCTGCAACTCGCTGCACTTAACCATCCTCCTTTGTTCAGGAACTCAGGAAGCTGGAGAAAGAAGCCGGACTCATTGTTGACTAGCTGTAAGATCGGCTGCACAACCACTGCAATCACACAGCAGAGATTAGAGCACCCTTGAGCGGCAGACCACGGGAGAGGAGTGTATTGGGGCATCTATTCTTCTGCTTACCTTGTCATCCATCCGTGGCACATGTTGACACACGGACTGCCTCTATCCCCTCACCCCAGCTGGACTGCAGTAATCCCCGACTAGCCCGTGCCCATATCCTCTCGTTAGGGCACAAGATATCGCTCCAGTGGTGAAATCAAAGACCAAACCTCTGTGGGCACAATCCAATACTCAGGAGCACTCTCTGCCACCGACTGGAGGTGCTGTGGGCCCAGAAGGCTCAGAGACCTCCCTGCACTTACCCCTTGATAATGTCCTTGCAGCTATAGCGGACACCAAAGCCACTCTACAGCAAGATATTAATGCAGTTTCAGTGGGGCTGGGCCTCCTGTGGGCCGAACACAGTAAACTAGCTGACAGAGTCAAGGAGGTTGAAACTTCAATGGGGGAATTGCAACCAGAACATAGTGGATCTATTGGAAAGAGTGCATGCCCTGGAAGGGTGAGCAGAAGACGCAGAGGTACATAACTGCTGCAATCACATCAGAGTGGTAGGGTGTCCGGAAGGATAGAGGGATCTGATATAGTGACTTTCTTGGAAAAATGGCTCCGGACAAAGGTGGCACTGAATCACCTCACCCCCTTCTTTGCCATGGAGAGGTCCTACAAGGTCCCGACTCGCCCGCTGGTCCCGGGTTGCTCACCCCGCCTTATGGTGGCTAGACTACTCCACTACAGAGATAGAGACACTATCCTCCAGAGAGCGCAAACTGATGACCCATTCACTGTAGATAATGGCAAAGTCTCAGTGTTCCCAAACTTCACAGCATTGAGTCGAGGCACAGCAGGCCTCATTCCTAGTAGTTAAAAATGCACTCCGAGATAAGGGATTGGAATATTCCCTGATGTTTCTCGCCAAACTCAGGATCATCTTTGATGGCAAAACCCACTTCTGTGATGATCAAGAGGCAGCTTGGAACTAGCTGGAGGCTTACAAAATGGGAACAACACTCCCCAAGGCCCTGCCACGATCAGGAGCAGCCAGGCAAAAATTCAGAAAACGCACATGGGGGACCCTCCAGAGCAGATCCCTGAAGAAACTGACCCCTTCCCAAACAGAACAGGAGAGGGCAGCGGCCTTGCTCGCAGTGACTGAGATAGCCTTGAAAGACAAAAGAGGTACGGTGTTCCTGGGTGGCAAGTTGGCCACCTGGTTAGTACTCAGAGTGGTGGGGAGGTGGGAAATACCTCCTTTCGGAACTAGGACCCTCACACACCCAGCAAGGTAGGTGTCATGCTTCATCATATGGGTCTGCTCCTCGTCGAGCCGGCGCTGCAATGCTCGACGGGCACCCATAAAGGGGCTCTTTATCGGAGATCTTTTGTTCCTTGCCGTATAGGTGCCGTGGGTGTGAGGGGCCTGGTAAGATGTAGATGTAGTGTGTGGGTTAAAACAGGTAAGGGAATCCTCTATAATTATTTTTATTCTGGAGAGGTCACAACCTGATTAAAAAGTAAAAAGAAGAAGGAGGGCGACTATTTTGTTTTATTCTGACAAAAATTACGCTCTACCCCTTAGAGGCGAACATGTTTCTCGCCTATAAAATGTCTCTAATAGATCAGTTGGCGATTCCTCAGGACCTAGTGACTAAATAAAAACTATCTACAGTGTGTGGTTCTACATACCACTTCTTCTCTCGGTAGGACGTTGCCCCGGAGAAAAGCAGCCAACCTAGAGTACAAACAAAAAGGATCAAAAAACCAAATGGAAATATTGGTACATGGTCCTATTGATTCAAGTGGGTGTGTTTCACCGTACACAACCTCTTTGAATCTATACAAGTGATAAAAACAACGTGATTTCATGCATATCACATTCTACGTGTGCCTTCATTTGTATTTAGAATATAAAAAACCTCTGTGTAACCAGTTAGAGTAATTGGACAACATGGTGAGTGAGTATCAGCTCACCTCTTAAGGATTCAAGCGCTGCTTCATCAGACCGCAGCGGAGTATGTGGACACTCAACGTAGTGTCGCTGTTAATTAAAAGGAAAAAAAACAAACAACAAAATATGTTGGGTGTGGGCTTGTAGGCACAACGTTTAGTTGCTAAGGCCATGACTCTAGAGCATTAAAAGTGAAAGTGGGCATGGTTCAGGTTAAAAGTAAGCCCAAAGTCGTGAAATTGGTATCATTGACAAGGTTATTCAACAGACTCAAAAGTGCCCCAGACCTGCCTGCGTAGCTGCTGGCGCCTTCACCATGCGCTCCGACATTATGCCAATCGTGCGATGTGTTAAGAGCGTCTACAGCACCCAAGCTATGTCTTAGTGCAGAGCTCTACAGAACATCAGAGTCAGCGTACCCTTCCCAGAGACCAGCTGTAACTTGTCAGCAATTCCCAGCACCTCTTACCTCTCTTAAAAGCTTGTGACCAGGCATAGTCTCAACGTGTAATCCGTACTCACCTGCTCCCGCTCAGAGCAGTCCGGCTCACCTACCCGCTCCGCTGCATCAGGAAGGAGAAGACAGGTTGTCGGTTCTTGTCTTAAATACCCTCTCCTGGTGCCATTAAGCATGGTAAATCAGCCCCACCTGGTGTGTGGTGTGATGGTGTCGGCATGACATCATCTACAGTGTAACGATGGAAGCCATCTTTGAATGTGGTGAAAGTCTCTAGTTTTGGCTATTACCTTGATGTGGACGCGCATCAAGGGCTTCAATTTTGGCATTGAGTGGCGCGGTTTTATCAACAATGTGAACAAGAATTTTACAGTGCAAAAGTGCTCGCGTCACTGCGCTAAATTTGTGCATAAGTTGCTGGCGACTGGCGATTGGGAGATTCGTATGTCGGCCATCTTAGAGTGTAGTATTATACTCTATTGTTAGTTATTAGATATATCGTCCTAACATGGCCTAATCTCCATATCTGACTAGCCTGATGTCGATATCATGTGGCAGAGATGTATAAAGAGGTGAGAGACTAGCGTGGAGTCCTAAGCTGATATATTCATTCGTTAAAGTTGCGGATAATGGTTGTATATATCAGATTAATTAATGGTACTCCAGGGTATGGCGTCATTCAGGCCGTCATTTGCTAAGTCAAGACGGAACACCCACCTTTGTTCAATGCTGTACAAAGCAGTCTGTGTTATTTGTTGGTGGGATTCTAGGATGACCCAGCGTAGACTCTCTGGGGGGTGTCCGAGTTCAGAGAAGTGGGTGTATAGTTTGGTGGTAGTTTTATGGCAACGAATATTGCTCTTGTGCTCAGTGATTCTGACCTTAACAGGCCTCATGGTCATGCCAACATACCTCTTGTCACAAGGGCAGGTCAGCATGTACACACAACATGGGGTGTTACAGTTAGTGTGTTTGATTAGCGTCCATGTAAATGTGTCTGATAGAACCAATTGTTTGGTGTGTCTGGTCTGTGGGCACACGATACAGGAGCCGCAGGGATAGTGTCCTGTCACGGGTGGGAGATCCCAAAGTTGCCTCTGGTTAGGGATGTTGCTCTTCTTGGGTCTAGTGTGCGCCAACATATCTTTCAAATTGTTGGTACGTTTAAACGCAAATCTTGGTTTGGGTATTGACAGAGTACCCGTGTTCAGAATTGCCCAGTGTTTGTTCACTGCCTTCTTTATTAGATTGGATCTAGGTGTGTACGTGGTCACACAGGTCAAAATGTCAGTGGGTTCTTTCTCATGTACCTCTAGGAGGCTTTCACGATTATTGTTTCTTGCTCGTTTCATGCAAGAGTGAACCTGTTTCTTAGGGTATTGTCTCTTCAGCAGATTGTCAGCCAGTATCTCTGCTTCAATTTTGTAGTCCTCTGTAGAACTACAATTTCTTCTAATTCTTAGAAATTGGCTGAAGGGAAGGTTATTTCTCAGTGTAGCAGGATGATAGCTGCTGTACAGTAGCAAGCTGTTTCTGTCGGTAGGCTTTTTATATAGGGATGTCGTTATTCTACCCTCTTGTAATCTGATGGTGAGATCTAGGAAGGCAATGTTCGTGGCAGATATAGTGTGGGTGAATTTCAAGTGCTGGTTTTTTGTGTTAATCCACTCGCAAAATTCAGCGCATCTCTGTATGTCACCCTGCCAAAAGATGAGGATGTCATCTATGTACCTCTTCCACAGTCTCAGGTTAGCTCCGAAGGGGTTACTCGCATGTTGGATGGTCTCTTGTTCAAACGCCGCCATATACAAACATGCCACACTGGGGGCAAAAGTACTCCCCATCGAAGTACCCTGAGACTGGTGGAAGAGTTGGCTGTCAAACTCAAAAAAGTTTTCTGTTAAGGCCAGGGTGGCACATTGCATGATGAACGAAATGGGTGTTGCTGCTGTCCATTCACTCCCACTTAGTGCAGATTCTATTACTGCCAATGTCTCTCTCTGTGGGATATTGGTATACAGTTGTTCCACATCCAAGGTGAGCAGGAGGTCAATATCGCCTGTGTTTTCTATTTCACCTATAACACAGAGGATATCTGTTGTGTCCCTGATATATGATGGTGTCTGTTTGACCAAAGGTTGTAGGTAATGGTCGCAGAATTTTGAGAGCGGCTCTAAGAGTGAGCCGATTCCTGAAACTATAGGTCTGCCCGGAACAGGGGTGGTCCCCTTATGTATTTTCGGCAGAGTGTAAAAATAGGGTGTTTTGGGATGTTTGGTAATTAAGAAATCAGCTTCTTTACCACTGATCCACCCATTACTCTCTGCCTCATAGACCATGGTGGTTATCTCGGTCGTTAATCGAGTCGTGGGGTTTGTTGTTATCGTAGTATAGAATTTACTATTCCGTAGTTGGCCTTGACACAGAAGTCAGACACTGATGCTGGCACCCTACCAGAACATAGGTCACCGGCATCGGACTCCGACACTTCCCTGAGCAATAGGGAGCACCTGCCTAAATTAACGCCACAATCTGTAGACGACTTGATCTAGGGGGGAGGGCATGGAAGATGCTGGAAGGGCCTGTCACCGTTTTTGCATTGATACTTAGGTCATGGTTCTGACCACCTGCACAGTCAGAGGCGACCTGGGAGATGGCTGTTGTTACTGTTATTGTCATAATTATTGCTACTATCTTCGTTTTCAGACATTGATCTCTCCCTGTGATTGTGCACCATGCCTTGGGCCCTAACTGGGGGGATTTTGGACATTCAGAAGCCAACCGGCCTATACAACTGAAGGCATATTGAAGTTTGGACTGGCATGGTATGGTTAACCCTTGCCTAGCTTAGCCTGCCCCACCTGGACTAGCCCCTGCCAGGAAGCTGGAGATGGCATTCTAGTGCTAATGTCTTTAATTTTGAGGTTTGTGTGGCCAGCCATTGCTGGGCTGCTTGTGGGATGGGGTGCTTGTCATTGGGGTTTTGTTCATCTGTCTTGGGGCACACACATCTGCCTGTGGGGGTTGGGATACAGAAGGGATTGGAGACTTCCCTGAGGCACATTTACACCACTTTATACCATGGTTGGCCCTAAACCTACGATAACGTTTGTAACATGGAACATTAAAGGGTTTGGGGTCTGCCTCTAAACGCCACAATATTTATTAATATATGAAGAGGCGGGGCATACAAGTGACTATGTTACAAGCAACTCATCTTATGGGGGGAGAAGTTGACAGATTATGCCGTAGATGGAGGTGGCAACTATTTGCCACCTCTTACTTGCCACATTCTAGAGGGGCTCTTATATGGATTAGGGCGGGGACATCCTTCGCATTCACTCACTCGGAGGTTGACAATGAGGGACGATATGTTCTAATTAAGGTGAAACTACTAAGCAAGGATATCACATCAGGAGGCATGCATGCCCCAAGTCAAAACCAGCTTGTCTTTCTCCAAGCACTGTCAGCCTCCTTGGTGCCTTTGGTATCTGATGACCTTCATATAGGAGGAGACTCTAACTGCATTGCAGATGTTACACTTGATCACTCCACTCCCTCCCCTGCCTGGTGCTTTGGCACACAAGACTGCTGAGGGGTTTAGGGATTGGATGGGGCACGGGAATACTCATGCTTTTTCTATATGTACCAGCTGCCCACCAAGCTAGATATATTTGTATGATTCTGACAGGCTCAGCCAGTATGTGACCCATATGGAGTACCTAGGTCATGCACTATCCGACCATAGCCCCTTACTCCTAAAAGTCTGTCCCATAGAAGATCGCTCAGAAGTTCCTACATGGTGGCTTAACCCCATGAACCTGGAGGACCGTTGTTTTCAGGATTCCATAGGGACCGCTATTACTGACTATTTTGCATATAATCAAGACACAGCATCGTCTGGTCTTATTGAATGGGAACCTTTCAAAGTGGTGGTTCCGGGTCATTGCCTGGTACAGTCCGTGGGAGTCAGGAGAGAGCTCAATGAGGAACTCTCAAAGTGGAAGGTAGGCTACATGTTCTTGTTAACGCGCTGGGGTCAGACAAAGGGGCAAGGCTGCGTAAAATGGGTTTATCCCAGCACGGAGCACCTCCCTAAACCTCTGAAGATTATATCACATCTTCTATCACCCGTGTACTGCACTGCCCCCATGCTATTGTTATATTGTGGAGTATAGGGTAAGATTTAATAAATAAATCAAGACCAAAATGACACAAATCCAATCAATAGAACCAAAGACCAGAGATATGCCATTTTAAAGATTTAAGTGAAAAGAGCGCCAAAACGTAAAATGCACCAACTGTGGTCCTCTTGTTGCACCGGACGAGGACAAAATCACAAGTTCAGACTGATCGTGATGGAGTGCAGGCCGGCTTTAGGGGCCCAGATAGGCCCGCTGAAGAAAGTATGATACAAAGTCCTGTGTCAAGGATGAATCGTGCAGCTGAGGCGATGCAAGGTCCTGTGAGGAGATGCATCAAATAGTGGCAGTTTCATGGAGCTGCAGTGGGTGATGCAAGATCCTTGTGTCAGGGTACATCACGCAGTGGTGGTTCTGATGAGCTGCAGTCGCAATGCAAGATCCTTGCTCAAATATGTGAAGTCCTGCAAAGGGGATGAGCAGCAGTTTCGATGCGGAGCTTGGCGAGGCAATGCGTTGTGCTGCATTGGTTCTGGTAGGACCACAGATGGGCTCACAGAGGACCTTCATGCCCATTTCCAAAGGGCCAGGACTTGGGTATTACCACTTGGGCGGCAAAACTCCCAGCTGTCAGAGTCCAGTTTTTGGAGCCTGTTTAATTCCTGAGGCTCTGATCAGGAGGCAAGCCACCTAGCCCTTGTAGTCCTGGTTCCAAGATGCAGGTTCAGGTCTTCTCACTCAGTCAGGAGGGCAGCAGGGCAGCATGGCAGCAGAGTGGAAGTCATTCTTGCAGCAGGAAGTGCAGCAGTCTTTCTTCCTGGCAGGGTCCACAGGTCCGGAAGCGTACTGAAGAGTTCAGGTCTGAGGTCCAATGTTTAGCCATGGCACCCACTTTGAAGTAGCAGAAGTTTCTAGAGGCTTCCACACTCCGGACGTGTCAGGCATCCCCTTCCTCTAGGTCCTGGCCCCAGCTTGTCTGGTGACACAAAAGACTAGTGACAACCCCTTTGTGAGTGTGTTCGGGCAGAGCTTTTGTGGTAGGTGACAGCTCCTCCTCATCTTTAAGTCAGAGTGGCACATCCTGCCAACGCCTAGCCTCCCTTTTTCTGACTGTCTGGGAGCAATACACTAAGACCAACGGCCAGCTACACCTAGACATGTGACCCAGGACACAGGCTGCAGGCACCAAATGTTTAGAACATGAAAATGTCAAGTTTCTATAGGTGGAATTCGAAGAACTGTGACTTAAAATCCGACTTTACAATTAAAGAGGGTTTTAAATTACAATTTCACCAAACTCGAAATTACGACCTGCTCCTAATTGGAAATTAGGACCTATAAAATGTAATATTGCAACCCAATATGACCCTTTGGGAGAGGCAGACCTTGCAGTAGTGAAAAGCTAATTTAGGAGTTTTTCACTACCAGGACATGTAAAGCTTAAAGGTACATGTCAAACTTTTTAATGCACTGCACTCCACCCATGGGATGTTTAGGGCCTGCCTTAGGGGTGACTCATATGTATTAAAAAAGGAAGGTTTAGGCCTGGCAAAATGTTAATTTAGATAGATCGAAATCGCAATTTAAACTGCTCACACAGGCTGCAATGGCAGGCTTGAGACAGGTTTAAAAATGCTACTAAAGTGCATGGCACAATAGGTGTTGGAAGCCCACTAGTAGCATTTAATTTACAGGCCCTGGGTACAGGTAGTACCAATTTACAAGGGACTCACAAGAATATTAAATATGCCAATTGGGTATAAGCCAATTTTACAATGTTTAAAGGAGAGAGCACCAGCACTTTAGTGCTGTTTAGCAGTGAAAAAGTGCACAGACTCCTAAAAGGCAACAAAAATGAGTTCAGAAATACAGGGGTGAAGGCAAAAAGATTGGGGAAGACCACAATAAGGCTGGCAGGTCTAACAACAATGGAAAAGTTATAATGTATTATCATGTAGAATATGCCAACATCAATCCTGAAAACATGAATCGCTATGAAATTTAAGCTATTAAGAAACAAATAAAACACATATCTTAAAGGATCCAATAAGGGCATGTTTTATTGACTTTGTGTCACTCTACCGGATGAAGAAATGACTATGAAATATCAGATATTGCAAGCAGAAGATGTTTAATTGTGTAACGAAACAGAGAAATAGTTCTGTTTGCATTAAGGGTAACATGTTTTGAATAAAGTTAGTTACAAGAGCTACTACTTATACAGTTCATAAATATTCCCCAATACAAACTCTAGAAGATGGCCATCTTTCCTACAATGCAGGAACTAAAGAAAACATCTGCCAATAACATGTGACAATAGTTATGCAATGCAATATCCTGCAATACAAACTAATCTTTAATATTCTTTCTTTTCAAGCATTTGTGGAAAGACCATAGCAACTTATTGATTACAACTCCCAAAAAACGAAAACGCTAATGCTGTGCCTTGGTGTTTTGCTGTAACAAATGCATAGCCAGCATTGTGATAGTCTGGTATCCTTAGAGATTGTGGTGGAAAAATGAGTCTGAGTTCCAATGCAATGAGTTAAAAAGTGAATTCTTTTCATTTGAAACTATGCTGCAGGTCCCGCTTTCTGTCTGCAGCAAGAGCTGCTCAGCTGGCTACAGGAAAGCTCTGCAGAAAGGGCGCCCGGTCTGCTGCTTTGACTGTGTCCCCTGTGCTGAAGGAGAAGTTTCTAATGATACAGGTAAATAGAAGAAACCAGAAGGCCTCTGTTTTCTAAGTGGTGGTGACACCACTGGTCGTCTTACCATGCTGATGAGAAAGTACTTGTGTGGATTGTCTCTGTCTGCTACAAGGCTCTCAAAATAAAAACAGCAGATTGATCTGTCTCTGCTTTTAATATTTTAGCACTGCACTTTGTCAAAACAGTGCTAACATGCCATTTTTCGTCATTATGGTAACAAAAAATAATTTGCAAACATGACACAGAAGATACCAAATTTCTGTCCTATTCGTGGAACCTCTTTCGGTCTCATCTTTGAGGTGTCCCCCAGCCCTTATGGCACAGCTTGCTTGAGAGCTGTACCTGGTTCTTCCCATGAGGTATCTGTTAGTTTGCCAGCTATCATCAGTTTAGTGAGTCCTCAATACATATCTGATCAGCTGAATTGCCATCTTGTTTCAGTCCTGATTGAAGCCAGTTTAGCATTTAGATTGTTTAAAGTCCATATTTTAGGCACTCCACACAGGAATGCCATCTAACATTAACATTTCTCAATCTTTATTGAACAGTTGTAATTAATTAATTCAATACACTTGATTTATGTTCTAGATTCTACTACATGTTGGCTGTGTCCAAGTGAACAATGGTCAATCGGCAAGAGAACAGCATGCATCCCGAAGAGGATAGAATTCCTGTCCTATCAGGAGCCCTTGGGCATAACTCTGGCTGTGGTTGTCTCATTGACTGCCTTCTCCACAGGTGCTATTTTATGCATCTTCATCAAATTCAGAGAAACTCCCATAGTCAAAGCAAATAACCGGGAGCTCACCTACCTTCTCCTGGGTGCACTTGTGCTGAGTTTTCTTTTCTCTTTGCTTTTTATTGGGGAGCCTCAGCCAACAGCATGCCTTCTCCGCCAGCCTGCCTTTGGGATCATTTTTGCCATCTGTGTGTCTTGTGTGTTGGCTAAGACTCTTATGGTGGTCATTGCCTTCAATGCCACTAAGCCTGGCAGTAATCTGAGAAGATGGTTGGGCCCCCGGGTTCCTGTGATCACTGTCTCGCTTTGTACACTTGGTCAAATCCTCATCTGTGTCATCTGGATTCTGCGTTGCCCTCCGTTTGCAGAAAAGAACATGAAGCTTAAGATTGGCACCATTGTCTTTCGGTGCAATGAATGTTCAGAGACTGCCTTATGGTGCATGTTGGGATACATTGGTCTGTTGGCTTGTGCCAGTTTCCTAGTAGCCTTCTTAGCACGGAAGTTGCCTGACAGTTTCAACGAGGCCAAGTGGATCACCTTCAGCATGCTAGTCTTCCTCAGTGTCTGGCTGTCATTTGTCCCAGGATACCTGAGTACCCAAGGAAAGTACACAGTAGCAGTGGAGGTCTTTGCCATCACTTCTTCTAGTGCCGGATTGCTCGTTTGTATATTTCTTCCTAAGTGTTACATCCTATTGCTCAGACCTGATCTCAACACTAAAGAAAACCTTTTTGGAAAAGGAAAGAACAAAACCAACAAAATGAAGACCTTCTGAAGCAAGTTATATCTGGACTAAGTTCTGACCGTGACTTTATGCCAGCCCAACAAGGATCTTGCAGTCCCTGAAATGGTCTTTATATTTCTTACTAATACAAATAACTTTAATTGTAATACCCGTCTCCTTCAGCATTTATATTGTATATACAGAAATTTTGTAAATGGAATGATGTGATGTTTTGTGGTGCATATGGGCAAAGAGCAGCAAAATGCTTTGAGCTGTATGCATCATAGAAAAGGATGTGAACCAAATTATGCCCACTTCTTTATACACTAACGATCACATACTCCTTGATACTTCAATTCAACTCATCATTTGTCAGGGAAGAAATCTTACCTAGATTATTGTCTCTTGTAGTGCTGAACATATGTATTGAAACAAGTTTGAATCTCTGTGCCCTCAAACTGCCTTTCAATTAACCGTGGGCGTAGTTCGCGAAGTAGCGCTACGCGAAGCTACGCAAAGTGCACTACGCGAGCTACGCGTAGCACTACGCGAACTGCGTAGTGCGCTGTTCGCGATGATTGCACAGTGCCGGATGCTTGTCCGCACTGTGCAATCATTGAAAACGGCATCTTGCACAGTGCGAGCTGTCTTTTACTGCCGCTCGAGTAGATTTTTACTCGAGCGGCAGCTTTCTCAACGCGGACTGGTAGTTTCTCATCGCGAGCAGTCGCGAGCATACGCGACCACTCGCAATGAGAAACCTGACCTCCCCGCATTGAGAATCTCGCCGGGAGGTTTATTTTCCACGCTCGCGATCGGCAACTTGATGTTGCTGATCGCGAACGAGGAAAAAGTCTCGCCGGGATGTCATTTTGCTTGCTCGCGGTCGCCAACTTGACGTTGAGGACCGCGAGCAAGCAAAAAATGACCGCTGCACTACGCTACGCGTGTTTGCACTGTGCTACGTGCAATTCGCGTAGTGCGAAGTAGCGCAAACTTCGCAAACTACGCGAGCGTAGCGTAGTGCTTTCCCCAGGGTTACTTTCAATACATTGGCAACTTGTTGCCTTGCTGTTTCAAGTGTTCTAACTGGGCACAATGTTTCTATAATGCTTTTTACAACCAAGGGACATATGATAAGGCACTTGTAAAGCTGTCATCTGAGACTGATATTTAGTATCAAGAATTCAACCAGGACTGAGTTCTTAATTTGTGCTGAAAGTAATGTAAATGTTACAGTTGTAATCTTCCACATTTGATTCTGCAATGTTGTTGGATACATAGGTAGGTAAGGGTAAATTGTGGGACATCAAGTGATATCTATAGATGTCATTTTCCATGCACACAATAGGATTATACAGCTATACTCGTTTTCACCTTATTGTCTTGCACTAACATTTCTCTTAACTTTTCATGAGAAATGAAATCTAAATGCAATAAGGTTGTGTGTGATAAGACCTATGAGCTGTGCAATTATAATACATATATATGATAAAAATACCTAATAAGGAACGCACTGACTTGATGGCAGAGGAATGCTTAGGGAACGCTAAGTGAACGTCCAAACCACCACTAACCAAGAATTCACAACCAGTGGTGAACTTAGAGCATTCTTTGTACACTTTAGATCTGCCTCTTTTACTATGGTCAAGCTCAAATTCTTAGATCCAAAAGAGGAGGTGAAGAATGCAGAAAACAACAAGCACAATACAGCCCAATTGAACTGGAGATGTATAAAAGTGGATTCTCACTGTCCCAGGGGTGCTGTCCACTTCTGAGATGACCCAGTACTCTCACAAATATTATATCATGATTGTTGAGAAGTTCAGGTCACTCTCTTCAAAATATAAGAAGTGCAGATATTCAGTACCTGACAGGACCTGTCCACCTGAGAAACTTACATTTCCAAGAGAAAAAGAATGGGAAGTCCAGAGAGTAGTTGATGTCAAATGACAAAAATGTGTTATCTAGATACCACAAAACCTTTTAGAATAAAAAGTGCCAAGTCTCTCTGTAGGAGTGCCTCACGGTTCAGCCCTTAGCCCCACGATGTTTAACATTGATATGACCTTTTTGGCGTCGTTGGTTGAATCCTTTGGAGCCAAGATAGTATCATCTGCAGATGACACACAACTGGTCTTCTCCTTCAAGAAAGGAGAGATAACTGCCTTGGATGATATTAAACCCTGTCTATCGGCTGCCTTTCTTTAGATGGAAACCAAACAGCTCAAATGTAATACCGATAAGATGGAGGTTCCTAGCTTTAGCCATAATTTCAGCTTTGACTTGCATGCTCACTGGTTAGATTAGGTTTCACTGCCCAACCTGCACGTGGACGCAGTAAAAAACCCCGGGAGCCTAGTTCAACAATCAGATGATGATGCATAATCAAATCAATACAGTTGTTGGCATGTGCTTCGGACTTTTGCACTTGGCTAACAATTTCCTACAACTTCTTTCTGTACCAGAGAGAACAATGGTGCTACTGGCTTTGATTTTGTCCAGTCTAGATTATAATAATGTCCTGTATGGAGGCATCCCACAATATCTAATGTGCAAACTGCAAACAATGCAAAATACGGCGGCTTGTTTGGTGCTCAATTTACCATACCGAGCACATGTTTCACTACATTTGAGAAATCTGCATTGGCTTCCTGTGAATAAGCAGGTCTTACTTAAGACCCTTCTTCTAATGCACAGAGCAATGAACCAATCTGGCCCAGCTTATCTGTCATCCAGGATACGCCATTACTCTCCTCAAAGAACCTTGCGTTCATTTAGCTGCAATTCCTAGGGTCCGCCTAACCAAAGCTGGGGGCAGATCCTTTTCACTCCTGGGACCTCAAGCCTGGAATTGGCTGCCAGGAGAATTGCAACAAATTGAAGGCGATAATCTTTTTAGAAAAAAACTTAAGATGTGGCTTTTCACACGCTTTTTTCTCCTCTCGTTGCTTTTACTATCCGTTTAGCGCTGGGACACTCTTTAGCCATGCACTTAATAAATCCTGTCATTCATTCATTCAATGTGCAAGGCAGATCCTTGACTTCAGATCATTTTAATGTGCTCCCTCAGTTATGGAGTCTTGAAATGTAGAAAAATCACAGGGGAGGTCTTTCTTTCGAACCCCTCTTGCCACAGGAGTCAAATTTGGCCATTTCCTGTTGATGATGGATCTTGAAGAATAGTTGTTTGGTAATTGAAAACCCTCCAATATATAAAAGAAATGCTAAATTTGAAAGAGAATAGACAAAGTGACTTTTATCCAGCAAAGGCACTATATAATGTAAGAAGTTCAATCAGTGGATTCTTCTCCAATTTTTGTTTTTCCTTAAGAAATTTCCAGCACAAGCCCTTAATACTGATGAATGCCTACTTGATGATTTTGAATACGCAGATCAAGAAATTTTGGGGCTGAATGTGGAAAATAGGTAGATTTCTATTTAAGCTATTAAAACATTTTGATTTGCTAATAACTGTCATATGATTGAATGAATCTGCACCAAGTATGGCAGATAATCACAAATTATATTAACTTTATCGTCCTCTGAGACTTTTTTAGCTGCAACTTAACTCCCACTCCTGTCAATCTTACCAATGTGAAATGTGTATTCAGACATGCAATATCACATTACACAACCTGTAATGTCATAAATTACTTTATAATGATTACACAGGAATGGAATCCAAATATTTTAGAAGACAGAAATGCAATACCTAAAGTACTATCAACATTGGTCCTTAAGGGGGATGGCATACCACACAATAAACTCTAATACCCACAACAGCAAACAAACAAATCCAGTCCAAATATCTGACACTTTCAAGTGTAACACCACAATACAATAGGAGTTATTATAGTGGCAGCATGATATAATGTACTATTACACCTCCAGACTATAGCAAAAAAACTGATCAACTATGCCCTGAGAGTCAGGCACACAAAATAAATATTACACACACAAACAAATGTCACAATTACCATTTCAGTTTAGTGCCACTCAAGCAATTTAGCTACATAATTATACAAATGTTTACACACTCCTTAAGATATTGACGTATTCACAACTCATTACTACCTTTCACAATTGATGAATGGTGGGAGTTGAGCTTATATTAGTACCACATGGGTTGGTGATTAGGTTACGATAGTAAGTTAACTTGTTAACTTCATGCCTTTCGATGTTAAGTTCTGAAACAATATAAATATCTGAGTATAGTTAACTTCCTGATAACTATAGTTTTTTCAGGAAGCACATACAAGCATATAGTAAGAATCCTGTGAAGATGGCATCATCCTAGCCGGGGGTGGGGGCGGGTATATTGTCAGCTATCATATTGAATATGCAACACTGCAAGTTGCCACATTGCTCTTGATGTTTCCACACATCTACATCTCAAGTGTTGAGGGTCTGCCAAAGATGACCTAGCTAAGACCAAGCTCGCAAACTAACATTCGAACCTATACTAGTAACCAACTAAAAAACATATCAAGCACACTCAGGGACTTTCAAACCTGTCCCTGTTTCACTTTAGATATCTTATCTGCCCAAATAATTGTCACATGTCCGAGATGTCCACTCAAACCCACTCCCAACAAAACTCCTTCTGCCTCCAACATCCACCGGACATCCACCAAACACAGAACTATTTGCGCAGCCCTTATCAACGCGCGCTCCCTTCCCAAACATAAGTACGAAATACTCACTCTCCTTGAAAACAATAAACTAAATCTCCTATTCATAACAGAGACCTGGGGTGATCCTTCCTCCGGACCGGACTTTGCAACAGCTACCCCTGAGGATTTCTGCGTCAGGAGATTAGATAGAAACAACAAAAAAGGCGGTGGATTAGCATTAATTCATCGAAACAATTACACAGTTAGAACAGAAACAATTCCGACAAAAAATTGTGAAGCCTTTTCCTTTACCATCTCACTGACTAATTCCTATACATTTAAAGGTATCCTACTATATCGCCCACCTGGATCGCGAGCAGAATTCCTTTCATCATTAGGCCTCCTAGCCGAACCATCAGCAGGAGAAACCAATTATACCATCTTAGGCGACTTCAACTTCCATCTTGAGGCCAATAATGATGATGACACCTCAGCCTTACTATCAGAATTCGACTCAATAGGACTCTCACAATTAGTCACCACCCCCACTCATTTGGCTGGACACACACTCGACGGACTATTCACTAATAATAAACACATCTCTTTAACACACGTTCTCCCTTTATCCTGGACCGACCATTCTGCGGTCTTTTTTAATATTAACATCGAACGCAGCATCCACAACAACATCAGTACCTCCCATCCCACGCAGTTCAAAGCTTGGGGTAGCATCTCCCCTGAAGACCTAAAACTGCACCTGCTGTCCACCCATCAAAACCTACCGGAAAACTCAGAACAGGCAGCCTTGCACTACACACAATGGCTCCACTCCGCCATTAACACTCTGGTACCACTAAAAAACACCTCTAAAAACAGAAAGACCCCTTCCGCTCCCTGGTTCTCGGAAGCACTAAGGCTAGAAAAACAGAAATGCAGGAACTCTGCACGTCATTGGCGCCGAAATTACGACAGTACTATGAAAACACGGTATAATGAAGCATTGTCCAAATATAAACATCTTCTAATCGCAGAAAAAAGTAAATATTACCTAAATCAAATTGAAACAGCGCAGGACTCTGTGAAACAGCTATTCAAGGTAGTCACTAAGCTCTCAGGACCAGACACTAGCTCTCCTATACCCCCACACAACATTTCTGTGACTCTCTCACTACGTTCTTTCAAGAAAAAGTCACCGACATCTATTCTAACTTCTCAACCCTCTCCTCGACAAATATCCAAAGCATCACCATCAATGAAGACTCACACCCCACTGACATCTCACCATCACACATCTCTAATCATGCCTCGTTTTTAGAATTCAATCAGGTCACAACAGAACACATCACTGACCTCATATCCACCACTAAATCCGGTTCCCCCAATGACCCATGCCCCCCCACCAGAATAAAACGTATACCGGAGATCAAAGGTCCCGAACTAGCAAACATCTGCAATTTAATGTTCACAACAGGAATACACCCTTCCATCTGGAAAGAAACCATTATCAAACCTCGACTCAAAAAACTTAATCTTAACCCTACAGAGACTAAGAATTATAGACCTATTGCAGGCCTCCCCCTCCCTGCAAAGATCATCGAAAAAGTGATGAATACCCAGCTAGCCAGCTATATTGAAAATAACAACCTCTTAGATGACACCCAATATGGCTTCAGCAAGAGCCACAGCACTGAAACTGCCCTTATCAAAACATCCGACGAAATCAGGATGATTCTTGATAAGGGAGGTGCCGCGGTCCTGGTGCTGCTGGATCTCTCGGCGGCATTTGACACGGTCGACCACTCCACCTTACTCGACCGTGTCACAGCCATAGGTATTAAAGACAAAGCAAAGGCCCTTCTGACATCCTTCCTGTCCAACCGAACACAACGTGTAAGGTTCGGCAATTTTAACTCTCCTTCCTTCTCACTGCCATGCGGGGTCCCTCAGGGATCCTCGCTAAGCCCGACCCTGTTTAATATATATGTGTCAAACCTGGCTAAAATCATCAAATCCCACAACCTGCGTCTGACGTCCTACGCCGACGACACTCAGATAGTGTTGGAGATCCATAATAATGGCAAGTCAGTCTCGGATAACTTCAAAGAAGGAATGTGTGCCATCAGTACTTGGATGGCACACAATTGCTTAAAGCTGAACTCCGAAAAAACGGAGGTGATAATCTTCGGAAAGCTCTCCCCCAGCTGGTCCCCTTCCTGGTGACCTGCAGAGTTGGGCCCACCTCCACCTCCTGTCTCTAAGGTCAGAAATCTGGGAGTCATGTTTGATGACAAACTTTCTTTCAAACATCATGCCAACTCGGTCGTCTTATCATCCTTTTTTACCATCAGGATGGTAAAGAAACTCCTGCCCTACCTTCCTCTTAACGCAGGCAAGACTCTCATTAGTACACTTGTCATGTCTAAGATAGACTATTGTAATGGCTTACTAGTTAATGCCCAGGAAGGTGTCCTACACAAATTGCAGATGGTGCAAAACGCAGCAGCAAGAATTCTCACAGGCACCCCTAAGTTCAAACCTATCTCCAAGGAGCTCCGACAGTTACACTGGTTGCCCATCAAATGTAGAACAAAGTTCAAGGCCCTCTGCATCGCCTACAAGGCTATCCACAATACAGGACCTACATTTCTCAAACAAAGTCTATGCCCCTATAGACCTACAAGATCCTTACGATCTTCAGCAGCTTATCTGCTGACTGTACCCAGAACCAAAAAGACCACCTGGGGTGACAGAAGATTCACTGTCGCCACCGCCAAACTCTGGAACACACTCCCTCTACATCTCAAAATCATACCTACATTGCTATCCTTCCGTAAACAATTAAAAACCTGGTTATTCAATCAATAAACCTCCTCCCCTTCTCCCTCTCAACTCAGCTGTCCTCAGCGCCGAGACACTTAAGGGTATTTGCGCGCTCAATAAATTGCCTAAAATAAAAAAAATAAAAAATGACAGGTCATTTGCATAAGTCTGAGGCTAATATTGACGAGTGTGCACTTGATGCAACCACTTTAGATTGGGACAAAATGATTCAAACTCATACAGAACAATTTCATTCCATCTAGAGCCTCAAGGCCAGAAGAAGTCTTTATCCTTCCTTGAACCATTTCATTATTCCTCTTCTAAATGCTTTCCCACTAACCCAGAACTGTTGACAAGGTTGTTGGGATTCATCTACTGGGTAAACATGGTCGTTAGCTTAGACTAGAGATGCATACTGATGAAATAATTCTCTGTGTGCTGCTTATTGCCCAAAAGGAGCAGTTACCTCCATCTTGGATAAGTTGCCGCTCCGTGCAGATAAAAATGTCACTGCGGCCACGGTCGCTTTTGGATCTGTCGGACGTATTTGACACCATTGACCATCACATTTTACTCTCCTGCTTGGCTACTTTTGGTATTTCAGGGAAGGTATTGTGCTTGTTCCAGAAGTTTGTCAGCCTGTTACATCTAGGTCAAGCTAGACCCATTTTTATCTAAACCAAAAATGCTGACATGTGGCGTACCTCAGGACTCTGTATTATCCCCTCTTGCTTTTAATTTGTATATGATCCCTCTTGCCCACCAAGTCCAGACTTTTGGTTTCTCTGCTCACCTTCACGCTGATGATGGACAAATCCTTCTGTCAGTTGAAGGGGACCTCAACATTACTGCTTCTGCTCTCTGCAGCTGGATGGTGGGAATCCAGACTTGGATGTCAGCAAAACAGCTGAAACTAATTTGCAAAAAGACTGAGGCTCTTGCTCATTTCCACCAATGTTTTGTTGGGGACCCGCCAGTTTCACCGGACACCCCAGTGCTGACATCTACTCCGGCCCCGGTGAGGAGGAATCTTGGAGTCAAATTCGATCAGCATTTGACTCTGGAAGCTCAGGTTACTGCAGTTGTTAAGTCCTGTCTTTTTTATCTGCAAGTTCTGAAATTAAATCTTTCTCTGTTCTCTCTACAACATAAGGTCCAGATTATAAATGCGTTCATTTCTGCCAAGCTTGAATTTTGCAATGCCATATTTTGCTCCTCCAACTTTAAATAAACTGCAGCCCATCTTAAAGGCTTCGGCTAAAATGACTTTGTACGTGAGTAAGTTTGACTCAGCCTCTGCTGTTTGAGTAAGCTTCACTGGTTTACTTTTCTGCAAAGGGTAAAACTTAAATCCTTACGTTTGATCCCTAAATCTTTGTATGATACATGTTCCAGTCCTCCTTCTGGCAGGTTTACCCACTACAAGTCTGGGCGCTCACTTAGGTCTGCCTCTCGGTCTCTGTTAACTGTGCCTAAGCCTAGTCTTCCTACCCTGGACGGCCGAGCCTTTGCAGGGGCAGCATCTAGGCTCAGAAATGAGCTGCCCTTACAGATTAGATCAGTCTTACCTTCTGAAGTGTAGGAATGCCATGAAACCCCTCTCCATCTGCGTATCTCCGACCTGTGGTTTATTCTTTTATGAGTTTGTATATCCTGTAACTGTTCATCTAGCGCCAAGAGAGAATGTGGCCTAACGGCTAGGGTGGTCGACCTCGGAGCTGTGGGACAGGGTTCGGGGCTCGGCAGGGACGCTCAACGTGCTGTGATTCTGGGCAAACCCCTTAATCACCCCGTGCCTGACAAAAATGAATTTGTCAGTCTGTAACGTAAATGGGGCTCATGTGAAGCACTCTGATACCTTCGGGTCTAGTTTGCTATGTGAAACTCCTGGTGTTGTTGAGCTTTATCGATATAAAGTGAAATGAAAAGGCTGCTCATTCCGCTCATATACGACTAAGGTAGACCACCATGTTGTGTCTGTTAGAGAAACCTGACTGTGTTGTGACACCCTCTAGCTCATTATAATCATGTGATAGTGATGCCATCCTTAAAACCAATTTAGAGACAATGTAAGGGAATCCCTAATTCTTAAAAACATAGTAAAACCAACGAATTATCGATGTCACTATTCTCCTTCATTGTACCAGTGACCAATGCCATGATTGACAGGCACGTGCAATATGTTGCTTTCACCTGGGCAATCACCTTTTAAAGATGGCTTCAGTGTAAACAAAATGGCCTATGCAAGTTTCTGCTGTTCCAAGCAATGCACCTCATGTTGCTAAACAATACACCTCCAGTTTGGCAGTGGAAGCATTTCCTAGGAGGCAGACACTTTATCCTAATAGCCAATAGCATGACAGTGAGACAGACATACTGCCCTGGCTTGATCCGAGATGTGATTAGCACTTTTTCAAAGCAATAGCCCAAGAGGGCTGAACCGAAGCGATAAATGGATGAAGGTAGCCGACAGGCAGCTCTTTTGTTTTTTTCCAAAACTAAAGGTCTGCGCTATACTAGACCTAAACAAAACATATATGGGGCATATCAACAACGAGGCGATAGACAATTATCGCCGCTTTAGCGTCCGTTTTCGGACGGAAAGCGGCGATAATTCTATCGCCTAATCAGCAAGGTCACGCTATCACGTGAATCCCTGCACTATCGCCCTTTCCCCCAACGCCCATCCTTGCATCTCTAATGAGATGCAAAGTGGCGTTACTGGGCGTACCCCAGATGGGCTACGTTGTAAATATCGCCGATGTGCACATCGCGATATTTACAAGGCAGCCCACAGGATTATAGCAGACGTTAGATTTTGGCGAAACGGCCGTTTTCGCCAAAATCTAACGTCTGCTATAATCCCGATTTACCTATGTTAGCCATAGGAGGTGGATTCTGCTGATACGACCCTGTGGGTCGTATCAGCAAGATATCGCCCTTTTGCAGGGAACATCGCTGGAAAACCAGCGATGTTCCCTGCAAAAGAGCGATAACATCGCTATCTCTGGTATTTTTATCGCCCTGGAGTAACACGTTGTTAATAACGCGCTACCAGGGCGATAAATGCCAGAGATAGCCAGCGATAATATAATTATCGCTACGCACGGCCAGCGATAATTATCGCTGGCCGTTGTTAATATGCCCCATATGAGATTAGCTTGTACCTACATCCTAACAGCTGCTATCCATTTTTGCTCTTGAAAACTCCTTCTCATTCCCTACATATGTGTGGGTATTTCAGAGTGGCCTGGATGGAGGCACCAGTGTGAAGAGTCAGTGGGAGAGAGAAGAGACAGAGGGAATGGGCTGTAAGAGGGTGAGAGGGCACAGAGACAGATGGACATTATGATGACAGAGAAGGAATGTAGAGATGGGCAGGCAGTGGGTAAAAGGATACATCTGGAGAAAGGACATTGGTGAGCAGGGGAACTGAATACATGGCTGATTCAGGTAGCGGAGCATACTGTGAAAACATATGAGTACAGGCTGGATTTGGCGGGATAGGTGACTGAACGGATTATGCTGCCCTTCAACTGCTTCTGAACTCTGCATGGAATAGATTGCTTTAGTAGATTGAAATATATGGGCCTTTTATCGGTATTCAAAGTACTGTAATCTTAGTTAGAGGCTGAACATTAGGTCTATTGGTAGAAGTAAACTTCAGTTCTTTATATAACTTTTATTGTTCAGCTCAGAGGTGGAGACTCATGGGTAGGACATTCCAAATGATTGAACTTTGAATGTAAATAGCTCTCTCCACAAAATATTTATCATTCAGGGAGATCACACGTAGGATCCTGGTAGGTTGCTGGTGTGACACACATTTTGTTATGTAGCCTGGTCTTCAGCTATGCAAGGCTGCTTGTACACAGCAGAACATTTTAATTTAATGATCTGGTTCACCAGGGCCACTGCAATATGCAATGTGGTTGTACTCAATTCAGGAAGGACCTCAAGCTGACTCTTCGAATGATCCTCCACCCAGTCTGACCAGCAGCCCCCTCCCCCAGTGCCTTGAGACCCTTATGGGTGAGTAGCCGTGCGATACAGATCTCTGATTGATTGGTTGATTGATGTGTGTAGGTACGCTTGCGTCTGAGGATGAGGCAGTCAGCGTAGTTATATGCTCCTTGGAGTAGAGCTATATTCCTAATAGGAAGGCCACCATACACGCCATTAAAGTGGTTAAGCAGAGGTCCAATCCTGGAGTTAGTCCAATCATGTGAGACAGCAATAGTGGCAGCAGGGTTCTGAGGAGGAGGAAGAGGAGGAGGAGGTAATAGGCATTTTTAGCAACAGTGATAATATATAACACACATGGCGCCTAGTAACAAAAATGAAAACCTAGATTCCAACCTATATGAACCCACTTATTGAAGATTTTTCATGAGCTCGGGACAATCATACAGGCGAGAGAGAGTTGACTCATTTCCCAAACTAAATTGGGTATATATTTGTACTGGTTTATTCCCACATTTGGAGTAGCTTAACAATTTTTGGAAAATTCACCAACGATTCCTGAAGTATTCACTGGAAGTGGAACTCTTGCAATATTTCGGCAGTACTCCTGAAAAAAGTTGGTGCATTTTACATACTATAATTCAGAGGTGTAAGTCTCTGAAGTTCCCACGGTGGGAGTAAGTTAGAAGAATTGTGAATACCTGCAAACAAGGCCTGGAAAGCCCACTTGCCATGACTTGTAGTAGAATTACTTACAAGAAACCCTTTGTATCAGTCAGCCTTTTAATGAGAGTAAAACCACCTTTTGTGTATTTTAATAGCGAATTTACACTTGTGAAAAAGAGCTCGTTGCAGATTTATGAATAAGGCTTGAGGTGTCTAACCAACACAGCAAAAAGACCACCAATTTAATGTGTTAAGGCACAGACAATTGTGTCTTTATGAAATATGTGATGCAGACCATAACCAGCTTAAGAGGGCCAACTTCATACAAAAGCAGTACATGAATTTGCATATCTTTGATTATACATGTGGCACCACTGTTGTAGCTCTCAGAGTCGATGACAGTAGTGGGGAGTGCTAGGTTGAATTCAGATGGATCAGTGTCCTTCAAGACAGCTTACAGGAGATGTTTGTGGCCGTAGAGGGGAAATATGCCACTTTGAATGTGGTGGATATAGTTAAACTGGTGAAAATCGATTTGGCCTGTTGCAAAAGTTTTCCTTTCTCAAAATTCTGTCATCATTAAGTGAAATCACATGAACGTTTGCAAAAACTGACTTGCTTGCTTCTCATGAGAATTGAATGCAAGGGCATACCTTAGACTTGAAGATCTCCAAGACCCTGAAAGACATTACGTGCATACACGTCCAAATTTTGAAACTTTTGCACCCACAAACTCCTGAAATTTCACATATGTGCAGTGGCAAATTTGTGAATTTAATATATATTGTACATGTGGAAGGAAGATTACCAGTTCCTAATGTTTGAGCGGTGTAAAGCATGTGTTCATCAGAAAAAAACACGTAAGCAGTTATTCAGATCCAGGAGAAAATATCAAGTGAAATCCACAGACACCACTAATGAGATTAATGAAGTAGTATCAAGTCAAAATCCATAGTGTATTTCATTATTGGGGGATTTATTTAGACTGATGCGAGTGCAAAAATGGGTGAAAACACTTATGCTCAATTACGAGTCTGGCGGTCCGAGGACCGGCAGGCTCGTGGACGCGTGGTGGTCCAGCCACTGCTGCACCAACTGTCCGACCGCCCCATTATGACTTGAGCAGTCCTGAGACAGCAGCTGCTGCCAGTTAACCACTGTTCCCTGGCAGTGTTGTGGCGGTCAGAGGCCACAATATGCTTGGCGGGACGCGGTGCTATGGAGTTTTTTACTCCATGAACACTGTGGCAGAGAGGAAATAAAGGGGGTGTTCCTGGGCCTCCTGTGCCTTCTCCGCATGTGGATGCACACAGGGGGCATAACACGTGCCCCCCTCCCTGTGTGCATGCACACCAGTTCCAGCACGGCATGGACTTTTGAGTCTTTTAAAAAGGCACTGCCACTGGACCACCACACTGCCCGCCAGACCACTTTTAAGTTGTAATCTGGCGGGCGGGCAGTGGCGCCTCTTGGCAGTGCGGGGGCACGGCGGTGGCATGCTGCTCGCCCTCACACCACCAAATGTCATAATCGGGCCCTTTATGTACCTGTTTTAACAGTAGTGTTTATCAAGAGATAAGTGTAAGAGCTGATACCATTCAATTACAAAGGTTCTTTTAGCTAGTGGTAACTGCATGTGCAAAATGGGTAAATAACCATGTGCATTAGTCATTGGTGATTTTTTAGGCCCCAATATCGTCATTGTCTGCAATATCTCACTCAATACCAGGCACAATTTTTAAAAAAAATGTTCGCCTGTTTTTAGAACTGGGCCTTGAAAGTAGATGTTTATGTTACATGATACTAACAGGAGCCACTAAAAAACGTTAGTAACTGACCAACTGAAAATTCCATCTCTTAGTTAGGGAGGGCATGAACTGTGTAAGACTGTCCTGCCAATTCCATGCAGCCTGCACCTACGGCATAGAAGTATGCTGTGATCCACTGCATGGAACCACACAAGGGGCTTGAGGAGCATACGTTGGCCAATGTCCATTGCTCAAGGCAAGGTCAGGTGTGAGGACCTGTGCTCAGTTAAAGGTGCTATGTATGAAGACATGTGCCCATTTCTGAAAGCTGCAACTCTAAAAGACTGGAGGGAGAGATGGGAGGAGATAACAAAATGGCACCTAGTTTGCCTGTAAATCCTTTAATGAGAGGTTTTAGAATAAGATCAGGTAAAGAAGTAAAGGAGCGGATGGGAGAGGCCCAGGGAGGTCTGTGTTTGACCCTATCTTTATTGAGGTCAATCATCTTAAACTGCTCACAGTATTGCTGTTTTATCACTCATCATGGCTTATGGACAGGGTGTGAGGGACCCCACAGCCCCAGATCTGTTTGGAGTCTGTGTGGAAGGAAAACCTTGCATACTGCACGAGCCAAAATGCAAGAAAACATTGGGGGATATTCTCAAGAACGTGTGTTAACTATCGCCAAATTCGCTTAACGCAACTTCTCACATTGCAGTCCATCGCGGGAAAATAACACTGTGTTAACGCAGTATTCTCAACCCGGCGGCACCATGCGATAGTCTCACGATAACGCGACAAATACCCGCGTTAAAATTAACGCAACGCCCAAAAAATGCAAAACACGAACGCCAAAAAAGTTGCGATGTCCCAAATCGCGAAACAAAAATCAGCGATAACCAGCGACAGGCCTGCGATTCCCACGCGACATGCGGGAAAATGCACTATAAAAGCAGAGAGAAAAAAATGTAACTGCGTAGCACTATGGACGCACCTGGACCGAGTGCAGAGGACAACACGAACCCCACAAGCCCCACAGATGACCAGCCAGGAACCCCGGGGAAGGGCAAGGAGAAGAGGAAGAGGAAGATGGGGTTCAGTCCACAGGAAAACCGGATCATCGTCACGGAGGTGACAGAACACTACCAACAACTGTTCGTCACCTCCACTGTGTCATCGGCAACACAAACGGAAATATGGCAGCACATCGTGACCAACGTGAATACAGTCGGAGTGTCGAGGAGGACAATGGAAAAGGTCAAGAGGTGCTGGAATGATGTGAAGGGCAAAACCAAGAAGAAACTTGATGCCAACATGAAAGCAGCAACGCAGATTGGAGGTGGGGGACCAGCGGCACACTAGGAGCTGGATGACATTGAGAAAATGGTGGCCACAGTCATCAGTCGGGATACGGTGCCAGGAGTCGGGGATCGGGACACTGCTCAACATGACCAGACACAACATCAACAGGGTCAGTACCGACCAGGGACTGGGGGACGGGGGGAGATGTGCACAATGGCACAGATGCACAATTAATTAGAGCACACTGCACACCCACAATGACTCTGGATCATGTCCCTGATCCCCGTGCCACACTGCAGCACACATACAGAAACTCAGGGAATGTGTGTTGAAATGAATTTATTTGCACATGCCGTGCCTGTGGTCATTTTGTACTGTCTCATGATTGCTAAGGACTGTCACAATGTGACGTCCTCATGTAAAGAAATTGTCAATGATGTTGTTCCTACGGGCTATTCCTGCTGCAGCTGCAGTGGGGTGTGGTCCACCTGCCTCATCTTCCTCATCATCGTCCAGTGCATCTGGCCCTTGTAACCATGGGGCATTGGTGCGTACACATATGTTGTGCAACACACAACATGCAACGATCATCTTGCACACGATGTCTGGGCTGTACAGGAGCCCCCCACCTGTGATGTCCAGGCACCTGAAACGTGACTTCAGCACGCCAAATGTGTGTTCCACGATGCCCCTGGTGCGTTTGTGGGCCCAATTGTACTGCCTCTGGGCCTGTGTGTTCGGGGCTCGGAGGGGTGTCATCATCCAAGGGCAGAGTGCATATCCTTGATCACCTGTGACAGTGCAGAGAGACATGAGTCAATAGTTGGTTCTGCATGATGTGTTGGCAGGCTCACTAGTTGATTGGAGTGTGATATGTGTGTCATAGTGATTCCTGTTTGACATGTACTGCTTGTAGCAAATGAGCGCCATCAATGTGTATTACGTAGCCTCACTGCTGCTCCTCCCTCCCCCCGAGCCTAATTACTTGTGTGCGCTGCGCGGTTGCATCACTTGCACTCCTACGGCACACCATTGTCATGCCTGTCTGCACATGTCCACAAGCCTGACAACGACACTGTGATGTTGTGCGTTGAAGGTGGGTGGCCACGTGTGTGTAGGCCTATGGTAAGGATAGGGCAGACACAGATGTAGAGTTCATGGCTGGCTGAACTTGTGATGCGGTCGAGGTAAGACCTTTGGCTTATGCTGCGGCAATAGCGATACACACACAACAGTTGGCATGTATGATCTCGGACCCCGAGCGGGCTTGCGCTCATTCATTTATCCCTGCGGCCGAGCCCGCACTCCGGGGGCATGTTACATTGCAACTTTGTCCATTGCGGGACGTGTGGCGCCGACACTACAACAGAGACACACGCATTAGGTACTTCATTGGCAAGCCCAACACTTAACCATGCCCAGAGCCCCGGGGTGATCATCCACACCCCTACGCTGGACTGTCATACGCCAGCCCACTCCGGCAACGCCTACAGGGGGGGTACGACACAGCTACATGTCCCAGGTCTCACCCACTGCCTGAGGTGATATGGTTGCGTCCGCTGTACACAGCACAATGCAATGTGGTAGGGCCCGGGGCCCTCATGCATACACAATGACCACACGGACACACTTAGATAGTCTGTGGAACTGGCTACGGGCACGTGCGCCCGGCCCCTTTTATTGCCAGGGTCACATGTCCAGTGACGCCTCTGCTGGATGGGTGTGGGGTGAGTGTGAGCCACCCCTCAAGGAGTGGTTGTTGCTGGCAACAACTACAACAGTGATCAGACAATCATAAGTTCACAGTTCAAACAGCAAGGGTCCATGACTTGAGCTGCACGGAGTTAGTGGCCCCGGATGCACAGCGACCGGCACATGGAACACCGCCACGGGACGGTGATTACCGTTGCACTGAGGTAGGGCCACGAGAGCTGAGCGGGTCCTCGTCGATGTCCAAGGTGAAGGTCGTGGAGGGTTTTGGGGAACAGTGGAAGGTGATCTTCCAGGGCATGATACAGAGGGCAGTACCAAGCAGACCCAGGCAATATGGAGGAGATGAATGCTACAGACTCATTTTTGACACCAAGTCATTATCAGCTACATGATGATGAAGGCAACCCCCAGGCCATAGACTCAGACGCCACCAAAGTTCAACCAGAGAGTGTCCATGAATTTCGGGGCACGGAGTCAGTGGCACCAGAGCTGAAAGGGGATGCAGTCTGCGATGAGGCCTGTACAATGGTATAAACTCTGCCATAAATAAATCAAGACTCAGTTCCAAATGTGTGACCTACTTGACCGTAGTGTAGGCCGGAGGCCGCGGTCAGCAGGAGCCCCCAGCCACGTGTCCTTGGCTTGTGATGCACAGAGTTAGTGTCACCAGAGCAGTTGTTGGTAGTGTTCGGTCACCTCCGTAACGAGGATCCTTTTTTCATCCGGACTGAACCGCGTCTTCCTCTTACTCCTCTCCTTGCGTACAATGATATGGACTCTGCCATTGAACAATCAAGACTCAGTTCCAAATGTGTGACCTACTTGACGCAGGGTAGGCCGGAGACAGCGGTCAGCACGGGCCAACCGCTGTTCAGGCAGCTCCTCCTGGTACTCTCACACACGATGTTGGAATGCCATGTGGCGATGATTTGTGGTTGACGGAGGTAGAAGCACCAGAGCTGAGCGTGTGTGCAGCCTGCGACGATGCCGTGCCCTGCCTGGTCTGGACTGGATTGGATTGGTGTGAGGCCTGCTGGACCGCAGTGTAGGCAGTACACAGGTGACCCCGCGGTGCTGGGCCGCAGTGTAGGCCGAAGGCAGTAGTCAGCAAGGGCCCACAGACACGTGTCGTTGGAATGCTATGCACAGAGTTGGTGGCACCACATCGAAGGGAGTACGGTGATATAAAATCTGCCATAAACATATGTACTCTGCCATTGTATAATCAAGACTCAGTTCCAAATGTGTGACCTACTGGACCGCAGTGTAGGCTGGAGGCAGCGGTGGAGTACGTCAATGAGAAAGGAGTACTGGGGCCTGTGTCACGGAGGCCGTGATGGTCTGAGGAGGCTGCCATGGTCGCAGGCCTCGGGCTTGGAGCTTGCACCTGCACGTGGTGGGCCCTCTTTGACACACGCCGCTGTCAGCAGGTGAGCAGTGATGCCTGGGTGCACTGGGGTGGGCAAGACGGGTCTTGGGACCAGCGGCCTGGGCTGCAGCAGGCGCACAGGATCGCAGGCATCGCCGCTCATGGTGTCGGCCTCGTGGCGGGGTGAGGGGCACCGCCCTGGCAGACACGTTGGCCATTCCGGAAGAGAACCACGCCCAGAGTAACAGGCTTTTTATTCACACCCCTACGCTGGCCTGGTGTACGCCGGGCAAGCCCACTCCGCTCACGCTTACAGGGGGACGTAACAAGCTACATTTCCGCATTCTTCCCCACTGGCTGCGGTAACATGGTTGCGTCCACTGTCCAGTACACTGCAGACACCAGCAGTGTATGTCGACATGGAAATGTCTGTGGTCTGCATACTCAAGTCTGTCCAGCACATCCACGCCACACTTGGCGTTGTGTACATTCACATTCATGGGTCACTTGCCTCCTTCGCACATGCCTGGTTCCCACCTCTCCCCACATTCTGCTATTGTGTGGCTGAGGTGCCATGCCGTTGATGGCTTGTGTACATGGCTAGCCCACGCTGCCACAGTAAGTTGTGTTGTCGTGTCTGGAATGTGGGGATGTTGGTTGTCATGTTGTATGTGAGTTTGTGATGTGTGCATTCCCAGAGTTGTGAGTTGTATGTTGGTGGAGTTGAGGTGTGTGGTGTGTTCAGTTGTTACTTACCGACGAGCAGTGCATTTCCATAGGTGCCATCCTGAAAGCGCTGGTTGATGATGGACTGTCGGAAGATGAAGGAATCATGCACACTGCCTGGGTAGTTGGCGACGACATTGGTGAAGAGTCTCCGGTGGTCCACTATTGCCTGCACATTGATGAAATGCATGTGTTTCCTGTTGCGGTAATTGTGTGCAGCGGCGGCAGGGGGCACGAGGAGTACATGTGTGCAGTCGATTGCCCCCAACATGTGCGGGAAGCCAGCTATGGCGTAGAAGCCTTGCTTGATCTCCAGCTGTTCCTGCGCAGTGTGTGGGAAGTAAAGTTGCTGGGGTACCAAGCTGATGATGGCATCCAAGACAGGTGTGAGGAACTTTGACAGGGCTGGCTGTGAGACTCCTCCGACTATTACTGAAGAAAGTGGGGCGGGTTAACACCCCACTCCGGACGCACAGCGTTTGAGTGCATAACAAATATGCCAAAAAGTTACTTGAGTTCATCACAAATGTTTATTACTGTTTAACGCTTCCATATATACGCTGTTAATAGTTTATAGGTCACACATTGGACACGCTATGTTCACATAAACTCCTTAATGCTATAGATATGCCATAACGCGCTTTGTTCCATAGCATTGATTGCTACATAGATACTCCTCGATAGCATCGTTTCCGTCACCCAATGCATTTCGTGCCTTTCCTGGCACTTCGTCAGGGGTTCTCTACAATTTTAAAACATGACTGTTAGGTTATATCTCAAGTTCACTTTCATTTACCAAATTACACAACCAATACCTTTCATGTCAAATAAACATGCTTATAGTTTAAGCTCACCCCGTCATCAACGTTTTTGCCCGCAGAATTCGTAATGATAAATATTACTTAACAAATGCCCCGTCCTTCATTACGCGCTCTTTTCCCGCCGTTCCCCAACTCAACTCTCTTGCCATTATGACAACCATCTTATCTATCCCTAGTGTCACTCCCTTCAAAATCAATTACACATACCCGTGCCTCGAGTGTTCCGATAACAGCTCCCTCTCATTTTCAAGCACGTACTGAATGTTATCCTCCCTACTTCCTCCAATTATAAACACCTGTATCATGTTCCCGCCTCCTCATATCTTTACCAGATCACACCCCTTCAGTAGTCCAACTGCAAAGCCCATAATGCACTATTGCTGTTCTTAAACAACTAATGTGGAACATTGTTATTCCCGTAAATTTTGCCATCGGAAGATTTTCACATTATTTAATTTCTCCACTCCTATTATTACACTATCCTTGTCTAATGTGTTAACCACCCACTCTTATTTCATTCTCCTCCGACTATGGCAGTGGTTGGTTGGAAGGTCCCAGAGGCCAACAGGTGCAGCACGGCCAGCAGCTTTGTCTGCGGAGGGATGTTGATTCTCCGCTGTGTTGGTACCGTCTGCCTGTGGGCAATGAGGGTCAGGATGCGGAGGATGGTTGTCCTTTTGAGCCTGTAGTGGGCAATGACTTCCTCTGGTGTTAAGTCTCCAAGGCTGGTGCGTTTTCAGAAGGTCCGGTGTCTTTGTCTGCGCTGCCTCTGTGGTAGTCCGGGGGGGGTCCTGGGGTGTGGGGGGGGGGTCCTGGCAGTGGTGGCGGTGGGTGTTGTGGCCCTCTTGGGGCTCCGAGCTGCGTGATCAGTAGCTCCATGGCATCTGTTGTTCTTCTGGTGTGGCTGTGGGCTGGGCTCCCTTTTATGGTGCAGGTTGTCGTCCAACTTAGCACCAGGTAGGAGCAGGTGTTAAATCCATGCTGCTAACGCGCCTTATCGCATGTTTTTGAATCTTATCGTCGATCTGGCTGGTCGTTGAGAATGTTGCGGAGTGGTGTTTTTGCGGGTTTTTGCACGGGAACGCCTACTCTGCATCTCATTAGCATTAGTTGCCGGTGTCATCCGTGGCGATGTTTTTTGCGGCTGCTATCGCGGGTAAACTGGTGATATCAGCTGTTAGCACTTGCTTGTGAATGGTGCGATGAATTTATCGCCACTTTGGCTGCGATAAAGTGCTGCTAACTCGGAGATGAGACCTTGAGAATATGCCCCATTGCCTTTTCTGCTGATGTTATTAGCACAGAGCTGAGACTCTTGGTGAGGTGCCTGTGTGGATTTGCTAATCATTCAATTATCATGTAATTTATTCCAGGGAGAGCTTCACTGTCAATCACCACTGTAAACACAATATAAATACAACTGCTGCACAGCTCCATGAGAACCCAAGACCTGTGGACAGGTGCAGACAGGTCATTAACAGAAGGTAAATCTGCGCCTTGGACTGGTGCGGACAGGTCATTGACAGAAGGTAAATCTGCTCCTTGGACTGGTGCAGACAGGTCATTGACAGAAGGTAAGTCTGTGCTTTGGACTGATGCAGACGGGTCATTGACAGAAGGTAAGTCTGTGCCTTAGACTGGTGCAGACGGGTCATTGACAGAAGGTAAGTCTGTTCCTTGGACTGGTGCAGACAGGTCATTGACAGAAGGTAATTCTTTGCCTAGGACCTGTGCAGACGGGTCATTAACGGAGGGTAAGTCTGTGCCTTAGACTGGTGCAGACGGGTCATTGACAGAAGGTAAGTCTGTTCCTTAGACTGGTGCAGACGGGTCATTGACAGAAGGTAAGTCTTTGCCTTAAACAGGTGCAGACGGGTCATTGACAGAAGGTAAGTCTGTACTTTGGACTGATGCAGACGGGTCATTGACAGAAGGTAAGTCTGTTCCTTGGACTGGTGCAGACGGGTCATTGACAGGAGGTAAGTCTTTGCCTTGGACCTGTACAGACGGGTCATTGACAGAGGGTAAGTCTGTGCCTTAGACTGGTGCAGAAGTGTCATTGACAGAAGGTAAGTCTGTTCCTTGGACCTGTGCAGACGGGTCATTGATAGAAGGCAAGTCTGTGTGTTATGACAGAGGGCCTGATGACGAGGTTGGGGACATGCTTACTCCATCACAAATGTGACCGCTATCCTGTCAGCAGAATTACAGTGCAAACACAAGGAGATGATGGACGGAGCGCTGAAACTTTTCAGACACTCACCCCCGTCACAGATCTGGGTTGAATCCATCATCGTTCTTTAGCTCACTTCGCCACCCCAGTTCTGAATTACAATTCCATTACATCCTATGGAACTTGTAATATGGTGGATGGCATATCCACCACGTTTGTGACGGAGTATCCCATCCTCCAAATTCGTAATCAGGCCCAGAGTTGGTCTGTTTCTGAGGTGTGGACTGGGCTAAGCTGTAGGGCTGGAGAAAAGCCCTCTTGGCCGCATCTGTTATAGCTTAGGTCAAGGGCCTCATGCATCCAGAATCCAGATCTCTGAATACCCTGAAGCTTGCAGGCTTCAGTCCAGGAGGGCCCAGCGAGACAGTCATCCTTCTGAATGAGTACCACTGAGTTGGGTAATAATTAACACTTCTTATCTGTGTCTAAATATGAGACAAATTGTAAAGTGAGCTATATAAGTATTCTATTTGTTTGGTTTAAATCCATACCATAAAGATGAAAGTACTTGTGTGCCTGTTATTTCTACAATGACACTTACTAGAAATTACCATCTTTAGGCTGCCTGTTCCCATGATGGCTGGTGATTCCAGATATCAACATTACATAAATGCAGTCTTAGAGGCATTGTTCAAAAAGTAAATATTCGTTTTCAAATTTACTACCCCTATTTTTTGGCTTAGCCAAGACCTTTTGATTTTACTAAAATTAAAAGTGTAATACACTTACTTGTGAGGGCTTTCAACCAGCCCTTTTCACTCACTGGTCTGTTAGGACACCATTCATATTTTAACCCCTCCCACTGCAGCATGGGACAATATGTCTGCCCACTTCAGCCACTGACTAACTTCACTGTGATTGACAATAATCTGCCATTTCTCAAGGAGTACATCCACACACACAGCCGTTCCTATAAGTGCCAGGGACTCCTATGAGAACGTGTGCTTTTTGAGACCAAATAAAGTATTATTGCTTTTAGCCAATTCCTTTTTTTAGATAGATGAAAGCTTGGCTGCTTCCCCCAACAATAAAATTTTGCAAATAATAAGGCAGAAGAAAATAAGCATTTACTAACACTAAAGGCTAGCCACCAATGCCAGACCTATGTGCTTTACCAGTGCTTGTTCAATCAGCAACACCAGTTTACTGCCACCACTAGAGCTCTGCAGGTCTCTGCTGGTTTGGTCTTCTTTCTCCAACTGCTAACCCTAAAATAGTCACCAGCTGCTGCATGCAGAGTGCTTAACACTTACACTGACTACATGCAAACTTGCACGCAGTTCTGAGTTCTCCCAAAGCGTTGTGACAAATGTTACCACTAAGTGCGATCCAGCAACTATTACTGAAAAACACATTAAATTCGGTGGTATGTAGAGGTAATATATCCCTAAGTTAAGCAGAATCCATTACCTATTGTAGTGCAACAGAGTCGCCATCTTTTTTGAAAATATGTTTATTCGGAGCGGAGTTAAAAATACATATATTGGCCCCATTCCGCCATAACCGACTGGTATTGCATTTTTAAATATTTCAATCCATTTTTAGATTTCACGTGCACAGTGGCTTGTGAAATCTCTTGCATTTAATATATCTTAAAAGGGGGCTCTTATCACTTCCCAAATGCCGAATTACTGTGTTCATTCGCTTTTCTGTGGACCCTTTTTTTGTTAACATCCCCTGGCTGCACGCATTCACTGTACTTCTACTAAAGCTGTTCACAGTGTTTAAGCCCCATTCACTGTCAAGATAAGATCTCTTCCCACGGAAAAAGCAGACAGCTTCTAACAGTATGCTGGAATGCTTTTTTTTTTACCTTTCTTTGCACTTTGTAGGTATTATCAGATTCATTTTTTCAACTTAATCTATGTGGTCATTATAATAAAATTCTAAATGTTGTAATAAACATTGCACATTAAAAAGAAAGTTAATATACAAGAGCTATGATATATTTTCCTACTAAACAGGCAGCCACAAGTGCAGTTACCTTCCAGACAACAGGGTCATGATTTGAATGGTGCAGCAGGTGCAGTAGCACCAGGCCCAAAAAGTTGTCAGAGCTCCTCTAAACACATAATATTGCTATATGTGACTACTAAACAGGCAGTCACAATTGCAGTTACCTTACAGTTAAAAGTGATTTGATTTGAATGGTGTAACAGGTACAGTGGCACCAGGGCGAAAAGCTCTAGGGATCCCTCCAAACCCAGATTATTGCTCAAATTTAAAACTAAACAGGCAGTCACAAGTGAAGTTACCTTGCAGACCACAGGGTCATAAATTGAAAGGTGCAGCAGGTGCAGTGACACCAGGACCAAAAGCTCTAGGCACCCCACTAAACACCTAAAATTGCTATATTTTACTACTAAACAGGCAGTCACAAGTGCAATTATTTTGCAAACAGCAGGGTCATGATTTGAATGGTGCAGCAGATGCAGTGGCACCTGGCCCAAAAGTTGCCAGAACTCCTTTAAACACCTAATATTGCTATACTTTACTACTGTATAGGCAGTCACACCTGCAGTTCCCTTGCAGTTAAAGGGGGCTTGATTTAAATAGTGCAGCAAGTGCAGTGGAACTGGGGCCAAAGTTGTCATAACTCCTCTAAACACCTAATATTGCAATATTTTACAACTAAACAGGCAGTCACAAGTGCAATTATCTAGCAAGCACTAGGATCATGATTCCAATAGTGCAGCAGGTGCAGTGGCACCGGGACCAAAAGCTCCAGGCACCCCACTAAACACAGATACTGATATTTACAACTAAACAGGTAGTCATAACTGCAGGTATCTAGCAAGCACTAGGGTCATGATTTCAATAGTGCAGCAGGTACAGTGGCACCGGGACCAAAAGCTCCAGATACTCCACTAAACACCTAATATTGCTATATTTTATTCCTAAACAGGCAACCACAAGTGCAGTTACCTTGCAGGCAATAGAGTCATGATTTGAATGGTGCAGCAGGTGCAGTAGCAACGGGCCCAAATGTTTTCAGAACTCCTCTAAACACACAATATTACTATATTTGACTACTTAACAGGCAGTCACAATTGCAATTACCTTGCAGTTGAAAGGGAGTTGATTTGAATGGTGCAGCAGGTGCAGAAGCACTGGGACCAAAAGCTCTAGGAACCTCTCTAAACACCAAATAGTGCAATATTTTACTATTAAACAGGGAGTCACAAGTGCAGTTGCCTTATAGGCAATAGGGTCATGATTTGAATGGTGCAGCAGTTGCAGTTGAACTGGGGCCAAAATTTGTCAAAACTCCTTTACACACCAAATGTTGCTATATTTTACTACTAAACAGGCAGTCACAAATGCAGTTATCTTGCAGGCACTAGGGGCATGGTTTGAATGGTGCAGGAAGTGCAGTGGCACCGGACCCAGAAGTAATCAGAAATCTTCTAAACACATACTATTGCTATTTCATCAATTAATTATATAATTTCCCTCTTTAATTTCTTTTTTCAAAACTTTACTATTACTTACCCGCACTATGCCACTAGGAACAGCACAATATATTGCCTTTCTGTACATAAACAAGTCATAACACTTTAATAAACTTTCTGTAACTTGTATTGTACAACTCCTCAACAAGCTACAACTTACCACAAAAAACAGGTTATTATCAATCATATAGGCAAAACCTAATGCATTTACCAATACTTGTTTAGGGTTGAGTTAATGCACACTGGGAGCAATATGATGTTAAATTAAACTCATAGGGGCATATTCACAAGGACTGGCGATACCTATCGCAAACGCCAGTTAGCGGCAGTTTTTTTATCGCCGCCTAACCCTGAAAACTATTGCCATGTTAGCGGCGTATTACCAAACCGTCGCTACATGGCGATAGTATCAGGGAACGGCGGTGAAAACTGCCGCTAACATTAGCGCAATGGCGATAGGAATTCCGGCGTTAGCGGGCGAAAACCAGCGAGAGGCCCATTAGCGGCAAAAAAACTTACGTTAGTCAGCCCAACGTGAGCTTTCTTGCCTCTAATGCAAAAAATAGCCTATCAGTCAACCCCCAATAGAAAATAGGCATAAAAAGCAATAACATGCAGAATGGAGCAGCCAGGGCCAAGTGCAGCACACATCAACAACCCCTGAAAGCCAGCCAACATCCAGGATGACCAGGATGTGAGCCTTGATGCCTCGCTGGATCTGCGTCTGGAGCCTGGATGCCTCACTGGACCTGCGTCTGGAGCCTGGATGCCTCGCTGGAACTGTGTCTGGAGCCTGGATGCCTCGCTGGACCTGCATCTGGAGCCTGGATGCCTCACTGGACATGTGTCTGGAGCCTGGATGCCTCGCTGGACCTGCGTCTGGAGCCTGGATGCCTCGCTGGACCTACGTCTGGAGCCTGGATGCCTCGCTGGACCTGCGTCTGGAGCCTGGATGCCTCGCTGGACCTGCGTCTGGAGCCTGGATGCCTCGCTGGACCTGCGCCTGGAGCCTGGATGCGTTGCTGGACCTGCGTCTGGAGCCTGGATGCCTCGCTGGACCTGCGCCTGGAGCCTGGATGCGTTGCTGGACCTGCGTCTGGAGCCTGGATGCCTCGCTGGACCTGCGTCTGGAGCCTGGATGCCTTGCTGGACCTGCGTCTGGAGCCTGGAGTGGGATGTGGAGGAGCTGTGGAGTCGATGAGCTGTGGTGGTAGACACTGAGGCGCGACGATCGCCTGTACTTGGTGGTGAAGTCTGGCAGGTCGCATAGAGACACGTTGCTGACCTGTGTGAGAAGACCGCCTTGGCCCCTTGGAGCTGTTAAGGTTAGAGGCGCTCCTGCGCACCTACGTAGTGAGGTCCGGATCGCATACTACGATCCACCACTACACCGTAGTGCACGGAGGGGATTACCAATGGTGGGTGCCATCTCCCTGCATCACAGGCCGGTTGATGTTGGGCATGCCGTACGCTGTGGAGGGTGAGGCCCCTGTGCTACGCCAAACTTATGTGGCGTGAACGCTGCAACTTCACTCCTAAGGGGGCCCTGCTGCATCAGCTGCATCGGACGGTCCACCAACGGTCTAGGTGGCGACTGCTGTACCCAGCCTAGTGAAATCACACCTGGCTGAGGCTCCTGCTGGATGAGTCACAGATTTGGAGAGAGTGCAGTGGATTGCGCCACGGTGTCAATGTCCATCAATCAATCAATCAATCAATCAGAGGTTTATAGAGTGCGCTACTCACCCGTGAGGGTCTCAAGGCACTGGGGAGGGGGTGGGTGCAGCTCCAGATCATTCGAAGAGCCAGGTTTTGAGGCTCTTCCTGAAGGTGTGCAGGGTGGGGGAGCATCTGATGTTGACTAGGAGCTCGTTCCAGTTCTTAGCTATGAGGTAGGAGAAGGCCCTTCCACCTGCTCTGGTTCTGCGGATGCGTGGGGTCTCTGCCAGGGCCAGGTTGGGGGAGCGGATGTTCCTTTTGGGTACGTGGAAGGAGACTCTTTCGTTGAGGTATTTGGGTCCGATGTTGTGGAGGGATTTGTAGGCGTGGGTGAGTAGCTTGAATGTTACTGTCTTCTTGATGGGGAGCCAGTGTAGGTCTCGTAGGTGCTGGGTCATATGCTCGTGTTGGGGGGTTCCGAGGACGAGTCTGGCTGCGGTGTTCTGGATTGTTTGGAGCTTGTGTAGCAGGGTTTTGTTGATTCCTGCGTAGAGGGCATTACCGTAGTCCAGTCTGCTGGTTATGAGTGCGTGGGTGACGGTCTATCTGCATTCGGGGTGTATCCATTTGAAGGTCTTGTGGAGGATGCGGAGGGAGTTGAAGCAGGTGGAGGCGACGGCGTTGTCCTGGCAGGTCATGGTGAGGGAGGAGTCTAGAATGATGCCAAGGTTCCGGGCGTGGTCCGTCGGGGTGGGTGGGTTGCCGAGCACAGGGGGCCACCAGGAGCTGTCCCATGCAGTGGGGGAGGGTCTGAGGACGAGGACCTCAGTCTTCTCCGAGTTCAGTTTTAGGCAGCTGTCGTTCATCCATGATGCGAAGTCTTTCATTCCTTCCTGGAAGCTTAGTCTGGTGTATTCGGGGTTCTTCATGAGAGAGAGGATGAGCTGGGTGTCGTCGGCGTAAGATACTATGCTGAGCCCATGCTGTCTGACGTTGGTGGCGAGGGGGGCCATGTTGATGTTGAAGAGCATGGGGCTGAGCGAGGATCCTTGGGGTATCCCACAGTTGATCTCTGTATGTTCGGAGAGGAAGGGGGGAGTCTGATCCTTTGTGTTCTGCTGGAGAGAAAGGAGCAAATCCAGTCGAGGGCGGTTCCTCGTATACCGGCGTCGTGGAGTCTGGCTGCGAGAGTGCGGTGTGAGACGGTGTCGAAGGCTGCGGAGAGGTCCAGTAGGATGAGGGCCGCAATGTGGCCCTGGTCGAGTAGCATGCGGATGTCTTCGGTGGCGGCAAGGAGATCGGTCTCGGTGCTGTGGTTGCTGCAAAATCTGGACTGGAAGGAGTCGAGGATGGCGTACTCTTAGATGAAGGTGGTCAGCTGGGCGTTGATAAGTCACTCGGTGACTTTGGCTGCGAAGGGAAGGAGAGAGATGGGCCGGTAGTGTTTCAGGTCCGTCGGGTCGGCTGAGGGTTTCTTGAGGAGGGGCTTGACCTCTGCCCACTTCCAGTCATCGGGGAAGATGCCGGATTTGAGGGAGGTGTTGATGGTCCAGCCTAGTTCGGGTGCTATGGCAGTGACGGCTCTATGGTAGATGTGCGGCGGGCAGGGGTCTGTGGGGGCTCCTTAGTGGGTGTACTTCATGGTCATGGAGGTGTCTGCAGTAGTAGCAGTTTTCCAGGTGGTGATGGTCGGTTGGTTGTCGGTGGTGGGGAGAGGGGTGGTGACCGGAGTATGTTCGCTGAAGTTGTCGTAGAGAGCCCTGATTTTTAGGTGGAAGTAGGAGCTTAGCCTGTTGCAGAGATCCTGGGAAGGTCTGACGTCTGTCGCTTCGCGGTTTGGTGAACTGCTGTATGATGTTGAAGAGTTCTTTGGCGTTACTAGCGTTGGTGTGGATTTTGTTCTTGATGAAGGTCCGCTTGGTGGCTCTTATGCGCTGGTGGTATTCATTCATGGCGTTCCTGTAGTTGTTCTGGTCTTTGGTAGATTAACTGTTCCGCCATAGTTTCTCTAGGCGTCTGCAGGAGCGCCTGGCTTCTTGGAGTTCGGTGGTGAACCAGGCGGCCTTCAGGGGGCGTTGTTTGACAGGGTGGCGGAGGGGTGCGAGCTTGTCAGTGCAGCTGGAGATCCAGCGGTGTAGTTCTTTGGCTGCGGAGTTGGTGTCGGTCGTGGCAGAGGGGGGGTCGTGGAGGAGGGTGGTGTTGCGGTGTTCCTCTGTGATCTTGCTCCAGTTCCTTCGAGGTGGGCGCAGGGCGTGTTTGGGTGCGGTGGTGGTGTTGAAGGCGAAGTGTACCCAGTGGTGGTCTATCCAGAGGAGCTCTGTGGTGTGGCTGAAGTGGATGTTTGTCCCTCCTGCGAAGATGTGGTCGAGGGTGTGTCCGGCTCTGTGGGTAGGGGTGGTGACGAGCTGCTTCAGTCCGGTGTTGGCGAGGTTGTCAAGGAGGGTGGTGTACGGCGTCGATCTTTGGCAGTTGTTGTTTCTTCTGGGGTTGAGTGCAAGGAGGGTAGTGGAGTTGTAACGGTGGAAGGTCGTAGATCCAGGGTTCCTGGCGCTGGCCGCGGTTGGCTCACGGAGGGGTGCCGACGGACTTGCTTTTGGTGTGCCCTCGGCGCGACAGCAGCACGGCCACGCAGCGCACAGCATTAAATAGGGGCGGGGGAGGGAGGCACGGCTGGGAGGCAGGAGCGGGAATCGGCGGGGGGATGGGCTGCAGGGGCAGCAGCGGCGGGTGGGGAAGTGGGAAAAAATGGGCAGAGAGGGCGGAACGGCACAATAACAAACAAAGGCACAATAAGTGAAAAGAGAATAAAAAGCACAAAAGAATAAAAGCACAATGAGGAAAGGCAGTTAGAGAGACAACAGGGCAAAACCAAGAAGGGCGCAACCTAGGCAGGAGCCGAGGCTCCAACCCCTATCTGCACTGAGTCCTGCCTAGGGCAGATGCACAGCACAGCAGCCGGAGCTACGGAGGAAGAGAGCAGGTCCCTGGCCGAGGTCAGAGGTCCTGTCCAGGTAAGGAGAAGGTGGGACGCGTAGCGCAGGAGGGCCGGGGGGCGAGTCGCTCAGGCCTATCACACGTAGATGACACACCCCCAGTGGCGGCTCATCTGCTATGGTGGAAGAGCATTGCCCCACTGCCTTCAAGCAGTGCAGAAGAGGGACAATCATCACATGATGATAACTTACTGATGTAATCATGCTATGTATCATTAGGGGGTGGGAGGGTGGGTAGGACTGCTCCAAGCAAGGAGCAGGGCATGGGCGGATTGGCATGCCCACTCAAGTGCGCAGTGACTGTTTGGTCGGCCCACTCAGGCCGCACAAAGCAGTCATGAGCACTTCCCTGTTCGCAATGCAGGCTGCATTACAGCCTGCATGGAGAACATGCCCACCCCTCCAGCCCCTGGCTGCATGCCATGTCCCGTTGCCCATTACCAATCTCACTGCCGCATTGCTGCGTTGTGATTGACTCAGAGGAGGGAGCCTGGCTGCCTACTTCCTGTCCCTGGAAGCAGACGCAGGAGAACAGGAGCTCAGAAGACACGGGGCCCGGCTTCGAGGTAAGACTTCCCTCATTAAAATATTTACAACACCCGCTCACACACACATCCCCGCATCCACGTCCCATCCAGTATTCTTTCCGGCATTTACCACCTCACAGCTGTCCAGCCCCCCCCAGCACTTCTCAATGGTGGCCGTTGTGCGCCCATGCACAGCGGGCGTACCACTCGTGTGCCAAAGGCACAAATGTAGTTACGACGCATGACATAACATCGCATTCCATTCCAATGCATACTAATACTAGGCACATTGCAACAGTAGGGTAGGTGTTGCATAGCGGAGACATAAATATCACTATTCCCACTTCAGTGAGTGCAACCCTAAACTAACCTTTGCACCCCAAACCCAACCGTGAACCCTGGAATTCCTTTTTGTGCCCCCAAAACACACCCCAAATTTCATATTGTACCCCAAATGCACACCCCAATTTTCATATTTGACCCCAAATGCACACCCCAATTTTCATATTTTACCCCAAAACACACCCCAATTTCCTGATCTGACATCCGAAACTCATACCCACCCGAAAAACTTAAAATTACCCCACTACTGACCTCACAATGCGTTGTAATCAAATGCGATGTAAAGGCACCTGCGTTGTCGGAGTTGCGTTGTTAACGATGTACTGCCTGCATTGTAATGAACGTCTCCCGTGCCAAAGGCAATCCATAGGCAAGCCAGTTTACGTGCGTCTGCCCCTGGACTGCGCTCAGCATGAAGGAGCCTTCCTCTTGGACACTCCACCGCTACGATGCCAGCACCCTCCTCACCATCAACCCTGGACACCACCTCGTGTGCCAGGACCAACCTCTGCTCCGGACCGGACATCGCCATCGCCATCACTGACAGCTGCAGTTTCACCCACAAGGAGCACCCCGACCATCAAGGAGGAGGCATTGCCATCACCTACAGAAGTAGACTCCGACTGACCATGCACTCTAATGACCCAAGGGTGACCATGGACCACCTCAACTCCCAGATCCAGACAAGGCCCAAGCACATCCTCTGCGGCACCCTCATGTGCAGGCCCTCCAGGTCATGGCCTCCCATTCTCCAATACCATTGTAGACCTCATTGCACCCCAGGGTCTCCCATCCGCCGACGACATCCTACTCGGTGGGCTCAAATTCCACCTGGACAACCCCAGTGACCAGAACACCACCCCCTACTGGGGAAGGTCCCCAACATCAGACGCAAGCAGCAAGTCCCCTCAACAAGCCACATAGCAGGACACACGGTCGAGCACGTCACCTCCGCCAGCGGGAACTTCAACTACAGCCACAACACCGGACTCTCCTGGACTGACCATCATTGGATACATCACGTCTTCACCTTGCCCACCGGACACCACCGCCATCATCGCACACCCTCGCAGCTGGATCAAGGCCACCGAAGAAAGTCTTGTCAACTCCCTCCGCTCCAACACTCTACCAATGCTTCCAAACGATGACACTGCAGCGTGCAACCACCAGCGATGGATATCCAACAGCGCCGACATTCGGGCACCCCTCATGAACGGCACTGCGTCAGTACCTTCCGCCTGCCTGATGGCAGGCATGAGGGTGACGCAGTACCACAGGCATAGGCTGGCCCCATGCATTGCTGGAGTTGCGTCATGGTTGTGACACGACTGCAGTAATGCATGACTTTAGCGCAGACAGATATGTCAGGATTCCAGACGTATCTGTCATTACTTGCGTCATGGAGCACTGTCCAGTGAATACAGCGCATCCATGCTGTAGCAAGAAGGGTGTAGTGAGAATTGTTGCAACGCTGTCTTGTCGCAGCGCTGCAACACTTTTCATGACTGGGGCCCAGGAATGCACACTATCTTGTTGATGGTGCACAGTCCTGCACTGTAGTTTTGTCGCAGGGCAGCACTGCAACATTGCTTGCAGTGCTCTCCAGCACCAAAACCTGCTGAGATGAGGCCCCAAGTGTTGTCTCCATTTTTAAGGCCAGCTATTTTCTGGTCTTAAGTCCCAGCAGCCAACGGGCCTTAGCGGCTGTTTTTTTAACGTATCGTCTGTCCGTGCGATCGTTGTGAATATTGCGAAGTGGGGTTAGTATGCGTTTTTGCACGGGAACGCCTACATTGCATATCATTAGCGATAGTAATTGCTAACATCGTTGGCGATGCTGGATGCGGCCGCTTTTGCCAGAAAGCTGCCGCTTACGGCTGTTAGTGACAGCTTGGTAATACAGCGATAAAAATATCGCCGCATTAGCGGCAGAAAAGTGCCGCTAACGCGACGATCACTCCTTGTGAATATGCCCCATAGTTCTCCCAAAATAGTCGGTATAGTACAGTGTGAAGATGTAATATTGTTGTAAAATATTGTTAGATCAACTTCATTTTGTGAATTTTATGGAAGTTTTTAACTTTATGTGCATCATATGATATGTTTTTGTCAAACTCCTTGGGCGATTTTAAAGCTAAAGAAATAAATTGAGTAGTGAGCAGGGATGATACCATGCCGAACAATTGTGACACTGCTTGATAAAGTCACATTTACTATTTCGTCAACTAGTTCTACCCTCCTTGCCCCCCCCACCGTCTTCTCAGACTGTAAATAAAACTCTAATGTCTGGAACCGATAGCCCCCCTTTATAGCCCATCTGATCTGGGTATGGTACGGCTACTTTCCCGACAGAACTATCAACTCACCTATTAAGTTTTGCTTGCAGTATCCATCTGCTTTCATAAAGTAGTATTACCTGCTCGTGTTTCCCACCTTGCTTGTCAAACCTAGCTGTTTCCTGGTTACTATACACCTCATGTTATACCTTTATGCTAGTGCCTTAATGCACAAATGATATCTCCCACCATAGGTTTCCGTCATTCTTCTTTTCCCGCGTGTTACTTAATAGAGTGTGTGGGGGGGTATGCAAAATGGAACACGTTAAAAACTTTGCAACTCTTTAAAGTCGCCACGATTGTCATCATGGCACATTTTCACCTGTGGACAAAATTCCTGCCCCCCTCAAAAAAAAATATCTGAAGGGAATATTTGTTACAAAACATTGGGGGATATTCTCAAGAACATGCGATAAACATCGCCAAAATAGGTTAACGCAAGTTTTCATATCGCCGTCTAAGCGCCAGGCCTGCAAATCACACACGTCAGGCGGGAAAAATCACTCCAAAAGCAGAAAAAAAAAACATAAACAAAAACCAAACTACAGCGAAGCACAATGGAGGCAGCCGGAGCAGGTACAGAGGACGGCCAGAACCCCACAAGCCCCCCCGGAGGAGCAGTCTGGGACCTCGGGGACAGGGACGGGCAAGGACAAGAAGGAGAGGAAGACGCGGTTCAGTCCACAGGAAAACAGGATCCTGATATCGGAGGTGATAGAACACCATCAACAACTGTTCGTCACCTCCACTGTGTCATTGGCAACAAAAAATGCAACATGGCAGTCCATCCTGGACAAGGTGAATGCAGTCGGAGTGCTGAGGAGGACAATGGAAGAGCTCAAGAGGCGCTGGAATGATGTGAAGCGCAAGACCAAGCAGAAACTCGCCAACAACCAGAAGGCAGCAATGCAGACTGGAGGTGGGAGTCCAGCGCCACAGGAGGAGCTGGATGAGATGGAGGAAATGGTATCCACAGTCATCAGTGGGGAGACGGTGGCAGGAGTTGGGGGACCGGACACCGCTCAACATGACCTGACACAACAGCAACAGGGTGAGTAACGACCAGGGACTGGGGGGACGGGGGAGATGGGCACAATGGCACACATGCACAATTAAGTACAGCACAGTGCACACCCACAATGACTCTGGATCATGTCCCTGATCCCCTTGGCACACTGCAGCACACCTAGAAACAGCAAGTAGGCCCCTGTCGACTATGTGCCCAGAGGGGGCCCTTCCCACACATCACCAATCTCACAACCAACCCATGCACATGTGCCAAACCCAGCAAAGCGGCGTGTCTGTGAGTCACACTGATAATGCAAGTGACACTGCATGACGATTAGCATGGCTGCAGTCCGATCATCATGACATGGTGCACGCCACCACACTGAGGTGGCTGAGTGTGGACCACATCCGTAAAGGAGCAGGTCACACTCTGACACATCCACCTGCACAAACAACCCCTGACGTCAACAACACATCTGCGGACAAACCAAGCCCCAGAGTCCCAACTCCCCCAAGACCCAAATTCACCCAAGTCTGCAACATCTCAGTACTGTATGGGCACAGAAGTCAAAGGCACACTGCCTGAAAGGGACAAGGGGCAGCAAAATCAGAGCTGCAGGGGCGACTCTCCCACAATGCAGCACACACACATGACATTCAGAGCACATCAGCATTGACAACATTGTGGTACAAACTGCAACACATTTACAACAGGACAGAGGACACAACAGGTGCCGCTTGTGTGTAGAAACTGGCCAAGCACATTTGGCATAGCAGGGAAATGTGAGATGTCAATGTACAAGTACAAACACATATCCGTGATGTTGACGAAATGTCCACTGTCCCGCATCAAATAGGCAGCTCCTCCTAAACAGTCACAATGTACATTGTCATGCAGTCTGCATGTGAACTTGTACAATGCGTCAACATACATGTGAACACAATGTAACACTGCATCTCCCCTTCACATTGCAGAGGGAGCATCAACACCTCCTGCAGAGCAGCCCCAACAACTCTTCACTGATGACGATGAGGACATCCCCAACATCGACACCGAAGCCCTCCAAATCCTCATTGACAGCTTCGGCACCCCACCTCCAGGAGCAGGGCAGCCCAGCTGCATCGAGGGGACCCCACCCCCTGCACAGACCACACAGCAGGATGCACCTACCACCCCGGCTGTCTCCCAGGACCCCCACGAACAACACATGGCCTTCCAACGCCGTGTGTTAGAGGTCAAGGAGAAGATGGCTGATCAGGTGCGGTGGGGTTCGACCTCATGGCAGCCAAACTTGATGCCATACATGGGTGTCTGATTCCCATCAGGGGCCACTTACAGTCCCTAACGGACACCCACAGTCCGCTCCATGCTCTCCAATGATCCATGGCTGACATCGCTGGAGTCATGATACTGAGACAAGAACAAATGTCCAGTCAGAGTGGCTCCAGCGATGTCAGCCGGGAGTTGGGACACCTGCGGGGGGCTCATGGAGAACATGGAGCGGATGACGGCGGATAGAATGGCTGCCACGAGATGTGGCTGGGACCTTCCATGCCCTGCAGCACATCGTCATGGCATTGCTGCCTTAAGGCCTTGCGCAGATGAATGCTGCTGCTGCTTCTACATCCACATCTCCGCCCCCTGATGTGTCAGTGCCTCCCAGTGCGGCAGGCAATCCAGCTCCGGCCACCGATGTGTCAGTGGCACACAGTGTGGCAGGCAATCCACCACCGCCCACGTGTGAGGCACATGTGACATCAGAGGACGAAGATGCAGGTGAATCAACCTTACTGGTAAGGAGGAGGCAGTAGCATTCATCTCCGCCATATGGCCTGTTTCTGCTTGGTTCTGCCCTTTGCATCATCACCTTCCACTGTCCCCCGATACACTCTACGACACTCACTTTGGACCTCAACATGGACTGCCATTTTCTGTTTGGTTACCAATGACACAGCGATCAGACTGCGGACTGAACTCTTCCTCTTCCGATGTACTTGTCATTCCCTGAAGGACTCTGGCTGGCCTTCCACGGGCCAATAATGTGAAGTGGGGTTTGCATGGCCCTGTACTGCTCCAGCTGCAACACTCCACTGGATGTGAATTAAACATTCAGAATCGCACAGATGTTTCATGTCTTTGATCATTCAAGTATGAGAGTATGGGTGAATGTAGGGTCAGTGATTCCCCCTTATGTCCATGTTGCTCATGTCGTGGGACTTGAGTCACAGGGTGCAACATTGCCGATTGCGGTCCGGGTGGCGTAGACACTACAACAGAGACACAAGCATCAGTTACTTCCTTGTCCAGCCCAGAACTGAAGCACGCCCAGAGCTCATTGTTCCCACCCCTACGCTGGCCTGCCATACGCCAGGCCAGTCCACTCCGCTTATGCTCAGAGGGGGGGGAGGACAAAGCTACATGGCCCAGTTCTTCCCTGTAGTGATCTGCTGATCACTGGTCTAGTTGTCAGCATGCCACAGCCACTCCCTGAGAGCTGGTTAACACCCACACCACACCCATCCAGCACAGGTGTCACAGGACATGTGACCCTGCCAATAAAAGGGGCCTAGCACATCACATTCCCCACTGCCGGAGATGACATGATTGCGTCCGCACCACGAGACCCAATCATAAAGGGTCCATGACTTGTGGCGCACTGGGTTAGTGGCACCCGATGCACTGCGGCCGGCACCGGCCTACCGCCACGGGACAATGACTTACGGTGCACTGAGTTGGTGGCTCCCGCTGCACTGCGGCCGGCACGGGCCTACCGCCATGTGACAATGACTTGCGTTGCACAGGGTTAGTGGCACCTGCTGCACTGCGGCTGGCAGGGGCCTACCGCCACGTGACGATGACTTGCGTTGCACAGGGTTAGTGGCACCGGAAGAGCAGAGCGGGTTTGCAGCCTGCGATGATGCATAGGCCTCAATGAGCCATCCTGCTAATCGTGGTTCGATTTGAATTGTGAGTCCTGCTGGACCATAGTGCATGCCGAAGGCAGCAGTCAGCACACACATGACTCCGCGGTGCGGTGCCACAGGGTGCTCTGGGGGCCTGTGGCGTGGAATCCAGCGATTGGCTGAGGAGGATGCACCGGCATGTGGTGGGCCCTCCTGGAGACACGCCGGTGGCGGCAGGTGAGCATTGAGGCCTGTGTGCGCAGGGGCGGCCAGTCATTGCTGGGCGGAGGACCGGTCTGGGGACCAGGTCTGGGGTGCAGCAGGCACACAGGATCACGCAGGCACCACCAGTCACGGCTGCGGACTTGTGGCTGGGTGGGGGGCGCCGCCCTTGCTGACACGACCCTGCATGCGATGATCGTGATGTGCGTGGGTTGGTTTGGGATGTAGCCACCTCGTCTCCAGTGTGAATGTGCCCGTTGAAGGTGGTCGGCCACGTGTGTGTAGGCCTATGGACAGGTTGCGGCGGAGACTGAGACACACGCAGTAGTCACTTTGGTGGTGGATTTGTGATGTGTGCATTCCCACAGTTGTGAGTTGGGGGATTGTGGATTTGAGGTGTGTGGTGTGTTCAGTTGGTACTTGCCGAGGGGCAGTGCATTTCCATGGGGGCCATCCTCAAAGCGCTGGTTGGTGGCGGACTTGCAGACATGTGGGAATCATGCACACTGCCTGGGGAGTTTGCGACGACATTGGTGGACATGCCATGGTGGTCCACTTTTGTATGCACAGTGATGGCATGCGTGTGGTTGCTGTTGCCGTGATTGTGTGCAGTGTCGGCAGGGGGCACAAGTCATACACGTGTGCTGTGAATTGCCCCCAACATGTGCGTGATGCCAGCTATGGCGTAGTTCCCTTACGTGGTCTCAAGATGTTCCTGCGCAGTGTGTGGGGAGTGAGGGGCAGGGGTATAGAGCTGACACACACCGTGATGCTTTCAGGTATGATGAGTCCTGCATGATGTGACCGTAACAGCAGTTCGTGTGGTCGTTACCTTCCTCTTCATTCCTACGACGGTTACGGCCACACGAACGTCTGTTACGGTCTTCTCATGCATGGTTTATCATGCCTGTGAGCATTCCGATTTGTCCAAGTGCAGTACACTGTACCAGATTAGGCATGTGACTATACAGAAGTTTGACCATTGTCACCATTTCTCCCACAGGTTTCTGAAGACACGTTGCCCTGTTGAAGTTCCCCGTTGGGAATGGAACGCGTTGGCTGAGCTTTTCGTTTTGTGTGTTTGTGTATTTGTAATAAAGTTCTGTTTTTACACTACTGTTGACTACTGGACTTCATGACCTGGCGCACCCACATTTCGGTTACTACGATCTTGGGTCTGGGGCACGGAGGCGTCTAGCACGGCTGGCGTTGGGGTTGGTTGCGCAGGTACACTACGATTTGGAACTATCGTGTGGTGCGGATACAGGGGCCCGCCGTTGCTTTTGTGGACATGCATCCATGACATATGTGAGGGAGTCCTCTGACTCCGGCAGTTGTTGGTTGGAAGGTACCAGGGGCCAACAAGTGCAGCACAGCCAGCAGCTTTGTCTGCGGGGGGATGTAGGATGTCCGCTGTGCTGGTACCTTCAGCCTGTGGGCAATGTGGGTCAGGATGCAGTGGATGGTTGTCCTTTTGAGCCTGTGTTGCCTGGCATTGAGTCTCTGGGGCTGGTGCATTTTAGGGTCATCCGCTGTCCGGCACTGCCTAGGTGGTAATCCGGAGGGGGTGGTCCGGGGGGGGTGCCTGGGAGTGGTGGCGGTGGGTGTTGTGGCCCTCTTGGTTCTCCGAGCTGCATGATCATTGGCTCCATGGCATCTGTTGGTCTTCAGATGTGGCTCTGGGCTGGGCTCCCTTTCATACTGCAGGTAGTCGTCCTGCTTAACACCAGCAAAAGGCAGGTGTTAAATCCCTGCTGCTAACGCGCCTTATCGCCTGTTCTTGGTTCGCATCGCAGATCTGGCTGGTCGTTGAGAATATCGCGAAGTGGTGTTTTCGTGTATTTTTGCACGGGAACGCCAACTCTGCATATCATTAGCGTTAGTGGTCTACAAAACCCTATAAAGAAATCAAATATATTATTAAATACATCAATTATGTTAAACATAATCAGGCTGAGTCACAAAAACACTAGGACTACAGGGGTATTATTTTATGTGCCCTTCGTGCCTTTGTGAATCAGCCACAAACTGTCTGACTCTCTATTAGTAAAAGTGCAAATAGGGCACCATCAGGGCTTTAAGTGGGCCGGGTCCTGCGGTGCTCAGCATCGGCAGTTAAAACAAGCATTGGCATAGCCAATAGGTCTCGCCTTTGGGACCTTATAAGTTTTTAGTTATCCAGCACAATATCCTTGGTGCAACATCAACTGTTGCATGGCTAAACACTTATAAGGTCCCAAAAGAGTTGTGGCATGCTGGTGACTTGTGACTGCCAGAAGTGCTCGTTTTTTTTTACTTTAATTAATAGATGCAAATACGGGTGCTTACAGTTCTCATTTACAGTATTTAGAAACTGCAGAATGGGAACTTTGGGACTGTGAATGGGAACTGTGACTTTTTTTGAGCGAGGTACACCCTTACAAACAAAAGTTACTTGAGATGCTGGGAAATGTATTTCGTGGAATACACATAATTTTATGAAAACTATAATGTGCATTACAAACAAAATGCACTCCTCGAATTATTATGTAAAGCGTAGCAAAATAGCTTGTTATGTTATTGCCCTTGTGCTAAAGTGTTTAATATAGTACCCGCGTTTGCTCCGTCCCCTAGAATCGATGAAATAAAAAATTGCGCACAACTTATTTGCTTCATTTTTGCATCTAGTAAATTTAACATACTACTAAAACGATTGTCCCCTTCCTTTTGCCGCGCAAGTGTTTCTTGAATAATTTAAACAGAAAGTCGCAAAAAGCATAGAGTGCGCCTCCCTTCTGCCCATTTGTAACATTTAAACTATTTTAACTTTCAAAATACTCCCACGGCTGCAGGCTCAGGGCGCACGCTCTGAACACCCATAAAGCAGAAGAATTTAGAGGTATAGGAAAGATGCGGCTCTTACCCATCAATGATATGCTCGGGAGGGTGTTTCTCGTCGCTGGACGTGGCTAGAACAACCTTCCCTCCATTGGAAGCCAGACAGAAATCATCAACTTTGCTCATGTCTGATCCGGCTGTCAAAGATAATAATTCATGCATGTTTAGGACACCACAAAAAGAGAAATCCACAGCAGGCGGAACCCTTGCAGAAGCTACCGGGCCATCGAAAGGAGAGTCCCTTAGTCACCAAGCAACCGAGAAGTCTCGATGCGCAGCGCTAAAACCACAACAGTCTGCATCAAAGTAGGTAAATTCGACGGCAATTTTGGAATAAAATGTATCATCTAGGTAAACTGCGATACTGAGCCCACGGTTGCAGTACAGACGTGCGCAAAGAGCTCGCCTTTTATTTATTACCTACTGTGAGGAATGGGGGTGAAACCTTACGAAACGCTGCAACTGACAAACCACTAGTAAAATCGGAATAACGACAGAATACAATAATTGGTGTTGAAAAGCAAGCGGTATTGAATCATTAGTAGACTCATTGGCAAATAAGGAAAACTGTAAGCCTATACCACACAATATAGAAAGTGTTAAATAATGACAATTCATTGGCAAACATACATTTAATGAAAATACAAAGCAAATGTAAACCATTTAAGCTTTTCATCAATTGAATTTATATTAACATTCCAAGATGGCCGCTGCCATATATCAGTGTTTGGTCTAGTATTCAAGAACATGCACCTGGTTGTTAGTTTCCAAAGTGAGTGACATAGAGAAAAGACTCCCAGGCCACTTTTGTACAGAAGGCCCTCCTTCACTGCACAGGTTGGTGGAACTGAGTTTATGTTGCGGAGTTCGGGGTTTGCAACAGTGTCCTACAAGACCTATAGCGACTTGTTAAATTAGTTGGCCCCCGTAGATTAAGTTAGTTGGCCCCGCAGAAACCTGAATGTGCTGATGTTTTTCGCCTAAGTCTGCTCGTCTTTAAAAAGGTGGAGAAGTTCTCAAATTGGTACAAAGTATGTACATTTCAATTATACTGGGTTCGCACGTGCATCTGTCTATTTTAAGTTTAGAGGTCGTGACTTAGAAAAAGGTCTACTGCAAAGTGTAAAGATGTTTTTCTTCTGACGTTGGTATTTATTGTCTTCGACGGCTCTCAATGTTGTGAACATCAGCAGTGTTATCTGCGGTGAGCAGCGAAAGGGCGCGCATGCTCATAATTAACAAACATAAAAAAAAACAAGCGATGGTCACACGCCGCTCCTGGCACCCCGAGCGCGGCGAACGCGCTAATTAATAACAATCGCACGCAGGAGACCTAACAAGCCCGCGAGTGGTGCATGCGTGCAGTCTTCACTTTTCAAGCACTGCACTCGTGCTTGTGGCGCGTCGCTGCTCGCTCCCGCAAGGTGGATGCCGCCACAAGCACGAGTGCAGTGCTTGAAAATGAGCAGAGCGACGGCTAAAGGCCCTCCTATGCAGCGCATGCGCGCTGCGTAGGCGAGACCTAAAAAGCAGGTGCTTAGAAGGGTCCTTATCGGGCTCTCCATTTTTGCCCTCACCATCAGGGTGAAAAAAAATCTTAACTCTGCAACAGTGCCACCCTTCCCTGCCTTTGATGTAACTTCAAAGACTCTTGTTATAGTTCTTTCAGAATCTGATCATTTCAGCACTGAAGCATTTTCCATATTATACACAACGAGGCCATAGTTGTTGCTTATTTATCTTATGCAACTAACAACCATTGACCAAGCCAATAGTCCTGGCTTGTTGTAGGTGTAATGTTACTTTGTGTATTATATATCTGGATGCAATGACAGAAGCAGCAAAATACTAGTCGGGCAGCACACTATGCGAAGCACAGGTTTTTAACTTAGGTGTTCTGAAGCCACACCCTTAATTATATTGACCACGCCCCTTTGGGAGACCACCCAGTTCTTTTCATCCCACTTAAACCTCATGGCACCATCCTTTATATTTGTACTAATTGTATATTTGCACTGTCGATATCTTGGGGTCAGTTCACAATGACATGTAAGAGTATGTAAAGGAGTTTTACAGGAGTAATGCTTTATCCATACAACTGCCACCTCGCCAGGCACAGCCGGTTCAGGTAAGAGCGGTGGGGCGGAGTGGGGCGGGGAGGCGCGGGAGTCGACAGATGATGGAATAGGGAAAATAAATAAAACCACTTACCTTGCGCTCGCCGTATCACCGACTCGGCGATGCGGCAAGCGCAAGGTAAGTGGTTTTATTAATGTTTTTACTTTATTTTCCCTATTACGTCATCTGTCGACTCCCCCTCCTCCCCCGCCCCACCACTCTTACCTGAACCGGCCTCCCCTGCAACTTACACAAAGAAGAGAGCACACACACGAAGACTTGAAAGTCACTACTCTTTAATGCTTGGGGCTTCTCTTAACCCGGCAACTCGAGAGACGCGTTTCGGCTGTGTCCATCTGATAGACACCATTTTATTTGGCACATATATACTTTCTCCAAAATCATGAACATAGAAATGTTATCCATTGTAGTGATTACAGATTGCATGAGTGTAGAATTTTAAAACTTTTGCACACATTTTAGAATAAGTCCTGATTGCGATATTGTGTTACAGTGACATGCAGTTCAAAATTCTAACACTAATACTGTTGAAACGAAACTGCATGGAAGAGTACAAGAATTTGAAAGGTCTCTGAACTCAGTGGCGGTTGGCACTACTCGCAGGTGGCGGGCGCCGGCACGCGCGGGGGAGACATGGGGGTGTGTGGGCTACAATGTAAAAAAAAAAAGAAATAACACTTATCTTGCAGCCAGGTCCTGCGTCTCTGCTCCCAGGAAGCAGGCAGCCAGGCTCCCTCCCCTAAGCCAATCACAATGCTGCAATGCAGTGTTGTGATTGGTCTGAGCGCTGTGACACGGCACTCAGCAAGGGGCTGGAGGAGTGGGCATGTTCTCCACGCAGGCTGTAATGCATGGAGAACAGGGAAGTGCGCATGACTTTTGGGCGGCCCGAGAGGGCCGACCAAACAAGTATTGCGCACTTAGGAGTGGGCAAACCTCTCCTCCCCTGCTCTGCAGCCCCGCCACGCCCCCTCACGCAAAGCTGCCTCAGCAGGAGGACAAAATAAAATGATAATAACATTAGGTTATTATCATTTTATTTTTTCGTTTCTTAACTGCTGAAGAGTAGTGGGGCGACGCTCCTCCGCCTTAGCGGAGGAGCCACCACTGTCTAAACCAGAGAAACAAGCCTCTCTCAAAATAGCAATTCCAATCGTCCTGAGTCGCCTTTCAGTCTTGGACCAAAGGCAAAATCTATTAACAGAATGTTTCAGAAACAGGGCAATACCTCTGTGTTTGCACGTAATTATGAACTTAATTGTTCTCACCTATTGACATGTTCGCGAGTGTCATTCTAAAGTTATAAACATACAGACATAAAAAGTCCCTTGCACTTATTGCCATTTGCTTAACCAGTTAGAACATATTGAAACATTAATTTCTATGTGCAATGTTGTTGATGCTTAAAATGATAAATAAACGGGTAAACAACGCCTTCAAGGGATTTGTTTGAAATACTCTGTTCTATTGCTTTTGATAAATATTTTTTAGCTGCAAGAATTGTTGATAAACTTGCCACAGAAATGTTATTCAAACATCTTTTATCTAAAAAATAATAATTTTGTTCCTTGTAAAAACATAAGAACCAATGAATCAATCACGAAACAATGAATATTCAAAACACGGGTATATGTAGAAAACAAATTTTTATCTTTTGAAATTTATCAAGGGTACTACACAGTTATATAAACAATGTAACACGAGGAAAATAGATACAATTGTATGATCCTTCAATGCCACTATTGTAAACACTTCTTCTCATTGTACATTATTTTCCAGAAGAGAGTGTAAGTGTCGACGTTTCGGTCTCTATGCATTTGTCCATGAGACCATCTTCAGGACTACCATAAATATAACAAATGACCCCTAAAAAAACAAATAATAATTATCCAACATGAATTTAAACTGTTTACAAAAAATAATTGATACACCCGTGCAATAAAAATTATTATTTATCAATTCATAAACCTTTACATCAATGAAATTTAGAATATCTCAAAATGCATATATTATGTACCATCCTACAAGCTCATACAGAGATTCCTATCCATGGGAGCACCTACAATCACTATAATATGTATGATTTTATCAAAGCCATGGTTTTCAAAGATCTTTCATAATTAGGCACTATGATTTAATCTGGAATCAAACATCATATTATTGCGTTTAAATTATTTTGAGATTAATTTGTACATAAAACGAAGAAACGTATTATTAAAAATAATTTTAGATAGCCACCTCCTAAATTTCTATAATCTTTTGTACAAGAATAATATTATAAAATCAAAGCAATGGTGAATACATGTATCTCACTCACATCTCAAAGTGCCTTGTCATTAATTCAAGTTACTTAGAAAACCTGTTTCTTGATTTTCATAACTAAATGAATAGCCATCCTCCAAGAAATTTCATTATCAGAGTGATATTTAGCCATCCTTACTGATGTAGTATAGTAGATTACCTAAATAGTTAAATGAGAGCCACTCATAGTAAATAACGATTTTGACCTGTTTGCACATGCCCCTAGTTATATTGTCCAATTTACTCATTAAAATATGGATCTATAACTTTCGTTATAATAAATGAGACTTAATCAAAAGGGAACAAATACCTGAATGATGTTTCCAAAGATTCAAGAATTACAATTGACACACATATGTCAAATCAATCGTCGTTCTGTAACTCTATTAATAAAAAGACAATACATCAGATGGAGTTTATATATCTTTGTTCATATGAGTATTGGTTATTTAATCTCCTTACCTACTTTGTTTAGGTGAATAATCATCAAGAGATACAGGTAAATGATATAGGTAAATGAACTCTGGTGCTTTATTGGACGGTGTAAATAAATTTCCAGTCCTCAGCCACTTCTCAGTTGAAAGAGTTTATTCTAAAAAAATTGCATGTAATTTAAGTCAGTATTGAATTTAAATTAATGGAACTAGACAATAAACATACATGGCCCTATCTTTTCTAAGTCATACCTGTTAGATTTTGTAGCGCAGCCAAAATTCAGCAGTTGGATTAATATCAACCCGACTGCCAGTTAGAACTCGCATTTATACTTTGTTTGGAGATCAAAAGAGGACTAGCCTCATACCTCTCCTTGGTAATGGATCACACAATGGCGGCCATCTTAAACACCCTTTAAATTCACTGTGAATGGCTTAAATGTTTAGATTGATCCATAAAGCAGGCATCTTTTATATCACTAAGGATACTCAACATTTTGGATGCAGATGTATATTTTAATCTTACAAATGATTCATATATTTACATTAATTTGATCATGTGTGCATCTGCATATCAATATATATATAATCCATCAACTAAAAGACTACTAAATCGTTTCATATATATCACAACTTTATTTATGAGTTATATTCTGCACAAAGCTTAGTTTATGATTTTCAGCATATACAGCTTTTTAAGCATTGGTTTAGACAACTCACATTTATACTTTGTTTGGAGATCAAAAGAGGACTAGCCTCATACATCTCCTTAGTAATCGATCTCACAATGGCGGCCATCTTAGACACCCTTTAAATTCACTGTGAATGACTTATAAGTTTAGATTGAACCATATAAAAGGCATCTTTTATGTCGCTATGGATACTCAACATTTTGGATACAGATGCATATTTTAATCTTATAACTGATTCATATATCCACCTTAATTTGATCATATGCACATCTGCATATCAGTATATACATAATCCATCAACTAAAAGATTACTAAATCGTATCATATACATCACAACTGTAATCATGAGTTAAATTCTACACAAAGCTTAATTTATAATTTTCAGCATAAACAGCTTTTTAAGCATTGGTTTAAACATAAATACACAGTATTATATACTCAAATAGATATCATAAAGCGTCACATGTTCGTAACTCTTCTCAACAGTCTAATATATAGATTAGACAAAAAAAGTTTTATATATTCAGATGGATCTCATAAAACATATAACATCTTCATGACTCTTCTTAACAGTCTAATGTATTATCATCAATTTTGCTGTCACCAACATCTCTTGACATATAATCCTCTTCAAAAATAGCTGTAATCTAAAATGGCCAATAGTACATAATAAATTATCAGTTTGTTACATTCATCATCATTATTTATCTCCAAAGGGAAATAAAATACCATTTATACCAAAGATGTTTTATTTATTTTAAACAGATGTTATATCTCGTGGTCATACGTAAGGCCCTCAATTCTCTTTGTCCAATGGCATATGTGTGAGCCCACACAATTTATAGCATGAAAGAATTCTGACATATATTTCACTTAAGACATGCTAACGCATGCCATTCAGAAGCGGAGTTGAGGCCTCTATTTACCAGGTCAGTGCGACAGATCCATCTGCCTTCTTTTATTGACAATGTTTGCTCTACATTGTTTGGTCTCCTTGTGGGTTTCACTACTTCAATTACCCACCAACGCATATCTTTTTCTGAATGTCCAGTTCTTCGATAATGATCTACCAAAGGAGCATTATCTACACCACACCTAATACGTGACTGATGTTGGAGGATGCGTTTTTTCACGGCCTGTATTGTTTTCCGAATGTAATGTAATCCACATGGGCATTGAATACAATAAATAACATTAGATGTGTTACAATTGGAGAACATTTTTAATGTAATCGAAATATCATTGATTACACATGTTTTAACCGTTTGTGTGGTATTGCACGCCAAACACATATTGCATCTGTGATGACCTATTAGAGGTGTCAGTTGTCTCATGTTATCTACTATGTTCTCTTTGTTCTCACTGTATGCATGAACTAGGCGATCTTGTAGGTTCGTACCTCTTTTGAAGGAAAACATAGGCTTTTGATCAAGTCCCGAGACATCTTTTAATAAACTCCAATGTTTATTAACAATCTTTTTGATGGAATTGGTATGGGTGCCAAAGGTTGAGACACACACCAATTGAGGGTCCTTTGGACGAACCTTAACAGTTAGCAGGGCTTCTCGATCATTGTACCAAGCTCGTTTCATAGATCTTTTTAGTAATTTGGACGGATAACCCCGTGCTTTAAGTTTATCCTTTAATTTCTTCGCCTCGAAGAAATAGTCATCTTTGAAGGTACAGTTCCTACGCAACCGTAGGAACTGTCCAAACGGTAGTCCGTCTTTTAATGCCTGTGGGTGGTGACTTTTGTAATTTAACAACGTATTTCTAGATGTCGGTTTTGTATATAGCGTGGTATATAGATGGTTAGCCACATCATTCTTGATTGTAATATCTAGAAAATTCATTTTATCTGTATCAGATTCAAGCGTAAACTGCAGATGTGGACTGATTGCATTTAGCCATACATGAAAAGCCTGTAATAGTTCTTTAGAGCCTCTCCATATAAAAAAAACATCGTCTATATATCTCAGCCAGTGTGTGATATTGGCTGAGTAAGGATTAGACGCTTGGAGAATGTATTCATTTTCAAAAGCTGAAACATAAATATTCGCAATATCAGGAGCATAAACTGCCCCCATAGCGACTACTTTCTGTTGTTATTAAAAATCGCTTTCAAACAAAAAGAAGTTCTCACATAAGGAGATTCGCACGCATTCCACAATAAAGTCACTTGGTACCCTATGTGGTCTAGGTCTCGATTCCAACAAATTGTTAAAAATGAAGAGAACCTCCTGTTGGGGAATATTCGTATATAAGCTTTCTATGTCCATAGAGACAAGAAATTCAATGGTAGGATCAAAATCCTGACCTTCTATCCGGTTAATAACCGCCATAGTGTCTCTAATATATGTAGGTTGGTCAATCGCAAATGGTCGTATAAAATGATCTGCATATTGTGCCAGGGGTTTAAGTATAGAGTTACACCCTGACACAATAGGTCGCCCTGGTGGTTGAATCGGGTCTTTATGTACCTTTGGTAACATATAAATCACTGGTACTGTCGGTGCCTTGTTAATAAGGAATGCTGCCTCTTTCTCATTGAGCCAGCCTCCTTCAAAACCTAGTTTGCTTAAAGCAGCAATTTCCTTAATAAGCCTGGCTGTGGGGTTAGTTGTCAATTTTTTATAGTGAGCAGTCACCGATAGTTGTTTCAACATTTCTTGGTTGTATTTTTCCTTTTCCCAAAGTACAATACCCCCTCCCTAATCTGCTGGTTTTATAAATGCATTGGGGAGAGATTGTAAATTCTGCAAAGCAGCTTGATGGTCTTTCGAGAAATTGGATTTGAAATGTATTTTTTCTTTAAAGAGATTCTCAATTTCTGTCAGTATTGCATTTTCAAATGTTATTATTTCTTTCCTTATCATCGTGTTCAAAGGGTAAAAAGTAGATGGATTTTTAAGCCTGTACCTTCATTCATTACTGGTGAAATGTTGTTAGCAAAATAATTTCTTAGTCTGACCGATCTAAAAACCTGTACATTTCTAATTTGGTCTGAAACAAATCGTTCTTGTAAGTAGGTACAAATGTTAATCCTGCTGAAAGAACTGCCACTTCATGTTCTGAGAGAATATGAGAGGACAGGTTAAATATGGGGATAGTTTGATCTGGTTCTACCATTCGTAATACTGATTGCGAGTTTGGCGGAAACCAGGGGTATATTGATTGCGATACCATCCCCTCTTGCCTCTCCGCCGTCTCGATGGAGGACCAGATCCTCTTCGTTCCTGGCCTAAAAAAGCCTGATGGGACGTTGAGGGCTGTTGATCGTATTGTCTATATGAAGTGTCGCTGAACGATCACTTCCTGTATCTGAATTAGTGTCAGAGAAGATGGTCCTCTTTCTCATTGGTTGGTTGGAACCTTGAGACACATAGAAATCTTTATTTAGATAAGGGTAAGTTTTTTCTTTTTTGTATCTCCTGATGTCGCTTTGGAGTTTTTCGGTCTTTTTATGAGTGTTAAATTCCTCAAATTCTTTGATGGTTTGATGGACTTTATCAAGGAGAAATTTACTATTTGTAATGGTGTTATCTCCCAAAATCTTTTTCTCTAAGTTTTCAATCTCTTTAGACAATAATTTTATTTGTCTTAAGGCTGTTTCAATGCTCAGCACCATCCAGGTGCGCGAGCATTTGTTGGCGGAAAAACTAAAACCAATTTTGAACTCTTCGTCATCTATAAAGATTATCGGTATGTTTCGTATTTGAAGGCCTGTAGGAATAATATTGGCATTCAAACAATCTGTTAAAAACTTGGCGTGAAGCTCTGTACGCACTAGTTTCTTTTTGAGTCGTTCTAATTGATTCAAGTCTGATTCATACGGTAATTGTGTTACAGGACCCTATTCCCAAGTAATGAGGGCCCACCTGCTATTTTTAAGATGTATTCATCCGTATAAGATAATGTCTCCGCTTCAGACATTAAAGAAAACTATAAAAACTGTACAGATCTATAGAACAAACAACTACTTAAAAAAGTAGCCCACAACAGACAATTGTCTGTGCTATAAACAATTCAATATAATGGGAAACCCAATCTACCCTTGAGGGCTTGGGCAATTCAAATAAACGGGTAAACAACGCCTTCAAGGGATTTGTTTGAAATACTCTGTTCTATTGCTTTTGATAAATATTTTTAGCTGCAAGAATTGTTGATAAACTTGCCACAGAAATGTTATTCAAACATCTTTTATCAAAATTATTATTTTTTAGATTTAGTCACAAAGGGGTTTCTTGACGTCTGCAGGGACACCCATAAGGAATGGAGATTTTGTGAAAAAGTTGCTTGAGGCGATACAGCTGCCTAAAGAGATCGCTGTAGTGAAGTGCAATGCACATAAAAATGGGGAAGACTACATTACTGTTGGCAACAAATATGCTGACGAAATGGCACAGTACTGTGCAAAGAATGTTGTTTCTTTAAATAAATGCCGCGAGAGAGAGCATATTTCTTGTCAATTGCTTTTTACTAACTCAATTGAAACATGGGATGAGGTGAGACAGTTACAAGAGGCTGCAGAAGATGAAGAGAAAGATACTTGGCTAAAAGCAGGATGTAGGAAACATGAAGAAACTGATGTATGGGTTTACAGGGATGAGAGACCAGTTATGCCTGATAGCATGATTTCTGACATGGCACGGATGTACCATGGGCAAGCCCATATTGGGAGAGATTCAATGATCAGACTTTTAGACAAACATGGTACAATCCAAAATTCAGAGCCATAGCTGAGAGTCTTTGTCAAAGATGTCTGATTTGTCAACAGTTAAATCCAGGAAGGAAGACAGTAGTGAGTCTAGGGAGAATAGGACGAGATGGGGGTCCTTTCACCAGAATGCAGATGGATTTCATAGAAATGCCACCTTGCAGCAGATTGAGGTATGTTTTAGTGGTCGTCTGTTTGTTTTCCCGTTGGGTGGAGGCATATCCAACAAGAAGGAATGACAGTATCACAGTAGCAAAACTTTTGCTGCGAGAATTCATTCCGAGGTATGGTTTTCCAGTCACGATTGAAACAGATAGAGGAACACATTTTCAAAACGAATTAGTTAAACTGATTTGTGAAGCCCTTAGTATTAAACAGAAACTGCATTGTGCATACAGACCAGAGGCTTCTGGAATAGTAGAGCAAGTGAATGGAACAATAAAAAACAGGTTAGGAAAAATGTGTCAAGCTACAGGACTGAAATGGCCAGATGTTTTGCCATTGGTTCTGATGACAATCAGAAGTATTCCGGAAAGGAAGACTGGACTCAGTCCACATGAGATAATCATGGGACGAGCAATGAGACAAGCACAAGTACCTGTCAACAAGCTACTGACTATAACTGATGATCTAGTACTGGATTATTGCAAAGGATTGGCTGATGTGGTGTGTTCTGTGTTTCATCAGGTTGGACCGGATGCGACCACTCTTGAAAGAAAACCAGCTCACGACTTGAATCCAGGAGATTGGGTTCGAATAAAAGTCCACCGGAGAAGAAATTGTTTGGTTCCTCGCTGGGACGAACCACGACAAGTGATCCTAGTGACGACCACCGCAGTTAAGTGTGCAGGAGTGAAACACTGGGTACATGCCAGCCACACCATCAGAGTTCCAGAACCTAAAGATCGACCTGTAAGTCGACATCTGGAAATATTAGACAACAGTTCAGCATCAGAAAGAGAAGAGGAGACAAACACGGTACCAGAACTTGAAGATCGACCTGTAAGTCGAAATCTGGAAGACCCAACTACAAGTGAAACGATAGAAGAAGAAGAAGAAATAGAAGAAATAGCTGAAGTTCCAGAATTTGAAGGTCGACCTGTAAGTCGACATCTGGAAATATCTGATACTAGTTCAGAATCTGATACAGAACAGTCAGAAGGAGAAGAAATTTCAAAGACAAAGTGGAATTTTGAAAGCGTAAGAGAAGAAACTGAGCCAGAAAACAGTGACAGTGAACAACCAAGTACAAGTTGTGGTAAAATTCCTTCGAAGATAATATTAATAGATGAAGAAGGGAGAGTTTCAGACCAAAAGTTAGAAAAATCGGAAAACCCCGAGGAGCAGTAGGGACAGATAGTCAAACACAAGAACAGGGAAATTTAGAAGCAGATAGAGAAACTAACACAAAACCGGAAGAACCTCGAGGAGGGACAGAAGTAGGTGAACGAAGGAAGATAAGAAAAGAACCACAAGTGGCTGAAAGCGAAATAATTAGTTTCAAAATAAGAGGAAATAACGAAAAGATTGAAACAGAATCAGAAGAAAGTGGAGAAGAAAGAAGTGAAAAACTAGAGACAAGAAAAAGAAATTGGAAAACAGAAAGAGAGGAAAAAGGAAGTGAAGCAAAAAGGCCAAGAAAAGGAGACAATTGGCCCAACGAAGTAAGAAAAATTAAGATACAGAATCGTAAAATTGGATGGAAAAAGTGCTGAACAAGTGAATGAAATAACAAGTCAAAAGGAGCAAGGAAAATAAGGTGGTAAGCACTTTCAGAAAACAAAAAGAATAAAGAAAGTGAATCAGAAGTACAGATCACCTGAATGGTTGTATTGTGCTCTGACTAGTTACAAAGAAGAATTGAACACTCACGAAAACCCAGAACAAAGAAACCTGATGGGAGAAAGTGAAGTGCAACAAACCTGAAGCAACAAACCTGAAGTGGTTTCTGTAGATAGTTTACCGGATTTGACAAAACACTGAACTGACAAAATTACCGGATGTGACAAGGAAAGAATTCTGAAAAAGAATTAAAAGAAAGAACCAAGCAAAGACAAAATTCTGAAAGTACAGAGTGGCAAGCAAGTCATTTCTGAGGTGTAGTGACACAATTTTCTAGAAAAACAAGTACAAAATGGAGAATATTAGAGATAGAAAATGTAGATGTGAGTTTTTAAAAAGATGGTGCAAAATGTGCTGTTTTTGTACCAGATTATTAATAACAGGATGGGTAGTTTTAGCAATAACTATTCCAATTAGTTTAGCTGTAGTGGAAAAGTCTAATAACACTGAGAAAGAAAAAGGAGCTAACACTCAAGAGCCAATTATTTTAAGGAGTAGTGCAGAATTACATAAGGACAAATCAATAACAGATTTTTCAAAGAATGTGTTTACTAAATTACTGTATGAGTACGTAGAAACAATGGATGTAAGGAATTGTTATGTTTGTATGCAGTTGCCTGCATCTGTAGCAGAGGGTGTGACTTATCATCACCTCCCTTTGACATATGGAATAACATGTAGTGTATTAGCAAGCTTATTTTATAAAACAGGCAGATTAGAATATTATTACACTGATGTAGATAGGATTTTTGCAAAGGTTTCTGTAGTTCCAGAGCTTAATAAAATAAAAGAGGAAAGATATTTGGTGAATATTTCTTAGAAGATAAGATATTAACATTAGATAATATATTTAGGTACAACCTTACCTGTGAGTTAAAGAAAGAAGAAAAGGTATTTCTAGAAATGGTCGAGGAGAGAAGAGTGAAATTTGAAAGAAAAGTGATAGAAGAGACAAAAACACCTCTTTGGGCGTTTGAGGAAGACCATCATGACAAGAAAAAGACAAATGCAGCTATGACTCTGGATTGGCCCCAACAGGGAAGGTTGTGCATTAGAAGAAATAAGACAAGATATGACAATTATTTTGTGGGTTCCAGTAATTGCCATGACAATTACCAAATTATAGGTGGATGGGGATTCAAAGGGGAAAAGATCCAATATTTCCAGGGATTTATTACGTTTGTGGGAATAGGGCTTATTATAGGTTGCCGGACCATTGGTATGGATCATGTTATTTAGGCCTAGTCTTTCCAAAGATTTTTCATGTGGATAGAAAAGAAAAAGGAACACACAAAATGATAAATACCTTTACACGTAGAAAAAGGGAAAGTTTTTCAGAAATAGTAGGTGATATTTTTGGTGCATTGATACCAGCAGTGGGAATATCTTTGAATGCATTCAGAATTCGGAAATTATCCACAGTAGTAGATCGATTATCTACAGATACTGCTGGAGGGTTCTTAATGGTAAATACCGAGATGGTTGCCATGAGAGCTATGGAGATGCAAAATCGTCTTGCCCTTGACATTCTTTTGGCAAAAGAGGGCGGAGTCTGTGGAATGCTGAAAGTCCAACATTGTTGCACTTACATTCCTGATAAAAGCGAAAATATACAGAAGTATATAACAAATATTACAAATTTGCACAAAGAACTAGTACCACTGGAGGTTGAAAGTGTTTGGGGAAAACTTGGTAAAGGGTTTTCTTCTGTAACGAATTGGTTAACAAGAATGAGTGGATTAATAATAGGGAAAGTTATAATAATAGCAACCATGATAATAATAATAATATTAGTATTGAAGCTTGCAGTAACATGTATAAAGAGACGAAGAAAGCAGAAAAGGTTAGAAAAAGAAAATATGATAAACAAAGAGAGAGAGAGAGAAATAGGTGAAATAGAGTTAGAAGAAATAGAAGAGAACCTGTACAAGAAAACAAAGAGACAAGTTGAAAGCGATACAGAAGTATAAAACTAACAAAAGCAAATGGATAAAAGATATATGCTGTCTGAGAAAATTGTATAACTTGGGTTTGTGTGGTGATGTTAAAAATCACCAAAGGGGGGAGTTGATGGAGCAGGGTAAATATAAAAATTTTAACCTCCTAATATTTTCGTATAATAATAATAAACATGTTCGTTCAAGTAAATAACCAACAATGTATGTTTGGGAAAAGGATAACACGCAGTTTTAATGTGCAAAATAATGAACTAATAATTGTTTACGTTTTTAACATAACATAATATGTGCGTACTAAAATAATAATAAAATGCATGATTGGTGCTTTGAATAAAATGAGTGGTTGCAAAGTAAAGCGATGGTAAGTAAGGGACAGCTTTATATGTTGCTTCTGCTAGGTAATACCTAATTGGGGTACGTAGAAAGACGGGAGGGAAACGAAAGGGTTTATATTCCATTGTTTTAATAACATTTTGTTTTCTTTAGAAATAGTGCGCTTAGGCCTGCCGAGCAGCAATATAAAATGGCCGCGAGTTACTAGAGTGCGCAGGAGCGGATGCGACCATGTGATAGAGGAGAGAGGCTGTTGCAAAGGGATGATCACGTGCTGAGGCGCTAGGATGAAAGTATGGTCAAGGCTGCTGTGACCCTTCTGAGCAGATGTGTGCCAAGATGATCAGCAAGAAGCGTGAGAAGCCTGGTTGAATCAATAGAAAGAACTCTATTATACAATTTGTTGCAGAAAAAGAAACAATTTGGACTGATCGAAACGGATGAGCAAGTGCATGAACTGTGGGAAACGATGCTTGCATGGACATTCTTCACGGAACTAGTTAAGACCAGGAAGTTTGATTAGGATGTATAGGGACCTGACTTTTGGACCAATGAGAATGAATCGCGCCATGTAAGAAGAAACATTTTATGCTGTAAGCTAGAATTAGGGTATAAGAAGACCTACTCTTAGTGGGAGGGGGTTAGAATGCTGCGAGATGCTGCGGGAGATGCTGAAGAAGTTAGATGCTGTAGATGGGAGAGTTTGCGGTTGCTGATGCTGACGAGCTGATGTTGCTGCTGTTATTTTCCTTTTCCAGTTGAGTATGAAATGCCGCTTTAGGAGAACTAGCATTTAACAAGATTTATATTAGAATTATTAGGATTTCCCGAGAGATAGATAGGTTGATCTATAGGGTCCTTAGTATGATAACTTCATTTTCGATCTAATAAAAGTGTCATGCAATTTACAACTATTCTTATATTGATGATAAACGCAATGATCTGAATAATAAATTAATCACGAATTTCCTGCATTCAAAACTTTATATAAATGTACTATTCTTTAAACAAATGACTCAGTGATTTTCTTTAGCATAATGATTAATATTGAATTGGTAAAGAGTTCATTGTGATTGAACTGGTCTTAATCACCATCAACTGATTCCTACTAGTTGGTCCATCGACCAATGAGCGGAATACCTTAAAAGCAAATGAGAATTATTGTGTCTTTATAAAAGAGGTATCCCGTCTCCTTCCAGCGAATCGTTTTCTCCTAGGTTTCATGTCAGAGGAAAATCCAGGGAAAGTAAGTGAATGTATATGCGGTGTTATGGGCCCCACCGTCATATGGATATAGTGTGTGTGTGTATTTTGGAGAAATAATTACACCTGGATGACCAAAAGCATAGTAGGAGAAATTATTTTTATTGTAAGCGCTGGATCAAGACCAATGTACCCAAGTATGCAACATGTCAGCACTGTACAAGCACAGAAGTCAAAGGCACACCGCATGAAAGGGATAAGGGGCAGCAAAATCAGAGCTGCAGGGGCGACTCCCCCAAAATGCAGCACACACACATAACATGCAGAGCACATCAACATTGACAACGATGTGACACAATCCGCGAAAATACCTACAACAGAACACAGGACACAACTGGTGCCGCTTGGGTGGAGACACTGGCCAATCACATTTGGCAGTGCAGGGAAATGTGAGTTGATAATGTACAAGTACAAACACACACACGTCTGTTGTCGAAATGTCCACTGTCCCCCATCAATAGGCAGCTCCTCCCAAACAGACACAATGTACCCAGTCATGCTGTCTGTATGAAAACATGTACAATGCGACAACATACATGTGGACACATTGTTAAACTGCATCTCTCCTTCACATTGCAGAGGGAGAATCAACACCTCCTGCAGAGCAGCCTGACCCTCTCATCTCTGATGACGAAGAGGACCATCACAGCTTCGACTCTGACGCCCTCCAACTGCTCGTGGACAGCCTACGCAGCCCACTTCCAGGAGCTGGGCAGCCCAGCTGCTACGAGGAGACCCCAGCCCCTGCACAGACCACACAGCAGGCAGCACCCACCACCACGGCTGCCTCCCAGGACCCCCACGAAGAACACATGGCCTTCCAACGCCGTGTTTTGGGGTGCCAGGAGAATCTGGCTGAACAGGTGCAGGTGGGCTTCGACCGCATGGCAGACAAACTAGATGCCATACGTGGGTGTCTAAGTCCCATCAGGGACCACTCACGGTCCCTAATGGACATCCACAGTCCGCTCCATGCCCTCCAATGGACCATGGCTGACATCGCTGGAGCCCTGACTCAGAGAATAGAACAACTGTCCAGTCAGAGTGGCTCTAGCGATGTCACACGGGAGTTGGGAAACATGCAGAGGTTAATGGAGACCATGGAGCGGGCAAATGCGGAACGAGCGGCTGCCATGGCTGCACACCTGTGAGAGGTAGCTGGGTTCCTCAATGACCTCAGGACCATCCTCATGGCATTGCTGCCATAAGGCCTGGCGCTGACGTATGCTGCTGCTACCACTCCATCCACATCTCCGCCCCCTGAAGTGTCAGTGCCACACAGTGGGGCAGACCTTCCACCTCCGACCACTGATGTGTCACTGCCACACAGTGCTGGAGACAGAACACCACCACCCACACGTGAGGCACATGCAACAGCAGAGGACAAAGATGTGGATGAATCTGGCCTCGTGGTCATAAGGAAGCGGTGCATGCATCTCCGCCATAGGGCCGGCTTCAGCTTGGTACTGCCCTCTGCATCATCACCTTCCACTGTCCCCCGATGCACTCTGTGACACTCAGCTTGGACCTCGACATGGACGGCCATATGCTGTTTGATCGCCAATGACACAGCGATCAGACTGCGGACTGAACTCTTCCTCTTACTTTGGACTTGTCATTCCCTGAAGGACCCTGGCTGGCCCTCCAAGGGCCAACATCGTCATGTGGGGTTTGCATGGCCTTGTACTGCTCCAGATGCAACACTACACTCAATGTGCATTAAACATTCATATTCACACAGATGTGTCATGTCTATGGTCTTTCAAGTGTGGAAGTATGGATGAATGTAGGCTCACTGGACTCCTCTCACGTCCATGTGGCTCATGTCGTAGAACAGGGGTCACAGAGTGACACATTGCCGAATGCGGTCCGGGTGGCTCTGACACAACAACAGGGACACACGCATGAGTTACTTCCTTGTCCAGCCAAGTACGGAACCACGCCCAGGGCCCCGGGGTCATTTACAAAGCCTTACGCTGGACTGGCATACGCCAGGCCAGCCCACTCCTCTTACGCTCACAGGGGGGGACGGCAATGCTACATGTCCCATGTCTTCCCTGTAGTGATCTGCTGCTCACAGGTCTAGTTGTCAGCATGCCACAGCCACTCCTCTCGGCTGGTTTACACCCACACCACACCCATCCAGCACACGCGTCACAGGACATGTGACCCTGCCAATAAACTGGGCCGGGCGCACGTGCTCGACGCCATTTCCACTCTCTATCTGGGTGCATCCATGTGGTGTCAATGTAGGCATGAGGGCCTCGGGCCCTGCAACATCACATTCCCCAGGACCGGAGGTGACATGATGGCATCCGCAACATGATACCCAATCATACAGGGTCCATGACTTTGGGGCACAGACTTGGAGGCACCGGATACATTGCGGTCGGCACAGGCACACTGCCACGGGACGGTGACTTTGGGTGCACTGAGGTAGTGGCACCTTAAGAGCTGAGCGGGTGTGCAGCCTGCGATGATGCCCCGTCCCGGCGGTCCGGACTGCTCAGGATTTGTGTGCCCTGCTGGACCGCAGTGTGGGCCAGAGCCAGCGGGCAGCGCGGGCCTACCGCCACGTGGTGTCGCATCCCAGATCACAGAGTTAGTGGCACCTCAAGGGCTGAGCGGGTGTGCAGCCTGCGATGATGCCGGGTACACTGGTATGTCCTCTGCCATGGCGAAATCAAGACCCAGAATCAAATGTGAGACCTGGTGGCCTGCGGAGCGGGGCTGCATGATGTGGAGGGTGCCATGTCCGTGGGCCCCTGGCATGTGGCTTGCAGCGGCACGTGGTGGGCCCTCATTGCTACACGCCAAGGGCGGAAGGTGAGCAGTGAGGCCTGGGTGCGCAGGGGTGGGCATGCACCGCTGGGCGACGGGAGGGGCTGGGGTGCATCTGCCTGGGTGCGCAGGGGCGGATAGGCGATGATGTCTTGTGCAATTGTATGTACTTTGCCATTCTGGACTCTGTTTCAGATGATGGATCTGCTTCAGATGTGTGACCTGGTGAACTGCACTACATACCGGCACGTGGTTGGTGACACACCGGTGGCAGCAGGTGAGCAGTGTGGCCTTGGTGCGCATTGTCGGCACTCTCTCTCCCTGTCCATCTCTTCTGCTGTCTCTCTCTCACTCCCCCTCTCTGTCCGTCTCTCTCTCGCTCCCCCTCTCTGTCCGTCTCTCTCTCGCTCCCCCTCTCTGTCCGTCTTTCTCTTGCTCCCCCTCTCTGTCCGTCTTTCTCTCGCTCCCCCTCTCTGTCCGTCTCTCTCTCGCTCCCCCTCTCTGTCCGTCTCTCTCTCGCTCCCCCTCTCTGTCCGTCTTTCTCTCTCTCCCTCTCTTTCTCTCTCTCTCTCCTTCGCTCTCTCTGTCCTTTGATGTGCGCAAAACACACCTTCTCATCATGATTTTTGTCTTGCAGGCTGTGTCCTACGGATTTTCCCGAGGGGAGCCGCCATGTCTCCTCATTTCTGTTCTGTGTTTCTTTGAATACATTTTCTATTGTTACATCGAAGGTGAATGTGTGATGCTCATTTTGGTGACGACACGTGCATGTCACCAAATGTGATTGTGCGACATCAGGCGCATTATTTGGTACATGATTCCATGTAGTTGATGTGGCATGTCTTTGGCCGGGGGTGCCCGGGGAGGGGTGGTCCTGGGGGTGGTGGCGGTGGGTGTTGGGGCCCTCTTGGGTGTCCGGCCCGCATGTTTAGTGGCTCCATGGCATCTGTTGTCCTTCAGGTGTGGCTGTGGGCTGGGCTCCCTTTTGTGGTGCAGGCTATCGTCCGACTTTGCACCAGGTCAGAGCAGGTGTTATCCTGCGGCTAACGCACCATATCGCATGTTTTGTGTTCGTATCGCCGATCTGGCTGGTCGTTGAGAATGTTGAGGAGTGGTGTTGACGCGGCTTTTTGCACGGGAACGCCTACTCTGCATCTCATTAGCGATAGTTGCAGGGGTCATCTGTGGCAATGTTTTTGCGGCTGCTATCGCAGGTAAACTGGTGCTATGGGCTGTTAGCACAGGCTTGTGAATTGGGTGATAAATTTATCGCAACTTTGGCTGCGATAAAGTGCCGATAACTCGGCGATAGCTCTTTGAGAATATGCCCCCCAATGCTGCTTCAATTTAGGAATGAGCTTAAGACACACTTCTTTAAAGAACACTTCATCATAAAAAAGTAAGAGTCCATCTCCATTCTTAGAACCCAGTTTCACCTCATTGACTATATATTTGCTTTGATCCTCTCTAGCACGCCAATGCCTTTTGGCTAGGTTTTGCGCTATACAATTATCACATGTATATAAACATACAGACATGAAGCAGTAATAGAAACCGAAATAAGGGAGATGAGTGACAAGCAGAGGAGATATCTTCACTGGTAAAAGCTACAATGTTAGGACAGATTCTACAGCCGGGATGTGTAGTTCAGGGTACACATGAAAAGAAACTGTAGCTGTCATTATAATGAATATTGTCACCGATATTGTATGACAGTAAAGAAGACGTAGCCAAAGCACCCAAAAGGAATAAGTATTTGTAAACCAAATGAATAGCCCAAATAACTGTCCAAATTAAGGCTCTTTCATTTTCTATATGGATCTGAAACATGGCGACATCTTTTTCTGAGAAGGAAAAACTTTGTCTCAACAAGAATAAAGCAGAATAAAAACAGTAGAATGGAGGATGAATACAAAGTTAAAGCATAAATATCAATGTTATATGGCCAGGTACTGCCGAGTCCCCCTCCCCTGGACAGACAACCCCCTTTTACCTCATCCTTTGGGCCCCCCTAGAGCAGACACTGATCCTCCTCCATTTTCCCCCAAGGCAACAATGGAGACAACACACCATGGCTTGGATTAAGGGTCATAAACCCCGGCTGTATTTTATTCAAAACAATAACAAAAACATTAATTTCATATTTACACCATTTTCAAAAATACGCTGAAAGTCTGATCCATTACATTGATATGTACAGTATGTCATTTGGCTATCCTTAACATGTTTCTAATACATAGCCATTCCTGTCATAAGCTAAGTGATCAACAACATTATCTTCCTGAGTATCCCTGTTTGAGCCTACGGCAAGGTCAATGACTGGTCAAAGATCATGCTAGGTCCCACCCTCCGTCCGGATTGACCTTGCGCAGGAGGCCCAGTTCGCCAGAAGGTTATCTCACCCCGGGCACCCCCTTTGCCCTCAAAATTATCTCCATAAGGGGTTGTGCTGTTATGCCCAGTTTTCTTGCACCCTTGCACGTGTGCCTGGGTTGGCCTAAAAGCCTACCGGAAGCGGAACTTCCCGTCCCCCCGCACCCTTCCAGCCTACCGGCTGTAACTGCCCCTGGAGTTCCATGAGAGACCATCTGTTCCCCCCTCAGGCGTCCCCATTTGACAATGGTGATGCCTACTAAGGACCGTAAAAGATGCCTACCAATAATGACCTTAACGCCACAGGTCAGCATAGTTGACCGACTATCTGGCCCTTCCTGCCTCTAGAAGGTCATGCCCTGCTCTGTGTTCCTTCTAACCAGGCAAGTAAATTCTCCAGGAATATCTCATTTCCGAGCTTGGAGAGATGTACGCCATCCTGTAGGAAAAAACGTTCCCCCCGGATGCACCCATGCGCAATCGTCTGAAGCTTTGGGGATCGGAATAGCTTGTCAACCCGGTTGTTGATTCTTTGAACTGAACGGTTCAGATCCCACACCGACTCACCCCCCCTCCACTGAAATCTGGGGACCATGTGTGACCAGGCCAGCACTGCCTGTGGGCATCTCCTCGCCAGCCAACCCACCTCTGTAATCAGGGCTTCCATTACGCCTTTCCTACCCATGCGTACCAGGTCATTACCCCCTAGATGCAAGATAAACGCTGCAGGGGGTACACAAGTCTTGTCTAGCAAGATTACCAACATATCCCTAAGCTGGTCAAGGCGCAGACCTCCCTAGCCGTGGAAGGAGACATTGAAACCGGCCTGACGTGTTCTGTGTACGTAGTTCCCTGAAAAGAAAAATTGACTCAACCTTCTCACATATGAGTGACCAATAATCCACACGTCCACTTCCCTGTGCCCCCAGGCGGGTACCTGGGCTGCAACAGGCGCCGAAAATCCATGGACCGCTGCAAGCTTCCCCCCTGCGGGACAGGATGTGGAAACTGCAAGCCAAATCAGAAAGAGAAATCACCGTCAGTAACATGAAGCCAACTTTTTAGAGCATATGCAGATGCACATAGCGCTTGTAACAGTCTGAGGTCCAGCTACCAATCCTCTGCACCGCGCTCCCTGAAACCCCCCTGGCCGTTGCCTCGGTGTCGGCTCCTATCCGAGAAGAGTGGGTCCCAAAACTGACTGGGTCCAGACTGGTCGCCTTGAGGGCCACACACATGACCCTACTGAATTGAAATTTAGTGAGCGGGGTTCCATCATCGTGCATTAGGAATGGACCCCCTGCGCCTAGTGGCCTGCGTGCCAAGAACGCCTCCAGATTGGTAATGGGGCAGCAAACACTCCCCTGTGCCCTTTGAAGTATAACTCCATCCCCCCTACCATCCTGATCGGTCTTAGACTTGGGAATAGAGATGAATAGGGATCCCCCCTGCACCCTCACGTGGCTGAATTGCAGCCCCCCTTGCCAGTCCTTCTTATTTTTTGCCACCAGCTCCCCTACCCTGAAAGCGTCATGGAATGCCAGCGCAAAGGCTGCTTTGAAGAGAACCACTTCACCATGTGATTTACAAACCTGACTCAGCGCACCCAGCAATGCTGACAAAGTGTCGATACCTATCGGCCGCCTCACAACTGGTTGGGGACCTTGCAGGTGCTGCCACCCCTTTAGAGCTTTTTTCACTACAAATGTGTTGGTGGGGTCGCGCCTGCCATGCATTCTTGCAAAAAAGGAAATTGACGCCATGTGGCGCGGCGCTGATGCCACGGAGCGCCCCCCGTCCCTCATCGCCCTCAAGAAAGAACCAACTGCCGTCGCTTCATGCCATGTCCCCTCCCATTCTTCCCCCAAGAAATTGCAGTAGGCCCCAAATGCCCCTTCATATGCCCGCCTGGTCCTGGGTGCTAGGCTAGCTGCCACGAGGTCTGATAACTGGGGGCACCAAGCTGCCAAAGCTGGTCTGGGAAAGGCGTTGGGTTCTCTGCTGCTTCTGGATGGTGGGACCTGAACACCTGCATCTTAAAGCGAGAGAGCGCATCAGCAGCATGATTCAACACACCAGGTACATGTTTTGCCTTAAACAGTACATTTAACCTCATGCACAAAAGTATAATCTCTTTCAATAGTCGCAGAATCATTTTACATTTGCTGATTGGTGGTTGATGCAATCTACCAAAAGACCACAGATTGGTTCCTCAGCTGCTCTGGCCAGATGGACAATGCCACTAGGATGGGAAATAGTTCTAAGAAACCAATGTTACCTGTGAGCCCGGATTCCACCCACCATGCTGGCCAACGCTGTGCCGCCCACGCCGGGCCTAGAATGGCACCAAACCCCTTGCTATCTGCCGCATCGGTCATCAGACCCATCTCAGGGCTGGATCTGGGTGGGCTGGGCCACACTACTTTGCCATTGAAGTCACGCAGAAATGCCATCCAAATCCGCATGTCCTGCCTGACCTCGCTGTTTAACCTGGTGTGGTGATGTTTTCCTTGAGACCTGGCATAACCTGGGCAATGGTGCGTGAGAATGGCTGAGCCATGGGGATAACTTTCAGGGCAAAATTCAACTGCCCCACCGTTTGTTGGAGCTGGTGCAGTGTAACCTTCTCTTTCCTCAAACATTCCTGTAATGCTGCCCTGAATGCTTTGATTTTACCCTTGGGGAGACGTGACACACCGTTTACTGAATCCAGTTTAATACCTAGGAATTCGATCCCCGTGGTTGGCCCAACCGTCTTACCTTGCGCCAAAGGAACGCCAAAGTCATGCATGAGTGCACAAAACATCTGCAATGCCCTACCACACTCCTGAGAGTCCGGCGCCCCTAAGAAAAGGAAATCGTCTAGGTAGTGCAGGACTGACCGGTGGCCTGTCGCCTGCCTGAAAACCCATTCTAAAAATGAACTGAACTTCTCAAAGTACGAGCAGGAAACGGAACACCCCACAGGCATGCATTTGTCCATATAATATTTCCCTTGGAACTGGAAACCCAGGAGGTGAAAATCTAGTGGGTGTACTGGCAATAAGCGGAAAGCTGATTCAATGTCCGATTTCCTAGCAGTGCGCCTGGCCCCAGCCTCCTAAGTATTTCAAATGCTTGATCAAATGATGCATATCTGACCATGCACAGGTCCCCATCAATGGCGTCATTCAAAGATTTTCCCCTGGGAGCCGATAAATTATGAATTAATTGGAACTCCCCCTGGTCCTTCTTTGGCACCACCCCTAATAGGGAGCACACAAACCCCTCCACTGGTATTTCGTCAAATGGGCCCACCACTCTGCCTAACCTCAACTCTTTTTCTATTTTTGCTGCTGCAACCCCATTATTGGATCTTACAGATAGTTGATTCTGACAATGTGAAACCCCCACATAATCAGGTGCAGGAATTCTAAAACCGTCCCTGAAACCTTCCAATAAAATCTTCGCTGAACTGGGGCAATTGTACTTATTCAATCATGGGATCAGGGCACTGGTTATGATGGGGGAGCGGGCCTTGGTGAGGGCTATGCCTTCAGTCCTGCTTTTTACCTCCCCTGTCCTTTGACTTTTTGAAACACTTGGATTCTGGGTGTGATGTGTGGCCACAGAAGGAACATGCATGTTTGAACCTGCATATGCCTGCCGCCCTGGTGCATGTACGCTTGTTAAAGTCCCAACATGCCCCTCTTCTTTCCCCCTCACCCCGAGCTAACTGGGGGGCCTGACCGAAAGGACTGTCCCCGTGAGCTGTCGTGGGGCACGGACTTCATGTGCCTCAACCACATAATAACATCAATCTGGTCCCAAGTGAGGTTAGGGTCAGTTGCCTTTGCCCTCCTGAAATCCTTACCGTATTCCTTCCACCCCACACCACCATATTCATCATGCACACAAGCTATCCTATTCTGGTAGCATGCCATCTGTGCGCCCAAACCCGGGAAGCATTCAGACATTATCTCCATATAGTTGGAGAAACCCTTGAACCAATTGACCGGGGTCTCCTCTACTTTCTTCTTCTGAAGCCAACTAGACCACTCCCTTGGGTGCACCCACTCCTTATTCATCTTTGCTTCCCCTTTATCCTCATTGTCAACCAACAGGGAAAACATATCGACATATTCCCCCTTCCAAATTTTTTCTTTCACTTCTTGTGGGATATGTCTCCCCAACCGATCCCTAGAAGAGCGCAGTTCGCCCAAACCTAGACTTGGTAACGTCTGTGGCATACCTGCTGTTGGTGCCTCCGGTTTCTTGGCTTTCTCCACTTCCAATGGCGTGGTTACTTTGAGAGGGTCCTCTCCGGTCACCTTAGCTGGTGCTCCGCTAGCCGTAGCGCTCCCCACTGGCACAGTCTACCCTTCTCCTGTCTTAGCCCCCTCAAACAGCGCCACCTATAGCGTGCGGTCCTCGCCTGACAATGCCCCCGCGCCCGCTGCCGGGGTCCAAGTACCTGCCTTAGCTAACACTGCTGCCAGACTGGCCACTAAATCAGGATGCTCAGGCGCACCCCCAGATGGACCCTCGCCCCCGAATGGTATACTTGAGCCCTGTGGCACAGGGTTGGCTCCGGGTGTACCTGGTTGACCACCCCCCTCGGTTCCCGGAGGAATAACTGGTGGTGCCACTGGCACACTCCCTGCCGCTACTGGCACCTCCACTACCGGTGCCGTTGGTGCCACCCCCTCTGGCTCCATTGCCCTCAGGGCTGACGGGGTATGATCCCCCACTCCCTTGGCTCTGAACCTCCAGGGCACCGGAGGAAACGCAGCTTTAGGGGCCACCCCCGGTCGTCGGGGCCTTTCCCCAGCCCCATCCTGCCCGTCCACTCGGCTACGCAGTTCAGCTAAGGATTGCCCCATGTCCTCCATCTTTTGCATCATTGATTCCATAAAAGTGTCCATTCGCGAGCGCTGGTCGCTCCTCTTTGCCTTTGGGGCCATAACACCACTCCAGTCCCACAGCCTTATTGCACTGCGCGCCCAGCTATACAACCTTGCTCCTCACCAAAAACAACAGGGCCCCCTACTCTGTGCAACTGCTCACCCTGGCTCACCACCGACCTCAACAATCACAATCAGTATAACAAACGGTACAAACCACCACCAGTCTGCCCCTACCCCAATAAACAGCTGCTATCCCTTAAAACAGGAGAATCACCCCCTGCCCTAGCCACACTGCCTCCAACAGATTAGTTCTGATTGCCACCAAAACACTTCCCCAACGACTCTGCTAGCAGAAAAACAGTGGGGCCCCCCTTTCCCCTTCACCTCAGATTTTCCAGTAAGGGCCTGCCGCAAATACCGGTGTGCCTTATCAGCTGGAGCCACCACCGCAACACCAATCGTGCGGGGCCGGTGAGTATTCACTCAGCCATCGTGGCTCCCAGCTGTAAATGGGGCAACACTGGTGGGGGGGCAGGCCGCAGTCTCACAAGGATCCGAAGTGTCTGCTTATCCGATGCTGGTTTAACCTGTAGAAGGGAAAAACAGACAAAGAAGGATGGGGGGAAAATGAAAAAACTCCTGGGTAAAAGGTCTCCGTCCTGGAGACCGTTGTGTGCTGCTTGGGCTGTGGAGTGGCGATGAAAGACGCTGATCGCCGTTCCAGAGCCCTTTTTATTCTCTAAATGGCTGGGGAGCCTGTTGAAACCCGCTTCCCGGCCGCATTTTGCCCATGTTGACCCGTAAGCGCTTTATTGCACTTCCGGGTCATGCCCCCAACAACCAATCCGCGGTAGACCAAGGGCGGGAGCTGCATGCGTCACTTCCTGTGTGCGGCGCCCTGCCCTTCGTCCACTGCACGGGGGACCGGCACGACCGCCATAAACTGCGGCGTGCCCGAGTCCGTGTCCCGCCCACTCATTCTCTATTTGTTTGTGTTGTATCTACGTCATATGGCACCATTCTCCATTGTATTGTGACGCACCACATTCCATCTCTCCCCATTGGTAATCCCTTGTCACCCCATCCCCACATTCCACACCTTACGGTTACCCTTGTCCGTTTGTTCAGTTACTACTTAGCCCCAGTCACCATACTTCGGATACGACCCACGGAAAATCAGCAGGTTCAGCTTGAGAAATAGAGGAAACTGGACAAGAACAAGGCCGAGAAGCAAAAGTTATGATGACGTCAAGGCAGTGATGTGAGGAAGCACGTTCGCATACCAACCTGCACGCTCTTGAAATAAGCTCCACCAGCCAAAGAAAGAAAACGTGTGCAAAAGTGAGGCGGCCATCTTACAGCTCAGTGAAATTAAGGCACAGGCTTGTGCGATCTTCCTTTTGATAACACAGCAAGTCTGGCACCGATCATCGTGACGTAAAGGAGTCCCATCCAGGCAACAACTGTTGAGGAAACCTACGCTAAGGAAACAGATCAAGTGAATAAGAAGGACTTTGAAAATATTCACAAAGCTGGTATTTTGAGAATTTACACGGTGACATTATTAATATTATTTTTTTTAAAACTGTTTGTAATGCTACAGTTAAATATTCATTGCATGGCTAAGTTACTTAATTTCTTTTTTCTTCATCACATCTTTCATTCTTCTTCAAACCACAGTATAAAAAAAAAGTAAGGAACATTTTTGTGTCACATAAGTTAGCTAAAAATACATATAAAAATGTGCGCATTAAATCTTATGAATCTAACTAACCCACAACCATTTTTGCTAGCAAAGGGTGAACCATGCATGCCATGGAAAGAATGGAGAGAATATTTTTGTAATTATTTAGAAACTTTTGATGAGGAGGATTTCACAGCAGAGAAAAAGAAAAAAATATTGTTATATTGCTTAGGTCTTGGTGGTCTCAAAACTTATATTCAAATAGAAAAGAAACCCACAGAAGGAGTGGATGTGTTTTCTAATGCGATGGAAGACCTTGATGCACATTTTAATCCAATAGTATGTGTTGCAGTAGACAGATATAAGTTCTTCCAATATAAACAGGGCAAAAATGAGAGTGTAGACGAGTATGTTTCTGCACTAAGAGGGTTAGCCTTAACATGCAGATTTGGGAATTTACAAGAAGAATTTTTACGTGATCAGATAATTATGCACACAAGCAATTCCAATATACAAGACAAATTGTGGGTTAACGGTGAATCACCATTAAAGGAAGTGGTAGCCTCAGTAAAAAAAGCAGAGCTTACTGGGAGATGTGCAAAAGCCGTACTTGATGAACCAAATGAAGTAAAATTACTGAGTAAGTCGGGAGACAATAGAAATAAGAAAGCTGAAAGTAAAGTTAAACATAACCCTGAATGCAACCAAGAAAAGAAAATGTTAAATGTAGAAAGAAACAATCTTGGCAAAATTCTAGAGGAAAACAGGGTTCAAGAAAATCTTACATGTGTGGTTCATATGAGCATTTGGCTGATTTCCAGAAATGCCCAGCAAAATATCAGAAATGTGCATATTGCTGTATGATTGGGCATTTCGCAAAATGTGCAGGAGGAAGAATTACAATTCAGGTATGAAAGTTAAATGTGTGCGGAGTGAAGAAGATAGAACTAATGTAGAATCTGAGGAGTCAGATTCATCAGATGTGAATTATGTATTGTGTATAGACTACGATATTTTAGATGTGAAACTTGTGAAGGTGAAGAAACCCATGTGTAATGTGAACATAGGTGGTGTTCAGCTAGAGATTGTAGCCGACTCTGTGTCACCTTTCACCATTGTTAGTGAAGAAGTATGGAATCAAACATTTGCAGGAATACTTGGTTCACATCTAGGTAAAACAAATGTAGTTGCCAAGAGTTATACTGGGGATAGCATCAATTTTGTTGGATCAAGAACTCTTGACTTTCAGGTCAAAGAAAGGAAGGCTTGTTGTAATCTTTTTGTTGCAAAGAAGGGACCATCAGTTCTAGGCTGGGGTGATCAAGGCGAACTTGGTATAATTCTTAACCCTAACAGTTCTGAGGCAGTACTTTCACTCAATGGCATAGATGAATCTTGTAAAGAATTGAAAATGACATTTCCAGGGTTTTTTTCAGGCAGAGTAGGCAAATTAAATGACTTCCTACACAGAATTGAATTAAAACAAAATGCATCACCACGCATACACAAGGTAAGACATTTACCAATCTCAATCAGAGACAAAGTGAAGCATGAACTTGAGAAGTTGGTTGCAGATGGCATAATAGAACCAGTGGAATCCGCTGAATGGGTGTCACCATTGGTTGTCATTAAACGGCCCACCGGTAAGGTCAGATTATGCATTGACCTGAGAGATCTAAATAAGAATATATTAATAGACCAATATCCATTGTCACGCATAAATGAAATGTTTGCAGCCACCAAAGGTATGTGTTGGTTCACAACTATTGATTTAAAATCCGCATACCACCAGACAGCAAAAAACTAACATCATTTATAACACCTTTTGGTTGTTTCTGCTTCACTAGGGTACCCTTCGGTTTAGCTTCTGCCGCTGCTCTATTTCAAAGAATAATGACTAAAATGCTTGATGGGGTGGCTGGTATAAAAATCTTCCAAGATGATATCCTTATAATGGGAAGTTAAAAGGAAGAACATGATAGTAGAGTTTGGCAAGTCTTGGAGATCCTTGGTGAAAAAGGAACAACCGTTGAATTTAACAAATGCAAGTTTGCACAAAATGAAGCTGTATATTTAGGACATAGCATCAGCAAACACAGGATAAAACCAAAACAAGGCATCATCTATGCTATAGTTAATGCACCCAGTCCCACAAGTAAAGATGACGTGAGAGCATTCCTGGGATTAACTGAATATTATTCTGAATTCATAAAAAATTTCTCAGAGAAAACTTAAAAGATTCGGCAGCTACTTAAAAACAAATGCAGATTTGAATGGTCCAGGACATGTCAAGATGCCTTTACAAACATAAAAAGGGAAATCAGTGAGGCACCATTTAAAAAAAGTTTTGATCCCTCTACACAGATCATTCTAACCACTGATACAAGTAACAAAGGTTTAGGCGCGGTATTATCACAACGAGACAGAGATGGCAAAGAATGGTGGTAGCTTTTGCATCACGTTCACTTACGAAGGCTGAGGAAAGATATTCAGTCATCGAACTGCACATGGGCCAATAATCATTTTCGGTTATATGTCTGGGGATTCCACATCATCCTTTGTTCTGACCATAAGCCTCTTGTTAAATTATTATCAACTACAGGTCTAGTCAATGCATCCCCTAGAATAAGCAAAATGTCTGTGAAACTACTTGACTACAATTATGACATCAAATACTGGCCTGGTGTCAAAAACAGGGTTGTAGATTTCCTAAGCAGGTTACCATTACCCCATGATGAGTGTGAAGGGCAATTTATGGAGGAATCTGAAAAAGTTGCATCAGTTTTCAGTGAAGGTTTGGAAGGGATTATACACACTGAGTGGAAAGAAGAGGTAGCCAAAGACCAGTCATTAATGAAAATATGTAAATTCACTTGTGGACAGTGGCCTGATAAAAAGAGTCTCAAAGATAGTGAAAGGAATTTTTGGGAAATCAGACGTGAGCTGAGCGTTGATGAAGGCTTACTATTTAGATTTGGAAAAATGATACCACCAGTGAATTTACGTGAAAGAATTCTTGGTTTATGCCATGAGGGACACCTAGGCATTTCCAAAAAGAGAATTAAATGCAATTACTGGTGGGCAGGCCTAGACAAAGATATTGAACGTTTAGTTAGGGAATGTGTGGCTTATAAGGAGTCGGACAAAAGTCTTAAAACGTTCAGAACACCCTTGTGTCCAATTGAAGCGCCTAGCATGTCTTGGGAAAGGGTTGGACTAGACATTATGGGACCAGTTGAGGGGCAAAATGGTAACTATAAATGCATACTGCTGCTCGTTGACCATTTCTCTAAATGGCCCGAAATCAAAATAGTTCAGAATGCGATTGTACAGCTGTCATCAAATTTCTTGACAAGATTTTCAGGAGAGAAGGGCTCCCAAAATGCATACTAACTGATAATGGATCACAGTTCATGTCCACAGATTTCAAACAAATTCTTACTTCGCAACTGCATTAAGCACAATACAACATTACTTTATCACCCTGAAGGCAATGGTCTTGTGGAACGCTTCAACAGGGTGATCAATGGTTGCATACAATTGTCTAAGAAAACAATATGCAGTGGGAGAATGAGATACATAAATTAATATGGGAATACAGGATTACTCCCAGTTCTGTCACTGGCAACATTCCTGTTGTCATGATGAGAGGCAGACAAGCGATGAGCAAAGATTTAAGTTGGATGTCTGTTTCCAGACAAGTGGAATGGTCACCTGAAACGGTTAGGAAGAAAATTGTCTTAAAACAAGAATGTTACAAAGAATGGTACGATAGGAAACATGGTACAAAAAGTTTGTCCTACAAATGTGGCGGATTTGTTAAGGTTCGGCTGGAAAGGAAAACAAAGAAGGGTGAGAGAAAATTCTCGAGTCCTTTACAAATAAGTGAAATCTACCGAAATTCTGTCAGACTCAGTGATGTTAAGGTCTGGCACATGAATAAGATAGCAAAATGTACAGACAGAACTAATCCCACAAGACTAAATGAAACTTGTAAAACCACTAAGGATGTGTGGTTAGACTTTGGTTTTGGTGAGACAGAACCTGGCACCATGTTGTATGAGACTGAAAATGTAAATAATGACAACAATGCTGATGTACATGAAAACACTTCTTAAAACGACACAGCGTCAAATCTCAGGTTTGACCACGGGGGTGACTCCTCATCCAATATGTTGTCGAGTAGCTCCGAAAGCCGACCTAGTGTCACAGGCAGGTTTGGTAGGCCCATTGTCAAACCAAAAAAATATAATGACTTTGTAACATATGTATAGTTCTGTTTATCCCCATCTCCTCCTCCTTGTTCATCACTCAATTGTAAAGGAGGAAGATGTGTTGTATCTACGTCATATGGCACCATTCTCCATTGTATTGTGACGCACCACATTCCATCTCTCCCCATTGGTATTCCCTTGTCACTCCATCCCCACATTCCACACCTTACAGTTACCCTTGTCCGTTTGTTCAGTTACTACTTAGCCAGCACTTCTATAGGACGTGCCTGGGGCTTGATTAATAAACTTCTTCTTTACCACAAACTACGTCTATGCTTAATTTCTACAGTTTGTTTGTTTGTTTTGGTGTATTTATGAAGTACACTGCCACTCATGGTTAAAGTTTCCTGGCGCTACAGAAATCGCTGCCTAAAGTAAGGGGAAGAAAACAGAGAAAAGACAGATGTTTTTTGCGTAGATATGTTATGTCTGAATTTAAGCGTTTCACAGCTGCCAACAGAATTACACTTCATAGGGCTCATTCAGAAGCACAATATATGAATTGCATGACAACAAAAAATTCAATGAAAAGTCTTTTTTTTCACTTCAAATCTGTTTTAATCCGTTTGGTTATTTAATAAGGTTGTGTGTGTTTTTAAATTGTGCAAAAATCTGTTTGGCTGCTTGCAGTAGTCACGGTATTCCAATTTTCACCAAGTAAATATGTCCCACAGTTTCCTGATCCAGAATGTCCCTGGGTGGAACATCCTGGAGCAGGAGATGACATGTAAATGTAATTATTAATCTGTGCTGCATGTTAAGTTATACATTGGTTGCTCTACTATCACATGATACTTTCAGAGGCCATTTGTGTGTGTGGGCTTGCTGGTCGATTAGGAGAAGTTGTGTGCATCTTTGGGGCTAGAAGACACATTCTACTCTGGGTTGTTGGTTGTGCAACTATTGTACCTAGTAGACATCTTGTGCACTTTTATGGTCACAGATCTCATATGCAAGCAGTAAGCTGTATACAACTTAAAGTCAGCGATCTCACTATGTATGGATACTAGAGTGCAGGACAGAGTTGTTTTAGATGCCTTTGACAAGCTAACTAAGCAGATTGCCAATAGTTTAACCATTACGAGCAGGTCTAAAGGTGCCAAGGAAAAGAGGTGGTTTAACGGTACCTACTCTAAGTCCCATAGAAACTTATTGTTGGTACTAAAACAAGTTCCGAGGGATGAGGCTGAGGTCAGGACTTGTAGGAGGGCCTATAAATTTGCAACCCAACAGAGGAAGAAGTCCATTAGGGAGCAGGCTTGGGAGGCTCTTGGTCAGGCAAATGTACTGTCAGATAGCACAAATTTTTGGGCTGCGGTCAACAGTCCCTTTTTTCTGATTTAGCTAATTCCAGTACAGACTGTACTATAGCTGCAGAGCGATAGTTTCAGCACTTTCAAGGAATGTATAATAGCAATGATTTAGAAGGGCCTGACGTACATTGGGACCCCAGCTCAGTTAGCGCACCACTGCACTTTAGCTCAGATGAGGTACACAAAGCTATCCTGGCCACAGCCGGGGGGAAAGCACCAGGTCCGGATGGGGTTCTTTCAGACCTGTATAAGGCTGACCCTCTGGTCTAGGCCAGGATATTGGCACAGGTTTTTAACACGGCCTTCATATGTGGCTTCCCCTCCTCTTGGGCCAAGGCTATTACTATACCTATTTTTAAAAAGGGAACAAAGGGATGATCCCACATGTTACCGACCTATTTCTCTTTTCAACTTGGCTGCCAAAATCATGGGGAAAGTGATTTTGGACTGTCTAACCTCATTGCTAGATAATTTTAATGTTATCTCTGACTTACTGTATTGTTTCAGGCAAGGCAAAGGGACGCTTGATCAATGCATTTACCTGCACCTAGTGGTAGGGAAATACACAATCGCAAAGAAGGGTTCCCTGCACATGGCCTTCATGGACTTAACATCAGCGTTCAACCGTGTTAACAGATCCAAACTGTGGTTGATTCTTCAGGATATGGGTCTGGACGCAGACCTGGTGGCCTTTCTACACTCCGCCCATAACAATACCACTATGGCGGTGAGATTCAATGAGGATGGTGGTGTGTCGGACTCCTGGGAAGTCAGGAGAGGGGTCCGGCAGGAGTGCATTTTGGCACCCCTGCTGTTTACACTTTACATTGATAAGCTAGGGGACCTTCTCTCATCTAGCAGCAAAGATATCCTGAGAGCTGGTTCTAAACTGATCCCTGAACTCCTGTACGCAGACGATGCGGTGTTGTTTGCCAGGACTGCTGTAGGTCTCCAAAAACGTTTAAATGTTTTTATCGATTTTATGGACTCACTTGATCTTGTCACTAATTTTTTGAAATCCCACACTATGACTCTAGGTACTCAGAAGGCTGCCAGGTTCAAGTTCTTCTGTAGGGGGGCAGAATTAACAAAAGTGCCAACCTTCCCTTACCTGGGAGTGCTGCTTGATGACCGAGGGACCTGGGTTGCGCAAAGAACACACAAAAAGAACATTCTGGCAAGAGCAGTAGGGGCAATTATGGACCTTGTAAAAAGATTGGGGTCAAAGCCCGTGCCTGCCCTGCTAAAGGTGTACAGAGAAAAATGTGTCCCTATGGCCACATATGGATGTGATGTGTGGGGATATAAAGACGTGAGGGACATCCAGGGGGCAGAAAGCAAATTTATGAGTATGCTTCTTGCTGTGCCCCCCAGCACTCCAGCTTTTATCCTGCATGAAGAGCTTGGGATGGGGTACATCTCTGACCTCATTGCTGTTGCGCCCCTACTGCGCTGGTTCAGAATTTGGTCTAGCCCAGCCACCACTTTAAACCAACTTGTTGTAGTGGACTGTACTGCACTTGAGGGGGGCCTATGTATCCCCTGGTTAAAGTACATCATGGAGCAAATGAGGTGGCTAGGTTACCCTGGCCTGTATACCAACCCCAGGCTTTAGGACCAGCAGCCATTAGGAATATCAAACCTCTGTTTTTTGATAAGCAGCAGGGGATAAGGGAGGGCAAGGAATTAGTTAAACCCACGATGAGAAAGTATGTCACACTGAGTCTGAGCCCACAGGTGCAGCCTTATTTGTCACTGGTCACTAACACGCAACATCACTTTGTGTTAACCAGATTCAGACTGAATCTGGAACACTGGCTACTAGCCTATCCCAAAGGCTACACGAAGCCTGGTGCCCTAAAGCTATGTCCTTGTGACAATTTCTCTGAACAAGACACTTTACATTTTACTTATTTCTGCCAATTTTACGACCCCCTGCGTAATAAATGTATCCTCCCGCTGCTTAGATCCGGCCATTTTATTCAAGTAAGGCCTGCATTATTATACCTACAAATGCTTTCTTCCCCCATGGTTTGTTTTGGGGTTGTGAGGTTTTTTTACAAGGGCCTTAAGACTCAGGAAGGGGATGTTCATGCAGTAGCAAGGCTGTATTCGTCTAATGCTTTTTGGGAAATATATGTGCTCACTTTTGTGCTTGATATGATGTGATTTTGCAGTCCGTTTATCAAGCTATTGCCTCATTACTTTTGCACTTTATATGTTGTATTTTATCTCTAGAGCGGCCCTCGGTATCTGTTTTAATGATGAGTTTTATCTTTATCTGTATGTATATATAGCCCTAGTCAAACTCGTTTGCTTTTATGGCTTTTAGTGGCCGAATAAAGTATCTTTGAGTTGACTTGAACTAAAAGTAATGTTCATTTTGTGTGTGATTCGCTCGTTGCAACTGGGATCCATCCATATGTGTGCAGTGCCTAGACCACGGTTTCCGCCCACCAGGATCATATTAACAGTAGCTAACCCCATCATGTGATAACCTCCATTATCTGGCAAAAGACAACACTAACATTCCACATGTATCACACACTCTCAACAAACGAACATCTGACAAGCTGACAGGGACTGAAGACTAAGGGCCTCATTTACAAGCACATTGCACCGAGGTGTCACTTTTTTTGACGCACCGGCAGCGCAATGGGCTTGCCCATATTTACAAAGCCACCTAAAGTCAACCTGTGTGACTTTTCATGGACTTGTAAATATGGGCCCCTTTCACACATTACTCTGCGTGAAAGGGGCGTCCATGGTTCTTGCTGTGGGTGTCCACATGCAACATCCATGGAACCTGACACATTCCCAGATGTACAACGTTTTGTAAACCTGGGAATGCGTCAGAATCCTATGCCTCCCCTGGGGAGGCGTAGGAGTGGCGCAACAAGGAGAAATACTTTTATTTCTCCTTGTTTTTTCCTCTTTCTGTGCTTGCTGCATTCTGCACAATGCATAGAAAGAGGAAAATGCCATCAATGATTGTTTTTTGCAGAAAGGTGCCCCTTCCTGCACAAAAACAATCATCCCCACAACTCAGGCACCCTTGCATTATGGTGCAATGGTGTCTCCAATGGCACACGGCTGCAGTTTGTGCGCCCGCAACGGGCAGTAGGAGGGAATTCACCGTATCTTGTAGATATGGTGCATTCCTGCCCTTTTATTTTGACGCACGGCAGCACAGCAGGAAGGCTTGCTGCTCTGCAGTGCATCAAAATATAGCCCCAAAGGGGCTTATTTACGAGCCCATTGCACCGTTGGTGCATCACTTTTTTAGTTTTTGACAAACATGTTTTTATTGAAGTTTCAGATATAGACAACCAAAACATTTTGCCTCAGATCGCTCATTGCAGTGAGCTATTGTACACATAACAAGGCATTTGTCCCAGCCGGATCTTCATATAATAATGCGTCGAGGGAGTATACAGTGTCTAACATTATACTGACTTGGAACAGATCACCTTGCCTAATGAAAAGGGAAGTTGTCAGCTCAACCCATCTTTCTTTTGCGATGGGATTCTGTCATTTCCTTCCAACGGGAAGGAGCTCTCTAAGTATAAGTAGATTCCCCTAAAATAACTCCCCTGGAAAATAAATAACGATCCCTCCCTCCCCCCTCCCACAAAATGATGGTGGCGGCATGGGTTTCCTGAGACGCTCGGCAACGGGCAGTCGTGAGTGTTTTAGAATTGAAAGAGGTGCATGTCTCTAATGGAGGGAGGACAGACAGCTAGGGGTAGTCCCCGTGAGAGAAAGGTAACCAACGGTCCCCATTTGTATTCAAAGTTTTTATATTCGTCTCGAAAGATATCAGACATTCTTTCCATGCTAAGCAGTTTCCATAGACGAGAGTGCCAGAGGGAGTTCGCCGGGGCCTCTTTCCGTTTCCAGGCTGCCGCAATGGTCACTTTGGCGGCCCCTATGCACATCCACATGATAGCTTTATCAGCTCGAGTCTGGTGTTCGAGGGTTGGGTCACGGAGGCCTAAGAGGATCTCTGCCATGGTGGTCGGGACGGGGTAGCCTAACATGTCCTTAATATGTGCAAGAATTTCTTCCCAGAATGGGCGTATGGTGGGGCAGTCCCACCATATATGTTGGAAGTCGCCTAGGAGCCCGCATCCCCTCCAACATCTATCAGGGGTGTTTGGGAAGATCGTCTTAAGCTTGGAGGGGTAAAGGTACCAGTCCATCATGGTTTTAAGATGGGCTTCCCGAAGCTCTGTGGAGTGGTTGAATTTCAGGATGTCAGACAACAGTCCTGACCATTCCCTGTCTGAGATGCCCTTTGAAGTATGTCCTCCCACATGTTCATGTAGCATGGCCGCGAGGAGTGTGAGGTGGTGAGTAGGTAATTGTATAGGAATGAGATCACCCCTCTCATGGAGGTGGCGTTTAAGATAAAGGTCTCGAATTTTGTGAGGGGGCGAGTGGCCGCCTCTCGTATGGGCGGAGTGAGGGCCCAGTGCGTCAACTGAATGTAGTGGAAGTGCTCCGACCTCTCTAGTCCGTAGTCCCTTCTGCAATTATCAAAAGTGAGGGGGTCGGCGTTGTGGAAGAGGTGTGTCAGAGCTAGGCATCCGCCTTCACGCCAGGCGTCAAAGGGACCCTCATGTAGTGCTGGGGGGAAGGCTGGGTTAAAGTGAAGGGGCGTGTGTGGCGAGGGGAACGAGGTCCACTGTTCATTACCGGCAAGGGAGTCCCACACTTTCAGAGTAGTGCGAGTAGGAGTGCTGATGTATGCGTTCTTGGGCCTTTCCTTTTTCGGGCGCCATATGAGATCCCAAATGGTTCTCCCCGCTATAGAGTGATCCATGTGGAGCCAATGTTTATCGGACTCACGCTTGGACCATTCCGTCACCACTCGTAGCTGGGCTGCCTTATAGTATAGTGCAAGGTCTGGTAGTCCCACTCCGCCCTCTGTACGGGGCCGACGTAGTATTGAAAAAGAAAACGCGCGCCGCCCCTTGCCATATGAAATATAGAATCATTGATTTGATTTTGGGGAGGAAGTCTCTTTCCAGCACAACAGGTAAGGCTTGGAACAGGTACAAGAGCTTAGGAAGGAGTGTAATTTTAATAGCGTGGATGAGACCAAGCCAAGATATAAAAAGAGGCTTCCATTTTGCAAGATCTGTTTGAATGCGGGAGAGAGTGAGTGGGAAGTTAGCATGGAAGAGCCCCTCTACCCGTGGCGTTAACTGAATCCCCAAGTATTGTAATGAGGAAGAGGTCAATTGAAGCGAGGTTTGTTTCTGTAGTTCACGCACCTCCGATTCTGGAAGGGTAAGATTAAGTATGTGTGATTTACCTAAATTTATCTTAAAACTCGACACTTCTTCGAATCTCGCTAGTTCTGATTGCAATGGTGAAAGGGACTTGGACGGGTCAGCGAGGGACAAAAGCACATCATCTGCAAAGAGTGAGATTTTGTGTGCGTCGCCGCTAAAGGGGATTCCCTGGATCTCTGGGGCCGCCCTTATGGGCATCGCGAAGGGCTCGATGCTCAGAGCAAACAGCAGGGGTGAGAGTGGGCACCCCTGACGAGTGCCTCTGGAGTGGGGGAAGGGGGTCGACATCATTCCGTTGACTTGAACTCTGGAGCACGGTTGGATATAATTAGCCCGAATCATGTTAATAAATTTGGGCGCGAACCCGAAGCTTGTGAGTGTGTTAAAAAGAAACGACCAGTCCACCCTGTCAAAGGCCTTCTCGGCGTCAAGTCCAACAAGCACTGCGGGAATTCGTCGTTTGGTAGCTTTCTCTATCAGGTGGACTATGCATCTAGTGTTGTCATGAGTCTGTCGGCCCTTGATAAATCCCGATTGATCAGGGTGGACTAGGTCGGGCATGAGGTCGTTGAGGCGGGTTGCTAGAATGGAGGAGTAGAGCTTCACGTCCTAGTTTAACAGGGCAATGGGGCGGTACGAGGTGCATAGTTGAGGGTCTTTCCCCTGTTTGGGTATTACTGTGACCACGGCTTCGGTCATCGATCTGGTGACCTCCCCCTCCTCTGCCATTTTGTTAAAAAGCCGCGTGAGGTGTGGTATGAGATCTGGGGCGAAGGTTTTGTAAAATTGGGCGGTGTACCCATCTGGACCTGGGGCCTTGTGTGGTTTGAGGGCTTTTATGGCAGCGCCTATCTCTTCAGGGGATATAGGGGCAGTGAGGGTGTCGTTCCAGTCTTGAGAGACCTGAGGGAAGCGTAGCGTCCGAAGGTAATTGAGTTGAGCAGTCGTGTCCCGCTGATCTTTAGTGTAAAGGGTCTTATAGAAGGGGCCGAAAATGTTAGCTTTGTCCTCGTCCTTATGTGTTAGGTCCCCGTTTCCCCCTCGTATGCCTCCTATATATTCCTTTTCCCGTTTCCCCTTCAGTTGTCTGGCGAGGTGTTTACCAATCTTATTGCCCTGAGAGTAAGATAGGTGGTGAAGCTTCAGAAGAGTCAGTTCAGCTCTATTGTTATAGATAGCTCTATGTTTACCCCGCAGAGCAGTCAGGTGGCGGAGGGATTCTCTAGTGGGGTTTGATTTATGGGTATTTTCGGGCGTGGCCAACTCTATTTCCAAGGCTTCCCTTTACCTAGATCGCTGTTTATTCAGGGTAGAGTTAAGGGCAATGCATTTCCCCCTGAAGACTGCTTTAAACAAGTCCCAATTGGTAAATTCCGATGTGTCCTCGGGGATGTTTAAGTTGAAGTATTCTGTAATTGTTTCCCTCAGTGTGGTGCAAAGCATCCTGTCTCTCGTGAGGGCTGCCGGAAAGTACCATTTGGGGGTTGGTGAAGCATTGTTGCTCCATATCAGGCATATGGAGACTAGGCTATGATCTGACAGAGAAAGGGGGAATATCATGGCCTCTCGAAGTGCGCACAGAAGGTTCTGGCTTACAAAAATATAGTCAAGCCTGGAGTATGTGCGGTGTACATGAGAATAGAAAGTATAGTCGCAGGACTGAGGATAAAGGGTGCGCCAGGCCTCCAGAGGACCCAGGTCATGCATCTGTTGCTTGGTGTCAGCGGTAAACGAGCCCTTTTCTGAACGGTGTGAGTGTGTGCTATCTACATCTGGTTGCCATGTTAGGTTAAAATCCCCCATAAGGATCGTTGGTCCCTCGGCGAAATCTTGAATTTTCCCCACAGGCGTGTTTAAAAAAGCTGTCTGTCCTGCATTGGGGGCGTATGTTGCTATGAATGTGCAAAGTTTGCCCTTCAGGGAGCCCTTGACCATTACTAAGCGGCCGTCTTTATTGGTCTGGACATCTAGTGGTTGGAATTTCGTGGAGGTATGAAGGAGGAGCGCCACCCCCTATGTTTAGTGAGAGCAGAGGATCTGTAAATCAAAGGGTATTGCTTGTGGCGAAAGCGGGTGTCCTCCGCTCTAGCAAGGTGGGTTTCCTGTAAAGCCACTATGTCAAGGTGATGGTCGGTGAGGTATTTCCAGACCTTTTGGCGTTTTTTAGGTGAGTTAAGGCCCTTCACGTTCCATGAGCCGATAGTTATAGCCATCTAGTGAGTATGGGCATCCCTCCCTCTCTTTGATTGCTATGCATCGCATCGTGTCTCCGGACCAGGTTCGGCTCGGGCGGGGCAAAGCCCCCATGTAAGTGTTGCCTGATGGGGTGTCAAGACATGCACAGCCCCCGTACATGAGCGTTAAAAAGCTGCCACCATCTCCCTCCCCCACCCCCCTTCCCCACCCCAAATAAAAGAAAAACCAACATTACCAACAACCGCGGTCGTGGCACCGCTAACAGGTTCCCAGAGGAGGGTGAGGTAACCCCCATGAGAATGGTGGGGGGACGGTACGACCGACGTCCCCGTCCGCACCCATCCCGAACATCTTATAAAGCTGTGATCAGTAGTACCATGCGGCTGAACTTGTACCCCCATTCCTGCGAGTCTGCTCATGGAGTAATGTTGCCGTCAGCTCTACTAGTATGCCCATGTCTCTAGGTTGCTCGGTGGGGTACTAGTGTATGTAGTGATCTCAAGGTCTAAGCGACCAGACAGTCTCTGGATCTCTGGGGCCTCAAGCTGGGGAGCTCGGGAAGCAGCAGGAATGATATTGAAGTCGGGTCACCCCTCGCGGGTCCGACGAGGGCTGTGTGGCTTGTCCCAGCTTGGACATTGATATTATATTGTGCTGGGCAACAAGGAGGTCAGACCGGTGGCGAGTTGCCAAAAAAAAAAAAAAAGTGATCTAGTCTGGCTAACGTGCCCCAAACTGTTTCTACATGGTGTCATTGTGGCAGGGTAAATGTCTCCGCGGGGAGCCGCGGAAGTGTCATTTGTCGTCGCTGTCAGCGTATGGCAAGAAGGCGGCCGCAGTCGAGCGCTCGTGGTAGGCGAGTTCATCTGTTCAAGCATCTACCCACAGTCCTTGGCCATAAGAGGAAGGCGTTCGCTTGAGCCTCATTTGTAGGTCCTGCGTGTGCGTGTGGACCAAGAAGTAGGTGAAGGGCCACCCCTCAGAGTATCATGCGTTTTGTTGTGTGTGGGGTCAGACTCCTCCGAGGAGAGTCCCAGGAGCTCCAACCCGTCTTTCAATTCAGAGATGTGACTTTGTTTATTATTGAATTCAAAGTTCAGCCCAAACGGATATGTCCATCTGTATCTAATTTTGTCTTCTCGAAGCTTCGAGGTGATGGGCCTGAACAGCTGTCTCCTAGCCAGAGTGGTCGGCGCTAGGTCTTGATAAATGGAGCAGGAATGTTCCTGGAAGGAGATCGACCCCTTCTTCCTGGCCGCCAACAGCACTGCTTCCTTGACTTTGTAAGAGTGAAATTTAGCTAACACGTCGCGTGGTCTCCTCTTTTCTCCGGGCGTTAGGCTTCCCACTCGGTGGACTCGCTCCAATTTTATTTTGAGAGTTTGGGGACTGAGGATCTCCACGAAGAGCCCCTCCAGGAAGGCTTCAAGATCGGGTCCCTCCGCTCCCTCCTCCAGGTCCCTTATGCGTAGGTTTTCCCTCCGTGCCCTGTTTTCGAGGTCTTCTGCTTTGAGTTGTGTCTGGTGTAATTGGTCCTGGAGGGTGCGTACATCTTCACGCAGTTCCGTGGTGTGCTTGCAATATTCCTGGGTTTGTGCCTCTAGGTCCAACACTCTAGTGCCTACTGAGTCCACATCTTGTTGGAGGGTGGTCAGTCTCTCTGTGAGGTCCGACTGCAGCTGTTCCATTGAAGATTTAATGTCCTGACTGAGGTCGTTCCGGAGCTCTGTTTTAAATTCCCTGAACAAAGTCAGGAGGTCCTCCTTCTTAAGGGCCATGGTATCTGCTCCCTTGGTAGGGCCAGGCGGCGGGCGTTTATCCGGTAGGGCGAAAAAATCTGAGACCTTGTTTGGTGTCTTGCTCAACGATTTTTTCTGTGGCATAAGGGTGGGTCCAGGAGGACCCCGGTCGCCGTGACAGGAGAGGTGTGGGGATGCTGCGATCGGAGTCTGTTGACCTCTGAGTTGGTGGGTTGCTTTGGTGGGGGTTATTAGCGTCTGCTGTGCTGTCGTGTAGTAGAGGCGCAGATGAAGCTGTAGGCCAACTAGAAGTACTTCGCCACCGTTGTCCCTCGCACAAAGAGACTATGTTGCTTATGCAGTCCGATTTGGATGATGCTCAGGTGGGCGAAGTTGGCGGCTACCGAACCGGGAGCAAGTGCGGCAGATGGCTAATGTTGTCCTCTGCACCGCTTTCTACTGGGTGATGTCAAGGTGTCGATTGGAGCTGGGGGCCAGGCTCAGATAGTGTGGCGATGCAGCTTACTTCAAATCGCCGCCTCGTTCGGTCCCCCACGGGTCCCACGCGATGCGTTCCACTAGTCGGTGCTGACGGCCTGCAGAGTGCCCTCTAGGCGTTGTGGTGATCGGGCCTGGTATCGGGGCCCGTATTGCCTCTCACTGTCCCTGCGCAATGATCAGGCCGTCTGGGGCCGATGGAAGTCTCCCTTTGGTTGTTCGTGCTTACCGTCTGGCCACCATCTTAGGGTCAGGCATGGTGGGTAAGCTGCTTCACCTCGGATTCTTTTGGGGGTGTCCACGCCCTGCGGTAGTGTTGCTCTGAGGGCCATCTGGTGCAGCCCCACCCCCTGGATCTTCCGGGCGTCCCCCCCCTCATCGCCCACGCAACTGGTAGTCCCAGCGTGTAGCGTGTTCTTGGGTAGCTCTGGCGTGGCGGCGCTCTCAATGACAGGCGCCCCTCCCGTAGGCCGGCTGCTGAACTGGTCACAGACTTCACCCCTGGTCCCAGTGGCCGATACTGCACAGCTGTGGCCGCTCGCAAGAGTCACGCTGCCGCAGGGAAGCCTCGCCTCTCGTTTTTCAATGGGGTGCCATTTTGATGAGCGGTGGCATTTCTCAATGGGGTTGGCGCTTTGACGCTGGGAACCAGGTCGCAGGGTGTCTCCGATGCCGCGTTGTAGTCTTGTGGAATGTGGGGTCTGTTCAACCGGGTTCGTGGAGCAGCGAGCAGGGCGGCGGGCCGCAGGATGGGGAGCGCCACCTACCGCCGCCTATATGTACAGCCTGACCGCCATCTTAAGATCAGGCGGGGCTCGCGGTGTTGATCAGCGCCAGGGGTCACTGCCTCTCTAACCCGGGCGACAAGCCCCTGAGGATCAAATCTGGGCGGCAGGTGTACCGCCGGCCGCCGGTCTCCTCGTTCGCTAACCACGCACTCGGGGAGCCCCGCTTGGCCTTGTGGAGCCGCAGGGTCCGCTCTGGTGAGCAGTCCGGCCCAGCGTCTTCCTTCTCAGTGGAATCTGCAGCGCTCGCGATGTTGGTGACGTTTCTACCCAGCCATGGTGAGTGATGTTCCCTGTTGCCCCAATTCGCTGGTCCCTTCACCGGTCCAGGGAAGGCTCCGGCTCCCGTAGGGTGGCGGCCGCCATTTTGATGGGCGCTGGCGCTTAGCTTCAGAGCCTCACTGCTGTCTGAGGGGTTGTGGTGGGTGCTATTTATTGCGCACGGTTTGTGCCCCGCATCTTCAGCTGATCGTGGGTATACTTCGCGACTGGAAAATCGCTAATTTGCCGCAATTATCAGTTCAGGAATAGCGCGCGAACCGGGAGCCGAGACGAGCTACGTCCGTTTGGCCATCTTGCCCGGCCACGCCCCTCGCATCACTTTTTTTGATGTACCGGCAGCGCAGTGTGCCCTGCCATATTTACAATTCCATGCAAAGCCACCCTGCGTGGCTTTTCATGGCCTTGTAAATATGGCCCCCTTTCACGCATTATTCTGCGTGAAAGTCACATTCCATCGGTGTTGCATTGGGTTTTCCAATACAACATCGATGGAACCTGATGCGTCTCCAAATTAACAAGGTTTTGTAAACCTGGGAATGCCTCAGATTCTTACGCCTCCCGAGGGGAGGCGCAAGGGAGGCGCAACGCGGAGGAAACCTTTATTTATCCTCCTTTTTCCTTTTTCAATGTGTGTTGCATTCTGCAGCACATATGGAAAGGGAAAGGCACCTCTTGTGATTGTTGTTGTGCATGAAGGTCTCCCTTCCTGCACAAAAACAATCACTCTTGCAGTGCAGATACCCTTGCACCATGGCGCAAGAGTGCCTGCGTTGGCGCATGGCAGCCCTTTGTGTGCCAGTGCAGGGGAAAAGGACAGGAATGAGCCGTATCTTGTAGATAGGGCACATTCCTGCCCTTTTCTTTTGACGCACGGCAGCGCAGCAGGAAGGCTTGCTTCGCTGCCGTGTGTCAAAATATTGCAAAATAGGCCCCAAGTCAGCTGAGTCGGGACATGACACAATTTGGGCGGGTTTGGAGATTGTGGCTAATTTTATGCGGGTAACTGGCAGCTGACTGTTATTTACTGAAACTGCACATAGTCATGCTTTGCACAGCTAGCCTTAGTTTTTAAAATAGTTAAATGGAATTGCAGGCCATGAGGCATTGCAACTTCGAATACGGCTACCATATAAACTATGCATTTGGGTAAAAGTGCATCACAGGACAGAAGAAAGAGCTAGAAATGAAAACCTTCCTTGGAACATGGAAACGATAAGACAAGAAGAAAAGAGAGTGCAAAGAGAATGTGACCATGTCCACTCTGACCTTTTCTTTTCTCTCTTTCACTGTAGGCCTGAAGTTGCTGTTGGAGATTTGAACAACATTTTAGGAACACTTTGAATCAAGAATCAATTGATATTTCTCGCCTCATCTCTGTTCAGAGGATTGAAGTCTTAATAGGACTTCCTCCTGCTCACAATGTCTCCTTAAAGAACCCCCATAGGTGGGTAATCATGAGCCTGTCCTCTCTCCTAATACCGCTGGCTTTAAGGCTCACGCTAATGCCTCTGGTGGAAGCTGGCAGCTGCACCCTGATGTCCCAAGAGGAGGACAGCTACAACATGGATGGAGATGTCTTGATTGGAGGGACCTTTCCAATTACTCACAGCTCAGAAACCCCTAAATGGAACTTTACTTACCATCCTTGGTTGCCAGCCTGTTTCAGGTAGGATATTCCTACTATTTCAAATATTGTTACTGAAGACCTATCATATGTCCACAGTTGAATATGTGTATATTTCTCAGACAAGTCTTCTTTGCATGTTAGGCATTGAGGGCTCCTACGGTTGACCTCACCAGCGTACACAGTGCTGAGAGGTTTGGTGTAAGATGAGTGAGTCTTCCACCTGTGAAGCACTGTGTAAAGTGACACCCGCTAGGTTGAGATCAAGTCATAAATAATGATGGTTTCTGGCCTTTTTGAGAGACTCTTGCCTTTTCCAGTAAATTTTTTATCAACTATGAGAGCCACAACAAAAGAATGATGTCCAGCTCTTCCAGTTAGCTATGGGCGAATGTGTAAATTTCTGCAGGTCACAGGGTCACTGTGTACAGAGCTATGGGCCATATTTAGAGTACTTTCATTATTTCTGCAGGACTTACCTGGAACACTTTGTCCCACATGTGGCATTCGATGAGCCACTGCTGCCTGCCACATCTGGAGTACTCTCTGATATGGGAGGAGTCACTTTGATTGAGAAACAATCTGGTTGCAGAACCACCAATGTCATGTGGTAAATGTGGCACTGGAAATGGTCAAGTTAGGGACCCAGACCAAAGCTTCCAAGAGAAAGTGATTTCTAACCTTTGAAGCCAGTGAACTATTGGGACTACAAGGCACCAAACATGGAGCAAAAGGATGCCTTATTGGCACACCAGTGGGTCATGGATTAGTTAATGCTCACAAACCACTTGTCTTATCATAGGCATCATTTGTATGCGAGTAAGGGTAATATGTATGTTCTATGATGCAGCTACCCTAGCTCTACCTCCCAGCGCTGTCTCTATCTAATAATGAAATGCTGATGAGCTGCCTCATTACTGAAACATATAGCTGTCCCTAGCCCTAAAATAATGTGATCTACAATAAGAAATTATCATCACTCAGCTTTAGTTAGTATGGTAGGATTGAACAAACGTAGAAAGCAAGGAAGCTAAAATTGCCTAGTTTGAATAGTCAGACCTGTTTTTAATCAAATTTCAGTCAGTGCAAGATTAAAAAACGGAGTCATATAAATATGACATGTTTCGCCACTGTAGGACTTGGCCTTTTTTGGCTAAAGTTCCCTAAACTTTTTGCTTTCCCCCTAGACCGTTTTCCTGACATAGATTTGCCAATTTAGATGCTGGGGTACTTTGCCACTGCTAATCAGTATCAAAGTACAAGGGCTCCCTATGTAAAGTGTAGTGGTAATTGGTTGGCCATGATTAGTGTGTTGGCCTTACTAGCAGAGTCCCTAGTGATGTGCACTGTGTGTGCAGGGGCTAGTAATGCAAAGGCGCGCAGAGAAGGGAACTCAGGCCTTCAAGGTAGGGCCTGCGCGCAGAGTGCTAAGTTAGCATGATTGTCCTGACAAGGCAACCCCTTGTCAGGCCTTATTTTCCCTTTTGCATACACACGGGGCACCCCTGTGGTAGGTTCCAGGTAACCCCTGGACAGGGTGTAGTGTAGCTCCTATTTCCCTAATAGGCTCTGCGCATTGGAATAATATATCCTATAGGTTTGACATAGGACTAAAGTCAGTATGTCCCTATCGAGTATATTAAACTTAATTACTTGTGCCAGCTAGCTCAGAGGCCACTAGAAACTCCTTGACAACAAGAAGGGAGTAGTTTCTGGCAGCCGCAAAACTTGACCACTATGTTTCCCTTTTAGAATCAGAACGTGTCCCAGAGTTGTGGAAACAATAGATAACTATTTCACTCAGCTCAATCGTGCATGCTTAGTTTTCTCCAAGTTACACAGAAAGAAATAGACAGGCGTTTTCAATAAAAGATTTATTGAACAGTCTTGTTTCTGGTGTAAGTATAATGTGCTGTTACGATCACAAGACAGTATGCGAGATAAATAATGTACAGTGTGAGCAGTAGAAATAAATAATACTGCGATAGCATTATCTTTTAGCGTATATTCACATACATAAATAACATGAGCTAAAAATGCGAGTACTCATACGATGCGTTTCTATTCTAGTTCTACCCCAATGTACCTAACCTAATCCTAGGTGTAGGGAGAGGTATGAAGTAGGTGAAGTATTCCTTACTATGGTATACTAAGAGTATGTTAAGCCTAGTATGCCTAGTATGCTTAGTATGCCAAGAGTCCCTCTAGGTTCTTATCAGCTCCATACCTGAAGAATGAGAGAGGTAGGAATCTCTTTGCCAGACTCGAACTCCAACACCCCGCAAGGGAAGTCAGATCACTGGAAGCTGGATTCTCTGCGTGCAGGGATGACAGCGTCTTCTCAGTGCGTCAGGCCGGGAAACGGGCTCCTCTGAAGTTGAGGTCTCCTCTGGTTTACAAGGGCTAGGGAAGGTATATTTATACCTGAGAGTACCTAGGAATGTTTAGTATTGACGTGAGTCGGACAGCGATAGACGTCATGAATGAACCCCTAAGGAATAACGGTTCATACATAATATATGAGTCCTTGAAGAAATCAATAGTCCTGGACTAGGGAAACTCCCGCAGCCTAAGGGTCTGTTCTTCATGTACTCATAGTGACGTTAGGGTGGACGGATGTCGGAGACCATGCCTGTATTTGGAGTGCATGGTTTAATGCCTAAATAAGGCCTGGGATTTTATGCCTATATAAGGGCAGGGCGAATTGTGCCTATGATACTGGAAAGCCCGTTATGGACACCCTAAGAGGAATACAACAAGGGTGCAGTGTAGGTAAAAGGCAGAACATATACTGAGGTGTGTGCTATGTTCTGACAGTGAAAAACACTCCATTTCGTTTTTCACTGCTGAAAGGCCATTCTGCCATAGGACAGAATGAGGGAGGCTGGGTGTTTGGTTTGTTAGCCTAGTTTTCTGTTAGTTTATAATGGATAGGTGAAGTTTGGTATGTGTGAGCTCACAGTGTCATAACACATCTTTCTGTGAAGGTGGTTTTGTCACTGTGTGTTCATGGGCCACTCTTTTAGAAAGTGGCTGGATTTTGTGCTTAGGCATTTCTGTGTGTCTCTGTTAAATGTGGATTGACTGTCTGGATCTGTGAGGTGAGAGGAGCTGGGAGAGGTCTTGACCCAGGGAGGGGTTGAGATGGCACCAGGCTGCCCTGCATCTGGAGAGTAGGGGGAGGAGAAGCCCGGGAGGTGAAAAGGCCTGGGCTGGTGCTATAAACCAATTGACCCATCTCCTGCTGAGTGATTAAGGATCCAGACCCCCAGTATCAAAGGGAGAGAGGTGACACTGGGAGGGAGACACCCAGAACTGATTTAGGGAGGGGTCAGGGACCCCTGAGCACAACCGAACTTCAAAGACAGTAAGGGGTATAACTATGAGAGCTGAAACCCCTGAACGTTGGAATGAAACAGATATGGATTGAGACTGAAAAGGCTTGGACCCATTCTGTGGTCAAGAGGAACCTCTGCTAAAGAAGGAACAGCTGAAGAGACTGCTATGGATAGACCAAACCTTGCTTCGTGATCTGGGGCTGGTCTGCAGTTTGCTGTTCTAACTAAGGGAGAGGCTGTTGGGACTGTGCTTGGAGGCGCTGGGTCCCCCTGCTTGAAGAAGACTGTGCTTTGTGCTGTGTCTTGTAACCCCAAGGGCCCGAGGTGAGCTGGCTCCCTGTTTGGAAATACAGGATCATAAAAGTTTCCGGAGAAGTCCCAAGCAACGCGGTGTGCGCATGCTTTTGCAGCTTGAGACCCTCAGAAGTTGTGCTGTGTGATCGGAGGCACGCAGGAGTAAGCTAAGTCTCAGACCCGCAGAGTGCGTGTCGGGGTGCAGGCCAAGGCGTTGGTGAGGAGCATCTGGTGGTGGTGTGCACGGAGAGACGGAGTGAAGCTCGGACGCGCAAGGGTGCGTGTCGTGGTGCAGCCCGGGTGTTGGTGAAGAGCGCCTGGGCCTCGTGTGCACCAAAGGAAGAAGCGAGACTCTGACGCGCAGTGTGCGTGTTGTGGTGCAGCCAGGGCGTTGGTGAGGCGTGCCTGGACATCGTGTGCACCAGCGGAAGAAGTGAGTCTCGGACGCGCTGGGTGCGTGTCGTGGTGCAGCCCGGGTGTTGATGAAGAGCGCCTGGGCCTCGTAGGCAGGGCCGGCTTTAGCACTGGTGGCGCCCTGTGCGACAATGTTTGTTGGCGCCCCCCCAATGACCACCTCTGCCAGGGATTTCCTCACTACCACCATTCAACAGTGCCCCTCAAGTCTCCATAGCCAGTCTCTCAGATTCATTTAGTTTTATAGCGCCACTGATACGAGTGTATGGTGTCAGAGCACTTTACATCACACACACATTGCAAAGAGACAATCATACGTGTGGAAATCAGTGTATAGGAAATGTTACATAAGACAGAGGACTACAAGGTGTAGGAGTCACATGTCATCCATACTGGTAGGCAGTATAGTTTAAGAGTCCTTGGTCTGGAAAATCACAAATTCTGAATTTAAAACGTAACACCATTGTTAGGGGTTCTCTTTAATAATAAGAATTGATTTCTACCCAAATGAACACATTTTGCAAGATTAAGATAAAGAAAGTCTGGGCAAAAAAACATATAGCTCTAATATATACCTTGCAGTTTGCATGCAGCTCTTTGATGACAGTTGAAAGCTCACTGTTCTTTATTAGGATCTTAACTTATAAACTGCAAGTAATAAAAGGATCTTTCTGACAGAGCAGTAACCCACTGACCTATTAACATTATATGCACTTTGACATCTGCATGGTACATGTTCTTTGCAGCAGGCTCATTAACCCTATGCGCTACCTACTATGAGTCATAACTTCCACTAGACAAAACTCGGTCTCTCTTCCGGAAGAACATTAATCATCGGAGTTATCTTGACTTTTTTATTGACGTCTGGAAATTGCTGAAGGCAAGGAAAGTGGCAGCAGGTGCTTTTATAATGATAATATACTGCAAACTCAACGCCCCCACCCCATGTCAGCGCCTGGTGCGGTGGCACCGATTGCACCGCCCTAGAGCCGGCCCTGATGGTATGTGCATATAGTGATTGATACGATTATGTACTGATTGACCACTGCTCGTGTTCATGTTTATTTTCTCTTTCTTGTCTCTAGCTTTTCTTTAACGCATTACTCGTAGCCTATGCAATTGCTCTACTTTATTTCTTCCCACTTGCTGTTTCCTTGAAACTCGAATTTCAATTCAAAGAAATGTGATAAAAAGTGTAATAAGGTAGCTCAGTGTTTGTCTATGGGAGATGTACTCCTTTCAATAGTGAAAAACGACTGTAGGAGTTTTCACTGCCTGTACAAATTAAACCTAAATACACATGTCCTACTTTCTTTTAAAAATACAATGCACCCTGCACTGTAAGTCTTTAGGGCCTGCCTACGAGGTGACTTAGATGTATTTAAAAATTAAGGTTGAGGCCTGGCAAAAGCTTATTTTGCCAGGTTAAAATGATAGTTTAAAACTGCACTACAGGCTGCAGTGGCAGGCTAGAGACAAGTTTTAAAGAGCTTCTTAAGTGGGTGGCACAATGAGTGCTGCTGGTTAGCAGTGGTAAAGCGAACAAAGTCCTAGTGCCAACAAATAAGAATTCAACAAAACAGGAGGAGTGAAGGCAAAAAGGTTGAGGGAATTCCATGCCAAGGATGGGAGGGAATACCATGCCAAGGATGTGAGGTTTAGCAGACAAAAGTAGTTAAGTTACTTAAAAGTGCAAGAGTAAACGTACACATGTAGATTTACTTATGTGCAAGTCTACCTTTGTGAATAGCCCCTCGGTGACTCATTGAGGAAGAAGAAGTTATAGCCCATCCATTGCTGAGTAAGACTATAATCGTGGGACATTCACCATCTTGCTGGCATCATCCTGGTGAGGTAGGCATAGTTAGATCTTTTTACTTACAGGGAGTGAAGAAGTTCATGAATGGACTTACGTATTAAGTCTGTCGAAGACTGCAGAAAAGTTATAGAAATACCCAGGAACAACAGAAGAGCTATTGGTCCTTAGTCTATAATATGGGAGATATACCTCTGTTCTTCAGCAAGGCCATCTCAATGCCTCCTATCAGTCTACATCCAGAGTTTTAGGAAACCCATTGTTTCCTTAATTGAATGTTTTCTTAGAGTTGAAGCGATTCAGATTTTTCCAGAATTCTTAAGAATGGTATATTTGTAATTCATCAGTAACTCATGAGGTCTACAGTGTCTACAGTAGGCTTTTGTAAGCAGTGGGACTTCCAAGAATTCTTTTAATCCCACTGAATACCTCTTTTCTGGAGATGCTGATTTCTAAGCTGAACCATAGTTGGGGTGAGGAGCTCTAAGCTTTCCTTTATCTACTTCAAGGAGCATTGATTTGCAGGGTGGGTAGTAAGATTGAAACGGTTAAGAAGCTTATTGATGTCTTCCTAAACCTCTGTGTATACAGTTTTATTGGGAAGAATTTTCTTTTTCTCTCCAATATTGCTTTCATATGCCAATGATTCAATTTTGTAGGGTTCCGGTTACCTTCCAACTGCTCTTCATGCAGTGGGGCTCATGTTTTCTCACCTCCCGTTTCATCTCCAGTTATTTAGGGGTACACCAGCTCCTAGGCTTAGATCTCTCTTTGCTTCTACTGGAGTGATGAGAGAGACTTTAAAAACATATTTAAAGAAGATCTGGCCAAGATCCGACCAAGAAGTCAATACGATGTGTTGAAGGGAAATTTCTCAGGTTATCAGCATTGTGGTTACTTTAATTTTGATATTCAACCAATTTCTTGGTATGTTTCCCATACTTGTAAGGCAAAGGAGAACAGGGTAAACATTAAAGATCCATGATCACTTCAATCCAGGCATATGGTGTCCCAAACTGAGCTAATGAAATGTTTCTTGCAATCAGTCTAGGATATGAGCTCTATGTGAGTGTTATGCTGGCAATTTAATTAAAAGCTCCAGTTTCCGGTAAGGTATCCTCAATAGCTGGTATCCTCAGCTTCACAGTCCATAGATTAAAGTATGCAAGAGGGAGTGACAAGCTGGAGAGAGAATGATATAAGGAGTTAAGGCCAGATGTACGAAATTGCGTGTTTGCGATTTCCTAATAGCGAATTTTAGCGATTCGCTATTAGGAAATTGCAAATTACAATGTACAATAGAGTGTTTGACACTGTTAGAGATTCGCAGCTGGTCGCAAATGGACATGACTCATCAATATTCATGGGGCAGGTCGCAATTTGCTACCCATTGTGAATAGCTACAATCACAGGGATGGTGTCCTGCTGGGGTCAGCAGACCACCATGTCTGTGATTGCTTTTTAAAAACAGCAATATTTTTTGTAATGCTTTCCTTAAAGGAAAAGAGGATGCATTTAAAAAATAAAATGAAAAGCTACCTTCGAATTTTTTAAGAGTAGGCAGTGGTCCATGGGAGCACTGCCTGCTCCTAAAAAAGGTTGGCGCCCACATTCACAAAGGGAAAGGTGTCCCTAAGGGACCCCTTCCAGTTTTCGAAGGGGTTACCACCAACTTGAAGTTGGTAGTAACTGTAAATGTTTTGCAACCGCATTTCCGGAAGCAAAACATTCATACATACCGGTGTTATTCGGCATTATGAAGAGACGCCCTAAACACACCTCTGCCTAATACCGAATCGCAGAAGCAAAATGTGATCCGCTAACAAGTTACTGAGTCACATGTTGCCTTCTGTACATGACAAAATGCATTTTATGGGTCTGCGAGCGGTAGAATGCTTCGTACATCTGGCCCTAGGCTTCGTGCCAGGATGTTCATTCCCTGGGTCACCCTAATTTGTAGATTTGAAGAGCAGGTTATTATTGCACCAGCTTCCACCTGGACGCTAGAACTGGAAGCAACACATGCATCCTGATGGGGGGAACTCTCAAGTATCTTGATTCAATAACATATCAAAGTGTTCTCCTTTGCTAGCTTGTGGACTCTCTTTGTCTCCTCCAAAGTGCATCTGCTGTTTACCATATGACCATTTTCTAACTCACCCACATCTGCATGCTTTGTCCGGTTTCTCATCTGTATTGATTTCCCCACTTAAAGAGAAGTGTTTGGTGGTCACAGTGCTTCAGTTGTTCATTCTGGCTTCGTTGTACTCCATGGCTAGATATTTTTCAAGTAATATGGCACTCCACTTACTCTTCGTTATCCTATAACCTGCCTTCTCCCTCTGCACCTCCAGTAGCACAGGGAGGGAGGACCACCAGCTGCAGCCTCTAACACCTCAGGCATAGATATGGATGGACCCTCGTGAACTAGGATAACAGTATTACTGTCGGGCTGGTCTCTGTTTTCACCCAGGCCTGCGGATCATTCTCCTATAAATCTTATACATTTTGTTGCATAGATTTTGTTTTGCTCAGCCCCAATGATAAAAAATCCTTCATTCACCAAAGAAGTACATGGCAGATGCAGACAGGAATTGAATGATCAGGCCATGTTGTGGAAAGAGGTCAGAAACACATGTGATACTACCAGAGCTGCCACCTCCTACAATTGGGCCTCCTCCCCCTTGGACACAGTGGGCAAAATGTCACTTCAGAGGCTAATTAACATTGGAATTCACTGTGCAGTTCTGGACTGGAACACTCCTTGCAGCATCCAAATTATCAGCCGTCCTCTTTTCTGGTTGTTCTGCCCCTTTCACCTCTTGTCAAGATTCCTCCAAGAGCTCAGTACTCTTTCACTGCATCCTGGAACTGTCAACACACCAGTAGAGGTGCCACATCCTAAGGACCCCAGACATATGCTAGATGGCAAGCTTCCACATGCGTCACTTTGCCATGAAACAGAAGTCAGCTATCCATATCCGGGAAAGAGCCCTATCTCCCTCTCCACTGCCTGGTTTCCCCCCATCTAATTACCAGTGCTTAATTTGAGCCGGTGGTTGCAGATGGGAACCACTGGCACTCATTTCTAGCGAATGACATTGCTTTTTCCTCACAAAACTTTGATTCAGAGCAAGAGAGAGAAAAGCACAAAAGGAGGAAAGAAATCAAGTCTGCCCAGAGTTGGCATTAGTTCCATTGTAGTACTTATAGTTCATGCCTGGTCCCCTGGAGGGTTACTGGGTTGCCCCATTTGAGTACCTTTACAAATTAAGCACTGCTCCTTACATTCCCATCCAAGGTCTACTGAGATTGCTCTGTGAACTGCTCTCTCACCTTACCTAATCTCTTGTGCCTCTATTTTCTTTGCCTTCCTTACCCTGCTCTTTTTAAGGCTTCCTGTCAGAATGTTGTTCTTGCAAATATAGTTTGCACATGTAACTCCAGTTCTCTGTCAAACACTTCAATACCAATTAGTGCAATGTCACTATAGAAAATAACAAAGAAATAAAACATATAAATACCTCCATTGAGATCATCAACTCATTCAAATTGACATGCAACAATTACACCAATAACAGTTCTTTCTAAAGCTTGAAAAACATTCTGGCCTGAACAACTACACCCCTACACTAAGCCCAGAGGCAATCGATCAATGGATTTAAATATTTTAAGACGGAGAGTCTCACCTAGGAAGCCTGGTCTAATTATGACGACCCTCATGGTGCTTGGACTCGGGACCTCAGACCACCACCAACCCTTTTGAGTGAAGTGAAGAACTTTAGAGTAGTTATGAATTCCAAGGTCTCTCTCCAATGACAGCTTAACAAATTGGCTACAGGCACCTTCTAGATCATGAGTACATAAAACCACACCTTCCATACACAGGCTTTTGTCACTGGATGCAAGCCCCAATTGCTTCAGTGCCCAGAAATACAGAATACGTAATGGTCTCTATATTTGGACCTTTCAATATGTAGTAAATGTAAGTGTCAACAAATCTACAGTGGGCTTCTAAACAACTTTACAGCTGGGCCCATATGACTAGACCACCGTTCCCAGTGGAAAACTCATCCTTTTTGCCCTGATCACCCACATTTTTAGGGTTGAGCCGGCGAGAGCATGCACTAATGCATGCGTCTCGATTTACGAGACAATATTGTTGGAAAAAATGGCTTGGAGCCCGCGCATTGTTTACCATTTATTGGCGTGCGTGGCACTCTTCTTTGCAGCCTAGTAATTCGTCAAGGCAGGCCTAACATTATTTCTGTTCCTCTCTGTGGAGCAGGCACCAAGCCCTGATTGATTCAATTTAATCAGCGCCTATCCGCTGCTCCCGACGTGATTGAGCTACTATTTTATTCTGTTTTACTTTTAGTGTCCTGAAAACAGAAGGCATGTGACGGGTAAAAGCGTGCCCAGCAGGACAAACAAAATCGCAAAGATTCATTTTCTGTACTAAACTTTCTTTTATTTTGCCAAGTCTTCTTTTCTCACTTGGCACTCATGTTTTCTTTTGTTTTTACTCATGGGTGCTGTTCTCAAAAGATGAGGATTATCTTATTGCAAAGCGACATTGTTTCTTTCTTATGTGTAATTTCAAATAATCTCGCAGTACACCCCAATCCACCCCACTCTAATCCGCGCCACTCCAATCCATGCCACTCTGCCCCAATTCACCCAAAACAAATCCACCCCACTCAATCCAATACCCCCCACTCAATCCAATCCACCCCAGACCAATCTAGTCCATCCCACTCCAATCTGAACCACTCACCTCAATCCAATCCTCTCCAATCCATCACACTCAAATCCTCCCAATGCACCCCACTCCAATCTGCCCAACTCCAGTTCGTCCCACTCCAAACAATCTGCCCCACTCCAATCTAAAACAATCTGACCTACTCTAAAACAATCTGCCCCAATTCAAAACAATCTGCACACTCCAAACCAACACAATTTGACCCACTCCAATCCAAAACTATCGGCCCCACTCCAATCCAAAACAGTCTGCCCCACTCAAATCTGCCCACTCCAATCCAAAACAATCTGCCCCACTCAATCCAAAACAATATACCCCACTCCAATCTGCCCCAGTCCAATCCCAAAAAATCTTCCCCCTCCAATCTGCCCCGCTCCAACCTGCCCCACTAAATCCAAAACAATCTACCCACTCCAATCTTCCCCACTCTAATCCAACCTACTCCAATCTGCCCCACTCCAATTCAAAACAACCTGCCCACTTCAATCTACCCCACTCCAATCTGCCCCACTCCAATCTGCACCACTCCAACAATCTGCCACACTCCAATGCAAAACAATCTACCCCCTCCAATCCAAAACAATCTGCCCCACTCCAATATGACCCACTCAAATCAAAAACAATATGTCCACTCCAATCTGCCCCACTCCAATCTATCCCACTTCAATATGCCCCACTCCAATCTACCCCACTCGATCCAAAACAATCTGCCCCACTCCAATCTGACCCATTCTAATCCGCCCCACTCTAAACTGCCCGACTCCAATCCAAAACAATCTGCCCACTCCAATCCGCCCCACTCCAATCCCCCTAATCCAATCTGCCCCACTCCAACAATCTGCCCCATTCCAACAATCTGTCCCACTACAACAATCTGCCACACTACAACAATCTGCCCCACTCCAATCCTTTCAAAGCTGCCCCACACCAGTCCAAAACACACTGCACCTTATTCCAAAACAACCTGCCCCATTCCAATGTGGCCCACTCAAATCCAAAACAATCTGCCCCACTCCAATCTGCCCTACTTCAATCTGCCCCACCCCAATCCACCCCACTTAATCCTAAACAATCTGCCCCTCTCCAATCTGCCCCACTCTAGTCTGCCCCACTCCAATCTGCCCCACTCCAATTCAAATCAATTTCCCCACTCCAATCCGCCCTCTCCAATCCACCCCACTCGAATCTCCCCCACTCCAGCAATCTGCCCCAGTCCAACAATTTGCCCCACTCCAATCCAAAATAATCTACCCCACTCCAATCTAAAACAATCTGCCCGATTTCAATCTGCCGACTTCCATCGACACTACCCAATCCAAAACAGTCTGTCCCACTCCAACCTGCCCCACTCCAATCCAAAACAATCTGCCCCACTCCAATCCAAAACAATCTGCCCCACTCCAATCCAAAACAATCATCCCCATTCCAATCTGCCCCACTACAATACACCCCACTCCATCCAAAACAATCTGTCACACTACAATCCACTCCCAATCTGCCCCACTTCAATCCAAAACAATCTGCCCCACTCCAATCTGCACCACTCCAATCTAAAGCAATTTGCCCCACTCCAATTTAGCCTACTCCAATCAGCCCCACTTCAATCCAAAACAATCTGCCCCACTCCAATCCAAAACAATCTTCCCCACTCCAATCCGCCCCACTCCAATTCACCCCACTCCAATACAATCCACCTCACACCAATCCAATCCACCCAACCCACTCTGCCACAATCCAATCCACCCCAATACAGCCAAATCCAATCTACCTCACTCCAGTCCACCCCACCCCAATTCAATCCAATCCAATCCACCCCACCCCAATCAAATCCACCTCAATCCAATACACCCTACCGCAATCCAGTTCACCCCACCCCAACCCAATCCACCTCATTCCAATCCACCCCACTCAATTCAATCCACCTCACTCCAATCCAATCCACCCACTGCAATCCAATCCACCCTACTGCAATCCAGTTCACCCCACTCCACCCCAATCCACCTCATTCCAATCCACTACAATCCAATCCACCCCACTCAATTCAATCCACCTCACTACAATCCAATCCACCCCACTGCAATCCACCCCAGCCCACACCAAACCAATTCACCCCACCCCACTCCAGTCCACCCAACCCAATCCATCCGACCCAATTTCAATTTACCCCACTCCAAACTAATCTACCCCACTCAGGCCACCCCACTCCAATCCACCCCACTCCACTGCAGTCCAATCCATTCCACTCAACTCCAATCCACCCCACTCTATCCCATTCCAATCCACCCCAACCCAGATCAGTCCACCCCCTCAATACAATCCATCCAGCCCACAACACTCCAATCCACCCCCACAACTCCACTCTAGTTACCCCACTCCAAACCACCACACCCCAATCCAATCCAATCCAACCTGCCCCAAACCAATCTAATCCACCCCACTCCAATCCACCTCACCCCATTTCAATCTACCCCACTCCAATCCATCACATCCAGTCCACTGTCTCCAATCCACCCCACTTCACTCAATTTTACCTACTCTACCCCGATCCGATCCACCCCAATCAACTCCAATCCAATCCACCCCACTACCTCAATCCATTCCAACCCACTCCACCCTATTCCATTCCACTCTATGCCACTCCACTCCACTCTACGCCACTCCACTCTACTCCACTGCACTCTATGATACTGCATTCTCTACCACTGAACCCCTGAACTCTACTCCCCTCTACTCATTTCTATGACACTCTACTCTCCCTACTTCAGTCTATGACACTCTACTCTAACTTGTAGCCACACTGGAGTACAGCATGACAAACATCCATTGCCAAAGGTCAATAGCTCTTGTATAGGCGAGACCTATTGGCTTTGCCAATGCCTGTTTGACTGATGCTGGTGGTTACTGACTCTGAAAGTGCCCTGGTAGCTGTTGACCAGGTCCAGGGCCAGTGCTCTGTCCTCTGAAGGTCCTCTAATTGGTATAATTCTAATTGGCCAAGACAACCTACAAGTTACTCCCTAGTATATGGTAGGGCATGTAGGTTTAGAGACCTCCAATCCAAAACAATCTGCCCCACTCCAATATGACCCACTCAAATCAAAAATAATCTGTCCACTCCAATCTGCCCCACTCCAATCTGCCCCACTTCAATATGCCCCACTCTAATCTACCCCACTCGATCCAAAACAATTTGCCCCACTCCAATCTGACCCATTCTAATCCGCCCCACTCCAAACTGCCCGACTCCAATCCAAAACAATCTGCCCACTCCAACAATCTGCCCCACTCCAACAATCTGTCCCACTAAAACAATCTGCCACTCTACAACAATCTGCCACACTCGAATCTTTTCAATCTGCCCCACTCCAGTCCAAAACACACTGCCCCTCAATCCAAAACAACCTGCCCCATTACAATTTGGCCCACTAGAATCCAAAACAATCTGCCCCTCTCCAATCTGCCCTACTCCAATCTGCCCCACCCAATCCACCCCACTTAATCCGAAACAATCTGCCCCACTCTAATCTGCCCCTCTCTAATCTGCCCCTCTCCAATTCAAATCACTCTCCCCACTCCAATCTGCTCACTCCAATCCACCCCACTTGAATCTCCCCCACTCCAACAATATGCCCCACTCCAACAATTTGCCCCACTCCAATCCAAAACAATCTACCCCACTCCAATCTAAAACAATCTGCCCTATTTAAATCTGCCCACTTCCATCGGCACTACCCCAATCCAAAACAGTCTGTCCCACTCCAACCTGCCCCACAACAATCTGCCCCACTACAATCCAAAACAATCTGCCCCACTCCAATCCAAAACAATCATCACCACTCCAATTTACCCCACTCCATCCAAAACAATCTGTCCCACTCCAATCCACTCCCAATCTGCCCCACTCCAATCCAAAACAATCTGCTCCACTCCAATCTGCACCTCTCCAATCCAAAGCAATTTGCCCCACTCCAAATTAGCCCCACTCCAATCAGCCCCACTTCAATCCAAAACAATCTGCCCCACACCAATCCAAAACAATCTTCCCCACTCCAATCCGCCCTACTCCAATTCACCCCACTCCAATACAATTCACCTCACACCAATCCAATCCACACAACCCACTCTGCCACAATCCAATCCACCCCAATCAAGCCAAATCCAATCTACCTCACTCCAGTCCACCCCACCCCACCCCAATTCATCCAATCCAATCTACCCTACCCCAATAAAATCCACCTCAATCCAATCCACCCTACTGCAATCCAGTTCACCCCACCCCAACCCAATCCACCTCATTCCAATCCACCCCACTCAATTCAATCCACCTCACTCTAATCCAATCCACCCCACTGCAATCCAATCCACCCTACCGTAATCCAGTTCACCCCACCCCACCCCAATCCACCTCATTCCAATCCACTACAATCCAATCCACCCCACTCAATTCAATCCACCTCACTACAATCCAATCCACCCCACTGCAATCTAATCTACTCCACTGCAATCCACCCCAGCCCACACCAAACCAATTCACCCCACCCCACCCCACTCCAGTACACCCAACCCAATCTATCCCACCCAATTTCAATTTACCCCACTCCAAACTAATCTACCGCATTTAGGCCACCCCACTCCAATCCACCCCACTCCACTGCAGTCCAATCCATTCCACTCGACTCCAATCCACCCCACTCTAACCCATTACAATCCACCCCACCCCAGTTCAGTCCACCCCCTCAATCCAATCCATCCAGCCCACAACACTCCAATCCACCCCAATTCAATCCATTCCACCCCACCCCACTCCAGTCCAATCCACCTCACCTCACCCCACTCCAATTCAATCCACTCCACTACAATTCAATCCACCCCATTTCAATCCACCCCCTCCAGTCCAGTTCAATCCACCCCCACCACTCCACTCTAGTTAACCCACTTCAAACCACCACACCCCAATCCAATCCAATCCGCCCCAAACCAATCTAATCCACCCCACTCCAATACACCTCATCCCATTTCAATCTACCCCACTCCAATCCAATCCATCACATCCAGTTGACTGTCTCCAATCCACCCCACTTCACTCAATTTTACCTACTCTACCCCAATCCGATCCACCCCAATCAACTCCAATCCAATCCACCCCACTACCTCAATCCATTCCAACCCACTCCACCCTATTTCATTCCACTCTATGCCACTCCACTCTACGCCACTCCACTCTACTCCACTGCACTCTATGATACTGCATTCTCTGCTACTGAACCCCTGAACTCTACTCCCCTCTACTCATTTCTACGACACTCTACTCTCCCTACTTCAGTCTATGACACTCTACTCTAACTTGTAGCCACACTGGTGTACAGCATGTCAAAAATCCATTGCCAAAAGTCAATAGCTCTTGTATAGGCGAGACCTATTGGCTTTGCCAATGCCTGTTTGACTGATGCTGGTGGTTACCGACTCTGAAAGTGCCATGGGATCTGTTGACCAGGTCCAGGGCCAGTGCTCTGTCCTCTGAAGGTTCTCTAATCGGTATAATTCTAATTGGCCAAGGCAACCTACCTGTTACTCCCTAGTATATGGTAGGGCATGTAGGTTTAGAGACCCCAGTGGACTTGATGCATTTAAGTGTGCACTGCTGTGGTGTCTGATGTCATTTTAAAGACAAGCCTGCCTAGCAGGCTGATTTTAAAATAAACCTATGTCCAAATTCGACTTTTGAATTAAAAGTACTTCCAAAGCAGGGACATCTTAAGGATTTTGGGGGCCCTGGGACAAACATATTTGGCTTCATACACTTGAGGAAGGGGAGAGGGGCTTGAAACTCTACTCCGACCCCCCTAAAACACAAGCCTGTACACACATAGAGGAGAAGAGAGTGAAGGAAAGTTGTATGTCACAACTTTGTGAGTGAGGGCAGTATTTCCACACAGTGCATGTGCCTCCACCGAGACTTTTTTCCGTTCTTTCACTCTCTACATATCTATGTGTGTACACACAAACATATTTGGAACAGATTTGAATTTATGATCCAATTTCAGCTCTTTCATGCCCTCTTTGACCAGGTCACTGACAGCGCACAGACACACTTGTCCAGTTTCTTACTGTGTTTGCAGCTAATATTCATGGAAAGTGATGTGTGTTTTCAATATTGTAACATAGCAGAAGCTCACTAATATTACTGCAAATAATCTCTGTGACACCCTCCCAAGTGAGGTCCTGTTTTGATCTAATAGAAACTTTTATGAATGTTACTTGAAACATAAAAAAGTTTTTCTGCAAATTGTCTGTCAGAGATTCCCACACATACCCACATTAACAATACATTTAAGCAAATTTATTATAACTATTACAGGACAGTAGTTTTAGAACTTACTATCCTGAAGTTACCTAAAGCAGCCCTGTAGTAGCCTCTTCTAATTGGTCAGCCTTTTACAGCCTGAGCCAAGCTGCTACCTGAGTAGGTGCAAAGAGGCCTGGGGCAGCAAAAATATAGCCATTTATTGGGAGGAGATTGGCTTCCTGGAAAAGCCAGGGAGAAGATGTGGTCTGGGGAGATAAGCTGGACTTCAAAGGAAGGAGAACAGATGTCACAGGACCCAGGCCAGGCCCCACTTTCTTATTCTCCAGCCAGATCGGAGCCCCCCTAATCAGATTAGGTGAGGGGCTGGAAGGGGAGTGTAGTGAGTTGGTAGCCACGTCTTTGGGTTGGGTTACCTAGACACACAAACCAAGGAGTGACCTGCGCCATTTTGATATTTGTGAAAACACTGCATTCTGGGATAAAAAATGCCACACTTTGCAGGAAGCCGTCATAGCAGAGGGAGGTAAATTCACCCCTATTGGATGGGGTGTCCCCCCTCTTAGTAACAACAAGGGGTATGCAATTCCTAAAGAAGTGAAGAAAAAGAACAAGAACACGTTGGTGCTTCAGACCTCAGGACCCAGATGGGAGGCACAGGAATGCTCAGGAGCAAGAGCTCTCACACACCCAGATGGGTGTAATGCTTCATCACAGGGCATGCTCCTTAGGGCTGGCACTGCAATGCCTTACGGGCACCCACAAAGGGACTCTTTTCCAGAGATCTTTTGTTTTTTGCTGTATGTGAAGCAAAGTATACGTGTAGGAGCTCTCAGGTGTAGATTGGCGTAGAAGTGAGTGGGTTAAAATAGGCTAAAGAGTACCCTAATAATATTTTTATTTAGTGAGTCCCATTGTCTAGGTTAATGGCAAAGGTTATGGCTGTAACCCGAAGTGATGGTCTGTATCAGTTCATAAAATAGTGCGAAGGTTAGTCGACATGTTTCTTGCCATAGCAGTTGAAATCTTCATTTTTTTTCTTCATTTGTTTAGGAACTGCATACCACTTGTTGTTACTTAGTTACTAATTGTAGTACCTATGATGGACCTTTATTCTCTCCTTGTCCCTCCTTTGTATATGTCCCCCCTCTTGTTAGCCCAGAATGGAGAACAAATATGGGAGCGCTGCAGGAGCTTCTCAGAACACTTTTGGAAATGAAGAAGGCGGACTGCCCTGCTGGACCCTTGGCCTACACCATAGAAGGCTTACATTCAGGACGTTTGCACCTGCTGCACTCACAAGGCTCCGCAGGAAAAAGACTGTGCCTTATTCAAAGGAAGGAGTGGACTTTCTGATCAGCAACAGGTAGAAAAGTGCTGGGAGAAGCACCTGCAGCAGTCAAAGAGAGGACTACCCTGGCTGACCAGCCACAACTGGATTTCCTGGATTGAACAGATGCACTGTGGGAGATTGAGTCCTAGCCCCCAAAAGGCAATTCTGAGTCTCTGAACTCTAGGCTGGTGTTACTGGACACTTCTCTCCCTAAAGGAACCAACAAGGAACAAGACCTGAAAGTTTGGAAACTTTCTACAACATTTTCATGAAAAGCTTCAGGAGGAGACCAGTTCGATGTTGAGAGACAAGTCGCCATTGTTGACTTGAATTTGGCCTGACCACACTGGTTTGGCCTGCTGAAATCTCCAGAGCTCCTCGCCATCTAGGACAAAGACTTCCAGAGGATCACCGAGACATCACGCTGCAGCAGGCCACAGTATTCAAACTGAACTCCCGACTCGAGGAACCAGAGAAAAGCTACAAGAAAAAGGCTAAGTCCAAAGGTAAACTTTTGACCGGGACTTAGCCCTCAACCTATCCAACCCACGCTCCATCGCAGTCAGCCTAAAACTTTGACTTTTCCCTAGTCCAGCATGAACAGATAACCGCGAGTGGCGCTTTAAGCCTTTTGGCACTAAAATGCTCAATTTTTTATTTATTCTTTAAAAATTCATATCTCTAGTTCCATATATTGGAATGTTGTCATTTGGTGTAATTTGAAAGATAAAAATAGCCTCTATCCTTATAAATTGGTGTTGGATTTTTATTATGTTGTGTCTTTTACTTATTTGCTGTTTTGGTAATATGAAATTCTTTCTAAGCTACCAAGGTTTGAGCAAGGATTAATTTATTGAGGCTTGACAGGACCTATTAGTGATTGTAGTATCATTACTAGCTGAAGGTCAACACCCTACATACTAATAATCCTCTTTCCTACACTTCCTCCACGTTTTGTCCTGGCATTCAATTTATGTCTTTTAAGACTCTTTCTATTGCGTATTAGTTGATCCAGGTCTCAGGATAAATCTTCCTGCAATGTAAGCTTAAAGTCTACCATTAAAGGATGAACCTATAATCCTGATTTGGTCGTTTTTCCAGTATCTGTTTGTTCTGAAAATCTCACAGTGGTGGGAGCTCCTTTTCCTTTAGACATTCAAGATTGGAAACTCTTTCCCTGCACAAATAGGGACAATTAACGAGATTCAGACCGGGATCTTTCATAAGCTTGATTCTTCAAGATCTCTGTGGCAGGTAGATAGAAACTATGGGGGTCATTATGATGGCGGGCGGACAAAGTCCGCCCGCCATCGCAACGGAAAAGGGACCGCCCGCAAGAGGTGCGGCGGTCCCGCTGTGCCTATTAGGATGTGACCGCCACCATGGCGGTCGCATCCTGTATATTTAACATTGTGGCGGGCGGTGCTGTATTCAGCACCCGCCACAATGTTAAAAGGGCATGTTGTGCATTTGCATGCACAACGTGACAGGCACCGCGCGGTGCCTGCCACCTTGTGCATGCAAATGTCGGGGGGTACCATGGGTACCCCCCAAGTGCAGCCACCGACCCCCCCAACCACCTGGGGGCCCGCAACAGGCCCCCAAAGGCATTCTCCGCATGCCTTTCCATGGCGGAGTCTTCGCCATGGAAAGGCATGAGACCGCCATCATCGTAATATGGATGGCGGTGCCTGCAAGGCACCTCCACCATATTGCAGGCCTTTTCCACCCGGTAGGCAATTGGGCGGATTGCCTACTGGCGGAAAACTGGTGGACAATCTTTCCGTCCGCCTGGGTCCCCACCGCCATCGTAATATGGCGGGGGGAAATGTTAGGCGGGCGGACGAAAATGGTGGGCGGATCGCCACCGCCATACGGGCGGCGGCGATCCGCCCGACATCATAATGACCCCCTATGTTTTCGGCTAGAAATAGAAGTTATTGATTAGAAGCAGTATTTATTAAGTTCAACCATTAATCTATCCATACCAGAACCTAAATACTGTTCATGGAGATGCAATGACGACATACTCTCCGATCAAGATTCTAGAGACCAAATTGCCAAATCTTTAGCCCACTTCTTTAAAGAGAATGACATCAAGGGTATGGATATTGTGACTATATGGGACGCTATGAAAGGACTATCAGGTAGGAGACAGACGATTGGCATTATGTCCATTAAGAATAAAGGGCTAAATGCAAAGCTGAATCTTTTAGAGAAACAAATCGTCATCTTGGAAAAATAGAATATTAACTATGGACCCCTTAACTGCATCCAGAATTAAACAACTTATATATGAATATAACAAAATCTTAAGTGAAAGGGCCCATATATGGTTTTCTAAAACTAAAGCTAAAAATCTTCTGGAAATTAATAAAGTGGGTAGACTCCTCACATTAACTCTTAATGATGCAAAAAAATTTATTAATACCCCAGCTATTAAAGATGGTAGTGGTATGATACAAATAGATCAATCAAAAATAGTAGGAGCTTTTCAGGATTTTTACACTTAGCTACATGTCCCCCCTCAGACTGGGAATGCAGCTCATTTGAAGGTGTGTAGAGCTTTTCTGGAATCCATCTGGCTTCCTAGACTCACAGAAAGAGATATAGAAGCTCTTAACAAACCAATCACCCAAGACAAAACTACTAAAGCTATTAACTTTCTTAAAACGAAAAAGGCTCCGGGTCCAGATGGCTTCCCCGCCTCTTTTTATCAGAGCTTCCAACACATATTATTATCCCATTTGTCTGATCTTTTCAGTACCTTTGAAACGAGAGAAACTTTCAGGTTCTACTTCGGTGGCCCATATAGTGGTGATACCAAAAGATGGTAAAGACCCCTAAGAGATTAAACATTTCTGCCCTATTTCTTTACTTAATACCGACTACAAAATATATACTAAACTTCTGGTTCTGAGACTAGAAATTGTTCTTCCATCTCTTATACATCCTTAACAGGCTGGTTTTGTTAAGGGGAGACTGGCGGCTGACAATATCATAACTTTTTGCCATGTGATCGAGAAACCTAAACAAATTCCTTCTCCCACTGTGGCTATGGCCTCAGATGCAGAGAAGGACTTTGATAAGGTCTCTTGGACTTTCCTAAGGTCAGCACTAGAGAAGTTCAATTTAGGTAATTGTTTTATATGGATAGCCATGGCGGTTTATCAGAAGCCATTGGTGAGTATATAACTTAAAGGTCAATTATCAGATACATTTTGTTTGTCACAGGGTACCAGAAAAGGATGTCCTTTGTCCCCTCTCCTTTTCTTTCTTTCAATTGAACTGTTCCTACTCTCCATCAGGATTAATGATAAAGTAAAGATATCCCTTTCAAGAGTGGTCCCTAAAATTGACAGCCTATTATGACAATGTTTTAATCTTTTCTACCAAAGCGGACACAGCTGTCATGAAATTTATTAAGATCATTGCAGCTTACGGTGATGTCTTGGGTTACTCTTTAAACAAAGAAAAAACTGAAATTTTCCCTTTAAATGTCTTTCGTCAACCTCATATAGCCACCAAATCTAATATAAAATGGCAACCGATTAGATTGAAATATCTTGGTCTTGAATTTGCAGACTCAGTAGAAGCTACCATTATCCATATAGAGGAAACTTTACTGGCCAAAATCAAGAAGCTAAGTGATACATGGTCCCCAAAATTTATCACACGGTGGGTCAGGTTTAAACGGTTAAAAAGAGACTTGCTCCACAAATTAATTTTTTCTTAAGCATGTTTCCAGCCAGCCTTTCCACTATTTTCCATAAGTTGGTCAATGCAATATTATCTTCTTTTATATTGAGGGGTAAGAGAGCGAAGATTTCATTATGGAAATTGCAAACAAATAAATATCAGGGTGACTTAAACCTACCTAATTTTAAGAATGATCAAATAGCATTTCTGGCCAAACAAACCATCTTGTGGCTTCACCCAAAAACTCAATCATCCAGCATGGATTGATATCGAATCAGATCTGGTAAACCCTCTTTAGCTTATTAACATCTTGACAATTAAACAACTTAAAGTCTCACATTCCTTCCAGATTATTAAGGACTCAGGTTTAGCTATAAAATACCTGGACTGGTGTCTTCCCCACAAAATTAAGGGCTGTGAATTTGCCTCCTTATGGTTTAATAATGCCATAAAATTAGATCCATTCTTGTACTTGGGCATTCTATATGTTAAAGACATGCTTTAACCTGATAACCCTACATCTTTTGCAGTGTTAAATGAAAGATTCAGCTTATAGCCATTGGTTTTCTATAATTTCTTAAAATTAAAAGTTGCTTTTAGGGACATCAGTCACCCGCACACGGTGGACTGCTCACACTTTCTTGAGAAACTTTTTTCCAACACTTTTTCCAAGACACATACTGATTCAGAACCTGACAAAAAAATTCCAAACGTGAGATGGCTCAAATTCAGTGGGTATTGGAGGATTCTTGTTTCAAACATAGTACTGATCTATTGGGACTCTCTTTTGCGTCACACAATTTCCCCCCTTATACTATTGGACCCCTGAGCAATTACAAAACAAGATCTCACGCCATCAGCTGCTGGCTGGTACTGTGACCATTCAGTAGGTGACTTGGACGACTTACTTTTTTACTGTAAACATGTACGGCCTCTATGGAAGGATATTGAGTCCACACTGTATACCATTTTTAATATTAAATTGTCCCTAACTCATTTTTTTGTCACATTGGGAATACATGCCTGTTCTGAAAGGACTTTGGTAAAGTCTTTATCTAGTTGGGATTGCTTCCTCATTGACATTTTGCTCTCTATTGGTACCAAGATCATACTCTCCAATTGGAAAACCTACAATAACATTTCCTATCATACATGGGTCTGTTTTATTAGGTGTGGATAATACCATACATAATGCTACTTTTAACATCACATCACAAGTCACCTTGCTGCGCTCTGCTGCGAGACAGGGAAAGGGAATGAATGCACCGTATTTAACATAATACAGCGCATTCTTGCCTTCTCCAGTACTGGCATACAATCTGCTGCCTAGCGCCAATGTAGGCAGCCTTGCACCATGTTGCAAGGGTGCCTGCTTTGTGAGAAGGATCGTTTTTGTGCAGGAATGGGTACCTTCCTACAAAAAACAATCACCTGACTAATTTTCCTCTTTCTATGTGCACACATAGAGGAATAAAAATAGGAGAAATGAAGATATTTCTCATTGTTACTCCTTCACTGGGAAGGCATAGCATTTTGGCGCACTCCCATATCTATCAGTAATGGTAAATCTCGGAATGTGTCAACATCCATGTTTTTTATGTACGAACACCAATGCACCACCCATGAAATGCCTCCCTGGGCCAGAGTAACGCAATGCAGCAATTTGCGCTGTGTTACTCTGGATTTATCAAACCACAAAGAGCCATGCAAGGTGGCCTTGTAGGCTTGATAAATCGCATCTTGAGGGTTGCGTTGCTTTTGTGCCATGTTATGTGGTGCAAAAGTGATGCAACCCCTTGACAAATATGGCCCCAAGTCATTCTGAGATATGTGTTATAGGGTGGTGGTGAGGTGGCTCGCTGGTACGACTTAACTCTTTGGTCCATGAGTGGTTCACAAGACATTATGTGGATTTTGGAGCTGGTCATACTATGTTTCTGTGTGTTGGGGTCAAGGTGTTTATCTGGTGGTTATGCGGCCGGTTGAGGGTGAGTGGATGATAATGGGAGTTGGTTGTTTATTATAGGGGTTTCATGATACGCGGAAGGTGCTATATGGCTGGGCACTGTCAAAAGATGGACTGTGATGAGGGGCCTTTTTTGAGATCCAGATATACCCAGATAATAGGTGATATCAGTAACACTTTTTGAAGTCCTTATGTGGAATATGAGAGGGTTGAAAGCACATGCTATAAACAGACTGCATGTGGACATACTACTGCTTCCGGAGACAATTTTCAGAGATGCTTATCATCAGCTCTTTGCATTGTGTGATGGCAGTAGGCTAGGCTGTCTTCATCTCCTAAGGGCAAATTCCTTGTACTCATGTCAGTTCTATAAGGAGGGTAGATATGTGATGGTCTGGGGATGCAATGTTACATCTCTGGTGTGTTGTCACAGAACAGCACGTTATGATTAGCTGGGATCTTAATATGATGCTTGGACCCAGGGGCTTAGATTCAGGGGGGGTGTTTGGGGTGTTACACCCCTAATACATATATTTTCTTGTAATTAGTTGGGTACAAGTGCTTTCAATCGTATATGGTGAAGAGTCTGTCACATTTCACAAGGAATGTTTGCATACATGCAGACACAAATGCATACACACTCTCTCCCTCTCGCTGTTTTGAAAGACTTCAAATGTGTTACCAATATTGTGTTTTCTCCCACCTAGTGCCCCACCCATCAGTATTCTTCTCTCTTTACACTTCCCCTAAAACCCCTCTCATGAGCCCTGCTTGTCTCTAATGTTTTTTAACATTCCATGCAAGAGGGATTGATGGAAAATCTGAAGCTCACACCCCTCCCCGCCCCCCAATTTTAGTGACCAAGCAACGCCCATGCTTGGACTACATATTTGTCGTTAAGCATTAACTTATGAATCCAAGGGAACTGCTTGCCTGTTATCTCATTTAATGTACTTTTAGGGCTTTCGCTCAGCTCACATGTTCGGAGCCAGGAGTACATGTTTTGATTGGGAAAACGTGTGCTTCCACAAAGAGGTGCTTCTCTTCAAAGCATCTGTGATCAGTTTGCTTTTTTATCCAGTTGCCTAAGCTTGACCATTTAGGGACACTCACATGACATTGCAATGCTATTAAAGTGTATTAAATAACTAGATAAGATATAGATTTATGGTGTTTGTCTCTGGCAGCAGCACAGATGGGGGGAGGGTAGTCATTAACCTACATGGACTTTTACATCTGTCTCGACAGTGCAGTGCAGCTGCGAAGTGATTTTAAATGAAAGAGCCAATTGTGCCAATTGCCGTGATAAAAACTCACTGCAGTCGGGTGATGTAACAGCTCATGAACGGGCGTAATCTATGAAGTCATAATTACAGCGATTAGTTATGGCAACAAAAAGGAAAGCCGTAGTTACTCGGCTAACAGCCTTTACTTACTCGGGAGTTAGACAAAGCTGTGTCCCCCCCGCACTTTATTTACATTAGACAATAATGACCTGGTAGACCACCTGGAACAATTTGAGAATGATGCACAAGCTTAGTAAATATTAGGGTCTCCACTCGCATGTTTGCACATGACAAATCTGTGCTCTCTCAATCACCAATGTTGTTGCAAAAAAGCTAGATTGTTTTGAATATTTCTGCAGACAAAGGGGCCTGGAGATCAATGTAGGGAAAACCAAGTACATGGTTTTAAACCCCTGTCATTCTACGAGACCTAGTCCTACATTAAGGGGGACCCCTTTAGAATGAATGAATGAATTAATGATGTCACTTATAAAGCGCACGAATGCCCGAAGACGTCTTGGCGCTGTGCGGAACAGAGAGGAGCCAACGGTGTCCTGGGTAGTATTATAGAAGATCACTGGTTAAAAAGCCAGGTTTTAAGTTGCTTTCTGAAGACAGAGAGTGAGGGTGCTGTTTTCAGTTCATGTGGCAAGCGGTTCCAGTGAAAAAGCCTCTTCCCCCCCATGTGGCAAGTTTGAAGGGAGCAACTTCTATGAGTTCGGCTGTGCTGGAGTGTAGAGTTCTGCCTGGTATGTACCACACAAGGCTTTTTTTTAAAGTAGGCTGGGGCTTTCCCATAGAGTGTTTTGTAGGCTAGGCAGAGTGCCTTAAAGTTGATACGATGGCTGACCGGGAGCCAATGCAAAAGTCTAATGGAAGACCTAGCTGATTGTGATTTAGTGGAGAAATCGAGTGGCCTCATTTTGAATGGTTTCCAGTTTCTTAAGCGGACCTTTTGGGAGGCCAATATTGAGCCGATTACAATAATCCAGTCGTGATAGAACTAGAGCAATGACCACCACTTTCAGAAGATCTTCTGGGAGAACTTTTTCAATTTTCTTGATAATTCTAAGCCAGTGGAAGGAGGAGGAGGTGATCTTGTTGACTTGGTCTTTAAACTTTAACTCCCTGTCCAACAAGATCTCCAGATTCTTAGCTTTGGGAGTTGGCGTAGGTGCCAGGCCCAAATCCAATGGCCACCAGTCCGGGGACCAGATGTACGGATTATTGCCGAACTGGATGACCTCTGGTTTTGTAGAGTTAAGCTTCAAGCAATTGCTATCCATCCATTTGCTAACTGTGCACATGCATCCATTGACAATGCCACCAGAGAAGATTTCACTTCTCGCAATTGAAACTAATATTAAAGTGTCATTGGTGTATGACGCCAGAGACAGGCCAAAGCCTTTGATCAAGGAGGCAATCAGTGTAACATACAGATTAAACAGGGTGGGGTATAATGAGGAGCCCTGAGGAAGCACGCAAGGCAAGAAGCCTTTAGAGCATATGCATACCTTTATATATAGGGGTCACACTAACAGAGCAGCCTTGATTGACACACTCACATAGCAAAGTGTAGTCTCAAATTGGAGCAATCTACTGGGGGAATAATAAAAATGCACTGAGGTAACCAATTTCATCCTATCTCTCCGGCGCTCCAAATGTATAACCATCCGGTACTAGTATCAGCACTATATGGTATGGAGCTGTGGGGATTTAGGGATGAGACAGTTAAAAACCAATACATCCACCAACTGATGGGTTTCCCTATTAATACCCCTTTGCTCCCCGTTAGGCTAGATACGAGCCTCAGATTCATCTCTGATGGGACAGGAGTGAGACCTAGCCTGTATTGGAGAAGGATCTTGGCCAACCCTGAGCTACCTTCGTATTGTCAAGGCCTAGAAGTTCTCCACATTCCAGGGTCAGGTAGCATTCCGTGGATTAAGTATGTGAAAAATACCATCACAATGATTGGGAGTGAGAAATGATGCGTTGTGCATAGGGAGGCCAGTGCGACCAACAAATTATTAAATCCAATTATCGTCAATATAAAATGAGAAATATGCAGGGGCAACCCACACTTGGTTACCTAACAGATGCCTTCCTTATGATGAAGGACGTATTTGCAGAAGAGCAGTTCCTGGACAAAATTGAACCTGTAGCTTCCACTTGCAATTTTGTTACGGGATTCTCCCACTTCGTTCTTTCATTTCTAAGTGGGTAAGCAATATCAGGACAGTAGAATGGCAGAGACCCTCATTTTGCGAGTCTAAAGAAATGGTTGAGCATGCCATATTCTTTTGACCAGCCTATCAGTGCAGCAAAAAAAAATGGATCGCACAATTGTGCTGAAGATTGGGTGTTAGGGAGCTTAAAGGGGCACTAAGACTATTGAAATCAGATACTCGGCAATATATAGTCTTTGCAGTTTCACGATATCTGTCGTTGATGTGGCAAACCAGGCAGAGTGTGAGCACTCTGGTACTAAAATAAAGTACTAATGATGTAAAATTAGTGTACTAGATGTTTTACTGTGGTCTATAGCACACACTGAGTGAGGGCATAATTTCAGATTTTTTGAATGCCTACAATAAATTCTTGCTTGGATCCCACAATTACTGTACTGAAATGAGATTGTCAATGTGCTGTATTTTATGTGTTTTATATTTTTGTATGCCAATTTTGATCTATTGCACAGTTTTTCCCTATTTACTACGTACCTTTATGGCAAATTGCCGAAATAAAGATTTGATTGTTGTTGATTTTGGCAAAGGCAGTTGCAAGGAGTTTGGCAGGACTATCTCAAAGACTGTGCACTCTCTATACTTGGGGTTGACCAGTCAAAGAGATGTAAATGAAGCAGTGCCCTTGAACCTTGTGTCCTTGGTGTATTTATTGCAACATAAGGCGGAGAAGAGAATCCTGCTCCCTGTGCTGTTATTGGTTGGAATTTTGCAGTCCAAAATGTTCATAATGGCTAAACTAGTGTACATGTTTTATAATCTTCTGTATTTTAAGAGTGTCGACCTTTATTTCAAATGGAGGTCGCTCCTAACTTGATTGACTTAGGGTGTTGGCGGCCAGGAGTAATTTTGGAAACCACAATACAACCCTGGTCCATGAACGCCGTTATGATTCCAGATTATTATAAATATTATTTGGCTAGCCACCATTTTGACAACCCCTCTCAACTCCCCCATGAAGTATGGAAAGGCAGAAATTAAGAGTGAATGACTTGGGCATAAGTCTCCCTCTCTGTCATACATTAGTGGATTTGACAAGTCTCCTGATCTGAACTCACTACGCGTTTGAAGAGATGTGTTGAAACAACGTGCCTCCTATTGCCCTGCCGGTTTGATATTGGGTGTGGTTAAGCTTCCTGGAGGCGCTGGTTTCGGTAGGGCAAGGAGGCTGCATCTCTAAAAGTTTATTGAGAATGGAAGACCTTTTTGAACAATCTGGCTTTTAAAGCTAAAGACTTCCTTGAACCAATACTGAGGATAGGGGAGCAACATTTAATTCACTGATGTCTTTGGGTTACTGTTAGAAATTGAGTTACTGGTTGACTGGGATGTGAGCCCTTGTCAAGCAGCAACCACAATCCTTGTCAGGGTAAGGCAGAAGCAACCCCCAAGTTAACCTGGGCTCACCCTCTGGTAGCTTGGCACAGAGCAGTCAGGCAAAACATTAAGGCAATGTGTAAAGTGTTTGGGCAAATCTTCAAATAGTAAAACAGTGAAAACACACCACAAAAAGAGCCCTCAACAGGGTTAGAAAAATAGAGTATGTTTTAATAAATAAAACATGACCAAAATGACAAAGATCCAATTTGAAGAACTGGCTATTGAATGTTAAAATTTATAGTGGAAAATAGAGCTAAAAGCACAAATCGCTATTGGGGACAAAGTCACAAGTTCAGGCTGACTGCGATGTAGCGTGGGCTAGCTACAGGGACCCAGTTAGGCCCACTGAACAGAGTGCCTTAAATCCTGGATGTGGAGCATTGCATGGATCCGTGTCAAAGATGCATCACGCAGCTGAGGTGATACGTTGGTTCCGAGATGCAGCGAGGCTGCCGTACGAGGTCCTGTTGCATGGACATCGAGGATCTAGTCGACGGGGCTTGCAATGCGAAGTCCAGAGTCGGGGTTGTGATGCGCAGCTGAGGTGATGTGTCGATTTCGATGAGCACTGAAGCTGCAATGTGGAGTCTTAGCGTTGTCATCGAGGCTAATGTTGACGAGAGATGCGAGGAGCTGTGCTGGGGAAAGCGGCGCGAACTAGCGGTTCCGAAGGTGATGTGCCGGTCCCAGGATGTGGGTTACAGAGGCCATGCAAGGCTTTTGAAATAGGTCCAATCCACACAGCAGCAGTGATGTGTCAATTCTGCTTGCAGATGTGCCAATCAGCAGAGGAGAGTTGTCAGTTCCGCTCGGGGGTGAAATGTTATGGGAAGAATTAGACCTTCAGCTTTAGCATGACATTATCACAAGCCTCCAAACTTGGATACAACATGTCTGACACATACCTCATTAGGGTAACTGGGTAGGCATCATTTGAAGCTCAAGACCCAGGTCATTCTGCTCAAGGAAGAAAAAACACACCCAAGCCCTTTGTCCACAGTCTGGGAGAAATCCACATCTCACCACAGCAGAGCCATCAGCAGTCAGGTGCCACTGGATACTGACTTGGGTTTAAGCAGGAGAATGCCAAATTTCCAAAAGCGTAATTTCAAATGAGTAATATAAAATCCAACCTGGCCATTAAGTTGGATTATAAATTACTATTAAAATGAGTCCTTGAATTATTTTTGTAGCTGCTTCCAATCCGAATTTAGCATTTAATAAATGTAGCAATGTAGCCCAGTGTTTTCCTATGGTATATTTCACTGTAAGCACATGTTGAACATTAATTTCTACATGTCCTATATATGCATATGCACTCTGCCCTTAAGGGCAATAAAGCCTCCTTAGTGGTGTCTTATTTATATTTAAAAGGATAGTTTGCACCAGTCAAATTTTGACAGATCGAATTGGCAGTTTAAAACTACCACAGGCATGTCATCTACGTGCAGCTTTCAGTTTGCGTACAAAGATAGTCTCTCACCCACAGCCTTTCACATGCGCACGTAAGAGTGCACATGTTTTCAAGTATAACCAGTCCAGTTACCCTCACCCAAACTGCGCTGCAGTGGCCTTATCTTAAAGGACGGACACTGCTAGTAAACCATGAAGTAACCCTGAGTGAGACAAAGGTAGTGAGACTCACCGACAGTAAAGGTCCAAAAACCAAGTGATCAAAAGTAGAAAATCCTTGTGGACTAAATGTTTGAAAACCATTTGGAACACAGGGTGATACAGATTCACAGATATTTAATTTTCTCTGTAGACTGTGAGATATCAGAGATTTTGTTTTTGCCACAGGATTGATCTTAAAATCTTTACTTCACTGTACTTGTATGATGGTTATGGCAGTTCCAATAGATTCTTCAGTGTCAGTCACTGTTAGAAGGAGTACATGGATTTTGTAAATCTCATTACCAAATTAAATTCCTTTTATACCTTCCTTTTCACTAAACTTTGCTTTTAGGTGTTAAATTACTAGGGTGAAGGTAAGCAGCGGTAATAGGAATGTGTGCCTTGTTTTCCTGGAAAACTGTATCACCTCTGTTGTCACCCCATTGATTTGTATTTTGGCGTTCTGAGCTTTATAACTAACTTCAATGGAGGGTATCATGTAAAGGCCCAATCCTTTGACCTCTATCATTTGTCTAAAGATGCACTAATTGACCTGTATGAATTTTTATAGTTTGAAGTAGAAATAGCACCAAAAAAGACAAAGTGTCAGTTGTAGTCCTAGGAAGCAGTAGACCGGGACCTAGGTATGATTTAAGGCTGACTATAATGGAGCCATGGTTGGATACACCAAGGGGTATATTCACAAGAACGTGTGATAACTACCTCAGGAGTAGCGTAACGCAACCTTCAATAACGCAGCCTATCACGGGAAAATAACCCCGTGTCAACGTGGAATTCACAGCAAGGCGGTACCATGCGATAGTCACCAGATAACGCATCAAATGACAGTGTGTAAATCAACACCACGCCCAAAAAATGCGAAACACGAACGCGAGAAATCATGCGATGAGGCCAATCGCGGTACAAAAAGCTGCGAAAAGCAGCCTCAGGCCTGCAACTCCCACGCGTCTGGCGGGCAATTGCATCATAAAAACCACAGGCACAACACACCAGAAACAAGCCAAAGCACGTAGCAACATCCATGCACCCTGACCCAGCGCAGAGGGCAACGCGAACCCCACAACCCCCACAGACCACCAGCAAGGAACAAGTGGGTCGGGGAAGGCCAAGGAGAAAATGGAGAGGAAGACGGGGTGCAGACCGCAGGAAAACAAGACCAAGGCCACGGAGGCGACAGAAAACTACCAGCAAATAACCCACAAGCAGACCGCCTGGAATGCAGTCGCAGAGCCCAGGAGGCCAATCCAGGAGGCCAAGAGGCTCCGCCAGGACGTGACAACCTAAACCAGGTACAAACCCGCTGCCAACAGGAAGGCAGCAACGGCGACAGGAGGTGGCAGTCCAGCGACGCAGGAGGAGCAGGAGGAAAGCCAGGCCACAGTCATCAGTGTGGAGAGGGTGCAAGGAGTAGGGAGTACGGACACAGCTCGACAGGACCTGATTCAACAACAACAGGGTGAGGATCCAACAGGGACTGGGGGGACGGGGGGTGATGGGCACAATGCCACACATGCACAATGAGGTGTAGCACACTGCACATCCACAATTACCCAGGGACATGTCCCCCATCCCCGTAGCACACTGCAGCACACACACATAGCAATCACAGCACATACCATGACAATGTGGCACAAAGTGCAACACCCACACTGCAGAACAGGGGACACAACTGGGTCCACCCAAGCGCAGAAACAGAACAATCACATTGGACAGGGCAGGGAACTGTGAGATGCACATCTATGGCTACAACCCCACATCAGCCATGTAGGCCAAATGTACACTGTCCCAACTTAAATAGCCACCACCGCCCAAACAGTCACAATGTACATTGTCACACAGTCTGCATGTCGACAAGAACTAGGCGCCAACACAATGCCAACATGCACCTCCCCTTCACAATGCAGAGGGACAAACAACACCTCCAGCAGGTCTGAACAGACAACCCATCCGTGATGCCCGAGACGAACACCACACCCCCGACCCCGACGCCCTACAACAGCCCATGGACATCCCACACAACCCACCACCAGGACCAGGGCAGACAAGCTACTCAGAGGAGAACCCAGACTCTGCAACAGACCACACAGCATGAAGCAACCGCAATCACGGCTGCCTCACAACACGTCGCCCACCCACACATGGCACCCCAATGCCGAGTGGCCGAATGCCAAAAGGAGGTTGCCCAACAGTTGAGGGTGTTGCCTAACCCATGGAATGCGAAGTAGAACACATACGTGGGTGTCCAATACCCTTCAGGGACCACCTACACCCCACAAAGGAGACCCACAACTCCACAGAGACACATGCACATATCATGTTGAACTGGCTACGGGCACGTGCGCCCGGCCCCTTTATTGGCAGGGCCACATGTACAGTGATGCCTGTGCTGGATGTGTGTGGGGTGAGTATAAGCCAGCCCGCATGGAGTGCTTGGTGCTGGCAACAACCTGAAAAGTGGACACCAGTGTAATGGAAACAGAAAACACCAGCATAACAGAGTCAATTGCAGAGCAACATGGAGTGATCCGGAGTAAGGACAGAGGTCACCCAATATTCAGTCTGGACGTTCCGTGAGTTGCAGTGCACTGAGGTAGGGGCACTAGAGAAGAGCGCGCTCATGTGAAGGAATTGCTAGGATTGTGTCCCTTCAGGTTAGTCCTGATGCAGATGCAGTGGGGTGTGGTACACCTGCATCAACTTCCTCATCAATGTCCCAGGTCTCCCACACTGCCTGAGGTGACAGTTGCGTCCGCAGTCCACAGCGCAATACCCAGTATCAGATCCGGGTGTATAGCTTGACTACCGCCACCAGTCAGCATTCCAGCCTTGGGGCTGCTGCCACCTGCCCTCCCATTGTCTGTGCCTTCTCCCGTCCGCACACTTGACACATCCTCCTCCTCATGGTCCCAGGTCTTCCCCACTGCATGAGGTGACATTGCTGCGCAACCTCACAACAGCACAAAACTCAATCAGTAACGGACAATGGCTTGCGGTGCACTGAGTCACTGGCACCTGGAGTGCTGAGCAGGGCAGCAGGCCGATGATGGCATCCACGACATGTCTGGGCAACTCCGTAGGTCTGTCAGGACCACCCTTTTGACTCTGGCAGATGGAGGTTGAAGGTGGTCCTTGCGGTGGTGGCGTGTGCCTCCTGCGGTGATGCGACGTCCGGGCCGGTCAAGACTCGATGCCATGTGTGGGCCCTGGAGGCCCGCAGTTGGGGCCGGAGGAGGAGGACAGCGCAGGGCCACAGACACATGGCGTTGATGACCCCAAGACCATCGCTACAGAGGCCATTCAATGTCTCAGAAGAAGGGGTCCCAGGCCTGACCAGCACAGAGTTAGTGGCCCCAGATGCACTGCGGCCGGCACAGGCACCCAGCCACGGGACGGTGACTTGCGGTGCAGTCAGATGGACCATGCGACCTGAGCGGGTCCCCATCAATGTCCGAGGAGTATGTTGCGGAGGCTTTCGGGGGACAGTGGAAGGTGTCCTCCAGGGCATAATGCGGAAGGTCTGATGTCATCTCGAAGCAGCAAATGGAGGAGTGGAAAGCGCAACCCTCGTTTTCACCAACAATTCTGGATCAGCTACATGAGGATGTAAACTAGCCCCTAGTCCATAGACTCAAACGCCCCCAATGTATGACCAGTGAGTGTCCATGAATGTCGGGGAACAAACTCAGTGGCACAGGTGCTGGGAGGGGATGCAGTCTGCGATGATGCCTGTACACAGATGTGAACTCCAAGAATGCCAAATCAAGGCGCTGTGACCTACTGGACCGCAGTGTAGGCCGGAGGCAGCGGTCAGCAGTGGCCCACAGCCACGTGTCGTTGGCTCGCAAGGCACAGAGTTAGTGACACAGTGGCAGTTGTCAGTAGTGTTCAATCACCTCCGTGACGATGATCCTGTTCCCTCCGGCCTGCAACGCATCATCCTCTTACGCCCCTCCGTGCGTGCGAAGACATGTATTCAGCCTTCTGAATTACCGATGTTCAGTTCCAATTCTGGGATCCCACTCGAGTGCAGCGTAGGCCGAGGGCAGTGGTCCGTGTAGGCCCACAGACACGTGTGGTTGTGATGCCATGCACAGACTTGTTGCCACCACATCGAAGGGTGTATGGTGAATAGTTCTCTGCCTTAAATAATGTTCACTGCCATGGTGTAATCAAGACTCAGTTCCAAATGTGTGACCTACCTGACCGTGGTGTAGGCCTGAGGCAGCGGTCAGCACGGCCCATTCACCGAGTGTCGCCAGCATAGGTTGGATGGCCCCACTGGCCTGCGTAGTTCAGGTTCAGTGGCACCACGTGTAGCAGCCTGGCGTTGAACAGGGTTAGTGGCACCACGTGTAGCAGCCTGGCGTTGAACAGGGTTAGTGGCACCACGTGTAGCAGCCTGGCGTTGAACAGGGTTAGTGGCACCACGTGTCACAAGATGGCCATATGGAACTATGCCTCACTGAACTGGGGGGGTCTGGTGCTGTGGCCACTGGCCGGGATATGGGGTCACTGCCATTCATGACTCAAGACACAGTTCCACATATGGGACCTACTGGTCCGAAGAGTAGGCCGGGGACGGCAGTGGAGTACGTCAATGAAAAAGGAATAAAGCGGGCCGGTGTCGTGGCAGCCGTGATGGTCTGAGGTGGCTGCCAAGGTCTCGGGCCTCGGGCTTGTGTCTTGTGCCGGCACGTGGTGGGACCTCCTTGACACAAGCCGGTGTCGGAAGGTGATCAGTGTGGCCTGGCTGCGCAGGGGCTGGCCTGACGGGTTTGTGGACCAGCGTGCCGGGGTCCGGCAGGCGCACGGCATCTCAGGCAACTCCGCTCACGAGTATGGCATCGGCCTCGTGGCGAGGTGGGAGGCGCTGCCCTGGCAGAGACGTGGGTCTTTCTGGAAGTGGACCACGCCCAGGCCTACATGGTTTTTATTCACACCCCTACTCTGGCGTGGCGTACGCCGGGCCATCCCACTCAGGTGACACTTGGGGGGGCGTAACAGGCAACATTTCCGCGAGGTCCCCCACTGGCTGTGGTGACATGGTGGCATCCACTGTCCACTACACTCCATACGCAAGCGGTGTATGTCGCCATTGATATGGGTGTGTTCTGCATACTGCGAGGTGTCCAGCACATCTCCGGCACTGTTGGCATTGTGTACTTTCCCAATCATGGTTCTACTGCATCCTTCGCACATGCCTGGTTGCCACCTCTCCCCACATTCGGCTAGCATGTGGCAGAGGTGCCATGCCGTTGCTGGCTCATTTTCAGGGCTTGCCCATGTGGACATTGTAAGTTGTTCTGTCGTGTCTGGTGGGTGGGCATATTGTTGTGCCTGTTGTATGAGATTTTGTGACGTGTGCATTGCCAGTGTTGTGAGTTGCATGGTTGTGGTGTTGAGGTGTGTGGGGTGTTCATTTGTATATTGCCAAGCGGCTGTACATTTCCCTTGTTGCCATCCTGGGAACGCCGGTTGATGATGGACTGTCGGAGGATGAAGGTATCATGCACACTGGCTGTGTATTTGAAGGGGACATTGTTTGGTGTTCCACTGTGTTCTGTTGATGCCTGCACATTGGTGTGAGACGTGTGCTTCCTGTTGCGGTGATTGTGTGCTGTGTCACCAGGGAGCACAGGTAGTACATGTGTGCTGTGTGTTGCCCCCAACACGTGCGTGCATGCTGCTATGGCGTATGGTCCTTGCTTGGTCTCCAGCGGATCCTGCGCATTGTGTTGTACGTATGGGGACTGGGGTACCAGGGTGATGGTGATGTCCAGGACAGGTGTGGGGTACTTGGATGTGGCTGGCTGTGGGACTCCTCTGACTCTGGCGGGTGTTGGATGGGGGGTCTCAGGGGCCATCAGGTGCAGCCACGCCTTCAGCTTTGTGTGGGGTGGGTTGTTGGTTGTCCGCTGTGTTGTTGCCGTAGGCCTGTTAGGCGATGATGGTCAGGATGCGTAGGTTGGTTGTCCCTTTCAGCCTGGAGTGGAAGGTGACATTGTCAGATGTTGGGTCTGTGCGGCTGGTACGTTTCCCGGGGTTCCGCTGTCTTTGTCTGCGCTGCGTCTGTGTTGGTCCGGGGGGGGGGTTGTTCCGGGTGTGGGATGGGGTCCTGGGGTGGTGGGGGTGGGTGTTGTGGCCCTCTTGGGTGTCCGGGCTGCATGATGTGTGGCTCCATGGCATCTGTTGCCCTTCGGTTGTGGCCCTGGGCTGTGCTCCCTTTTGTGGTGCTGGCTGCCGTCGGACTTTACACCAGGTCAGAGCAGGTGTCGATTTCCTGGTGCTAACGCGCCTTATCGCCTGTTTTGTGTTTTTATCGCGGATGTGGCTGGTCATTGTGAATGTTGAGGTGTGCTGTTGTCTCGGCTTTTGTCACGGGAACGCCTACTCTGCATCTCATTAGCGATATTTGCGAGGGTCCTCTGTGGCGATGTTTTTTGAGGCTGCTATCGCGGGTAAACTGGTGCTGTGGGCTGTTAACACCGGCTTGTGAATGGGGGGGTAAATTTATCACGACTTTGGCTGCGATAAAGTGCCGTTAATTCGGCGATAGCTCCTTGTGAATATGCCCCCAAGTGGCTTGGTCCCGGTGAAAAGTCTGGAAGTCAAACAGCCCCACTTCAGAAAGTGACTGTCACTTTTTTTTCAGAAATAAGTTGACATTGTTGCAGAAGGAACTTTGTGACGTGTTAAGAAAAAACATCTTTCTTCAGCGGACCACCACTAAAATCATAGCTGCTGCTGTGGAACCGAAGGTCTGATACTTGAGGCAGGTTGGTCTGGCTGGAGTTATTGAGCCTTGGAGTTTTAATTAGTTGTTTTTCAGAGGTGTTGGGAGCCTTGAGTGGGACAAAGCTAAAATTCAATCCGATGCCGTGGAACTACCAGTCAGATACTTTTTCCTGGGGTACCCCTGAAGCTCTAGAGCTCTGATGGAAGCATTTTCTAACGATTTCAAACTTTCTTTTGATGCCCAAACAACCAAAGGAGTACCCTTCTAATGACCCTAGGATCTCAGAGAAGGGGGCATTTAAAGTCCTTCTGGGTGTCAGCAGAGCAAATTTCAGTCTAGGTCCAGTTGCCACTGATCAGCTGGTTACTTAAGGGAAAAGGTCTCTTGCCTCTTGCAGCTTGTTGTGTGTTGCGTCCCTGTAGCCTCACAGGAGGGCCATCAACTGACCCTTGGAGTCTACTTCTTTGTCCTGGATACAAGAGAGCAGCACCAGTCCTTCAGGCTCCTCTTAGGTCACAGATATCAGGTTTTGTCTTTTTCTGATCTTCCTCAGGTACAGTAAGTGTTCTGGGGGTGGTGCCTTGAGATACCAGATAGCCATCTGCTAGTGGTTGGGAGTGACTCCAGGGCACTCCCTAACCAATTGAGTAATAGTTCCCAGGGGCAACCCTGCCAACCTTTTTAGCATTTCTATTTACTTATGCCAAATATTTTCACAGTGTCCCTCACACTTAAAATACAAGATGAGGAAACTCTTCTCTCCTTGTGCAGAGGCTGTGTGCCAAATCAGAGTAATGAGCAGTCCTCTTAACTGCGGTCACTCAAAATGGGTTCTGGGGTAGAGCCCCTCCCACTGGATGTGATGCCAAATTGACTATAGGGACAAACGATAGAGCCTCCCCAGGTGTCACATCGCATTTAATTATGAAATGGCTGGCCTCTTTGAAGTAAAATAAGTTCCTGGGTCCACTCCAGCTGGTCTTCCTGTTAGGGGAAGTAAAGCCACCCCATTCCCTGGCCATTGTTCCTGCTCTGGGAGTAGTTTTCACGCCTCATTCAGGCTTCAAGCACAAGTTGAGTAGTGTCTGGAGAGACTATTCAAATTAGCCTCCAGCAGCTTTAGACAGGGTGCAGGTAACTTTCTAAAGGTTACACTTCCCATGTATTTAATAAAAACCATACTTTACCATTTGATTGGATTTTTATTAAATATAAATGTAAGTCTTTGAAAAGAGTCTGTAACTGGCACAGGTCAAAAGTTATAGATTCAAGTGCATACATTTAATTTTTTCTATCCTATGCACCAGCCACAGCCTGACAAGTGACAATATCGATTTGGGCCTAGTGACTGGGAAAACAGGCCATTACTTTTTTTTTAAATAATTGTTTATTGCATTTTTTAGTACATACAGAACAGTTAACAATATTGCACTATCATGTATCCTGGATTTTGTTGCTATTTTTATAATTGTGTATTACATTTTTTAATTCGTACAGAACAGATAACAATATGACACTACCATGTATCCTGGATTTTGTTGCTATCAGTAGTGATACATAGGTATGTGTATGTAGGCAGAAATCTGTAGATCTTGAAACCAAAAAATCTTTCCAGTACTCCATAGACTGTTATCTGAAGAGCATACCATTTCTAATGTCATACATGTTCGATTCTTAAATATTATTCGTCCTACCTTGTGGGCAAGGAGCGCTTAGAGGTGACTAACTTCATTTTTTAAATCAGGTTTTCCTACCTTTCAAAAGGGTGATTTTGACATGTCTGTTCAGCAGGCTTCAGGCTGCTGCTGTCATGCTACACAGGGTAGGCCTGAAGCCATGTTTTCATTGCCATGGTAGTGGATGGCTCAATAGGTGGTGAAGTCCACAGGGGGCATTTAACCTCCGGGCCCTTACTACTGTTAGGTTTGAAATTCCCCTCTCAAGTAATACACTTGTTATGCTATATTAGGTTAGCAATATGTGGCTAAATAGACACCATTTGTATTCATGTTATGCAACTCACTGAGTTATCCTCACAATATTTAAGCTTTAGTTAGCTCGTGTGACTCCATTTGGTATTTCGCAATCACTAGAAGACTGCTTGGGCTGTGCTCGTACTAGGCCTTATTTTTCAATCCGCTTGCCTCAGCAGCACACTATATTTCGTTATTATTTTTTCCTTCCTGTTCAAGGCTGTAACCCGATTTGCTAATGAACTGATGTTCTTTCTTTGCATTCCAATCTCAATGTGTAGCTCTGCTCCCACGTTAGGAGATGCTGAGACCCGGTACAGTGGCCTTGGGCTACTGATAGTGCACCCATCTGGCAGGTGTTAGCTCATCTCTCTGTACCTCCTTTGTTCATGCCCGGCTCAAGCCGGTAACTTTGAATTAGAGGCGTGGCTGGAGTCTCCAGAAGGGTTTATTATGTATTAGCGTACCCTGGGGAGTCAGTCCCCTCGGCAGACATCTTAGGGTGAAGGTCTGACTGGGCTCCTCTGCAGAGTATATGCTGAATAAAAGTAAGTTTGTATTCTCTACTGTCTGTCCGACTCTTCATTTTGGGGAAGGCATAGCAGGTGGTTATAAATGACCCGCGTGGCCCTAGAGGGCCCCGTCCTTCAATACCTTTTGTTACACAATATATTAGGGACTTATAGGCATGTTAAAAAAGTCAATTAGGAATAAACCAATTTAACCATGCCTTTTACTAATGTTTAGCATGGGTAAAGTGCATAGAGTTCTAAGTCCATTTACAATAAAGTCCAGAAAAAGGTAAAAATCTGGGTTGGCTATGCAGAAAAGAAAGATTTTTTTCAGAAAAAGGCATAGAGTGCGCAGATAGGAAATTCCGACTTCAGACTGACAAGTGTTATGTTGCTAGGGAGGAGGGGAATGAGCTTGTTGAGGAGCTCTTGGATTCTCGCCCCCCACCACCCTATGCCCCACAGCGGATATACCCTACGGTCCCCACATCCCAGCCCTCGACTCTTGGGGCTGTTCCCTCTGATGCGGCCGTTTCTAGTACTACTGTCTCAGCCCCAGCCCCACTTGCCTCCCTTGTATTCCCGCCAGCCACAGGAGCGGATGCTGTCACTTCCCCTGTCCGGTCTCTTCACTCTCCTGCCCCTTCCCTTGGCTCTGTCTCGCCCACTACGCCCCCTTTCACCCCTACAGCTCTGTCTCCCTACGTGATGGTACCTGTCTCTGCATCTGTCCCTTCCCCTGTGAGTGTGACGCTCCAGACACTATTGAATGCTGAAACGCCTGCACATGGAATTCCTGGAGCCAACTGGGCAGCAGCGCGAGACCGCATGGAGAAAGTGTTAGTGCGCTCTGCTGTGGGTACTGAGGAGAAGCAGATGATGGCGAATCAGGCAGCTCAATGGGCCCGGCACCCGATCTATAGTGTGGAGGATGTGTGGAGTGTTATGAAAGATTATGAGCCCTTCATACAGCAGCATGCCCTCAAGCACATGTCAGCCACACTGATAGAATTGTGGGAACAGTGTTTCCAGGGTACCGCACCGCAGATTATCTATGATATACAAGATAGAGTATATGTTACAGACATGGCCCCGAATGAAGTTTTTAGCAATGTGACTACACTAGTGGGTTACTGAGGCAGGTTACTCCAAAAGGTTCCGATGTTAGGGACACAGCACCCCATGAGGGAAGTCCATCCCATTTATCATCCTGAAATACCGGAACTGCGCGACTCCACGGATACTGTAATAAGACTGCGAGTCGACGCTCGGTTTCAAGAGCAATGGATCTACACTCCTTGGAAAAGGAGCAAGGTCCTTTCCCTAAAGAGCCAGTTGCCAGATCCATGGAAAAATCCCACTGCATATTATAAAGAATTGACAGAGGCGGCCACCTCCACAGTAATGACGCTAGCTGACATAGAGTTGTTTTTCGGCTTGTTGGTACCGGTGGATATATGGAGACAGGTCCATACACAGGACCATGCGTTGGAGCTGGGTGGCACATGGGACGAGATCAAAGCATGGGATAAGGAGCGCAAACCCGGTGAGAAGCCCAAGGCAGAGCTATTGGCTTTGCCGGGGCGCATTATCACCTACATGCACTCCCTTATCACGCCGAAGAGAGTGGATTGGGATAAGTTGACTGCGTGTTGTCAGAAGAAGGACGAGAGTGTGTCGGATTTTTTTACCAGTTTTGAAGGGGTGTTTCTAGATCTTAGTGGTCAGGAGTTGTCACAAGAGGGTGGTGTCTGTTTGTTTGTGAACAGATTTGTCACTAATTTGCTCCCTGAGATCGCAACTAGGTTGCAGGCCTCGGAAAGTACCTGGGCGACCTCCTCTCCGTTGGTCATATTGAGTATGGCACAGTATTATGAGCATAGAGAGAATGAGGACAAGGAAAAAGGTAGAGAAGAAGTCGAAAGATTTAAAGACGAGGGTGTTGATGCAGCAAGTTGCAAGAGGAGGGGGAAGAGGACGTGGTTCGGGTTCAGGCCCACGGTCACCTCGATCTAACATGGGTGGTGGTTCGGGTGCACCTGTGGGACCCAACCAATGTGTGTAGTGTAAGAAGGAGGGACATTGGCGGAACGAGTGCCCAGAACTGTTGCAGAAAAGTGGGGCTCCAAGAGGTCGGGGTTTCGGAGGACGAGGACGTGGAGGAGGAGGCCGAAGGGGGACGCAGTCTGAGGACATGTCTTACAATAGACAGAGCGGGAACTATTTTGACGACCATGGGGGAAGACAATACTACCATGACGATTATCATATGGACGAAGTGACGGGGTTGTCCCCCAGTTAGGACAGCCAAGGGACCAGTTCCGGTGCCTGTAGATCAGCGTGGACCTTACGTTACTGCAGATTTACATGGTACTACCAAAACATTTTTAGTCGATACAGGGGTTATGAATAGCTCTGTTTCCCGTTCACTGGTCCCGGGGCAGCTCTGTCTGGCCAAAATAACGTTTCGGTGGGTTTCTCAGGCGTACCGGTTGTTAGCCCCATTTCCAAGCCTCTTGCTTTGACTATTGGCCCTTTCACGGTTGATTCACCATTTCTACTGACGTCAAATTGTGGAAAGAACTTACTAGGACTGGACCTGTTAAAAAGGTTGCATGCGACAATTTATTGTTCCCCTGATGGTGTTTACATGACTCTTGGCCCGCAAGTGGCCCGTGCTAAACAATGCCTCGTCAAAGATGCACCCCTTCCTCCCGAGTTCCGAGATGTGCCACACACACACCATGGACTACAGGTGATACTGATGTGGGGTTGCTTCAGATCCCGCCAGTCTTTATACAGATCAAGGATAATGCCAGATTGCCCCGAATTCCCCAATGCAAGATATCCCAGGCAGGAGAAAGGGCTTTGTTGCAAATAATACAGGAGTTGATTAAGTCTGATGTGGTTGAAGAGACAGCAGCGAATATGTGCAATAGCCCTATTCTCCCTATCCTAAAAAAGGCACCCTTGGACTCTTCTGATGCCCACCCTGATGTTTATCGTTTCGTCATTGACCTTAGACCTTAGAGAGGTCAATAAAATTGTGGCTCCCCAGTATCCTGTGGTCCCTGACATTACCACGATCCTGAATATGATTCCCCCGTCAGCCAAATTCTTTTCAGTGATAGATTTGAAACATGCTTTCTTTAGCATTCCAATCCATCCAGATAGCAGATATCTGTTTGGATTTGCAATAGCCGGTCGGAGCTTTAGATTCTGTTGTGCTCCACAAGGCTATACAGAAAGCCCCATTATTTATAGTCAGGCTTTGAAAACACAATTGGATTCTTTGGAACTTCCTCCTGGTAATGTGTTGCTGCAATACGTTGACGATCTCCTTGTGGCCTCGGACACTGAGAAAGGATGTCAAGAAGCCACAGTTAAATTACTACTGCATTTTGCACATCATGGACACAAGGTGTCCCTATCTAAATTCTAATATTGTCGACAGGAGGTCACCTACTTAGGTCACCTACTGTCGAAGGAGGGTCGCAAACTAACACCTGAACGCATAGCTGCTATCACTAATATGCCTGTTCCTAAGACCCAACGCGAGGTATGCGCGTTTTTGGGGATAACTTCGTATTGTCGGCACTGGATCCCAAACTTTTCCTTACTAACAAAACCCCTTCTTTACCTCACCACCAAGGACGTGCATGAACCCCTACCTTGGACACCTGCATGCCAGCAAGCTTTTGAACAATTAAAGGTTGCGCTTTGTTCTGCTCCTTTGCTTGGTACTCCTGACTACCAGAAGTCTTTTGTGCTCTATGTACATGAGGCGGGCGGTTGCGCGCTTTCTGTTCTAACACAGGGTTTCGGTGGTAAGCAGAGACACTGCGCTTATTTCTCCGCTATCCTTGATAATGTCGCCAGAGTGCTCCCGAGCTGTCTGAGAGCTGCCGCGGCAGCGTTGGTATCTATCAGACAATCGGCAGGGTTCGTCCCTGATACTGACCTCACAGTTATGGTACCTCATGCTGTGGACACGCTGTTGAACAAGACAAAGACGCAGCACCTCACCAGTGCGCGTCTCACTGGATATGAGCTAACATTATTTGCTCCGCACATTACCATCAAAAGATGCGCTACCCTGAACCCAGCCACGTTACTACCCCTCCCTTCGGAAGCAAAGGACAATGATGTCCATGATTGTTTATTTCGGACCGAGGAGGAAACAATGGGATGGGTAGACCTGACTGATGTTCCCTTATCTGACCCCCAAGGGGAACTATATGTCGATGGCTCTTGTTTCAAATTGCCGGATGGCACTACTACTGCAGCCTATGCAATCACCACGTTACACACTGTAGTTGAGACATCTCGCATTCCATACCAGTCGGCCCAAGCTGCAGAGTTAGTTGCCCTCCTAAGGGCCTGTGAATTGAGTGAGGGACTGGCTGTTAATGTCTACACCGACAGCCAGTATGCGTTCGGGGTGGCCCATAATTTTGGGCGCCTCTGGGCAGAGAGAGGGTTCCTGACCTCGCATGGGCAGAGAATACAGCATGGTCCACTGATACTTAGATTGTTATCAGCATTGACAATTCCTGATAAGCTGGCTATAATAAAATGCAGTGCTCACAAAGCTATCACAGATGATGTTGGAAGGGGTAAAGCGTTTGCAGACCAAACAGCTAAGGAGACAGCTAGATCGAAGATGAACAAGATGTTTGTGGCAGGTCCTGCTAGATGAGTTCCAGACAATGGGATGTTCGAGGATACAGTGGAAAGTGTGAAGGAAATACAGAGAGAGGCGACAGTAGATGAACTGGAAATGTGGGAGGAGAGGACAGGACGCTTAGACGAGGATGGGTGTTGGACTGACTTGTCAGGAAAGCAGAGATGGTTGTTGCTTAATGCTTTTGTTCTCCCTGTAGTCACCATGGCCCATGGCCCGGCGCACATTAGTGCCAAAGGAATATGCAAGCTACTAGACCCAGTATGGCAGAATGATAACATCCCTAAGGTTGCCACGCACTTGGTGAACACAATCCTGGGAAGGGCACCCCTACACCGGCTGGTAATTTTGCACCGCCTTCCTTCCCTTTCGAGGTTCTCCAGATGGATTTTATCGAAATGGAACGAGTAAATAATTTGAAATATGTACTAGTGGTAGTTGTGCATTCAGTAAATGGATTGAGGCTTACCCCACTAAGGAGAACACGGCCATGGCAAAAGCTAAGGCACTTTTAAAAGAGTACTTCCCATGCTACGGATTGCCACGCGTGATCTGGTGTGACAATGGGAGCCATTTCAATGCCAAAGTTATTGATCTGGTGTGCAAGGGCTTGCAGATCACGCAGAAGTTCCATGCAGCAAATCACCCCCAATCAGCAGGCCTTGTTGAGAAGTACAATGGTACTCTCAAGCTAAAGCTAGCGAAAATTCATGTAAGTACAGGATTGCAATGGCCAGATGCGTTGCCCTTAGCATTGTTGCCTACGACAGTAACGGCGCATTCTAGGACAGGGTTGTCACCTTATGAAGTTGTCTTCGGGCGCCCTGCTAATGTCTGGGGCGTCCCAAGACCCAAACGATTCTCCAAGATAGAGTACCCTCTTTTGATAGACTATTTGTATCAATTGTCTAAAGACCTTCGTTTTGTTCACCAACAGATACACACCACTCTGCAACCAGTACCAGAGGGGCCCGGCATCGACTACAGCCCGGGGATTATGTGATGGTTCGACATTTCCAGCGCAAAACCTGTCTGGAGCCGAGGTGGAAGGGACCTGCCCAGGTGTTGCTGGCCACTCGCACGGCTATCAAACTAGAAGGTCGGAAGCACTGGGTGCATTCCATACGACGTCTGGGTCCGGGAAGGGATCGCCGACCAGGAAGGTGAGCTGGTGCCCCGCTTCGTTCCTTTCTCTGACGCCCGGTTGAGAGGGGCGCAGATGGATGAGGAGAGGGATGAGGCCTTATTCGAGGCAATCCCCCCTGAGATAAGGACAGCCCCGGATGCTCCAGCTTCTGGTGTACAAACACCTGAGTCCCGACACCCAACTGAGTCTGAATTCTTGCCTCTGTTTGTTGATGAGGAAGTGCCTTGGCGTACCAGGTACAATCTGCGGCCCCGACAGAAGGACAGTGCGCCAGCAGGGCAATCCAGGAGCTAGGGAAGGACTTGAGCTTAGGGTGTAGGTGCTGTGTCTCTGGTGTCTACTTTAGACTAGAGTGAAGAACACTGGTACACTGCCCTGGACACTGGACAGGATCGTTGAGGGTATTTGCCCAGGAGGGAGGTTGCCCTATCCTGAAAGAAGAAGTATTTGTTCTTCAGTAAGGGCCGCAATTGTTTTCCAGCAAGGGCTGCGATCGTGCAGCTCCTCCGTGGGAGTGCTTGATGAGCAATTGGAGCCTTCCTGTGAGGCTCATAACGGACACAGGAAAGAAGAATACCCCTCTGGTCGGTTGTATTTGTGGCTCCAAATTCCTAAAAGTATTTTTTTTATGTACCCGTTTGGTCGTGCAATCATGAGAGAGGAGCAGCCTCTAGTGGCTTCTCCAATGCAGAATGGTCCTGGGTGGTCCAGCTGGTCTACTGGAAGTATGGTAGTGGTGGTGGTGTTCATTCTCCTGGTGATGATAATTCTATTTGGGGTAGTCTGCTATTTAGAGGAACAACACCCTGTGCATACTTTGATAGGGACTACCCCGGCTCCAGTTGAGCACTCGTTTATAACATTGGCCCCGCATAAAGAAAGACATATACAAACTTACACTCAGAGTGCCTTCATCCAGATGCTTCACCAAGTACACAGCACTACTAATGTCACGAAGTGTTGGGTGTGTGGGCTACTCCCCTCAGTCATGCATAAAAACGATTTATTGGTATCCTTGCCCCTGTCATATCTAGGTAGCGGTGAAGCCTGGTTTCAACTGCTCTCTATGGTATACATGCATTATTATGCGGATGCGATGAAAATTACACAGGCTGATTATGAGGCGGTTTTAGACTATATAGTGATACATCAGGGATATGCGCCTGGGGCAGATGGAAAGGAGGGTACCCTGCATCCTGATGCATGTATGAATGTATTTACAACTCATGAGAATGTTACTTGGTTGCAAAATGAAGTACTAGACTTCCAAGGATTCAATGTCACTGAACATTTTAAATGTTTTCAGGAACGAAATATTACTGAAGATAAAGCTATGCCCGTTCCCTTGATAAATGCAACAGCTAGTTTTTGTTTTCAAAGTTCAGGGAATGTTTCAGTAGGACAGAGTCATTGTAACTACACATATAGATTGAACATTACCAGTAGTCCACCCTTGCTGACACCTCCGAATGTATATTTCATCTGTGGGGAACAAGCTTACACTTGGCTTCCTAGAGGGTGGTCTGGCAGGTGCTATCTCTCCTTCCTCCTGCCTCACGTTTATATTGCACCGTCCAATTATCACAAAGGTCATAAATTGCATCGTAGGGATCTTCATTTGCATCGAGTTAAGAGAGTTGTTGATCCAGATGAAATTGATCAAACAGATACCTCCCTGCAACAATTCACTGATATCATGAAGGGTATTGTACCGTTCTGGGGACCCATGTTCAATAGCCGTAATATTCGTCGTCTTGCGAGAGTAGTTGAGGGAGTTATCAATATCACTACTGGCATACTAACTAATATCACAGTCGAGCTCCAAGCTACGAGACTCGTCTCGCTCCAAAATCGGATGGTTTTAGACGTAATTCTAGCTGATAGGGGTGGAGCTTGCTGTGTCATCGGCAGCAGTTGCTGCGTGTACATACCAGATAGTGCACCGACTGTATATTCTGCAATACAGAAATTACACAAACTCGCCTCAGAGATTCATCAAGACAATGGTTCATGGTCCCTCACAGGGTGGCTCTGGGGTCTGCTGGCTTCATGGGGTTGGAAGATATTTCTTGTCCTGATAGCTATCGCAGGGGTCATCTTTGCCTGTTGTTTGTGCATCAATTGCCTCCCAGCCTGTTGTACGTATTGTGTGAGTAAGCTCACCCCCAGAATTACACTGCCTAAACAGGATAATAACTACTCACCCATGATGCTGCAAGAAATTCAGTCAATTATGCTGATAGACGAGGGAATATTCGAGTATTAGATGACGTTTTTTTGATGCTCACATTTGCTTTGATTTCGTTTTGCAACATGAATGACTATATAATTCTCCTCTTCCTGCTTAGCATTGTAAAGACCCTGCCGGATAGCAATAAAGCTTTTAGCCACATATGCTAAAAGGAGGGTCTATTAGGTTTGAAATTCCCCTCTCACGTAATACACTTGTTATGCTATATTAGGTTAGCAATATGTGGCTAAATAGACGCCATTTGTATTCATGTTAAGCAACCCACTGAGTTATCCTCGCAATATGTAAGCTTTAGTTAGCTCGTGTGACTCCATTTTGTATTTCGCAATCACTGGAAGACTGCTTGGGCTGTGCTCGTACTAGGCCTTATTTTTCAATCCGCTTGCCTCAGCAGCACACTGTATTTCGTTATTATTTTTTCCTTCCTGTTCAAGGCTGTAACCCGACTTGCTAATGAACTGATGTTCTTTCTTTGCATTCCAATCTCAATGTGTAGCTCTGCTCCCACGCTAGGAGACGCTGAGACCCGGTACAGTGGCCTTGGGCTACTGATATTGCACCCATCTGGCAGGTGTTAGCTCATCTCTCTGTACCTACTTTGTTCATGCCCGGCTCAAGCCGGTAACTTTCCATTAGAGGCGTGCCAGAGTCTCCAGAAGGGTTTATTATGTATTAGCGTACCCTGGGGAGTCAGTCCCCTCGGCAGACATCTTAGGGTGAAGGTCTGACTGGGCTCCTCTGCAGAGTATATGCTGAATAAAAGTAAGTTTGTTTTCTCTACTGTCTGACCGACTCTTCAGTTTGGGGAAGGCATAGCATGTGGTGGTAAATGACCCGCGTGGCCCTAGAGGGCCCCGTCCTTCACTACCTTTTGTTACACAATATATTAGGGACTTATAGGCATGTTAAAAAAGTCAATTAGGAATAAACCAATTAAACCATGCCCTTTACTAATGTTTAGCATGGGTAAAGTGCATAGAGTTCTAAGTCCATTTACAATAAAGTCCAGAAAAAGGTAAAAATCTGGGTTGGCCATGCAGAAAAGAAAGGTTTTTTCAATATTCAGATGCTTGCCTGCTGGGAATGAACCCTAATTGGATGGGAGTATGGAAGATATCATGTGGGGTGTTAACCTATTGGCCAGAACCTTTGCAGAGATTTTAACATGAGTTCAATAGGCCTACTGGCCTATAGAATGCACACATGTCTGTAGGCTTGCCAGTTTTCTATATCAGAGTTTTGATGTCTGAAGCCATCGAAAGTGTAATTATTTTAATATAAACAAGCTAAAAGTCAACTATTCTAGGTGTTAGTTCAGCTTACAATTGGTTATAAAAGATTTCCGTGAGACCATCTGGACCTGGAGTTTGATAGGAATCTAGGGTTATTAATTGCATCTATTAAGTCTTAGGAAGAGATCAGAGATTTGATTGCCTCTCTATTGGCTGCTGACAGTTTGGGCAGGTTAAGCAGGTTCAAAAATGGCACTAAATTTTGTTAGGTCCATTAATGACTCGAAAATAATGATGGGTTGGAATGCTACTCCAAAAGAAGGTCAGTTGTGAGACAAACTATAGGCATTCCTTCCATCACCTTTTGTGTGTTTGATGTACCACCCTAAGTGGCAAGGGCATGCCCAGACATGGGTCTTGAGCGCACTGCCACTGGTACCAAGCTCCATCCAACTGATGATCCCCTATCAGGGCAAAACCGTTCTTGGGTTGCTCATGTTCTGGCTCAGAGAGGACCTGGTTTCAGGATCTCATCGGTGTGCACTATAGGTTCACTAGAAAACTCACACATGTATCTGGTTCTCATCCGGTGTGGTGGATTTCGTGGCACTATGCCTTGTGGAAGAGTGCACATTCAAAGGAGAAATGGATGATGGAGATTAGGGTGTCAAAATGCATAATCAAGAAGTCTGTATTTAAGACACTATTGTAACATAAGAGATGTGCTGAATTGTTAAACTGTGTTATAACCTCTTATCTTGAAATCCATATCTAATATGGGGATTTGCATTGTGAGGAGGAATCACAGTCCATAGGTTTCCTAGTGCTACCCCAAACTGCTGACTCATTGGATGGGGCACTCATCTCAGGTTCCCTAGTGCTCCCTGCAGACTGGGGCACACTTCCTAGATTCCTTAGTGTTCTCTTCAGTGTACTGAGACATCGGACAGGGCTCAAGAATAAAATCTGGTTCCCCCTCAGCACACATGCTCACTATTCTGGAAGCCCGGAGCACAGAATGTCTTCTGATCTTGTGGTCATTCATCTCTTGGTTCTGGAGTGCTTCCAAGGCAAAGTCACCTCAGGACTCCTTTGCTGTTGGACTTTTTTGTCGAACCTTCAGTAGCATCCATCTGGATTCTGCAAAGCAGAGAAGATTACAGTGAGTCTCGGAGAGCAGTTAGGTCTCAAGCGGTAAGGCCCTAGTTGGCCATGTGAATATTTTGGAAAGACCAATTTCAATGTAAACAATGCACCAGAATCTTGATGAAACTTATAAAGCAAGGGGCATATGTACAAGCCCCTTGCGCTGGCTATACATACACTTTTTCCCATGTTAAAAGTGATGCACTGGCGGCGCAAGGGACTTGAAAATAAGCCCCCAAGTTTTCAAGGAGTTTAAGGACTAAACAAACTGTGAACTCAAAGTAAAAGCTGAAAACAAAGGTAAAGATGAAAGCTCATTATTTTCTACACATATATATATGATTCCTTTGGTGCAATAGTAGCCCTCATATTGTCTCTCTAGAACCAGAGAGATGGAACCCTGTCCAGCTGCCTAATCTATGGAGAGAGACAGGAAGACTCAAAGTCCTACAACTCGGTATGTTCCTGTTTTAAATGACTTAAAGACACAGATTACTTGATGAAAAAAGAGTGTTTTGATGAAAAGTAAGAACTCATAAGGTTTATTTTGCTACCACAGCAGCTACTCAGGAGACACTATGAATTCTCCTCACTTCATGATAACCCCCAAAACTCCCCAAAGGAACAGGTTAATATTGATATTCAACTCAATTAGTAATTGAGAAAGAGAATTTAAGCGCTGAAGATTTTAAACATTTAATTCTTCTCTTTTGGATCTCTGTCCCAATTGTTGCTTCCTCCAACACCATTTCCCTCACCTTCCTACTCCAATCTCATGTGCCAAAAAGGCAATCAGAGTTGGCGGTGCCAGTAGGTGGACCCCAAAGATCTTGGTGTAAGCTCTGAGAAATGGACATCGCTGACACCTTGCCTGGCAGTTCAGCTGTACTGTTTCTGTTGGAGCAGGGTGAAGAACAATGGGCTGTAATACTACCTGAGAGATTGCCAGTGGTAAGCATTCTTCCCATCATCTTTTGTGTCTTTGATGTATGGCCCTAAATGGCAAGGACATGCTCCTATTTGGGTCTCTTGCTCACTGTGCCCCTGGAACCAAGCTACACTTGACTGACCAGCCTTAGGGTGAATCTGGTCTTTGGTTGCTTGTGTTCTTGTTCAGGGAGGACATGGCTAGGCAGTTCATGCTGGACTGTTCATATCGGGGTAGGATCAAGAATGATTTGGATATGGCTGAGGTGGCATTATGGGCAAAAGTATGATGGGTTGGAATGATATCCCAAGCGATTGCCAGTGATTAGACAGATTCCAAGCATTCCTCCCATTACCTTTTGTGTGCTTGATGTTTCAAATTTCACCAACCTTTCCAGAGTATTTTATGTTTTCTGGGAACATTAGAGCTGTGTGCATATAATAAAAAATAAGGTATTTTCTTCGCAATAATGACTCTTTAGCCAAAATTATGTTTATGATTTTAACATAGTGTATGATTGTCTCATTATGTCAGTCTGAATAACATCTGGTGAATGTCTGGTTATAGCTTTGCTGGTTATAATGGTAAACATGGCAAAGTGTTACTGAAGTAGGTGACCCATTGACAAACAAATACTTATACTCAGTTCTTGAGGGTAATTGATCGGTTCCTCAATGTTTCTTTCCTCATTAGCAGTTGCCTTGTGTTCAGTTCGGGTTTTGTCAATATGATGTAACATTTTGGGATGAATATACAAACAAGTATACCAGCACTAGAGGTGATGATCCCAAAAACCTCCACAGCATCCACAAACTTCCCATCGGTGCTCAGATAACTTGGCACAAAGGTCAACCACACACTGAGGAAGACAAGCATGCTGAATGTGATCCACTTGGCTTCATTAAAGCTGTCGGGCAAATTCCGGACAAGGAAAGCTACAAGAAAACTGGCAGCAGCCAACACCACCATGTATCCCAGCAGGCACCAGAGGGCAATCTCAGAGCATTCATTGCAATGTAAAACAATAGTTCCAATTCTTATTGTCATGTTCTTTTCTGGAAATGGTGGACAGAGCACTAACCAGGTGGCTGAGATGAGTACTTGAAGAAATGTGCAACCAGAAACAATAACCACAGGAACACACGGGTTCAGCCACCTCCTCATGTTACTGCCAGGCTTCGTAGCATTGAAGGCAATGACCACCAAGATGGTTTTGGCCAATAAGCATGATAAACAGAGGGCAAATATGATGCCAAAGGAAGTTTGGCGGAGAAGGCAGGTTATTCTCTGAGGTTCTCCAAAGAAGAGTAAAGAGCAGAGGAAGCTCATCATAAGTGCTCCCAGGAGAAGGAAACTGAGCCCCCGGTTGGTAGCTTTCACTATCGGAGTGCGACGGTGTTTGAAAAAGATGCACAAAACCCAAGCTGTGAAGGTGAAGGAGATCATTGCAGCGGCAGCCAGTGTGGTCCCCAGGGGCTTCTGGATAGAAAGAAATTCAATTGTTTTCGGGACACATGCTGTTCTCTGGTGATTGGGCCATTCGTCACTGGAACACTGCAAGCAAGTACTTGAATCTGAAACACAAATAAGGCATTTTTGGTTTAATTGCATTTGAGAAATTAAATGTATTCTGAACACATACATCAAGTGACTTTTCAATTTTTGTGGTAGCTTCCTTAGATTTTATACGCCTGCCATCACTTTTAATGGCTATAAAATCAGGGAACAGAAGGTCCACCTAAAAGGTAATGAAGTTGTGAGACTCAAAGCCAACCATAAAAAAAAACATAAAATAGGAGGTTCAGGTGATAATAGAGGACAACATTTAATAGGAAGGCATTAGGCTCCAGACTCCCATTTAATAGCTAGGAAAATATGAAAGTGCAGGGTCACCACAGACCACAGCCTGAGGGCTCAAATTCAGTCATGAGGAAAACATGAGACCGAAAGGTCCCTTTGAGGTGTAAGAAAGACTTCTGACAGAAAGCTCACTTTTAGAGTTCAGAAACACATAAGATTCTGGGCTCACCTTTAATAGATTGAAAGACATGTGGGTGGATGTGTATCTGTCATAGCCAGAAAGACAAGACACCAGAGGCTTGCCTTTTGGGTTTGTGGAGACGCTTGGCTGAGGTTTCACATTTAATGGGTATAAAGTCATAAAACAATAGGTTCAACCTAATAGTGAAAATGATGTAAGACTGGGTGGTCACCTCTCATTACAACATGAGAGTGGATGTTCCCTTTATTAAGACTACATGAAAGGTGAAGCTCCCGTTCTACAGGAAGCTATTATGCAACAGTTTCACAGTTAATAGTGAAGACAGTGAGACACTAGAGAGTGACCTTTACTAGGTAGGAAGACCATAGACTTATCTTTGAAGTTCAGAAAGACATGAGACTGGCGGTCATACATAATTATTAGGAAGACATGAGACTGAACTCTGACCTCCAGGGGTCAGAAACAGATGAGACTGGGGTCTGCAAGCTTGTCTACAGGGGTGTGAAAAATGTCAGAGAGAAGTTTTAGAGGTTAGGTTCAGTAAGGCACAGGGCTAGAGAGACTCCTGAAAACTCTAAAGTCTAAAGGCACTGATATTAAAATTGCACTCCCAATTGTCTATTTTATTCTACTTTTCCATTTCCTTTTAGCTGTTGTATGCTAGATCCACAAATGAATCCCATTCTTTGAAAGACATTTCATTGATGTTTGCTCGGCAGCTTGGCAGTAGCCCCTTCGGGGTCAAGATTTAATCAAAACACTCTGTTTTCTGTCGTGTACACTTCTGGCAGGCACGGCAGAGAGAGTGAGACAACACGCTGTGGATTTACTAATCTTTCATGCAGCTGCACGGAGGCAGGGAACTTGTTGCTCAGTGTTAGAGAGCAGAAATGTGCCATATTTACTCAAATATAGCTCACTTCTGTTCCATGCTTGTGCAGGCACACTGTGTGCAGCCTTGTTCCATTGCAGGCACCCTTGCATCATGATGCAAGGGTGACTGGATTGTTTTTGTGTTCGAAGGGATACCTTCCTGCATAAAACAACCCTGAAAGTTATTTTCTTTTTTCTATGTGTGATAGAAAAACCATTGGCAAAGCCAATAGATCTGGCATCACCTTTTGGAATTCTTGTTTATTTTTGTCATAGTGTTTTGCAAATCTGAATTGTTCAGGAAGCTGCTGGGCCCTCATTGAATCTAAAACATTAAATGGCTAAAAGCAAAAGTGTTTTCTGGTCTTAAAAAAGTATATATTACCATAGTACACCTGGCGCTGAAGGGAGCTACCTTGGGTGTGGGTGTGCAACTTGTGAAAGGGAAGCATGTCATAACTCATAGTGAAGTCAGACAATGGCTGAAGTGGGTTAACAATGCCCCTTAATGCATGCAGGAGTAGGTTGAAGAAAAATGAGAAAAATGTGAATGACACAATCACAAAATAATGGCTAAAGTCTGGCTGAAACCCCTATAATGTAACTATGTTATACATATTTTAATTTAAATTAAAAGGTCTTGGCTAATTCAGACCTAAAAAAAGCAATTGGTCTGGCATTGGCTGCTAGCCTCATCTTTGTGAAGGAAGGCAAGAAATAAGTCAAGAATGTATGGAAGAAAGGGTCAAAAAAGAAGAAAGGCAAACGAAAAATTAAGGAAGGCAAACAAAAAGGAAGGAAGGAAGGCAAAAAAGAAAGAAAGACGGGAGGTAGGCAAAAAGGGAAAGAAGGAAGGCAAAAAGGAAGAAAAGATGAAAGAAAGAAAGAAGGAAAAAGAAAAAGGGCGGAAAAAACACAAAAAACAAGAAAGAAAGAAGGAAAGAAAGAAAAACAAAAGACAAAAAAGAGGGGAAAAAAAGGAAAAGGGGCAAAACAGATAGAAAAAAGGTAAGAAGACAAAAAAGAAAATAGGAAAGAAGGGCACAGAAAGGAACAAAACAGGCAAAAAGAAAGAAAGGAGGTTAGAATGAAATAAAGAAAGATAAAAAAGAAAGAAAGAAAGAAAGAAAAGCAAAGAAAGCAAAAAAGAAAAACAGAAGGATCAAATAAAAAGGGAAGAATGAAAGAAAGAAAGCAGAACAAAAAGAAGTAAAGGAAGAAATAAAAAGGAAAGAAGGCAAACAGAAAGAAATAAGGAAAAAAAGAAAAGAAGGCAAATAAAGCAAGAAGGAATAGAGTAGAAAGAAAGAAAGGAAAAAATAAAGGAAGAAGGAAAGAATGAAAGAAAGAAGGCAAAACAAAAAAGGAAAGGAGGAAGGAAAAAAGGAAAGAAGGAAAAAAGAAATATCAAAGAAAAAAGGCAAAAAAGAAAGAAGGAAGGAAAGAAAAAGAAAAGAAGACAAATAATAAAGAAGGAAAGAAAGAAAAAAGAAGGAAAGAAGCTTAAAAAAGAAAGAAGGAAGCAATGAAAGATAAAAGAAAAGTAAAGAAGGTAAGAAATAAAGATGCAGAAAAGGAAAGGAAAGAAAAATGAATGAAGACATAAAAAAAGGAAAAAAGGAAAGAAGGTTAAAAAGTAAAAAGAAGGAAAGAAAAAGGAGTAGGCAAATAAGAAGGAAAGAATGAAAGAAGGCAAAAAAGAAAGAAAAGAGGAAGAAAAGAAAGAAAGACGGGAAGAAGAAAGAAGGAATGAAGGAAAGAAAGAAAAAGGAAAGAAATGGAAAGCAGGCAAAAAAGGAAGAAAAATCAAGAAAAAGAATGAAATAAGGTGAAAAAAAGATGAAAAGGAAGGAAAGAAGAAAAGAAAAAGGGAAGAAGGCAAAAATTAAAAAAGAAGGAATGAAAGCAGTAAAGATAGAAGGAAAGACAAAAAAGAACAAACGAAGAAAAGGAATGAAGGAAGGTATAAAGAAACAAGGAAAAAAGACAGCAAAAGGGATAGAAAAAAGGAAAGATAAAAGAAAAACTCAAAATAAAGAAAGTAGGAAAGAAGATGGACAGAAAAAAGGAAAGAGGGTTCACTGTATAAAAAATTGGACACTAAAACCCACATTTCACCCCACCCATGTTTAAATACAATTGTTACAAGTGTGCTGCAAAATAAACACCATAAAGTTTGGGTTTCTTCTTGGGCAGAGTTTATTAAAAAAACCCTGGTGAAACTGAGTCCTGGAACACAATATGGTATGTTGTGAAATAGCAGCAGTCCACTTTGAATGCAATTTATAATAGCATTGGAAGGAGACAGGAAATGATACAGAAAAATGTAAAAGTGCCCTGTGCTCACTTCATATGCATCCTATTATCACATCAGGCAACACTTGCACTAAATGGAACTCCATGTGTGTGGATGTGCATCTCGTGAACGAGCAAAATGAAGTCACTGAAAGTGACGTTAACCAGAGGCTTAAGTATGCTGGCCCATTGCCCCATGCTGCATGCTGTAGTGGGTGGAAGCAAAATGTGAATGACACAAATGACTAATAGATGAAGAGAGGTGGCTGAAAACTCCTTTAGGTAAGTACATTATACATATTTGTGTGGTGAAATGACAAGGTCTTTGCTTATGCCAGACCTAAAAAGGAAGTAACGAGGAGAAATAAAGATACATCTGGGAGGTGCACCATTTTGACACATTCCCATGTTTACAAGTGTTTGTATATCTGGAAATGCACCAAAATTCATGGGTGGATGTGCGGGAGCGCCTCTACTCCACCCATGGAATGCCTCCCTGGCAGGAGAAAACAGAAGGCAGCAGTATGTGCTGCATTACTTTTTTTTCTACAAAGCAACACAAGGTGGCAAAAATATCCCCATGCATGTCTTTGTAAATCCCAGTAAAGGACATGCGTTGCCTTGCGAACATGTGTGCCACGCAAGGACAACTAAAGTCTTTGTGTTCAGTAATCTGTACAAGCTCACTGAGAAACATACCCTGTGCAGAATCAAAAATCTGAGGTTGAATCAGGATCAATACCTACTTCTACAGCTTAAAAAATTACCTGCGTTTAAGAGCAGTATATCTACTGGAGTAAAAAGAAATTATAAAAGGCCAAACTAATAGAAAAACAGAGCCTTAAACCTCTAATACCCCAACTTCATTATGTCAACCTCCATCTTTAAGAAGTCTCTCGATGAACTGAGTACAGATGCTCAAACAGTGGGAAGAGAAGCAAGCATTCTTTTTTGTTGAACACACCACAAGACCTTGAAATGGAGAAAACCCCAGTGACGTCTCTATTCAGCCACAAATCAGCTCTGTAGCTCGCATTTATGATGCAAAAGAAAAATGAAACTCCTTAGGCATAAGCACTGAAAATTATATTTTTATTTTAAAAATACCAATAGATCCCTAGTCTACCACTGCTTTGCCAAAGTATGACAAAGTCAAAAACATGGATCCTTTATTTGCAAAAAAAAGCAAACGGGTAATGACCATAATCCAAAGCAAAAAATCATATCTAAAGAAATCACAGTGCCAAGTATCCTTGCGGACTCACAAGACCAGCAAATAAGCAATAGGGTACTTTGGGTTAAAACAATCTTCTACAGATCAACAGCCCATTTTCAATGTAACCCCAGTTTGAACATTAACAGTCATTTGCAAGACAGAAGGGTCAAAAGAAGGGTCAGCAAAAAGACTGCTGTGCAATATATTACAGGAGGTTTGTGAGCTAAAAAGGACACAGGAAAACGCTGTGATGACTACTGATGCAGCGCGTACAATAAAAACTATCCTCCTCCCAGGCTACTTATAGGTCATCCAGGGGCAAACTATATTTCTCATATCCACATGACGATGGGGCCCATAAACATCGCCTAAACACACACACATACACTCCTGGATTTCCTTTTATACCTTTATGAAATTCCGTACTCCTAGGAGAAGCATGAGAACTAAATGGAGAACACCATTTTGTGTACCGCTGGAAGAGCAAGGATATCTATTTACCTTAATTTGTCACTTTCTTTTAATTATTTCTTAAGATATTCCTGCTCATTGTTTTGTCGATGAATCATTCATTTAAGAAATTAGTTCATAGTGATTAAGACCAGCTGAATCACAATCAACCAATTACTCATGTCACAATCATTTAGGAAAATAACCACTGAGTCATTTGGGTTTTAAAGAATCTTAAATTTTATATAATTTTAAAAGCATGAAAAGATTTAATACTTTATTCAATTATTCATTTTTAAATTCACAATTTTATTAAGCATAATCAATTTATTGCAGAAAGGAAATTTTGTCATGAAGCCAAAAACCTTAGTTACCTGCCTAGCTTCCTAATTTAGCCTAATGATTTCTAACCTAACTTTGGAATTAGAAATAGCCTGATTCTCATACTCAACTGTAAAGTTAAGACAGCAACAGCAACTTCAGCTCGTCAGCATCAGCTACCTGCAACCCGTCTCCTCTACTGCAACCACGACTCTCGAACTGCAACTGACTGTGACTGCAACCGCGACTGGAACTGACCCCCTCCCACTAAGAGTAGGCCCTCTTATACCCCAATTCTAACTTTGCTAACTAACTGTTGCAACATTAATATCACGCTTTTCTCTCATTGGTCCATACATGTCAGCTTATTCATTCTTTAATCAAGTTCTCTTGGATTCAAGGGTCCTTGGATCATTTCCTTTCCCATACGCTTAAACATTTCCATCCGATTCGATCAGTTCATTTGTATCTTCTTTTGACACATTCAAGAATTCCGCAGTCATTGTCCTTTCTCTTGGGCTCCTTTCCCACGGACTCTCTCCTGATCCTCACGGCACACTATCAGTTCAATTAGGTCACACCAGCCTTGACCATTTCTTGCATCCTAGCCTCTCAGATACATCACGCGGCTCCAGATTTCTTCAATCTCATCCCGTACCACGTGTCCCCTTGCGCCTGCGCACATCTTCCCACTGGCGGCCATTTTATCTCGCCACTCGGTTCTACTTTAGAAGCACTAATTTGAGGCAAATAAAACATAATTAAAATAGAGAAAAATATCCCTTTCGTTTCCCTCCCGTCTACGTACCCCAATTAGTTGTTACCTAGCAAAAAGCGACATTTAAGCTGCTCCTTACTTACCATCACTATTGTTTTTGCAACGACACATTTTATTTCTATGAAGCACAAACATGCATTTATTTTATTTAGTACGCTTTTTATTCTTACGTTATGATTAGACACACGGACATTCATTAGTAGATTATTTAGCACGTACATTAGCATATTACCATTCCCACATATACAATGTTGATTAATACATTTAACGAACATTTTTAATTAATTAATTATATAATTTGTTAGGGGTTAAATTTTTTTATTTTTACTGCTCCATCAATCCCCCTTTGGTGATTTTTAAATCACCACATAAAACCCAAGTCATACTTCTTTTCAGGCAGCATGTCTTTCATCCTTTACTTTCTGTTATTCATATCTCTGTCTCTTCTTCATCTTGCCTTTTAGTCTCTTTATACATGCTTATCTTTCATTTTCTCCAACTCAATTTCACCCATTTCTCTCTCTCTTTCTCTCATTATTCTGTTATTTCTTCTTATCTTATTCTGTCTTACTTTTCTCTTTATACATGTTATCACTATTTTCAATATCATTGCTAATAATATCACTATAGTTGCTACTATTATAACTTTCCCTATTACTAGTTTACTCATCCTAGTTAACCAATTTGCTACTGAGGAAAACCCTCTACCAAGTTTTCCCAAAACACTTTCAACCTCCAGTGGGACTAATTCTTTGTGCAGACTTGTAATATTTGTAATATACTTCTGTATATTTTCACTGTTATCCGGAATGTAAGTACAACAATGTTGGACTTTTAACATTCCACAGACTCCACCCTCTTTTGCCAAAAGAATATCAAGGGCAAGCCGATTTTGCATCACCATAGCTCTCATGGCAACCATTTCGGTATTTACCATTAAGAACCCTCCCGCAGTATCTGTAGACAAACGATCTACTACTGTGGATAACTTCCGAATTTTAAATGCATTCAAAGATATTCCCACTGCTGGTATCAATGCTCCAAAAATATCTCCTACAATTTCTGAAAAACTTTCCCTCTTTCTACGTTTAAATCTATTAATCATCTTGTATGTTCCCTTTTCTTCTCTGTCCATGTGAAAGATTTTTGGAAAGACCAGGCCTACATAGCAAGTTCCATACCAATGGTCCGGTAACCTGTAATAAGCTCTATTCCCACAAATATAATAGATACCTGGAAATATTGGATCTTTTCCACCTTTGAATCCCCAACCTCCCAGAATTTGATAATTGTCATGGCAGACACTGGAACCTACAAAGTAATTGTCATAGACTGTCTTATTTCTCCTAATGCACAACTTTCCTGTTTGCGGCCAATCTAATGTCATTGCTGCATTTATCTTTTTCCCTTCATGATTTCCTTCCTCAAACGTCCATAAGCGTTTTCCTTCCTCTTTTATTGCTTCTTTTTGAAATTTCATTCTTCTTTCCTCAACCATGTCTAGAAATACTTTTTCTTCTTTCCTTAACTCACAGGTAAGGTTGTTACTAACTATTTCTTCTAACGTTAATTTTCTATGTTCTAAAAGAATTCTCCTAAAACCTTTGCTGGTTTTACTTTGTTAAGTTCTGGCACTACAGGAATGTTTGCAAATATCTTATCTATATCAGTATAATAAGATTCTAATCTACCTGTTTTATAAAATAAACTTGCTATTACACTACATGTTATTCCATAAGTCAAAGGTAAGTGATGATAAGTCACACCTTCAGATACTGATGCAGGCAATTGCATACAAACATAACAATCTCTCACTTCCATTGTTTTTACGTACTCATACAACAACTTTGTAAAAACATTCTTTGAAAAATCTGTTACTGACCTATCCTTATGCAACTCTGCACTACTTCTTAAAACAACTTGTTCTTTAATATTAGTTTCTTTTTCTTGTTTAGTATCATTCTTTGCTTCTATCACAGCTACACTAATAGGAATTGTGATTGCTAATACTATCCATATGGTCATTAATAACCCTGTACAAAAGCAGCACATTTTGCACCATCTCTTTATAAAATCACATTTATTTCTTCTATTCTCATTATTTTCCATTTTTCTTTTTCTATTTGTTAATTTTTCAGAAAATTGTGTCACTACACCTCAGAAATGACTTAGATGCCACTCTGCCTCCAAAAGTCTTTGCTTAGTACTTTCTTTAATTCTCTCCAGAATTCTTTCGTTGTCACATCCGGTGATTTGTCACTTCCAGTAAATTGTCACGTCCGGCAGAAGCACTTTAAGTCTTCACTTCAGTTTCGTTGCATCTCACCTTTTCCCATCCGACTTCTCAGTCTCTGGTTTCCGTGAGTGTTTTCTTCTTCTCCTTTGTAATCTGTTAGTGCAATATACAGCCACTCAGGTGACTTAAATTTTGAATTTATTTTTCTTGTCCTTTTGGACTTTTGTAATCTTTTTCCACTGGGTTTTTCTTGTTCCTTTTGACTTGTTACTTCATTTACTTGTTCAGCATCTTCATCTTCTGCTCTTATTATTCTATATCTCAATTTTCTTACATAGCTGTTGGGCCAATTATCTCCTTTTCTTGGCCTTTTGACCTCACCCTCTCTTTCTTCTCTTTCCGATCTCCAATTTCTTTTTCTTGATTCAGTCTTTGCTTTTTCCTCTCCTCCACTTTCTTCTGTTTCTGTTTCAACTGTCTCACTATTGTTTCTTATTTTGAAACTTATAATCTCATCATCTCCTACTGGTGGATCTGTCTTTTCCTTTTTGTTTTCCCTTATCACTGTCCCTCCTCGGGGTTCTTCCGATTTGGTGTTTTCCTCCTTATCTGCTTCTGAATTTCCCTGTTCTCCTGTTTCTCTATCTATCCCTATTGCTCCTCGGGGTTCTTCTCGATTTTCTAACTTTTTGTGTACTTCTTTCCCTACTTCATCTATTAATATTGTTTCTGAAGGATTTCCACCATAACTTGTACTTGGTTGTTCATTTAACTCAATTTCTTGCTCAGTTTCTTCTCTAATTGGTTTATAACCCCAAGTTCCCTTTCGAAATTCTTCCCAATTTGCAGCTGAATCATCAGATCCTGAAGTTGTGTCAGATATTTCCAGATGTCGACTTACAGGTCGATCTTCAAGTTCTGGAACTTCTGAATTTCTTTCCTCTTCTTCTTCTTCTTCCTCTTCTTCTCTAGAGGTGTTTTCCGTTGGGGTCTCCAGATGTCGACTTTCAGGTCGATCTTCAAGTTCTGGCACCCTTTCTTTTATCTTGGTTGTTCCCGCCGTTAAACTTTTATCCCACACTTCCAGACGCCGACTCACATGTCGATCTGTAGGTTCTGGAATTCTGATTGTGTGGCTGGCATGAACCCAGTTCTTTACTCCTGCACACTTGACAGCAGTCGTTGTTACTAGGATTACCTGTCTTAGCTCATCCCAACGCGGAACTAGACAGTTTCTTCTCCTGTGGACTTTAATACGGACCCAGTCTCCTGGATTCAAGTCGTGGGCTGGTTTTCTTTCAAGAGTGGTCGCATCCGGTCCAACCTGATGAAACACAGAACGCACCACATCAGCCAGTCCTTTGCAATAATCCAGTATTAGATCATCAGTTATTGTCAATAACTTGTTGACTGGTACGTGGGCTTGTCTCATTGCTCGTCCCATGATCATTTCATGAGGACTGAGTCCCGTTTTCTTTTCAGGGATGCTTCTGATGGTCATCAGAACAAGAGGCAGTGCATCTGGCCATTTGAGTCCTGTAGCTTGACACATTTTTCCTAATCTGTTTTTAATCGTTCCATTTATCTGCTCTACTACCCCAGAAGCTTCTGGTCTGTAAGCACAATGTAGTTTTTGTTTAATACTCAATGCTTCACAAATCAATTGGATCAACTCATTTTGAAAATGTGTTCCTCTATCTGTCTCAACTGTGACTGGAAAACCATACCTCGGAATGAACTCTCGTAGCATAAGTTTTGCCACTGTTGTTCCATCATTCCTTCTTGTGGGGTATGCCTCCACCCAACGAGAGAACAAACAGACGACCACCAGAACATATCTTAATCTGTTACTAGGGGGCATCTCAATAAAATCCATCTGTATCCTTGTGAATGGACCTCCTTCTCGTCCTATTGTTCCTAGACTCACTACTGTTTTTCTTCCTGGGTTAAATTGTTGACAAATAAGACATCTTTGACAAAGACTTTCAGCAATGGCTCTGAATTTTGGATTATACCAAGTTTGTCTAAAAAGTCTGATCATTGCATCTCTCCCAATATGAGCTTGTCCATGGTACATCCGTGCCATGTCTGCAATCATGCTATCAGGCATAACTGGTCTTTCATCTCTGTATACCCACACTCCATTATCTTCCTGTCTTCTACATCCTGCTTTAATCCAGTAATCCTTTTCCTCATCTCTTGCTGTTTCTTGTAACTGCCTTACTTCATCCCATGTTTCGACTGCATTAGTGAAAAGCAAAGGACAAGAGACATGCTCCCTTTCTCTATTTCTGTTCAGGGACGCCATGTTTTCCGCACAATATCTAGCGATCTCGTCAGCATAATTATTGCCAACCGCTATGTAATCTTCGTTTTTCTTATGCGCCTTGCACTTCACTACAGCTATTTGTTTAGGCAGCTGTATCGCCTCAAGCAGTTTTTTAACATAATCTCCATTTCTGATAGGTGTTCCTGCAGATGTCAAAAATCCTCTTTGTGACCAAATCTGGCCAAAATCATGTACGATGCCGAAACCATATTGGCTATCGGTCACAATCGTGATTCGTACATTTTTCCCCAATTTACATGCTTGAATCAAAGCAATTAGTTCCGCAACTTGGGCAGACCTAACTCCTTTCAGACAAGACGCTTCCATTACAGTTGCCACTGTGCATACTGCATAAGCTGCGCTTAACACTCCTTCCTTTGTGCGTAAACATGAACCATCTACAAACATGACATAATCGGATTCCTTTAACGGTTCATCTTTTATGTCAGCTCTTGGTTTTGTGCAATATTCCAGCACATTCAGACAATCATGATCTACTTCATCTTGTTCAATTATACTCTCTTCATCTGGCAATGAAGTCGAAGGATTTACATTTATGCATCTATCTATGGTCACATTTTCTGCACTCAAGATGACTTTTTCGTACTTAGTCAGCCGACTATGTGTCATGTACTGTGTTTTTGTTCTTGTCAAAAGAATTTCTACTGAATGGGGAACATATACTCTCAGTGGATACCCCATCACTATACCTTCACTTTGTTCCAGACTTACACAAGTAGCAGCAACTGCTTTCAAACATCCAGGCAATGCCTTTGCTATAGGATCTAAAACAGCTGAAAAGTAAGCTATAGGCCTCTTCATGGTGCCATGTTTTTGTACTAGTACTGAAAATGCACATCCATCTCTTTCACTGCAGTATAACTCAAAATCTTTCTCATAATCAGGCATGCCTAATGCAGGGGCCTCACACAGTTTCCTTTTCAATTCTTTGAAAGATTTCATTTCTTCTTTGTTCAATTCAAAAGGGTCTTTTACATCTTTCTTTGTCAATTTTTGTAATGGTTTTGCAATCAAAGAAAATCCACTTATCCATTGTCGACAATATCCAACCATTCCCAAAAACATTCTTACCTCTCTTTGAGTCATTGGTGCTCTCATTCCTTGAATCATTCTTACTCTTTCTGTCGCTATTTTCCGCACTCCTTTCTCAATTTTATGTCCTAAATACTGGACTTCTTTCTGACAAAACTGTAATTTTGAAGGGGACACCTTATGTCCTCTTTTCTCCAAATGGTTCAGTAAAGCAATTGTGTCACTTACACATGCCTCTTTGGTTTTCGATGCCACCAATAGGTCATCGATATACTGCACCATCACTGATTTTTCTGGCATTTTTAAATCTTCCAGAGATTTCTTTAGAATCTGATTAAAAATTGAGGGGCTCTCTGTATACCCCTGAGGAATTCGGCACCATGCCAAAATACGCTCTCCAAAACGGAATGCAAATAATGGCTGGCTATCTGGATGCAAAGGAATAGAGAAAAATGCATGACACAAATCTATCACAGTGTACCACTCAGCTTCATGCGGAATTTGATATAGAATCACTGCAGGGTTTGGCACTATTGGACAGCATGGTACAACTATTTTGTTGATCTTTCTCAAATCCTGTACTATTCTGTATGTTCCATTTGGCTTTTTCAGTCCCATAATAGGTGAATTACATGGACTGCTCATGATTTCTTTCAGAATTCCCTGTTCAATCATCTTATTTATCACAGGAGTTATTCCTTCAATTATTTCTGGAGTTAATTTGTACTGTGGCGTGTTTGGATAACTTATCCCTTCTTTCACTGTCACTTTTACAGGATCAACTTCTCTCATTAATCCAATGTCTTCTCCTGTAAAATCCCACACACCTTCTTTCACTGTACTTTTTAATTCTTCTGGAAGTTTTCCTGCATCAAATGCAGGAAACAACCCATTCATTTCAGGTTCCTGATTCATCAAGGTTACTTTATACAAAGCATCTTCGTCTGAAGTCTGAAAACCAATTCCATCTGGTGTACAATAAATTGTGCAATTCATTTTACACAAGAGGTCACGACCTAGAAGATTTACAGGACTACAATCGCACACTACAAATTTATGCATTTTCCTAAAAGAACCAATTTTTACTTCTACCAATTCAGTAAGTGGGGTTTTAATCTGCTGATTGGCAACTCCTACCACTTGGATGCATTCACCTGAGAGAGGAAGGTTCGGAATTTCCACTGACCTAACAGTAGAACGGGTAGCTCCAGTATCGACAAGGAATGTTACGTTTGCTCCATTCACTTCTCCATCCACAAAGGGACCAGACTGATCTACCTCTAGAGTTGCGCCAAGCACGCACTCTTTCCCCTCTCTTGCGCACCGTCAGAAACTTTCATCTGGGTCATCCTCACTCTGATGCAACCAATACTGGGAAATGTTAGCTGCTCTCGGCAACTGTGTTACCTGTTCTCCTCCGTAGAATCCTGTTTCTGTACTGTATCTTTGCTGGTTAACAGTGTTGGGAAGTGGTGGTTGTGGCACCTGATTTTGTTGAACAACTACCTCATTCTGCACCTGTGGAGTTAATGATTGATGTTCCGGATTAGGTTTAGGTGGGAACTTACACTCATTTCTCCAATGCCCTAATTTTCCGCAATTATGACATGGCCATTTCTTCTTTGCCTCTTCTAGACTCACTTGTCCTTTTCCTTTACCTATATTTGGTCGCATCTTATTTTGTCCTGATTCGTTTCCATTATTATTATCCAATTGAGCTTCTTGTTTTTCTGCCACTTTCACTTGTGCCCACATTGCTTTTTCTTTCAGCTTACGCTGTTTACTCTCTATTTCATCACTACAATACTTAGCATACCTCAGCACCTCATCTACACTTGCATTCTGCCAGTTTATCATATGTTGCTTAATCATATCACTTATTTCTTGTTTCAAGCCAAATACAAATCGGTATACAAAATGACTCATATCCTTCTCACTTAATTCCTCATAACCACTATACTGTTTGAAAACCAACAACAATCGCTCATAATATGCATGTACACTCTCCTTGCTTTCCTGTGTAGTTCTATCAATCTTAACCCAATCTGTTTCTTTTGGAGGAATCTTATTTTTCAAAAAGGTAATCACCTTATCGTATTTCTTCATCACATCTGGTCCTGGAGCTCCTGTCTTAGGATCTCTTGGATATTCTGTAGTTGGCCAGTCAACTGTAATCTTACATTCTGACCATAGATCCGTTGGTACCACTATGTCAAACAATCCATCCAAATCTATCCACAACACTTTCGAGACCTTTACAAACCTTTCTACCTGTCGGTACCACTCAACTGGCTTTTCTCTTAACTTTGGAAAGTCATTTGTAAATGACAGGATGTCCTGCCTAGTCCAGGGAACATGCACATAACTACCACCTGGAGTTTCTCTCATAGGGTACTCTTTAACAACGTGTTCCTTTTCTGTTATCATAAAAGCCAATGAACCTTTGTCTACGCTTTTCTCATTCTTCTTTGTCCATCTAACCTTCCATCTGTCCACATCACCCCATTTTCTCAACAAAACAATCAACTCTTTTATCTGTGTCAGCATTCCTGCTGTATTCAAATTTTCAATATCTTTTTCACAAAAATCTACTCTGTATGGTTTCTGCAACGTTTTTACTTTTGCAAAATCTATTCCAATCTCACCGGCCACTTCTTCTAGTTTGTCATGTAAATTCTTTGCCCTCCATGTTATACTTTTGCACAGAAACATTATTTCATCATCCTGATAATTCTTAATCTTTTCTGTACCAATCGTTCCCAGAATTAATTCTTCCATGTCAATCTTCAATCTGATCACATCTAATGGTTTTTCTTCCGTTTCTTTTATTTTAAAAGCTTTTATCCACTCATTTAACTCATCAGGAGTCGGACCTATAGGAGTACTATTTATTTCTGTCCAATTTCCACTCTTTTCAGGTGTCACTGTTGCAGATTCAGTTACCATAGGCATTTTCCTACCGCTACACTCATTTACTGTCAAATTTTCAGGTGGACTTGGTCTGTAAACACTAGTCAAATTGCTCGTACCTGGACTTGTTTCTATTCTTTCCTTTTCTCTTTGGAATTGCGAACTCAAGGGAATCACCAAAGATCGTTCATCAATTTTCTGATTCTCGAAAACTGGTATTACTGGACCTATTGTTACGGGTACGGTAACTGCTTCCATATTCTTTGTTAATTCTCTAATTTTCTCAGTTAATTCTTTTGTTGTCCTTGCCAATTCTCTTGCACTATCATTTTCTATTCCCTCATTTTGGGAAGTTCTTATTTGTTCTTGTGACCTATTTATTTCTTGTCTTCTTTCTGGACTTTCATTTCGCATAGCTTCTATTGGTGGCGCATTTGGTGTCACCACTGTAGAATTCTGCTGATACGGAGGTGGATTTTTACTTAATATATCTTCCAGCAACTCGTCATCCGTTTCGCTCTCATGCATATACTTTTCTCTCTCTAAATGTTTCTTTTTCTCAGTCCGTTTTTTCTTAGTCCCTTCCTCAACTGTGAAAGCTGGAAACAAACCTCCTGTCATGTTAGCACATCTCCATCGTTTTATTCTGTCCTCATGATTCATTCCCCACATTCTTCCGGGCACGAACTCATAACCTTTCATACCTCTGAATCTTTCTTTTTTGTACATCTCATCTTCCCATTCTGTTAAAGCCTCAAACTGTGTCGGTCTAGGTCTAGGTTCCAATTTAAGCATCTTTTCTTTTAAATTCCGTAAAATCGCTACATTAAAAGAACCATTTTCAGGAAAAGCCAATGCTCCATCATTCTTTGTATATTTTACCCAATTATCCAACCATATGCACGTATGATATCCATATTTCAGCATCATATGTGAAGCTGCTGATTTTGGCGGAGGAATTACTTGTCCCTCTCTAGTCACAACCTTTTTGTCTTTCTTAAAGAAATTCTTTAATTTCGTTGTCCATGACGTTCTCTCCCTTTCATACTCGTAATATGGCATGTTTTCTATTTGTTTTCTCTTTACTCTAACGCTGTTTCCGTGTACGGAACTTCGTCCAATTACAGCGCGATTCACACTAACGTACCAATCAGAACAATTTCCACCGTCCGCGAACCAACCAATCCTAGCGCGGCACTTTTCTACGTCACTCCTGCTCTGTATTCACGTGACTAGTGCACTGACCAATCCTAGCGCGGCACTTTTCCACGTCACTTCTACTCTTTACCCCTCCTTTACAAAATTTATCGGCAATTTTTCCTTTTACTGTTTTTCTTCGTTAGTTACAACAAATAAACAATTCCATAGTCTGATTCGCTAAACAAAGTGACAGCCTTGTCCTTTTACACAAGAATCCTGTTTTTCCAGTAGGCAGCGCTTACCTCTACCCTACCACAGAATTATTTACTTTCGCCGATAAAGTAGCACTTCCCTCTACCTTACCCTTCTTTCAAACAAACAATTTACTCGTTTCTCTGGGGATAAGACACATGTGGAGACTAGGCTCCTGAGAATTAAGGCCAAAGTTTCACAAGTAAACGTGATTTGCTATTTCATTTACACACTTTTCACACCGAAATCCCTAACATAACACAACCTGTGTTATAACCAAAATGAATTCAGACCATGTACCAAATTCCATGTGACTTCTCTTGCCACACGTGTTCCACTTCCTACATCCCAGAAGCGTGAAAACTTACATATAACATAACGCGACTCAACATATAGTGTTAGTCATCAAATAATCAATGATCAATAAACAATAATCACTAAACTAATCTATAGAAAACCATAACTCTGCTACCAAGAAATCTGATGCAGCGCGTACAATAAAAACTATCCTCCTCCCAGGCTACTTATAGGTCATCCAGGGGCAAACTATATTTCTCATATCCACATGACGATGGGGCCCATAAACATCGCCTAAACACACACACATACACTCCTGGATTTCCTTTTATACCTTTATGAAATTCCGTACTCCTAGGAGAAGCATGAGAACTAAATGGAGAACACCATTTTGTGTACCGCTGGAAGAGCAAGGATATCTATTTACCTTAATTTGTCACTTTCTTTTAATTATTTCTTAAGATATTCCTGCTCATTGTTTTGTCGATGAATCATTCATTTAAGAAATTAGTTCATAGTGATTAAGACCAGCTGAATCACAATCAACCAATTACTCATGTCACAATCATTTAGGAAAATAACCACTGAGTCATTTGGGTTTTAAAGAATCTTAAATTTTATATAATTTTAAAAGCATGAAAAGATTTAATACTTTATTCAATTATTCATTTTTAAATTCACAATTTTATTAAGCATAATCAATTTATTGCAGAAAGGAAATTTTGTCATGAAGCCAAAAACCTTAGTTACCTGCCTAGCTTCCTAATTTAGCCTAATGATTTCTAACCTAACTTTGGAATTAGAAATAGCCTGATTCTCATACTCAACTGTAAAGTTAAGACAGCAACAGCAACTTCAGCTCGTCAGCATCAGCTACCTGCAACCCGTCTCCTCTACTGCAACCACGACTCTCGAACTGCAACTGACTGTGACTGCAACCGCGACTGGAACTGACCCCCTCCCACTAAGAGTAGGCCCTCTTATACCCCAATTCTAACTTTGCTAACTAACTGTTGCAACATTAATATCACGCTTTTCTCTCATTGGTCCATACATGTCAGCTTATTCATTCTTTAATCAAGTTCTCTTGGATTCAAGGGTCCTTGGATCATTTCCTTTCCCATACGCTTAAACATTTCCATCCGATTCGATCAGTTCATTTGTATCTTCTTTTGACACATTCAAGAATTCCGCAGTCATTGTCCTTTCTCTTGGGCTCCTTTCCCACGGACTCTCTCCTGATCCTCACGGCACACTATCAGTTCAATTAGGTCACACCAGCCTTGACCATTTCTTGCATCCTAGCCTCTCAGATACATCACGCGGCTCCAGATTTCTTCAATCTCATCCCGTACCACGTGTCCCCTTGCGCCTGCGCACATCTTCCCACTGGCGGCCATTTTATCTCGCCACTCGGTTCTACTTTAGAAGCACTAATTTGAGGCAAATAAAACATAATTAAAATAGAGAAAAATATCCCTTTCGTTTCCCTCCCGTCTACGTACCCCAATTAGTTGTTACCTAGCAAAAAGCGACATTTAAGCTGCTCCTTACTTACCATCACTATTATTTTTGCAACGACACATTTTATTTCTATGAAGCACAAACATGCATTTATTTTATTTAGTACGCTTTTTATTCTTACGTTATGATTAGACACACGGACATTCATTAGTAGATTATTTAGCACGTACATTAGCATATTACCATTCCCACATATACAATGTTGATTAATACATTTAACGAACATTTTTAATTAATTAATTATATAATTTGTTAGGGGTTAAATTTTTTTATTTTTACTGCTCCATCACTACTAAAGGTGCCTTCACAAAGTAAATAAGACAATCAACATTAAAACAGATCGTCTGGATCACACTGAACACAGGATTATAGATTTAGGAGTTCAGCAGGCATGCATGGCAAAATTAGTTGAACAACTGTAAAAATAATAAGTTAAAATCAAATAGAAACAGGAAGACTTGGGAAATATGTCCTGTAGATCCAATCTTCTCTCTTAAGGTTACAGAAAAAGCAACAGAGTCTGCCTCAGAAGTTGAATTCCTTGACCAATTGATAAAAGGATACGTTTTGCCTGATTTCAAGGGTGATCTGACAATAATGCAACTCCACAGAGCTCTAATGGGTCTGATTGGTAATTCTATAACTCTTCATACAATCTTAGCAACTTTTGCAGACATTAGAGCCAAAGAACACATTTTCCAGCCGGACATTAAGATACAATCTTTTAAAACAAAAAAGATTTTTCCTTCCAAGTAGTTTCTGATATGACATTTGAATCTGTTAAATGGATGAGGGAGTTAACACTCCCCACACCAGAGTTTGCTGCTGTTGTACACCGGGTGCAAATTTTCCAGCAAGCCAATATAAAAGTCCTTCATACGAAAAACAGTTGTTTTTTCAAACATGGCTAAAACAAACAATTTTTTCAAACAGTTAAATAATCTCTGTGTCTTGAGCAAATTTCCAAAGGCAATATAATATAGGTTTCATGTGGTTGGAATAATATATATATATATCCTTCACAAAATTGTCCAAAAAACGGAAGCGCACTCCGCAGCGAAGTACTTAACAAAGCTTTACTGGTTGCAGGAGCAAGGGATCACTAATTCATGTCCAGATACATGATTTAGCCTTACGAGTTTCGAGCCTCCTGGCTCTTGATCACAGGCATCATGGCAAAAACGGAACAACAGTAATTTACGGCCTTTGCCATGGGCAGAGGGGTCCTTTACTACAGGATGATATTGGCAGAGGGAAGGCGGATGCTGACACTGCTTTCCACCCTACAGGGATTTTACTTTTATCATGAGGCAACAGCGGAGTCCACTTGGTTTAAAAAGAACTTTGAGTCTCCATTGGCAGTAATAGGAACTACCAGAACCAGCATGCCATTTAGTTGACGCCCACTGGGGCGGGACTCTCATTTAAAATAAAACAGTCGTTCTTATAATCCCGCTGTTTTCCTCATTTCGCCAGTGATCAAGAGCTGCAAGAGCTCGAAACGCGTATGGCATTGGAACGCCTGTTGCCTGCTGACCTGACTGCTGCCTGCGGTGTTTGCGCATATACCCCGATGTGTGTGGCATCTCCAAGAGGGCAACCTTGTTTTTGGATTTGTAAGCGGCTAGTCCGGCCGCGGAGTTGCCCCGACGCTGGTGAAGCGGTTCCGAAGCACTTGATACCACGAGTGCTTCATGGGCAGAGGGGGCCTTTACTACAGGATGATATTGGCAGAGGGAAGGCGGATGCTGACACTGCTTTCCACCCTACAGGGATTTTACTTTTATCTTGAGGCAACAGCGGAGTCCACTTGGTTTAAAAAGAACTTTGAGTCTCCATTGGCAGTAATAGGAACTACCAGAACCAGCATGCCATTTGGTTGATGCCCACTGGGGCGGGACTCTCATTTCAAATAAAACAGTTGTTCTTATAATCCCGCTGTTTTCCTCATTTCGCCAGTGATCAAGAGCTGCAAGAGCTCGAAACGCGTATGGCATTGGAACGCCTGTTGCCTGCTGACCTGCCTGCTGCCTGTGGTGTTTGCGCATATACCCCGATGCGTGTGGCATCTCCAAGAGGGCAACATTGTTTTTGGATTTGTAAGCGGCTAGTCCGGCCGCGGAGTTGCCCCGACACTGGTGAAGCGGTTCCGAAGCACTAGATACCACGAGTGCTTCATGGGCAGAGGGGGCCTTTACTACAGGATGATATTGGCAGAGGGAAGGCGGATGCTGACACCGCTTTCCACCCTACAAGGATTTTACTTTTATCATGAGGCAACAGCGGAGTCCACTTGGTTTAAAAAGAACTTTGAGTCTCCATTGGCAGTAATAGGAAGTACCAGAAGCAGCATGCCATTTGGTTGACGCCCACTGGGGCGGGACTCTCATTTCAAATAAAACAGTCGTTCTTATAATCCCGCTGTTTTCCTCATTTCGCCAGTGATCAAGAGCTGCAAGAGCTCGAAACGCGTATGGCATTGGAACGCCTGTTGCCTGCTGACCTGACTGCTGCCTGTGGTGTTTGCGCATATACCCCGATGCGTGTGGCATCTCCAAGAGGGCAACCTTGTTTTTGGATTTGTAAGCGGCTAGTCCGGCCGCGGAGTTGCCCCGACGCTGGTGAAGCAGTTCCGAAGCACTTGATACCACGAGTGCTTCATGGGCAGAGGGGGCCTTTACTACAGGATGATATTGGCAGAGGGAAGGCGGATGCTGACACTGCTTTCCACCCTACAGGGATTTTACTTTTATCATGAGGCAACAGCGGAGTCCACTTGGTTTAAAAAGAACTTTGAGTCTCCATTGGCAGTAATAGGAACTACCAGAACCAGCATGCCATTTGGTTGACGCCCACTGGGGCGGGACTCTTATTTCAAATAAAACAGTCGTTCTTATAATCCCGCTTTTTTCCTCATTTCGCCAGTGATCAAGAGCTGCAAGAGCTCGAAACGCGTATGGCATTGGAACGCCTGTTGCCTGCTGACCTGACTGCTGCCTGTGGTGTTTGCGCATATACCCCGATGCGTGTGGCATCTCCAAGAGGGCAACCTTGTTTTTGGATATATATATATATATATATATACATATATATATATATATACATATATATATATATGTATATATATATATATATATGTATATATTGTGAGAAGTTGGCCTGGTATATGCTGTCCACTAATTATAGTGGACACCTTGCACCAGTCCAAACAACCCCTTATTGGAGATAGGTTAAAGACAACCTTTATTGAAAGCTATCCTAGTGGTAGCTATGGAGAGCAGCCTTCAGGCTAAGTCTTGAAGGAATGTAAAGCAGCTTGTTTTACCAGTCTATAATCTCTTGAGTGACCAAATGAAAGAGGACCACACCAGGTATATATTCAAAATATATGTATTTATTGCTAGACACACCCCTCTAGTCTCTTTATGAGGCTAGAGTTCGAAGTACATAAGTTATAAGTTAGTTATCAACAGTAATAGCACAAATACACGTTTGAGCCCTAGGGGCGTACCAAACCATATACCAATAAAGTGGTATAAGAACCACGACAGAGCTAGACACAAGGCCTAGATCCTGTAGAAGTGCTTGGACCACAAGGAACCACCCAAGGTAGTGACACAGGGGACCCATGGTGGATGCGTGCAGTGTGAGAACACAGCCGCGAATCGCCGTTGACTTCTATGGGGAAAGTCGCGGTTGGAATTTTAAAGAAAAGGGACACTTAAAGGAGGACTTGGAGCAAACCCCTTTAGAACTGGGTTGTTCTAGAGTCTATACCCACGGGAGCACCGGTGTACTCGAGTTACCTCACCCAGGGAAGCCGGGTGCATAGGTGTCTTTCGGGGTCGGGTTTTGTCGTCGTTTTCAATGGCAATCTGCTGCAAAGTGCTGCTGGCGGCCAAGTCGAAAGTGTTCGGGTGGATCCAAAGGTGGATCGAAGATCTGAAGAACCTGAAAGCAGAGGGGACAGAGTCTGGGTCACTAGCCAGTGACCAGGAAGGCGATGAGCGGATGCCCACCGATGTCGGGTGCTTCAGGTTGGTTGACGGTCGTATTGACTCTTCAGCCACGAGGTCCAGGAGGCGTCGACGACAACCAAGAGCTGAATTCGAGCTGTCCCACGACGTCTGTCGATCGCAGGGGTGTCGGCGACCGGATTGGACCGAACAAGCCTTGGCAACGGCAAGTCTTGTGGAAATAGAAGAAGGACGGTGGTGCAGACCAGCAAGGTCTGAGGGACTCACCCAGCAAAGGTAAGTCAGGGCACGCCTGGAGCAACCAGGGAAGCCCAAGCAAAAGAAGATTGGCCTTCGGGAGGGCCCACTAGCCAATGGACTAGCGACCATGAAGGAGCCTCAAGTGGACACACTTAGAGCTGGCTCACGGGACACTCGTGGAGTGGAGGCCAGTGATCTTCGATGCAGTCGGTGCTGGAGGCGGGCGCTATTTGGAGCCCAAAGCACAACTTCGTGGGAGACCAGGAAGAAGATGCACTTGCAAATGTGCTCGGTGTCCAGGGGTCACGGTTCCACGTTATCCACGACAGCTACGGGCCTCAGCTTTGCTGGGGACTCAGGGCAGCCTCGGGGAAGTCTGAAAATCCACCTCTGGTGATGCAAAGACTTCGGCGTCCGGCGGGAGCTTCAGCGATGCAGACCGGACAATTGCTTCATTGGTGCCTGCCAAGCAGGGGAGTCACTCCTTGACCCCAAGGGAGATTCTTCAGTCCTCTAATCATAAAGTAGAGCGTCGAAGGTCCAGGATTCTGTATCAGAGTTTCGGCCAGGTAAATCTAAAGTCCTAAGGACTGGGGTCCCATACTTATACTAAGTTAGGGGGTTGGACATACTGTGGGGACCCACCTATGGGAGGGTCAGGGAAGAGGGGTGGTTACACCCATTCCCTTTGTCCAGTTTCGCGCCAGAGCAGGGGCTGGATGCCCCTGAACCAGTTTGAACTGGGGTATGCACAGGGACACCAAGTGTGCCCCCAGTGCAGGACTTCAAAGCACCAGAGAGTGCTCCCGCCCAGCCCCAATACACATTATCCTGTCTGGGGAGGTGGTTACACCTCCCTGGGACAGGAAACCTATTGTCCAGGCCTCCCCTGCTGGAGTTTCAGTCAGCAGCAGGAGGCCAGACCCGTGTCTGTGGCAGCGGCATCCATTTTGTGATGGCAGGGCTTGGAAAGAAGTTACCGGGCAGGCCGGTGTGTACATGTCTCTCCCTCTAGAAGGGTGGAATGCTACCCCCGCCGCCAGAACTGGTAGTATCCATACCCCTTGACAAATCTCCTATAGTACCCAGTCAGGCCTAAAAAGGCTCTCACCTGAGTCTGGGTAGTTGGAGCAGTCCAGTCCATGATGGTCTGGATCTTGCTCTGCAAGGGTTGAACCTGGCCTCCACCCACAAGGTGGCCCAGGTACACAACCTGACTCTGCCCTATCTGGCACTTTGTGGCCTTGATAGTCAGGCCTGCTTTCTGCAGGGCCTGCAAAACATTTCTGAGGTGGACCAGGTGATCCTCCCAGGTGGAGCTAAAGACAGCAATATCATCTAGATGTGCTGCACTATAGGCTTCCAGACCTGTAAGGACTGTATTCACCAACCTCTGAAAAGTGGCAGGTGCATTCTTCAGACCAAAGGGCATTACCACAAATTGATAATGCCCACTAGGGGTTGAGAATGCTGTCTTTGGCTTTGCATCATCAGCTAGTCTGATCTGCCAGTAGCCAGCTGTCAGGTCAAATGTGCTTAGATACTTGGCTGAGGCCAAAGTGTCCATTAGCTCATCTGCCCTAGGTATTGGATGGGCATCAGTCCTAGTGACTGCATTGAGACCCCTGTAGTCCACACAAAACCTCATCTCTCTTTTCCCACCACTGGTGTGAGGTTTTGGCACAAGGACCACTGGACTAGCCCAAGGGCTATCTGAGGGTTCAATAACTCCCAAATCCAACATTTTCTGGACTTCTGTCCTGATACAGTCCCTGACATGGTCAGGTTGCCTATAAATCTTATTTTTAATAGGCAGACTGTCCCCAGTGTCCACTTCATGAGTGCACCAGGTGGTCTGACTTGGAGTCAAAGAGAACATATGTCTGTACTGATTGAGCACTTGTCTACAATCAGTTTGCTGCTGAGCAGTGAGGCTGCCTGCCAAGGCTACACCATCCACTGACCCATCATCAGGGTTCTGTGAGAGCAGGTCAGGGAGTGGGTCACTCTCTTCCTCCTGTCCCTCATCAGTAGCCATGGGCAAGCCCATGTCTGCCCTGTCCACATATGGTTTCAATCTGTTGACATGGAGAACCCTGTGGGGACTCCTGGGTGTTCCTAGGTCTACTAAGTAGGTAACCTCTCCCTTCTGTTCAACAATGGTATGGGGTCCACTCCATTTGTCTTGGAGAGCTGCTGGGGCCACTGGCTCCAACACCCACACCTTCTGTCCTGGCTGGTAAACAGTCAGTACAGCCTTTTGGTCATGCCAGGCTTTTTGAAGTTCCTGGCTAGCCTCAAGGTTTTTAGTTGCCTTTTCATGTACTCAGCCATCCTGGAGCGGAGACCAAGTACATAGTCCACTATGTCTTGCTTTGGGGGCTTGAGAGGTAACTCCCATCCTTCCTTCACCAAGCACAATGGACCCCTGACAGGGTGACCAAACAAAAGTTCAAAAGGGCTGTAGCCAACCCCTTTTGAGGCACCTCCCTGTATGCAAATAAAAGGCAGGGCAAGAGTATGTCCCATCTTCGCCTAAGCTTCTCTGGGAGCCCTTTAATCATGCCCTTCAAGGTTTTGTTGAATCTCTCAACTAAACCATCGCATTGTGGGTGATAGGGTGTGGTGAACTTGTAAGTCACTCCACACTCCTTCCACATTGCTTTCAAGTATCCAGACATAAAGTTAGCACCCCTGTCTGATACAACCTCCTTAGGGAAGCCCACTCTTGAGAAAATTCCCAGGAGGGCTCTTGCCACCACCGGTGTTGTAGTGGTCCTAAGGGGAATAGCCTCTGGGTACCTGGTGGCATGATCCACTACCACCAGGATAAACCTGTGCCCAGATGCTGTTTGGGGATCCATGGGACCAACAATGTCAATCCCCACCCTTTCAAAGGGAACCCCCACCACAGGTAGTGGTATCAGGGGGCCTTTGTAGTGCCACCTGCCTTGCCACTGGCCTGGCAGGTTACACAGGAGCGACAAAACTCCTTCGTGTCTTCAGACATGTGGGGCCAGTGAAAGTGAGGGACAATTCTGTCCCAAGTCTTGTTCTGGCCCAGGTGACCTGCTAAGGGAATGTCATGGGCTAGGGTCAATAGGAAGCCCCTGAACTTCAGAGGTATAACCAACCTCCTGGTGGCACCAGGCTTGGGGTCCCTACACTCTGAGTACAAGAGTCCATCATCCCAAAACACTGTATGGGGACCACTAGCTTTCCCAGCAGCCTCAGCAGCAGCTTGCTGTCTGAGAGGTTCAAGAGAGGGCAGCTCTGCTGCTCCTGGCTCAGATCTGCCCTGGAAGGGCCCCTGTCCCCAAGAACTCAACCTGATCAGGTTCAAGCTCCTCTGGGACAGTTCCTTCCTCAGGACTGAGATCATCTCCCTGAAGAGACTGATCTTCCTTCTGATCCAAGGGGGAAGGCACTGCCTTTACCCTACTCCTCCCCTTCTTGGAGGGCACTTGGTCCATTATTCCAGAATCCAAGGCCTGTTCAGTGTTAGACATTTTGGCCTGTGACCTGGTCACAGCATACACATCTGCAGGGATGCCCAGCATTTCTGCATGGGTCCTGAGCTCCACTTCTGCCCAAGCTGAAGTTTCCAGATCATTGCCAAGCAAGCATTCAACTGGTAGGTCTGCACTTACCACAACCTTCTTAAGGTCAGTTACCCCTCCCCAGGAGAAGTTAACAACTGCCAAAGTATGGTCTGTTCTGACATTGCTAGCATTGGTCACTTGGTACATTTCACCAAGTATAATCTGCCCAGGATCCACAAGGTCTTGTGTCACCATGGTGACACTTGCCCCTGTGTCCCTAAATGCCAAAGCCTCTTTTCCATTTATTAAGGGCTGTTGTCTGTACTTGCCCAGATTACTGGGACTCACAGAGGAGGTCACATCCATGCCTCCATCACAGACTAGGACAGCCTGAGTGAGTTCTCTGACTAGGTCAGAGCTCATCTCCTTACCCAGGGTCAACCCTACTAACCCCTTGGCCTGTGTATTCCCACCACCAACTGTAACTGCACTAGAGGGAGCAGGTGCCTTAGGGGCATTGGTGGGGGCTGGAGTAGAGTCTTTGGACTTGGTGCAATCACTGGTCCAGTGGGTCTTTTGCTTACAGACCTTGCACCATGGTTTCTTTTGGCCTTTCCCTTTGTTAGACTGTGAATCCCCACCTGAAGAAGATTTTTGGGGGCCTTGTGAAGACTTCTGGTCTTTACCCTTCTCCCCACCCTTATCAGAGTTCTTAGAATCTTGCTTCTTTGGGTCACCACCTTGGTTCTGTACCTTCTGCCTCACCCTGGTTCTGACCCATTTGTCTGCCTTCTTTCCCAATTCTTGGGGAGAGGTCAGATCAGAGTCCACCAGGTACTGATGCAACAGCTGATTTTGACAGTTATTAAGAATCTGCTCCCTCATGCTAAGATTGTACAATCCTGTGAAGTCACATACCTTACTGCCCATCAACCAACCTTCCAGAGCCTTAGCAGAACAATCCACATAGTCTACCCAGTCTTGAGTCTGTGCTTTTTGGGTATCTCTGAACTTGAACCTGTATTGTTCAGTTGTTAGGCCAAACCCATCAATCAGAGCACTCTTCAAGACTTTGTAATTGTCAGCATCCTCTTCTCTTACAGTGAGGAGCTTGTCTCTACCTTTGTCTGTAAAGGAGAGCCACAAGATTGCTGCCCACTGCTCCTGAGGGACCCTCTGTACTTTACAGGCCCTCTCCAGTGCAGTTATCCATTTGTGGATGTCATCCCCACTCTGGCAGGGAGTGACAATCTTGCTCAGGTTTCTATGGTCATAAGACCTTTCCCTATCTCTGGGGAAATTGCTGCCACCATGGGACTCTAGTCCCATCTTTTTCTTTGCTTTTCAAGCTCTAGGGACTCCCTGTCTATAGCCAACTGCTCTCTTCTGAGCTTCAACTGAGCTTCTCCATATCTGAGCAGTCTCTCTTTCCTTTCATGAGAGGATTCCCTCCTGTGAGAGGAAACAGAGGTCCCTATTGAGGTGTCAGAGTGGTTAGACTCCTGAGAAGGAGATCTAGGCCTTCTGGGCACACTCACAATTCTTCCTGGGGGACAAAGGGGAGGTCATTCTGATCCTCCTCCTCCTCCACAGGAGGAATTGAGTTCTCCAGGTCAAGGTCATTTTCACCTTCCTGGCCAGTTTCAGAGGGGGGCCCTGGGTTTCTTCACCCCTGACCCCTTCCTCATCTTCTGCCCCACCCTCTCTGCCTACCCCTTCAGACCCTAGGGGTCTGCTGAGATCATCTGACAGTAGCACCTCCCTGAGGTGTTGGGTGCTAGCACTTTTGCCTGCCTTCAGCTTCCTAGTATTGCACAATGCTCTCAATTCCAAGAATGGGAGATTATCATACTTGGAGGAAGAAGCCCACTGGTTTCTGGCAAGGACTCACTGGGTCCTGGCTTTGAAGACATTACTAGTGAGGTGTGGTGTATGCACTACCTACTCTAGTGTGGCCTACAAAAACTCTCTTGAGTTGTAGAAAGGGTGTGCTATCCCTTAACACACAACTCTAAGTTCAGTAGAACTTACTGTATCCTAAGCTTGATTTATATGTACCTAAGGTACCCTTAGTGGTTTTTAGTTGATCAATTCAATTGAGATTATCTGGTAAAACAATAGCAAGCTGGAATCCCACACGCTGCACACCAATGTGAGAAGTTGGCCTGGTATATGCTGTCCACTAATTATAGTGGGCACCTTGCACCAGTCCAAACAACCCCTTATTGGAGATAGGTTAAAGACAACCTTTATTGAAAGCTATCCTAGTGGTAGCTATGGAGAGCAGCCTTCAGGCTAAGTCTTGAAGGAATGTAAAGCAGCTTGTTTTACCAGTCTATAATCTCTTGAGTGACCAAATGAAAGAGGACCACACCAGGTATATATTCAAAATATATGTATTTATTGCTAGACACACCCCTCTAGTCTCTTTATGAGGCTAGAGTTCGAAGTACATAAGTTATAAGTTAGTTATCAACAGTAATAGCACAAATACACGTTTGAGCCCTAGGGGCGTACCAAACCATATACCAATAAAGTGGTATAAGAACCACGACAGAGCTAGACACAAGGCCTAGAGCCTGTAGAAGTGCTTGGACCACAAGGAACCACCCAAGGTAGTGACACAGGGGACCCACGGGGACGCGTGCAGTGTGAGAACACAGCCGCGAATCGCCGTTGACTTCTATGGGGAAAGTCGCGGTTGGAATTTTAAAGAAAGGGACACTTAGAGGAGGACTTGGAGCAAACCCCTTTAGAACTGGGTTGTTCTAGAGTCTATACCCATGGGAGCACCGGAGTACTCGAGTTACCTCACCCAGGAAGCCGGGTGCATAGGTGTCTTTCGGGGTCGGGTTTCGTCGTCGTTTTCAATGGCGATCTGCTGCAAAGTGCTGCTGGCGGCCAAGTCGAAAGTGTTCAGGTGGATCCAAAGGTGGATCGAAGATCTGAAGAACCTGAAAGCAGAGGGGACAGAGACTGGGTCACTAGCCAGTGACCAGGAAGGCGATGAGCGGATGCCCACCGATGTCGGGTGCTTCAGGTTGGTTGATGGTCATCTTGACTCTTCAGCCACGAGGTCCAGGAGGCGTCGACGATGACCAAGAGCTGAATTCAAGCTGTCTCACGACGTCTGTCGATTGCAGGGGTGTCGGCGACCGGATTGGACCCAACAAGCCTTGGCAACGGCAAGTCTCGTGGAAATAGAAGAAGGACGGTGGTGCAGACCAGCAAGGTCTGAGGGACTCACCCAGCAAGGGTAAGTCAGGGCACTCCTGGAGCAACCAGGGAAGCCTAAGCAGAAGAAGATTGGCCTTCGGGAGGGCCCACTAGCCAATGGACTAGCAACCGCAAAGGAGCCTCGAGTGGACGCACTTAGAGCTGGCTCACGGGACACTCGTGGAGTGGAGGCCAGTGATCTTCGGTGCAGTCGGTGCTGGAGGCGGGAGCTACTCGGAGCCCAAAGCACAACTTTGTGGGAGACCAGGAAGAGGATGCACTTGCAAATGTGCTCGGTGTCCAGGGGTCACGGTTCCACGTTACCCACGACAGCTACGGGCCTCAGCTTTTCTGGGGACTCAGGACAGCCTCGGCGAAGTCTGGAAATCCACCTCTGGTGATGCAAAGACTTCGGCGTCCGGCGGGAGCTTCAGCGATGCAGACCGGACAATTGCTTCATTGGTGCCTGCCAAGCAGGGGAGTCACTCCTTGACCCCAAAGGAGATTGTTCAGTCCTCTAATCTTAAAGTAGAGCGTCAAAGTTCCAGGATTCTGTATCAGAGTTTTGTCCAGGTAAATCTAAAGTCCTAAGGACTGGGGTCCCATACTTATACTAAGTTAGGGGGTTGGACATACTCTGTGGACCCACCTATGGGAGGGTCAGGGAAGAGGGGTGGTTACACCCATTCCCTTTGTCCAGTTTCGCGCCAGAGCAGGGGCTGGACGCCCCTGAACCAGTTTGAACTGGGGTATGCACAGGGACACCAAGTGTGCCCCCAGTGCAGGACTTCAAAGCACCAGAGAGTGCTCCCGCCCATCCCCAATACACATTATCCTGTCTGGGGAGGTGGTTACACCTCCCTGGGACAGGAAACCTATTGTCCAGGCCTCCCCTGCCGGAGTTTCAGTCAGCAGCAGGAGGCCAGACCCGTGTCTGTGGCAGCGGCATCCATTTTGTGATGCCAGGGCTTGGAAAGAAGTTACCGGGCAGGCCGGTGTGTACATGTCTCTGCCTCTAGAAGGGTGGAATGCTACCCCCGCTGCCAGAACTGGCGGGGGGGTATATTCCAAGATGTTTGACACCAAACACGACATGTTTCCGTGCAGCCATCCCAAAGTTAGCATTTAACGCGAGGTTATAATGCACTTAAGAGTATATGGTCAGGCTGCACTGCAAACAGCATCAGAGGAGGTACTCCGAATGCTGCAGAGGGGCTCTGCTCATGCAGGGGCACCCTCTCACATGAAAACCAAGCACTCTGCCTTCAGGATTGTCAAGGCCTGCCATAGGAGTGACTTATAGGTTTATATGTGTGTGCAATGGTAGTGATATAGGTAGCCTATACCACTGTAAGGGGTGCAGGCACCACCTTACTCAGGCTGCAGTAGCAGACCTGTGGTGTCATTTTGGCTGGCCTTCCAGGGGTGGCATAATACATGCTTCAGCCCCTGGCAGGCCTCTGAGGTACCTATGCCCTGGGTACATAGTATACCATATACTAGGGACTTATAAGGGCACTCCAGATTCCAATCCGAGAAGTGCCTAAGGCACATGAAAACCATTTTAGAGAGGAAGCAGCTAGGCTGGGGTTCTGATTAGCAGGGCCCCAGTCAGACTAAAGTCGAAAAACAGTGAAGCACCAGCAAAAAGTGGGGGTACCCATGTGAAGCAGCTCCTACTCTCCTACACATATATATATATATGTATATATATATATATATATACATATATCTAAGTGTCACAGCAGATAAAAATTAACATGCATAACAGTGGTTTTGTCAAAGAGTGCACAATATGGTGCTAATTAAAGAGTTCATTTTTAGGGAACACGTAGGCAAAAGGGGTTGTCTAAATTGGGAAAGGGTCCACAAGGATGGGCTATCGCAAAAGGGTGATAGGGCGAATTACTCGATACCAGTGGGATAAAGTCAGAGAAATTACAGTTTATTTCCCACAGAGCACTTTAAGGGATGAAAGAAGCACTTTAATAAACAAATCAACAAGAGTAACACAGCACCATGTATCTTGAGAAAAGTTCTTTGGGCAGTTTCTTTTAATTTAGCTCCTATATGGCCTTTCTTTTCAGTCCGGCAACAGACAGTAAGATCATTTCTTGGTAGGGAATTGCAATGGCAAATAAGAAGCTCTTCTTATTGAATACTAATAGGCTTAACAATAATTGTAAGTGAACGGCCCTTGAGTCTTAGCTCATGATGCATACCCTGGCTGATTTGATATGTTATGTGTATTTGTAAAGCACACTATCACCCGCAAGGGTATCCCGGGACCAAGCAGGTGTATGTGCCTAGTCCTGCCTATGGTAGGTTGGTTAATTGAAAAGCTTGGTCTTCAGCTTCTTGCGAAATTCAAAAAGAGAGAAGGAGACTCTGATGTGGAGAGGGAGGTCCTTCAACAGTTTAGGAGTGAGCTAAGAGAATGCCCGTCCTCAAGATCTGCTTCTGTGTAAGTGTGTGAGTAGGAGTCCTGTGGAGTTGAGGTGTCTTGGAGATTGGTGGAAGGAGATGGTTCAGGTAGGTGGGGGCTGAATTGTGCAGTGCCTTGAATGTGTGAGTGAGGAGTTTGAATTGAGCGAGTTTCTTTATCAGGAGCCAGTGTAGTTGTCTGAGGTGTGGTGTGATGTGAGTTCTGTATAGAAGGTTGAGGATGAGACTGGCTGCCGAGTTCTGGATGCTTGTAGTCTTCTGGTAAGTTACTTGGTGATCCCGGTGTAGAGGGTGTTCCCATGGTCCAACTTGCTGGTGACTAGGGCGTGAGTTTCTAGTGTTGCTTGGGAGACATTTGAAGATCTTCCTCAGCATCTTCTTGGTGTGGAAACAGGATGCTATTGTTCTATTACAAGAGACGCACATCCCAGCAAATAGATTAAATATCTTAAGATGTGTAAATCATGGTCTCAATATAGGTTTTTGGCTTCAGCTTCTGCAGCACACAGAGGAGTCACTTTATTATTTTCAAAAAATTTGGACATAAAAATCCATAATCATGATTCGGATTCCGGAGGCCGATGGCTGTGAGTTAATTGCTCAATGAATTCTAGATCACAGTCCATAGTCAATATATACGCACTCATTGAGATTGATTACACTACATAATTTTACTCCAATACTTCTAGTCTTGAAGCTTTGAAAACAAAGCTGTGTGGACCGATTATTTCTGTGAAGCAGAAAGTAACGAAACAGAAGGGAAAAATAATTGAGGCTCTAGAAGCTGTGGTCCGGCTCTCTCTGGAGAATATATCATTAAAAAACACTCACCAAGAAACATTGGTGCACAGCTTGAGATAACCTAAAGGATTACTACTATAAATAAGTTCAGTTAAATGAAAATACATATCTACACTAGTGTTATGAGGAAAGTAAGTAGTTAAGGAAATGTATAGCTTGTGTAGCAAGGGAGAAAATTACACAAAATGAAATCAAGCTATTGAAACATCTCCTCAAAAAATGTAAGACAAATAACTGACCCGCAAGACAAAGTAGTTGCCCATTATAAGAGTATTAATTCTAGGCAACAACAAATAAATCAAAAAATCAAGCCCCAATCCATCTCCAGAGGTATCCTCTCACATATTAAATCCCTTTCCCACAGAAAAGGTCTCAGAGGTCATTAAAAATTGTCCTAATGGAAAAGCTGTTGGGAGCAATGGTTTCCAAACGAAATATTTAAAAAACTGAGGGATCATGCTCTCAAACACATAGCAAGGTTGGCAATATTATTCTAAAAGGTGCGCAGATGCATGACTCATTTGATTTAGGTATAGTAGTGAATTTCTAAAAATACAATAAAAACTATGAAGATCCTAGTTCTTAATGAACCAAAGCACTCCTATACGTGGATTATAAGACAATGTCAAAACTACTAGCTGATAGAATAAACAAAGGATTCAATTCCCTGACCCATTGTGACCATAAGCGATTTATAGCAAGCAGGCAACTCCAAACCCATGCAATTTGTCAGGCCACCGGTATATTAACACAAAAAGACACCTGCAATTGTAATGGTGCTGGATGCAGATAAAACATTTTACATCCTATGCTATGGGAGCTTATTTGCTATGTCACACATTTGGATTTCCATCCAAGCTTATATGGTCAATATACATTTTATACAAAGTATCACAAGCAAAGATAATCATTAAATCAGTGCTCAGCTGACCCATAAAAGTTATTTGAGGAGCCAGAGGGAGCTAACCGCTATTACCTGTCCTGTTTGTTTTTGACCCTAGCTGTCGCAATTCGTGAAAAGCCAAATATTGTCCCTCTGTTGAATAGTATAACTAAATGAAAACAATAGCAGGATGATGTCATTTTCTTTCTTAAGCCAGACCGACCAAATTGAATATTTTTGCCACACATCAAGAATTAGATGGGTACAAAATTAATCAGTCCAAGACTGGAATATTGCTTTTCAGAAATTTCCTCTACCTGAGTCAATACAGAAAATACATAGGGATAAGCCAAAAAGATATTTGGGGATTCATTCCTCATTTGGAATTAGCAGATCTATATGGTTAAAATTATTCACTCCCGTAGTGCTGGTGTTCGAGGCCCTCCTCCACCCACAGGTTACACCTGCGCCTCATCCCTGGTGGTCCAGTGGACCCCTGACTCCTTCTCTCACTCTGCTTTCTGCCCCCTTCTTCCTCTCCTTTCTGCTCCGTTTCATCCTTTAGCCTCTTGACCCTTCACTCTTTTCTCCTCTTTTTCTCTGTCTTCTGCTCCATTTCACCCTTTATTCTTTATTCACTTTTTCTCTGCATTTCACTTTTTCTCTCTCTTTTGGCGTCCTTTTCCCCCGTTTTCCCCTCTGCTGCTGCCCCCGCGGCCCCTCCCCCCCAGCGCGACCAGCCCGATCCAGTTCCCCTTCCCACTCCCGCCTCCCAGCTGTCCAGCCCTCCCTGACCCCTACTTAATGGCGGCCGCTGCGGGGACAGGCGAGCAAGACCACTGACAAACTGTCAGTAAGACTGCTCTCCCACCCTCGCAGCTCCACCACTAAGTGAGGCCCTCTGTGAGCCCCTGCACTCCCGTACTGCTGGTGTTCGAGGCCCTCCTCCACCCGCAGGTTACACCTGCGCCTCATCCCTGGTGGTCCAGTGGACCCCTGACTCCTTCTCTCACTCTGCTTTCTGCCCCCTTCTTCCTCTCCTTTCTGCTCCGTTTCATCCTTTAGCCTCTTGACCCTTCACTCTTTTCTCCTCTTTTTCTCTGCCTTCTGCTCCGTTTCACCCTTTATTCTTTTTTCACTTTTTCTCTATATTTCACTTTTTCTCTCTTTTTCTTGCTCTTCTGGCCTCCTTTTCACCCGTTTTCCTGCCGCTGCTTCCCCCGCGGCCCCTCCCCCCCAGCACAACCAGCCCGATCCAGTTCCCCTCCCCGCTCCCGCCTCCCAGCTGTCCAGCCCTCCCCGACCCCTACTTAATGGCGGCCGCTGCGGGGACAGACGAGCAAGACCACTGACTCACTGTCAGTAAGACTGCTCTCCCACCCTCGCAGCTCCACCACTAAGTGAGGCCCTCTGTGAGCCCCTGCACTCCCGTAGTGCTGGTGTTCGAGGCCCTTCTCCACCCACAGGTTACACCTGCGCCTCATCCCTGGTGGTCCAGTAGACCCCTGACTCCTCTCACTCTGCTTTCTGCCCCCTTCTTCCTCTCCTTTCTGCTCCGTTTCATCCTTTAGCCTCTTGACCCTTCACTCTTTTCTCCTCTTGTTCTCTGCCTTCTGCTCCGTTTCACCCTTTATTCTTTTTTCACTTTTTCTCTGTATTTCACTTTTTCTCTCTTTTTCTCTCTCTTTTGGCCTCCTTTTCACCCGTTTTCCCGCCACTGCTGCCCCTGCGGCCCCTCCCCCCAGCGGGACCAGCCCGATCCAGTTCCCCTCCCCGCTCCCGCCTCCCAGCTGTTCAGCCCTCCCCGATCCCTACTTAATGGCGGCCGCTGCGGGGACAGGCGAGCAAGACCACTGACTCACTGTCAGTAAGACTGCTCTCCCACCCTCGAAGCTCCACCACTAAGTGAGGCCCTCTTTGAGCCCCTGCACACCCATAGTGCTGGTGTTCGAGGCCCTCCTCCACCCGAAGGTTACACCTGCGCCTCATCCCTGGTGGTCCCGTGGACCCCTGACTCCTTCTCTCACTCTGCTTTCTGCCCCCTTCTTCCTCTCCTTTCTGCTCCGTTTCACCCTTTAGCCTCTTGACCCTTCACTCTTTTCTCCTCTTTTTCTCTGCCTTCTGCTCCGTTTCACCCTTTATTCTTTTTTTCACTTTTTCTCTGTATTTCACTTTTTCTCTCTTTTTCTCGCTCTTTTCGCCTCCTTTTCAACCGTTTTCCCGCTGCTGCTGCCCTAGCGGCCCCTCCCCCCCAGCGCGACCAGCCCGATACAGTTCGCCTCCCCGCTACCGCCTCCCAGCTGTCCAGCCCTCCCCGACCCCTACTTAATGGCGGCCGCGCCGCTGGCGAGCCGCTGGCACACCAAAGGCAAGCCCGTCTGCACCCGTCCGCAACCCGACCGCGACCAGCACCAGGAACCCTGGACCTCCACCCGCCAACGATACGACCCAGCAGCACTCCACGCACTCAACCCAGGCCGCAACAACAACTGCAAGCTAGCATCACCAGCCGACACCCACGGACCCTTCAGCTGTCACCGCTGCCAGCACACCTGCAGCACCACCAAGAACATGGACCCAGCACAACCCGCCCACAAGAACACAACCGAACCGAAGACCCTGCAATGCATCCTCCTCAATGTCCGATCCCTTCACAAACACGCCACCAAAATCTGGGACCTCCTCGACAGCACCACCCCGGATGTAGCGTTCTTCACCGAAACCTGGACCAACACCACCTCGGGACCGGACATCGCCATCGCCATCCCCCAAGGATACAAGATCTCCAGGAAGGACCGCCCCACACGCCCGGGAGGAGGAATCGCCATCGTCCACAAATCCACCCTCCGCCTGAGCACACTCCCCGATGAGCCCACAGACCTGATGGAACACCTTCACTTCAAGATACTGGCCAGCCCCACCGCCACCCTCCGAGGAACCCTCATCTACCAACCCCCTGGATCCGCGGACCCTTCGCCAACTCCATCATGGACATCGTCTCCCCGCAGGCCATCGCATCCACCAACTACACCCTAATGGGAGACCTCAACTTCCACCTCGACAACCAACTGGACCCCAACACCACATCCCTCCTGGACAACCTCCACAACATTGGACTCCGCCAGATCGTGACCGAGCCCATGCACTCAGCAGGACACACCCTCGACCCCCTCTTCACTACAGGAAACTCCATCACCTTCAGCCACACCACCGAACTCCCATGGACTGACCATCGTTGCGTCCACTTCACCTTCAGAACACCCACCCCCCACAGACACCAGCACCTGCTCCCACGAAGAAACTGGACCAAAATCACCGACGACCAGCACACCTCCTCACTCAACAATTCCACCCCAACCATCGCGGAAAACGGTGACCCCAACACCGCAGCCTGAACCCTGCATAGATGGATTTCGGACAGCGCCAACACCATAGCCCCCGTCAAGAAAAACAACAATACCTGCGCCAAGAAAGCCAGATGGTTTACCACCGAACTTCGAGAGTCCAGACGCCCTTGCCGCCGCCTCGAAAAGGCCTGGAGGAACACCAAATCCACAGAAGCCCACAACTTCAGAGCCGCCACCAACGCCCACCACCAACTCATCAGAGAAACGAGGAAAAAAGCAATTGAAGACAGAATCTCCACCCACGCACACAACAGCAAAGAACTCTTCAACATCATCAAGGAGTTCGCCCAACCCACCAGCGAGTCTACTGACATCCCTCCCTCACAAGACCTCTGCGACAAACTCAGAACCTTTTTCCACCACAAAATCAAGAGCATCTACGACAACTTTGACGAAGACAACCAACACACTGAACCCTCACCAACCATCCCCGACACCCGGAAACCAGCGATTGACAACTGGACAGCCCTCACCACCGAAGACACACTGAAGACAATAAAGTCAATCCACTCAGGGGCCCCCACGGACCCCTGCCCCCACCACATCTTCAACAGAGCCGCTGACACCATCGCACCCATGTTCCGCCACACCATCAACCGCTCCCTGGCGACCGCCTCGTTCCCCGACGACTGGGAACACGCTGAGGTCAACCCCCTCCTGAAGAAACCCACGGCAGACCCCACCGACCTCAAAAACTACAGACCCATCTCCCTGCTCCTGTTCCCAGCGAAAGTCATCGAGAAAGCCATCAACAGCCAACTCGCCACATTCATTGAAGAGCACAACATCCTCGACTCCTCCCAACCCGGCTTCAGAAAAAACCACAGTACAGAAACCGCCCTCCTCGCCGCAACAGACGACATCCGCACCCTACTGGACAAAGGAGAAACAGTAGCCCTCATCCTCCTCGACCTCTCAGCGGTGTTCGACACAGCCTCTCACCGCTCACTAATACGCAGACTCCACAACACAGGAATCCAGGACAAGGCCCTCGACTTGATCCGCTCCTTCCTCTCCGGCAGATCGCAGCGGGTCAGACTCCCCCCTTTCCTCTCGGACCCTACACATACCACCTGCAGAGTCCCCCAGGGCTCCTCCCTCAGTCCGACGCTCTTCAACGTCTACATGGCTCCATTCGCCCCCATCGTCAGAACCTACGGACTCAACATTGTGTCATACGCAGACGACACCCAACTCTCATCCTCTCCCTATCCAACGAACCCAACACCGCCAGACACAACTTTCGAGAAGGCATGGAAGCCATCGCCAAATGGATGAAAAACAGCTGCCTACAACTAAACACCAACAAAACAGAAGTACTCATTATGGGCCCAAACCCCGATGCCTGGAGCGACACCTGGTGGCCCCCCGCCCTCGGAAACCCGCCAACCCCCAAGGACCACGCACGCAACCTGGGAATCATCCTGGACTCCGAGCTCAAAATGGACCGCCAGATCAACTCCGTCTCGTCTTCCTGCTTCCACACCCCCCACCTCCTTCGCAAGACCTTCAAATGGATCCCCCTCGAACACAGAAAGACCGTCACTCACGCCCTGGTCACCAGCAAACTCGACTACGGCAACGCACTCTATGCCGGAATAAACAAAAACCTCACCCGCAAGCTACAGAACATCCAGAACGCCGCCGCAAGACTGGTCCTCAACCTGCCAAAACACTGCCACATCTCCCAGCACCTGCGCACACTCCACTGGCTCCCCGTCAAGGCTAGAATCACCTTCTAGATACTCACCCAAACACACAAGGCCCTCCACGACACCGGACCAGCATACCTGAACAGCCGACTCAAATTCCACGCACCCCAAAGGACCATATGATCAGCCCAGCTCTTCTACGCCGTGGTCCCCCGCACCAGAAATATCAGATCAGGAGGCCGCTCCTTCTCCTTCCTCGCAGCCAAAGCCTGGAACGCCCTTCCGCTCCACCTCAGACAGACAACATCGTTCCCCATCTTCGCAAGAAACCTCAAAACCTGGCTCTTCGACAGACCCCCTCCTTGATGGACTGGAACCTGCACCCCCCTACCCCTAGCGCCTTGAGACCCTTACGGGTGAGTAGTCACGCTTAACAAACACCTGATTGATTGATTGATTGAATGCTAGACCTTTCAGTGTTAGGGTGGTCTTCCCCCAAACTTTTACCTACTTCCCTCCTATTTTTGTTGAAATTCTTTTTATTGGCTTTAGGGCTCTGTGTATCTTACCACTGCTAACTAGTGCTAAAGTGCTTGTGCTCACTCCTTAAAACGTGGCACAATTGGCCTACACCTGATTGGTGAATCTAATTTACTTATGCGTCCCTTGTAGAGTGGTACAACACACTTAGGGCCTGTAAATTAAATGCTACTATTTTGCCACCTGCTTAAATAGCACTTTAAAACATGTTTCAAGCCTGTCATTGCAGCCTGTGTGCAGTTTTAAACTTGGAATTGGACCTGGCAAAATAAACCTTTTGCTAGGCCTAAAATTCATTCCAGTTCTAATACATGTAAGGCATGCCTAAGGTAGGCCCTAAACAGCCCATAGGAGCGTTTGCATTGTATTAAACAAATTGGACATTTAAAAAAAAAGTTTTACATGTCCTAGAAGTGAAAAACTCCTCCATTTGGTTTTTCACTACTGTGAGGCCTATCCCGCCAATAGGATACCATTAGGTTTCTTTATTTCATATAATAAGGGATAACATTTTGTTTGGAAGAAGTTAGAAATTTCATGTTTGGTCTCTAAAGAATTGTACTTTAAAACCTTTTTAATGGTAAAGTTGGATTTTAGGTCACAATCCTGAAAATGCCACTAGAATGTTGGCCTGTTCTTGTCCTAACCATTTAATGCTTGCAGCCTGTGTCCTGGGTCACATGACTAGGAGTGACTGGCAGTTGGCCTTTGTGTAGTCCTCCCAGACTGTGAGAGAAAGGCAGACTAGGTGTTGGCAGGGTGGGATATCTTGCGAGTATGGGAGGGTGGAGCTGCTCTCTGCCCCACTTACAGTTCAAAGCAGCTGCCTCAGCGTACTTAGAAAGAACTACACACTAGCCTTTTGTCACCCAGACATTTTGGGGTCTAAGCAGAAAGGAATGAAATCCTGGAAACCAAAAACCCAATTTCTAACAATGGATCTTTAAAAAAGACAAAATCTTTGCTAAACCGATGGCTGACAATACCATTATCAATACTGCGGGAAGCCACTGATTAAGATGTACTGATGCCTTTCAATTTTCTTTTGACAGCATCCACATGTATTTTATGTGACTTTTGTACAGAAGAGGATTGCCTTATCTAGGATTTATTTGACTTAACAATGCTCCAAGGCTGGCATACTTGCTGAAATTCGATTGTGGTCTTGCATTACTAAAATAATGTATTTTGTCATTGGCAATGGGTGGAAGCACTGGTCTGCAATTGACTAAATACTTACAAACTGGGGAAAAGGGATCTGATGGTCATGCTAAAAAATAATCTCCTATCTTCAAATGATTGTCCTCTCTTCAAATAATAGAGCAGATGGGTTTTCACATTACTTAATGAAAAATATCTAAAAATTCAGTGTGGGGGGAATGGAGTGAAATTCTACTTGAAGATACATATTCGGACCATTTTTCCAAACTATCCAAAATGGGAAAAAGAGGTACAAATTATTTTAAAAATCAGAATCTTGCAAAAAAATTTAGTGAATTTAAATTCCGGTCATTTGAGAGGCTAAATAAAGTCAACATATTTATAGACCCCATCCATATTTCTCTATACGTTTGACAAGGAAATTAAGTCTAGTTGCTTTAGATGCTTCACATGCACCAAGCGAAATTGGTTGCATTTAGTAGGGCACTGCCCAAGCATTATAAAATAGTGGGAAGAATTTTTTAAAGACCATCAATTGGATGATTTCTTTCCCTGCAACCCAATGATTGCATTAGCTGGATATTTGTGTGCACTTTTTCGCTTCTAGGCTACTGGGAATATCTGATAACTTATTATCATAACATATTATGATAACTTAAAAACTACCGCCCCATCTCGCTCCTTCCTTTTCCTGCCAAAGTCATCGAGAAGACCGTCAACAGACAACTGGCCGCCTTCCTCGAGACGAATGGATCCCTCGACCACTCGCAGTCCGGCTTCCGGGCCAACCACAGCACCGAGACCGCCCTCATCGCAGCTACCGACGACATCCGAGCCCTGCTCGACAACGGGAAACAGCGGCCCTCATCCTCCTGGACCTCTCCGCAGCGTTCGACACAGTCTGCCACCGCACCCTAGTGCAACGCCTGAACAACGGCGGAATCCAAGAGAAGGCACTGGAGTGGATCATCTCCTTCCTCGCCGGAAGAACCCAGAGAGTCCGCCTCCCCCCGTTCAGTTCCGAGGCCACCGAAGTCATCTGCGGCGTACCACAAGGATCATCACTCAGCCCCACCCTCTTCAACGTCTACATGAGCCCCCTCGCAGCCATCGCACGCCAACACAACCTCAACATCATCTCCTACGCCGACGACACCCAGCTGATCCTCTCCCTCACCAACGACCCCACAACCGCCAGAACCAACCTACATGAAGGGATGAAGGACGTAGCCGAGTGGATGAGGAACAGCCGCCTGAAACTGAACTCAGATAAAACGGAAGTCCTCATCCTAGGATCATCACCCTCCGCCTGGGACGACTCCTGGTGGCCCCCTGCCCTGGGCAACGCACCCAAACCAACGGACCACGCACGCAACCTGGGCTTCATCCTGGACTCCTCCCTCTCAATGACCCGACAAATCAACGCCGTCTCCTCGTCTTGCTTCAACATCCTACGCATGCTGCGCAAGATCTTCCGGTGGATCCCCACCGAAACCAGGAAGACGGTCACCCAGGCCCTCGTCACCAGCCGACTGGACTACGGCAACTCCCTCTACGCCGGAACCACAGCCAAACTTCAAAAAGACTCCAACGCATCCAGAACGCCTCAGCTCGACTCATCCTGGACATCCCCCGACACAGCCACATCGCCGGACACCTGAGAGACCTGCACTGGCTCCCCGTCAGCAAGAGAATCACGTTCCGACTCCTCACCCACGCACACAAAGCTCTCCACAACCAAGGCCCCAGATACCTCAACGACCGTCTGACCTTCTACACTCCCACCCGCCAGCTACGATCGACCAACCACGCCCTCGCCGCCGTCCCCCGCATCCGAAGAGCCACAACGGGAGGAAGATCCTTCTCCTACCTGGCTGCCAAGACGTGGAACTCCCTACCCATCCACCTCCGCCTTACCCAAGACCACCTCTCCTTCAGGAAGCAACTCAAGACCTGGCTGTTCGAACAGTAGCGGACCCCCCTCCCCCAAGCGCCTTGAGACCCTCCGGGTGAGTAGCGCGCTATACAAATGCTTGATTGATTGATTATCGGAAAACACAGCATATGCTACCATGTTCTGATTGGTACAGTAAAATGGTATGAAATTGTAAGAAATGTGGGATAAAATAGGCACTACTGAGGGATATAAAATATCATGGAATTCATTTATACAAGGATATAATCAGTATTATTTGTATTTTATGTATAAAAAAATCCATTTATTTATGGATTACACTGCCCAATATTTTGCAAAGACTGGATATGAATTTGATTGATTGTAACTTATAATCAGATGATAAATAAAAAATAAAAATTGAAAAGACGTTGTGTGTTTCCTCCTCCAAACAGCATATAGATAAAAGTGAATGCCTTATTATGAGTCTAAGTCCCGGCATGAGGCGAAGATGAAGCTGCTTTCTGAACTACTCAATACTACTATGTTTATGTTCTTCTCCTTACATTCATGATCTTTTTCTCGAAGAAATAGTACTTACTAGAAATTATATTAAATAAGTAAGCCTTGGTTTAGGAGTTTCTTTTTCTTGTTACATATATATATATATATATATATGTATATATATATACAGCTCCAATGCACCCCACTTGCGGGTCACTCGAAGGGCGGGTGCTTCCCAAACCACGGCGGTGCCTCGTGGTTAAAAATCCCTGCTCCAAAAATTTCTTGTTTAAAGAAATTATAGCACTCACGGGGTCGGCAATCAGTTGATCTTTATTTTCTCAACAAACAAACGCGTTTCGGAACCAGTCCTTCATCAGTGTTTACACATCATATTGAAAAGCGCCATTTTTAAAGAGGCAAAATCATAGAGACAAAAAGAGGATGTGGCGCATATTTACTAAGCGCCATTTCTAAGTGGTGATTTTTAAAGATTCAAGAAATCTGATCTATTAAACTAATTAATATGAGAACCCATGTTCATACATACAATTATTTACACGAAAATTGACCATTATTTACAACATATCGCGTACACCACCATTGAACCATAATCTCGCCGTGGATCGGCTTCAGGCAACCTCCAAAATGGAGATTGCCCCAATTCCTCTATTATATTTCGCCGTGAATCGGCAAGTCTCATATTAATATTATGTACAGTAGCAGTGTGATCTTAAATTCATTTACATCATTACTATTCTCCTATTTGCTAGAGACAAATTAATTAACTAGATGTGCACATCATATTGTCAAGCGCCATTTTTAAAGAGGCAAAATCATAGAGACAAAAAGAGGATATGGCGCATATTTACTAGGCGCCATTTCTAAGTGGTCTATTAAACTAATTGATGTGAGAACCAATGTTCATACAAACAATTATTTACACGAAAATTGACCATTATTTACAACAAATCGCGTACACCACCATTAAACCATAATCTCGCCGTGGATCGGCATCAGGCAACCGCCAAAATGGAGATTGCCCTATTTCCTCTATTTACATTTCGCCGTAAATCGGCAAGTCTCATATTAGTATTATGTACAATAACAGTATGATCATAATTTCATTTACATCATTACTATTCTCCTATTTACTAGAGACAAATTAATGATGTACAGCCAATTCTTCCCCACTGTTGAGTCCATTCGGAGTCCTAGTCTGTAAATCGATTATATATCGTGACTCCAGTCTTCGTAGTTTTAAAACTCTGTCTCCCCCTCTAATATTTATAGGGACATGGTCAAGACTGAAAAATTGTACTAGATCCCTATTACTCCCATGTTTAATGGCAAAGTGCCTGGCGACTGGATAATTCAAATCCCTTTTTGCTATTGCACGCATGTGCTCTAATATTCTTGTTTTGACACTATGTATCGTGCTGCCTATATACCTGAGGCCACAAGGGCAACTCAGGCAATAGACACAGTGTGTAGTTTGGCAGGTCATAAATTTCGAAATCTTCCTGCGAATATTAGTTCCTGTCACCTCATAGCTAAGTACTCTTTTGCTAAAGGCACAGGCCTTACATTTGCCACACGGATAAGAACCTCTCAATTCACTCAGTGTACTTTGCCTAGGGGAGATCTCATCCAAATGACTATGGACCAAACTGTCTTTTAGAGAACGGGCTTTCCTAAAAGTGATCATTGGACATGCTGGAATATCCATGCCAATGATCAAATCGGTTTTTAATATGTGCCAATTTTTCCTCATCATTCTTTTGAGAGACTCCGCCTCATCCGAATAAGTAGTGATCATTCGGAATTTCCCTTGGTCAGTGCCCTTATCCCTCCCAAGACGTGTTACCTTAGTTAGTTCGTCTCGTCGCAGAGAATCCACTTTCTTTAAGGTGTTTTTCAACAAATCTATGTTGTATCCTCTAGCCAAAAACCTGTCCATACTATCCTTAATGGCTACATCAAAATCACATTTCCTAGAACAGTTCCGTTTTATCCTAAGGAACTCCCCATAGGGTAAGCTACTTTTGAGTTTAGGAGGGTGACTGCTGGTAGCATGAAGCATGCTATTTCCAGCAGTTGGTTTTCTGTAGAGAACAGTTGTTAATTTCCCTTGCTGTACTTGCACCCTTAAATCAAGGTAATTGACAGTCACTGTGCTGACTTCCCCTGTAAAGCATAAATTGACTTCATTTACATTAAGATGTTGAATGTATGCCCTTGCCTTATCAGTTGACCCTCTCCATACAATGAAGAGGTCGTCAATGTATCTGTGCCAGGCTACTATCTCATTCGTCCAGATTTCATTGACTGCGGACCAGGCCACCTGCTCCTCCCACCAGCCCACGAATAAATTCGCGTAGCTGGGGGCGAAGCAGGTGCCCATCGCAGTCCCAGATGTCTGCCTATACAAGTCTCCCTGAAAGAGAAAAATATTATTCAATAGGCAGAATTCAATGAGTTCCATCAACATGATATTATGGCTTGCGAATTTCAATGATCTCTTTTGCAAAAAATATTTTACTGCTTCCAATCCCTTTGTATGTTCAATGCAAGTGTAAAGACTTGTAATGTCCAACACTATGAAGCAGTAAGATGATTCCCATTGTAGTTGTTCAATGTGATTTATAAAATCCGTTGTGTCCTTAATATATGAAGCCAATTGCAGTACTAAAGGGAAAAGATGATGATCCACAAATCTGGACAGGTTTTCCGTAAGGCTGCCCAGTGAGGAGACAATCGGTCGTCCTGGTGGTCTAGTGGCATCCTTGTGGATCTTTGGTAAATGGTAAAATGTAGGGAGAATCGGATTCAGGACTCTGAGAAAGAGAAATTCATCCAGATCCAGCATCAATTTATCATGCCACTTTTTGATCAATGTATGGTACCGTGCCACACTCTCATGATATTGATCTTTAGTCGTTAGTTCATAACAAGTTTCATTTTTTAATTGTCGTAGGGCCTCCTCCACATACTGATCTCTTGAAATCAGAACAATATTACCCCCCTTGTCCGAGGGTTTATAAATGACAGTCTTGTCGCTCTCCAAAATTTTTAAGGCTATTTGTTGTGTTTTGGTCAAATTCCTCATCCCGGCTGATGGTTTAGCATTGCTCCGGAATTGTATTAGGTCTTTGATAACGGCTTCAGAGAAGACATCTATCGCATCCGATGGCATCTGCGATAGAAATTGTGATGGTGGTTTAAAGGGGCTTGATGCGGCCTCTTGTTCTATGCCGTGGCTACTAATCCTCTGTGTCATGGTTACACCCATTCCAGTGTTTACATTTTCATTGTCTTGGCGTAATTCTTCCAACACCTCCAAGGTGGTGAGATCATTAACCGTCAACAGATCCGTCTCCCTGGCCTTAGATTTCAGAAGCCTTACTTCCTTCACTGTTGGTTTTAATTTAAAATATTTGTGCAATTTCAATTTGCGCACGAATTTAAAAAGGTCAATTCTGGTCTGGGTGAACTCCAAGCGACTGTAAGGGCAAAAGGTGAGCCCCAATTGCAATACTGATTTCTCTGTGGCAGTGAGTGTCTTAGATGTTAGATTCACTATCGTGAAATTATCTATTTTCATTGTCGTCTGCCTCTCCTGTTGCTTCTTGTCGCCCGTGGCGTCGGGTTGCCTCTTCCTCTTCCCCTTCCAGCCGCCCCTTCTAGTTTGTTTTCTCCTTCTGGGGGTTTGCTCTTGCCCCCTCTTAGCCACGTTTGTCGAATTAGATTGAACTCCTCGTGAAAAGGAGTTTTCCTCTGTCTTTCCAAGGGATCTACTGTCTCATCCTCTGAGGCCTCATTCTCCGTAATATCAGACTCTGAAGTTTCCACCCTAGTGGCCACTGAGGCCGGAACAACTTTCTTTCGTGACATCTCTTTTCGTGGCTCGTCGAATTTTTTGGAGAAAGTTAAAACTCTTCCCAAAGCATAGTCTCTCTCATCACGTTCGTATTTCTCTTGTTTACGTTGTCTTATTTTCATTTCATACTGCATCAGCCGTTTTTTCATAGCTTCCCTTAATTCATCTTGTTTATTTTTATCCGTATCTTTGCTAATTTCCTCTTCCAATTCCTGTATGTCTTTTAGAGTTTTTTCTCTATCGCGCCATGCAAATTTTACGAGTAACTGGAGCATCCCTTTACATGACAAAGCTGTATGTTCAGCCCACTCCTCAAGGAGGAGGGGATCCGGATTTTCGTATGCTGGAACTGTATAAATGCGCAATCCTCTGGGAACTCTATCTACCTCAATATAATTCTGAAGAGAGGTAGCCTCCCACCATTTGCGCATCTCTCTTTCATAGAGTCTCTCAAGTTTAATACATTGAATGTGTAGGGTATTGGCAACATCATTGCTCTCCATCGTCTCTTTGTTTCCTTTAACTGCTACATTTTTCTTTTTGAACATATCCATGGCAGCCTCTTTGCGCGCTGTTTCGCTGAACATGCTGAAAAATATTGTGTAGGGAGCTCCGATCCCAGGCTCCTCTTATGACCGTAATGAGAATTCTCTAATGCCGATCCCTCGCCCTGACCCGGGTTTCACTTTTATATGCTAACATGCAAGCGCGGCTTACCAGCGTCTCCGTTGCTCGCTGCGCATTCCCAGTGCTTCATCCAGACCTCTGTCTTCAGCGTTGTTATCCCGAGTCGGTGCCTCCGCTGATTACATACAGCTCCAATGCACCCCACTTGCGGGTCACTCGAAGGGCGGGTGCTTCCCAAACCACGGCGGTGCCTCGTGGTTAAAAATCCCTGCTCCAAAAATTTCTTGTTTAAAGAAATTATAGCACTCACGGGGTCGGCAATCAGTTGATCTTTATTTTCTCAACAAACAAACGCGTTTCGGAACCAGTCCTTCATCAGTGTTTACACATCATATTGTAAAGCGCCATTTTTAAAGAGGCAAAATCATAGAGACAAAAAGAGGATGTGGCGCATATTTACTAAGCACCATTTCTAAGTGGTGATTTTTAAAGATTCAAGAAATCTGATCTATTAAACTAATTAATATGAGAACCCATGTTCATACATACAATTATTTACACGAAAATTGACCATTATTCACAACATATCGCGTACACCACCATTGAACCATAATCTCGCCGTGGATCGGCTTCAGGCAACCTCCAAAATGGAGATTGCCCCAATTCCTCTATTATATTTCGCCGTGAATCGGCAAGTCTCATATTAATATTATGTACAGTAGCAGTGTGATCTTAAATTCATTTACATCATTACTATTCTCCTATTTGCTAGAGACAAATTAATTAACTAGATGTGCACATCATATTGTCAAGCGCCATTTTTAAAGAGGCAAAATCATAGAGACAAAAAGAGGATATGGCGCATATTTACTAGGCGCCATTTCTAAGTGGTCTATTAAACTAATTGATGTGAGAACCAATGTTCATACATCCTGACTCCCACAACAGGTAGGTATATTCTCATTAATTTATTGAAGGTTGCCGTATGTAGAACAAGGCTTTTCATGCACCTCAGCATTTCATCAGGGGCAGGGCTTCACAACTACGGCCTGGCCTTGCCCCTGATGAAATGCTGAGGTGCATGAAACGCGTCGGGCTGAAAGGGTGATCTCTGTGTCAGCAGCCTTGTTCTACATACGGCAACCTTCAATAAATTAATGAGAATATACCTACCTGTTGTGGGCCCCTCCTTTTGCAGGCATCTGTTGTTGTGGATTTAAGCGGCTTGCCTGAGCCGCGGAGAAGGCCCTGCTGTGTGAACAGACCTGCGGTAACACTAACCAGCGTACGGCGTAAGGAACAGGAGTCAGGATTGAGGGTGCTGAGGTGCCGGTGTTGGAATCAAGCTGTTTGCTGCAACCCACTTGGTAATACTCAATTAATGACTGCAGCTGGCACTCGACCCACTGGGGTAAGACATAAAGCACCATGAGTACCGAGAGGCCACGGGAGTGGCCACGCCCACTGTGGCGGGGACTGTAACATCATCCAGGTGCTTTAAAAACTGTTATGCCAGCCCGTAGTTGTGAAGCCCTGCCCCTGATGAAATGCCGAGGTGCATGAAACCCGTCGGGCTGAAAGGGTGATCTCTGTGTCAGCAGCCTTGTTCTACATACGGCAACCTTCAATAAATTAATGAGAATATACCTACCTGATGTGGGCCCCTCCTTTTGCAGGCATCTGTTGTTGTGGATATATATATATATATATATATATATATATATATATATATATATATATATATATATATATCCCCGCGGTCCCCATCCTTGATGAGTGGGTGCCCTGGGTGGGAGCAGGGCACCCCATCCCCAGTTTTTTAAATAAAAAGTTTTGTTGAACTCTCTTTCGCAGGAGTGGCGTCCTTGAGCTCTGGGGCAACTTTGGAGGATGTTAATACGCGGCGGCCTCGGCCGCGGAGCATTGCACCGCCTGGCTCAATGATTTCAGGACTGCGGGGCTGTAATGGAATGGTAGCCCGATCGCAGCACGGAGGAGAAATTGATTTAAAACTGCACATCCTTTCTCGAGGCCCACTGGAGGGCTGTAAACATTGTGAGAACATTGGGGATGTTGTAACTTTGGACAAATACATGGACCCTACTGAGGGAAATATCGGCACTGCAACACCCAGCAAGCTATTCACTGGAGAGTGCATGCTAATGGAACAAAATGTTTGCAGTGTGTTCTCCATGGTTTGTTTTTGCCCCGCCCTATGATTAAGGTGACGTGTCACCGAAACGCGTCAGGGACTGTTAAATTAATTGAGAAAGGGTGCACAGTTTTTTGAATAAAAAGTTCTGTTGAACTCTCTTTTGCAGGAGTAGCGTCCTTGAGCTCTGGGGCAACTTTGGAGAATATATATAGATATATATATTTGCACATGAAACTCGCAACTTACTGCAAGGACGAGCCACACCAATCCGGGAAGTTCAATGTATATTTATTCTGTCACAACAACGCGTTTCGACCTCAACAGGTCTTGGTCACATATATATATATATATATAGATATATATAGAGAGAGCGAGAGAGAAAAAGAGGAGAGGGAGTGAAAAGTCGGATCAGTCCAGCCCAAATAGTATAATGATCTTCCTAGACAATCATTTCATTCTATGCTTACCAGTTTCATTAGAGATCTCCCCTTCTGAACATGGGACACAGTCAAAGCAGCAGCTAGGCTGACCTGGCTGCACTGCTTTCCAGTAACCAGGGGCACAGCTCTCACTGCACACAGATCTTGGTACCTAAACCACAAGGCACAAAAATAAACTTCACAATGCTGACCAGATATCACAAACTGAGACTGGCCATTGATCTAATATGTTTTACGCCTGAACAGTCTGTCTATTACAAGAAATATGGAAATTGTATTGAATTGTCTGTATAATTTGTAGAATGAGTGACATGATTAGCTACAAGATATATTTTATATCAATTTTATTGAGATTTTATCTCCCATATTGATCACAATCACCTAATTTTCTTTCAATATGTATATGTAAATTTAGCTTCACCATAAGTATGTTCTCAAGTTTGTTTTTCAGTCTCTCAAAAAAAAGTCTTAGTATTGTTTCCCTGCAATATTATTAGACTAGAAAGGGAAAAGGTTTTGGAAACGTGTCCCTAAAAAGATGTATAAGCAATGCACATTAAACAGAGTACTTGTAAAGACCAGGTGCACACATCTACTATTATTAAACAATAATCACCCCCATAGATAGACATTGTGCAACTAGTAATGCCCCATTAGGTAAATGTTTTTCCAGGAATCATTCTCCAAGGAGATTATATTGGGTGAGCTTTATACATTAGACTGTTATAATCATGCCAGATCCAGGTATCGTGGTAAAACAAGCCGGTATTTACAGAGTTATTAAAAGCCCGTAAGCCTTTTATGCTCCCATCACATAATTTTTTTTGACAGCAATTCTGCCCCATCAGACAACTGTGTGTAGCCACGCTGCATTAGACAGATTTTTGTATTTATCATGCCCCATTCGCCCATCATCTCTCTCGGGAATCCAGTGCAATGTCCCAGTGCTTAATTTGTAAAAGGATAAATGGCAGGGACTAAGGTTTTGCTCAGAATCCTGCAGCCAGCACCAATGAATGTGGGCGTGCCGAATACAAAGGCTGTGCAGTCTTGTTTCCACCTCATGCCACTTAACCCACCACAGACAGACACCTCCTTCCACTTCATTTCACTCTAGCAGGTTCCTGCTTTCTCCTTTTGACATGCTTTGTTATATCTTTCTCTTTCTGCTTCTTTCTCCCTTGTGTGTTTTCTCTCTCTTGCACTGGGTCAAAGTCTGATGAAGAAAAAGTAAGTGTTTGTCTCTAAGTAAGAGTGCTGGTGGCCCCACCTTCAATTACTGGCTCAAATTAGGCACTGTCCTCCATGTACAGCCCTGTCTTTAAAAAGAAAGTCAATTAGATTAAGCCTTGAACTGGGATTGAGGGGTGCAAGACAAGTTTCACATGCCCTATTCTTATATTTTTAGAAGCTCAATTAGGGAAGGGAAGATTATTGCATGCTGCCCATGTGCTTGTAATGCATTCCAACTAGGTGTCTCCTTTGTTAATTAAGTACACAGCTGCAATCTGTAACAAAAAATATATGGACAGCACATTGATGCCCATGTCTCACTAAACGCTTAGAATGCATTTAACTTCTGGTGAAAGTGGAAAGAAGTAGCAACTACAATTGCACTTCTTATGTTTGTGCTGAGGGCAGGCTACCACGGAATAACAGGTGCACCGTCCACAATTCACCATGTCCATGTGAACGTGGGGCCATACTTATAACCCCAGTTACATTGCTCTTTCACCATGCAACATGGTACATGCACTCTAATCTGTAATACATTTATTGTATAGTTGATTAAAACCATAACAGTTTAAAATAAAATCAGCATGATGCTCTAAATTTTCAAATACTTAATTAACAATAAAATCAGCGATATTCCATTATTCAGGCAATCTGCGCAGTATACATTATTTAAAGTGCCAAGTGCATAGATTTACCTCAATCCAAAATGAACAATTTCCTTCATAAAATAAAACATAATCACATAACCACTAAGATTCATAGTCAATATAAAATGTTCATAATACGAAGTTGGCAATATACACACAGATCTGTTTTATAAATACGGTGAACCAAATTACAATAATGCCTAAAGCCTTTTCAAGGGCACCAATGGAGCAGTACAATACAGGAGGACAAAGTGATATTGCACTCCAGTCGTATCATACTTAGAGCCTCCAAAATACCCGCTTGAGCTTAATGCCTACTGGACTTGTCCCTCCTGTTACCTCAGGCCTACCCTCCTGGTGCCTTCCTCTCCAAAGGGGAATGCCAAATCACAAGGGTACCCACAAAAATGCCCAACGTAATCTTCTTTTAGGAGCAATTAAAGTGCAAGGTATTCTTTCTAAGAAGGTTTAAACCCGACTAACGGGCTCCATCCATCCTAGGGGACACCTTCCTCCAAATCCGATCTTACTTACACCTCAACTGTTGAGCAGGTAGCTCAGTACTTATTGTAAATGATGTAATTGTTAACTGACGTTGTTTCAATGGAAAGGCTATCGCCTGGGCATTAAACAATAATTGATTTAAAATATTCACAGATTTAGCACATCTTCCCAAGACCCCAGGTGATCTACTGCTGAAGTAAAAGGAAGATGCCTGTGCACAAGAACGAACTCCCTCTGCCAAACAAATAGGCTTTAACAATAGTCTCCGTTGATGATCTAGGGCAGGGCAACAGCATAGCAAATGAAACCATGATTATCGATAATTGTAGCATAGCCTGCAATTGGTATCGCCCTCTAAGCCAACCCAGCACAGGTTAAAATCTCTTTCTGGTAGCGCAAGCACTCTCATGTAGAGGATTTGATCCTGAGTATTTGCATTAATGAGATCCGAAAAGTATTTTTGTAGCTTCCCAACATAATAGGAATCCTTTAGGGGCTGTGCCAATGCTCAGTACTCAACAGTACGTTGCCCTGTTCCCAGGAAGACACTTTCAATTGCTTGTTAATAGCTGTCTTCCATGCCCGATATGGAATATCACCATCCCCCAAGGCAGACACCTCAATTTTGAGTAAAAGAATTGCCTCATTAAGTTGTCTAGACCATGGGTTACCAGGTTTTTCGTAAATCGTTCTCAAAAGATATTTTACCGAATTCTTTGGAGCCGTCCTGCACTTGATGAAAAATTTTAACATGGATGCCATACACTCGATTTGTTGAATAACTAACCTTAGCTCAAGTCTTAATCTGAAGCGTTGGACGTGTCGCGGTTGATGGAATATGTATCATCCAGTGCGCCAGGATAAGCAAAGTGACCATACTGCAGGGCTGGGGTTAAGGTTGCCTTTATTACTCTTAAGATAGGGGAAGCAGAAGCGCAACTTAATAAGCGATTCAGTTTACCAATTCCATAAGAAATAGCTGCTGCTTTCTTGTTAAGGTCTTTAACTTGGGCAACGGCAAAACCATTTTCACTAAACCACATGTCCAGATATTTAGTAATGGTCTTACCTTCCAATTGCCAAGTTGCCAGCTTCTTCCTTCGGTAACCACTGAATATCAGGACTTTAGTTTTGGACTGATTTACCAATAGATGGTTAGCCTTGTTAAATCTACCCAAGGCGTTTAAGGCACTTTGCAAAGCTGACTTGGTATGATCTATAACCACGATATCATCAGCATATTGAATTATTTGTAATCGGACTGAGCTTAGATTAGGGGAACCAAACTGTAGCCATCCAGTGCTTTTCCTAGATCAGCCGTGTACAAAATTAACAACATGGGAGCCATGTACAAGGCAAATGAAAAATGAAATTGATGAAGCCACGTAAGTCCACTTTGCGTAGCCTTGAGTAAAGCAACGCAGCACAAATCGCGCATTGCCTTACTCTGCACTAGGGAGGCATTGCATGGGTGTTCCCAAACAACTCACATGGTTTTTGAGGAATTCCCAGATTTACCAGAACTGGTAAACCTGGGAATGCTCCGAAAAGATACGCCTTCCCAAAAGAGCCGTAATGAGGAGAAATATCTTTATTTCTCCTCGTTACTTCCTCTTTCTATATGTACTGCATTCTGGAGCACACATAGATAAATGAGTGTGCCTCTTAGAATTATTTGTGTGCAGGAAGGTGCCTCTTCCTGCACAAAAACAATCTTGCAAGCAACACAGGTATCCTTGCACGATGGCAGCCAAAACAGTGCCAGCGCTGGGGAAAGGGCAGCAATGCATCGTATTCTTTCAAATACTAGTAACTGGTCCAATCGAAAATCCTTAGGAAATTTGCAATAAATGAAGAAAGTATCACCCACTCTCAGCAAAAAGCACACCCATCCCAAAACCCAGAAAGGCACTGAAAAGCAACATGCCAAGAGGTGTAACTCTCAATAAGTGGACAGAGCTATATAGAGGCTATGTCTGCCATCTTTAAAGAGATCGTAGAGGAAAGAACCTACTGATCTCACAGAAGAGGGCAGTATTTGCATTTCTCAAAAACAAAGATCTCCAGCTGAACCCACTTGCTAAAATGCTATCAATTAAAGACCAAAATAGAAGAACTGGCATTATCCACCACTTGAGAACTTTATCCAAAATGATGCAACCTAATCTTATAACTTCTTCTGCGCAGTGCACTGGTATCTATATAGATCGCTCTTATGATATTTAGCTATTCAGATAACGAGCAATGCACAGTGCTGATTGGAAATGCTCAAAGTTCTGTAGGAGCTCTTCATGCGAGTCATTCAGCTTTCATGATGCTTTCAGAATATTATCTAAAGTGTTCTTTTAAATTTTGACCTACAGCACTGTTGGACTTGGCCCCCTCCTGCTTTGGAACCTGTTTTGTTGACTTCCAGGATTCTGTGCACTTTACCACTGCTAACTGCTGCTAAAGTGCTAGTGCTCACTTCCCTTAACACGGTTTGCACCCAATTGGCACATTTTATTGCCTTATAAGTCCCTAGTAAAGTGATACTCTATGTACCCAGTGCCTGTAAATAAGTGTTGCTAGTCGACCTGCAGCACGCATTGTGCCACCCACTTATGTAGACTTTTAAAACATGTCTTAGGCCTGCCATTGCAGCCTGTGTGCAGTCTTGAACTGCCGATTCGACTTTGCAAGATAGCCAGTTTACCAGGCGTAAACCTTCCTTTTTAATACATATAGGTCACCCCTAAGGTATGCTCAAAACAGCCCTTAGGGCAGGGTGCAGTATATTTATAAAGTTGGACATGCACGTTCAAGTTTTACATGACTTGGTAGTGAAGAACTTTTAGAAGGCAAGGCCTATGTCTCCCATAGGATAACTTTGGGTTACCTAATTACATTCAATAAGTGATAACGTTTCTATGTTAACAGGAAAAAATGTCATGTTTGGTCTTGAAAGAATTGTAATTTAAAATCCTCTTTAACTGTAAAGTTAGATTTTAATTCCCAATTCTGAAAATGCCACATTTAGAAAATATGCATATTCTTGTCTTAAATATTTGTACCTGCAGCCTGTGTCCTGGGTGACGTGACTAGGTGTAGTTGGCAGTTAGGCTTTGTGCATTCCTCACAGGCGGTGTCTCAAAGGGGTCACAAGATCCAAAGTTCCTCGGGAGCACCACTCTCCAGATGCCCACCTTCCGGCAGCACCGACTCTGACATTTTGTAGAACCAGAGGTTCGGAGTGGCCAGATGAGGGGAAGAGTTTAGGGAGGGTACTGTGGAAAGAGAGATCTGAGACAAGATGGTATATGCTAATCAGAGGGTTCTATTAAATGTTTTTTTCCTAGTAAGAATAACACTAGGCAGGTTGTTCTACCCGATAGTTTACATGAATTGTTTACTCTTCACGCTTCCTTACCTGTGAAAAGAAATCTTGCTCATGAGGATGTGGGATCCAAATTGTGCAAAGATATCAGCACCAACAATACTGTAGCTAGGTTTTCACCAAATGTCCAAAAATGTACTTGCAAATGTCCTGTTCCTTTCAGAAACCTCTCAACAGTAGGGCGCCTCAAGGCATTAATCGAAAGCTCAGCAAAATTCAGCACTGATTGGGATTACCCAATCATTTAGTTCACTGGAATCAGCCTTGGGAATAGGTCACACTCAATTTATAACTAGAAAAGTCTTACCATGTTTCTGAGATTTACACAGCAATAACCAGCCTTAAACACCTTGCAGACTAGAGATTCGTCACCTGAAGTTTGCCGAGTTGTCCTGCACCACCACACACTCAGATTGGTGCATCCTTGGGAACGCCATATAGCAGGAGCTGCTTCGCTCCAAACTGTGATGACAACAAGCATCGGGATGTGGAAGCGGCTGCTCTTTTATAGATGCAGGGTTCCTCCAAGATGGCAGCCCTGATTTGGAGCATCCTTGCGAGATCTCGCCACCACAGTGCTTCCCACAAGATCTCTCTTGCAACACGGATGAAAGGTTAAAAAAGAATGCACAGAGCGCAAAACAAAATGAACATTACTTTAACGAGCTGCTGCAATATAAGTAGTTTTAGCACTGTCACCTACAACAAATATAAGAACCTTTGAATATGTTTTTCTGCAGAATTCAGAACTGAGCAAGGTGGGCTCAACGCAAAATGCACACTTGTTTCCAAAAGTGGATGCAAGGGTGCATTTTGTGCTATGAAAATAGCGCAGCCAAATACCACTCGGTGCCCTTACATTCTCTGCAGTGATTACAAGTTTTAAATAACTGCAAAGTATGTAAGGGCGCTGATTGGCGGGCATGTAATGTTTTCTAAAGTTTAGAAACCACTGCATATCAGTTGTAAGCACAGCACAGCATTCCTGGGGCAGTTTTGCGGCAAGCACAGCATCATCTAGAATAAATAATTATTAAAGTATCTTCACTTTGTTCGTCATCACTAAGGGTTCATCATTAAAGTATTTCTTCATTTTGGCGTTTTTCAATATTCACTTAGCGCCTCTGTTTCCGGTTTCATAGGCACCCAATAGCTTCTCCACATTGACAACACACCCGATGTCTTTTAACTTCACAGTCAGCTGTTCCCACGTCCATTTTCAGTTTCTCGATTATCGTGCTCAGGTTCAGAAAACGTCTGTCTGTTCCCTTCCACATGGAGAATAAACAGTATAACAATACATTATTTTCATATGCACACGTTTCTCCTTTGCTGCAAGTCTTAGAAGCTGCGCCCTGAATTCCTGGAACACAGACACGTCACTGCACACGATGCCAAACTGACAGCTCCTCTTCTAGGACTGGAACAAAATGAAATCGTATTTCTTGCATAGATTGTTACGCACAAAAATACACCGCATTACAACGTGCTGACAGCGCTAGAGTCACTTCATGGACTGTCACTCAGTCCGACTGTGCGGAATAGAGCAAACTCCTTATCTTGCAGTCCGCGGGGCGCAGTGTAAATACAGATGGGTAGAGAGCCCATGTCCAAAAAATGTGCAGGTGGCCCGAGGATAGGGAGCATGTTTTGTCTGCAAGACTCTGGTGTCGCTTTCTCTATTTTCCTTGAATCAGACAACTGCTGATGACGGTTTGAGCACAAACACTGTCTTTTTTGGCTGGTCCACCTTGCTTGCAAAGCATGAAGTGGAGGGTTAATAGGAGTCATGCAAACTCTTCAACCGATATTTTCACATGATACAAAACTCTGCAGAGAAGGAACATAAACAGGAAATTGGGCAACGTGAATCTGTTAGCAGTGTGCGCGGATAACTGCCTCTGAAGAGTCTAAAGGCTGGCGATGATCCCGCCTGCCAACGTGCTGACGCGCACCCTGCGACCGCCATTAGAATGTTTTTTTACTTTTTGTAAGAATACCATGATTTCAACATATAATCTTAACAGTGACCTGAACTGAAAATGCAACCTTCACATAAGGAGTTTTGCAGAAGCAAACCCGTGTTCTGCAAAACACTTTCTGAGAAAGTGGGAAGCGATAGTCAGATGGAATTTAGGGGCATATTATCAAGGGCTTTATCGCCGCTTTAGCGGCACTTTTGCCGCTAAAGCGGCGATAATTTTATCGCCCTATTAGCAAGCTGTCGCTAACAGGCGTTAGCGACAGCTTTTAGGCGTTAGAGGCCGCGTATTCCATCGCCTTGCATGTCAGCGATAATTATCGCTAATGACATGCAAGGAAGGCATTCCCTACTAAAAGCGACTGAAAACAGTCGCTAATCCCACTACCCCCTATTAGCAAGGCAGGCGAAGCGATAAAATAATTCGCGCTAAGCACGTTTATCGCTAGATTTTATCACCTGCTAGTGAGGATGACTTACCTGTTTAAAGTATAGGAGGTGGATTCTAATGCTGAATCCACCTTAGCGATAATGCGAGAATATCGCTGCTTTTCCAGCGATATTCTCACATTTTGCCGCTATCGCTGGAAATTTTATCGCTATGGAGATAGACCTTGTTAATAGGGTGTTATCTCAGCGATATTTTCCAGCGATAGGCGGCGTTAACCAAAGTCGCGCTAAGCGCAGTTAGCGATATTTATCGCTATTCCTTGGTAATATGCCCCTTAGTTTTACTCTATTGCAAAAATTAAGCATTTTTTACACTTTGCTTTCTACTTAAATACCAAGGGATGGACCAAACAGCATTTACGCTAAACAAAAATTTGCTCCGGAGCAAAATCTGTAGCAAACTGATGTCTGCAGTGCTCCACCATAACCGATTTGTTCTTTACTCTGCAGGCAGCAAAACAATGGAAAATAACTTTTTTCCTTGTTTTCAGCAGTACAATTGTTCACCAATGTACTGAGAAGAGCTGACATTTCACCAGGGGAGTAACTTCGGCTTCCTCGGGAAGAGGCTGGCTACAAGTGGGCAGTCAGAAGGCAACAGGGAGAATTCCACACTCCCAACTCCAGAGACAGGATACGGCAAAAGCAAGGTTCATGGTATATAAATACTAATACGTACACACATGTAACCCAAAGGTTTATCAACTGAGTGTCAACGTTGACAAGTAAATGCCTGCTTGCGAGTTAAAAAGTCTCCTATATAGCAATGTCCTCCAAAAATCCGTAAAGTGCTTCAGACTATCTGACAGACAAGCTCTTGTAAAAATGTCTCCCACATTGGTGAGGGTCTCCTAGATCAAAATAGTCCCCCTAAAGTTTGTATCACATGATATCGAGGTTGACAATATCGACCTACAAAAATATTGGATCCACTACAACACAGGTAAGTATACGTTTGCAATTCTTAACTCCACATCGACTTTCCTAGATCTACCATGCAATGTACTGGCAAGGTGGAGATGTAACGGATGCAATATTTTTGTCATGCGATGTAGTGACCTTACACTGCCCCAAATATCGCTGAAACGATACATGTACTCCAATATTCACTCTAATAGATGAGTGAGCGAGAGAGTGAACTTAGATTGTGTATATAACAGAATTACTTGTGTCTGGGCGCTGGCCTCCTAGCAGACCAAGACCTTAAAATAAGTGACATTACATCTGCTTTTGAAATGTTCTGAAAAAGTCTGAAGCACAGCACAAACAGCAGGAATTGGTCGGAAATCTTTAAAGATCTTGTAGGGACATAATTTCCAATTGTCTTCTACATGTCTTCAAGGCACAGTTGATTTTGGATCTTACAGGGCAGACAAGCCAATCTGGTGGATGCCTCTTTATTGAGCAGTCACTGGAGATTTTTTCTGGCCGCATCACATAATCCCATTTCAAGCTTGTGGCTAGTGCCAATAGCAAGGAATATGTATGATGATAGGCTGGGAAAATGCTATGTTGTGAGTAGCTTAATTAATAGCCATTTTCTTCGCTTAAATAGGTGCTTTACAATTATAAAACAGCAAGCGAGTGCAGAGGAGATCGGGGCAGGTTAACGCATAGTTGTTTACAGGTGAGGAGGAGTGCTTTTAACAAGTGGGGGGGAGACAGGCAAGCGAGAAGATCGTATGGCTATCATTAAGCAACATGTGCTTTGTTGGCTTTTTGTCTTTAGAGCTAGGTTGTTCAGGCTCGCTCGCTACGCTCGCTACGGTGCAGTATGACAATCATTTTACGCCACACCACTTTCAAAACTCACCAGCCGCCACTGCTAAAAGTATGGAATGAATCTCACATGTGTCTATAACTACTTAAGGGACCTAAGAAGGGTCATGATAGCATGTCATTAGGAATAGATAATCCAGCCATGAGACCAACTCACACTTCAAAGGAGCTGCCTCAGCACACACACAAAGGACTTCACAGTAATCTTTTGTGACCCCAGACATCCTGGAACCAAGGCAAGGAGGAAGGAAATTCCAGAATCATCTGCGGGGGGAAAACTTTTCCCAGTTAAAAGTTGGCACCAGGCATAAAAATAGGGCCCTCAGACTCATTCTTCAGTTCACTCCTGGACCTGCGAAAGACACCCAGAAGGCTTGTCCTGCATTTCAGAGGACTGTCCTGCTGCTTGAGGCCTGCCTTGACCCCTCAGAGGACCGCTCTGCTACTGGAGGACTGCCTTGCTGCTGGAACCCAGGACTACCAGAGTGACGCCAAGGGTTACTTTGCTGGCCTCCTGTTCAGAGCCACAGGGACACAAAAATCTCAAACAGCTTTCAAAGTGCACCTTGTCCCAGGCTGAAGTCAGTCCTGACCCTTCAAGTGGTAGCGCCCCTTATCCTCCAGTCCTGGACCCTTGGAAGTGGTGCTAAACATGCACAACCAGCCAAAATCCAAAATTTGGGATTCTGCCCAAAAGCTCTATGAGAACCGAGGGGAAACCAGGACCTAACTTCTCATCAATCAGCCACAGGTTCATCGCCAGTCAGCTTGCTTTTCCAACAGCTCTGACTATGTTCTTCTCCACAGCAGAAAATTATGTTCAGTGGCTCCACTCTGAAAGCTTAACCTGCCTCCTGGAGCTCTCATCAGTTACAGCCTGTTCCTTCGTCTTGCTGGATATTTTTAACTTCCCAAAAAGTTACAAAGTACAAATGAAGAAATCTTCACTGCAACTTCATCCAACGGCTCCCAGATGATGCCTCTTCCTCGGATACCGCTGGCTGCCTTGACCCACTAAACTTTTCCTTCTGAGACATCTCCCTCCAAACTTTCTTATGAGTCCACCGGTAGGCCAAGACCCGGGCCAATCCTCTTCTAGTATTTGAACATCACTCAATCACGGTCAGCCATAACTTCCAACTTTGCCCCAGTCTCATGTGACTAGATGTTCGCGATTTGCACCTTGGTTTTTTTAGGCGCTAGAGTACACTAAAAACCTAAAAAATTAATAACTATAGTTTTACTGATTGGATTCTTGTTATTTTGGTGTCAGATCATCTAAATTGGTTTGGGATTTTTCTTGAGTTGTGTTTTCATTTTATTCCTGTTTAAATGTTGAATACATTCTTAACAAAGTGCTTCTAAGTTAAGCCTGACTGCTTTTGTGCCAAGCTACCAGTGGGTTAAGCATAGATTAATTTAGTGACCTTTTGTGATACACACTGATCAGATTGTGGCTTTTGCTTGAGAAGGTTCATACCCGCGCTTAACCAAAAACCCAATTTCTAACGAACATACTATATAGAGCCCTGGATCTCCCTCATTGGAGTTTAGGTACGTTTGTCAGAAAAAAAGAAAAGGAGATATTTAACTCAATAATGACAATTCTTTTATTTAACCTTTATTAATTTTCATACTTAGACCCTCGTGTATAAAGCTATTTTATGGTCGGTAAGGCTCTGAGTTGTGAAATCCGAACCTTTATGACCACAGAATAACATTATTTAATTCACAAAACCCATTTGGCGATTCGGTAAGATGTTACTGAATCTTACTGAATTGCAATTTGGTGTTGGAAATAGATACTGACTCAGTATTTGGAAGGGTTGTGTTCAGAGCGTCACTTCCAAATCCCTCAGGGATCTAGTAATGTTTTGTGACTGAAATGTGGTTGCAAAACATTAATATTTTACAACCTTTCCAGAGGAGGTGGTAAGCCATTCACAATTGGGAAATGGTCCCCAAGAAATAACAATACATGGACTTCACAGCAACAAACTGCCGAAGCACCTGGGACAAGGGTTATAATTACCAAGATTTTATGTGCGTTTTTGCTGCTAAAAGCTAGTCTTACTGAGTGATGTGCTGATACTTAAGGGTTACAAAGCTCTTGTTCAGTGCATGCACACAAAGAAGTTGCCTTGTATCAGCACAGAATAATAGAAAGCAGGTGTCCTAAAACTGACAAACCAATGACAGCCAAGAACAATCCTGAGCACAGCGTGCAGGACTAGTGCTGTTAATTAGAAACTGCACTAGACTCTCTCTTAAAAAGTAAAATACAAGCATTGGTGTGCTGAAACATAGAATGATTATTTCTATATATATATATTTTAATTAGGGTTGCTCAATCAAATGATAAATACAAAGGCAAATCCAAATATCAGATATAAATAGTGTAGAACAGATTGTAATCTAGCGTTGGACATAGTCGGTACCAGCTACCTTTTGGTTTATATCATTATCATCGGCCAGTAACTAGATCTTTTAAATTGAATATCCCTTGTGTAAACTTAAATTTCTCAGTTTGTTGTGGTATATGAACAGCTGTTCCTCAAATAAAAATATATCAAGAACCTAGTCTATCCAATTGTTAATGTGAGGACTTGTAATATCCTTTCAATGGCACACAAAATGCCAGAGGGAAATCAGATTGCCAAGAACAATAAAGCTTGATTGCTTAGGTGTCATCCCTATCATGATAATCTCAGTTTCTAAAGGGACTAAACAGAAATCCTGACCAAGACTGAGTCCTAATTTGATCTAATCGCAGCATATCTTGACAACAGCAAGTGTAGACGGTCTGTGGCCAGTGTAGAGAGCCACCCAGCTCCCCTGAGATCTGCCCACATCAGCATGGCCAACAGCTATAAATAAATGGGCAGCTGACTGGTTGTGTAGTGTGTCTGTCAGTGCAGCACAGGGTATAGGACAGGAGCGGTATACTACACTGGCAAAGAGGACATGGAGTAAGCAGCCCTCACTCCGCAGACGCACTTTGTACTGAGGAGCCAGCCATGCAGATCAGTGGTTCATTTGTAAAAAAATAAGTGACGGAGCTCTCATCAGGAGGCAGCGTGCACCAGCCCATTTCTCCTGTGAGCGCCGCCAAAAACAAAACCAACTACTAGCCATGAAAGTGGGGAGAGGATGTTGAGTCCATGGCCAGAGTTGCCGACTCCGGAGTTGGAGAACCAGGTTTGAGTTTCGGTGTTGGCTCAACATCCTGCTGTAGTGTGGATTGTGGCCTCATTGTCGACATTGCTAAGTTAGCTTAGGCCTAGCTGCCATGATGCCTTCTTTGCACACGTTACTCTGTGACTTTGTTTTTCCGGACTCTGCTTGTGCCATTCAGCATTAGAACTGTCTGTCTTTTTGGCTTTCACCTTTTCTCATGTCCTCTGTGGGGTTCGTCTGCACACAATGTACAAGGTCGAAAAACAACGTCCCTTGTTATTGCTGTTCTGGTCAGCCCCTCGCACTTAGACATAACATGGAATACAGCTGCACCGGGATAAATTCATGTGCTTTTAATATTGTGATCTCCCTGTTGGTGGCACTTGGTAAAACAACCTTTCCAGGGAGAAGATCTGTGCTTGTCTGATGATGTAAACCTTGCATCTAGATCTTGATGTATGGGGGTCCCCCGGACAAAGCCCAGAGGTCTTCTGTTTTTATAATAAACTAGTTCCTAGCACGGGGAGGGGGCAAGGCCGTTCAGTCCTATATCCACTGTCTTTATAAAATGCTGTCCCCAATTGTATTCTATGGAATTGTAACCATGCTTACTGTTTTAACTTTATGCATTATGCTGCTAGTACTGGCACATTGTACTGTGTCTTAGAGCACGTTAGTTGAAATAAACATTTTAAACTATACTGTGTCTCTTAATATGCACGTTGTGGACAAGTATGAGTGAATAATGAAAGAGTGTTCATGCTCCCGCGATTCCTGAAAGAGTCCGTGTTCTGGGATGTCTAATCATTGGTAGCTTCGCTGTAGTACGGAGAACGAATGTGACACTATAGCTAGTCGGATTGGGATTTTGGCTACTAAGGGGTATGGTTGGTACACCACAATACACCGAGGTCCTGTTTTCCTGCGCATAGTTCTATATATGTGCAGAATCCCACTAACATGGCGCCACCAACGTGGTGGGCTTCTTATCTGCGAGACGCTTGAGTAGTGCTTGTGCTTGTCCACAATTCCCTTCACTTCTGTTTCCGGAAACATATGTGAGGGTGTAACCTCCTATATTGATGTTTTTATAGGTTCTTTCAAGCTTGAAGTTATTAAAAGGTGTTCTCTTTAATGTTAACCCTATATTGCGCTGCCACGCACTAGGTTGTTTTTCATTCTTGGTCTTAATGGCTGTGAATATAAATATCCCGGCACATAGCCGCTCTGCGCTCCGAGCTCATTTGACAGGGTATGGAGTGCCTGATGTGGGTGTCGCCCTCAACTTTGTGGTCCAAGCTGATCCGGCTTACCACTTTGAGGTGTTTTACTCATGGGTCACTTTTCCGGCGGTGGAAGGAGCTGACAATTTGTTCCACGTTTACGCTCCCACCGCCCTTCCGAATGTTTACCGGCCTTATCAGGCTCTTCAAGTACCGCTCACGGCGTGGCAACACCGTGTTTGGTTTAATGGCGCCCTCCCACATCCGGTCACCCCAATTCGTTTAGGCCCCTTATCGATGGATGGGGCAACTTGCCCTGTTTTGGCCGGGTATACCCCACATCCACGTCATTTAGCGGTTCCAGTAGATGAACTGCGCGTGCTGCATACGTCTTTGATCCGTGTGCACAGAGCTTTAGTACAATATGTTACAGGCAGCGTCCAGATGGCCCCCCCTGGAGTTGCGGCGCATCCAGCTGGACCGGGCGGTGTGACCATAAGTCCCGTCATGGTTAATTCGGTGATGGGCAAGCGCCCACAGAATAAGGATGATTTGCCTTATTGGCTTGCAGAAAAATTTGCCCAGCTGGAGGCGGTGTTTCCAAATACCTCTCCTGTGGAAATACACAGGATTTTGACTATTAGCTTGCCCAAAGACTTAGGGGCATATTATCAAGGAATAGCGATATTTATCGCTAACCGCGCTTAGCGCGAATTTTTTTAACGCCGCCTATCGCTGGAAAATATCGCTGAGATAACACCCTATTAACAAGGTTTATCTCCATAGCGATAAAATTTCCAGCGATAGCGGCAAAATGTGAGAATATCGCTGGAAAAGCAGCGATATTCTCGCATACGCATGAGATGGATTCAGCCTGACAATCCACCTCCTATACTTTAAACAGGTAAGTCATCCTCAGTAGCAGGTGTTAAAATCTAGCGATAAACGCGCTTAGCGCGATTTATTTTATCGCTTTGCCTGCCTTGTTAATAGGGGTTAGTTGTGTTAGCGACTGTTATCAGTCGCTTTTAGTGGGGAACGCCTACCTTGCATGTCATTAGCGATAATTATCGCTGGCATGCAAGGCGATGGTAAAACCGCCCGCTAACGCCTGAAAGCTGTCGCTAACGCCTGTTAGCGACAGCTTGCTGATAGGGCGATAAAATTATCGCCGCTTTAGCGGCAAAAAGTGCCTCTAAAGCGGCGATAAAGCCCTTGATAATATGCCCCTTAATTCCCGAGTTGACAGAATGCAACAACTGGGGCAAGGTATTCGCAGCAGTGTATGCGAAGTGTTTCGGCACTCCATCCATGACGGTCCTCCCCACCGTGATTAAGCGTGTACAAGATGAACATGGCCCTGAAGCGGCTGTGGAACTGGAGATGAGACTGGTGGGAGTGTTCGATGTAGTGGTTGACCTAATCCTTGTGAACGTCAAGGGTGATGCGGTCAACTTTCAAGTCGCTTATGCTTTGGCTTTGGTCCCAGAGCCGGACAAGCCACGCAAATTACCAAAAATTATTGCGCAGGCTTATAAAACCATTGGCCGCAATAGTTTGGGGGTTAAGCCTTTTGCTAAAACACAAGCGCAAACACATCCACAACAAAAATCTCAGTCTGATAAAGATGAGAAACCGTTCTTTTCTAAAAAGACCTGGAAATTGAATAAACAGGGAAAGCAACAACCAAAGCCAGGGTCGCGTGCAGCGTCACCGGTTTCCGTGTCTTCTGAACGCACTTATGATTTGCGCGACTGAGCGAGAATTAAGTCTCCTGATAGATTTCAGGTTCCTGACCAGCATTCTCCTCTTTCTTCGCAGGCACCATCGACCTCACAGGCTGGTGGAGGAGATCGCCAGGAAAGAGGCAGGGGTCATGACGCCCCACAGGGACGAGACCAACCTCGGCAACCTGGCAGAGGGAAACAAGAAGAATTTCCCCGTCCTCGCCCGTAGTTTCAGAAGAAAAAAGTTGCCGCTTTAACAGCGAGATATGCCACAGACGGTGAGAACGAGACTCCTGAATTGGACGTGGGCAGTGACACTGCTAGACAGCGCCGCAGAAGTTACCATAGTGCAGGAGGCACTACGTCCTCATGTGGAGGCGACAGCAACTGACACTTACATTACTGTTGAGACTGCTGACACCCGAGTGGCACCCCCTGACAGACTATTTAATATTGTCCTGCAAATTGAAGGTGACATTGAGCATGTTATTAAAGGGATTTTTTGGGAAAATCTGACCTCTTCTTATGACATTTTGTTGGTGGAGACAGATTGGCGGCCCCCATTCGTACTTCTGCTCATAGAGGGGAGGACTTTATCCTTCCGAGCTTTTCTCGTCATGTCCCCAAAGACAAAGCGGAGGCTCTCGCAGCTGAATAGGCTGTGGCCCAGGCCCCGGCACTGTACCGTAATCACGTGGGCTGGGATGAGGATTCTCCCTCCCATGATATACCATTGCGGTCTTTGCCACAGCCTCAAGCCTAATATCCCCTCCGGCGGGAAGCTAAGGGTCCCGTTTCCGACATTCTAACACAGTTGGAATATCAAGGAGTAATTGAAACATGCGTGTCACCAATGAATAATCCCCTTTTTGCGGTTTCTAAAACCAAGGGGTCTTACCACTTGGTATTGGACTACCGGCATTTGAACTCCCATTGTCGAACCTTTGCGGTACAGAATACCCATAGTTCTGCGCTCGTAGACAGTCTTGTTCGTAAAAAATATAAAACAACTCTTGACCTTTCCAATGGTTTTTACACTCACAATTTTCCCCGGACTGCGGCCAATGGACCGCGTTCACTTCCGGTGGAAAACATTTAACCCTTTTGGTGCTTGCGTCGGCCAATGGCCGACGCAAGCACTACCTCCCTGGTGCTGCGCACGTCCATTGGACGTCACCAGGGAGGGCAATAATAAATCGTCCGGTGCATCGCACCGGACTTATTTTTTTATTTTATTTTTACTGGGGGAGACGCGGAAGGCTTTCCGCGTCTTCCCCCGCCCCCCCCCTCCCGCCCATCTGTGACGTCAGCGCACCGCGAGGCGCTCTGACGTCACTGATTTCCCCACCGGAGCCAAGGACAGCAGCAGGTAAGGCCGCGCTCGACTCCGATGGGGAAATCTGGCTGAAACGGCCTCCCCAGCTTTCAGGGAGGCCTCGTTTGAAAGGGGAGAGTCCCCCTTTCAAACGAGGCCTTCCTGAAAGGGTTTCCTGGCCGTGGATCGCAGCTCTGCTGCGATCCACGGCCAGGAAACCCCACTAGACACCAGGGATGTCTTTGGGGGGGTCGGCCCTCGTGGTGATGGGTCGCCCCCCCCCCCCGGGGGCACATTTTTAAATTAATTTACCTGGCTTTCCCTGGGGGGCGCGATCGCCCCCTAAAAAATTTAAAAAAAAGACGTTTAAAAAAAAAAAAAATGGCGGCGATATTGGCAGGGGGTCGGTCCTTCTGCTCAGTGGCCGACCCCCTGTGGGCATAAATGCCAACATTTTAGAAGAGCAAAGTGGGAGAATGGGGCCTTGAATCGGGTTACTGTCATGTATGGGCTTAGCAAGTGTGCTGCTGCAGGATCGGACATTTGAAACGCAAATACACGTTTTTTCTTACCTTTCAGAAGCATGTAGTGCAATGGCAGGCAGAAAGAGGGTGATGCAAGTGTTGTGCACTGGCCTGCAGGAGCAGGTTGCTGGCAGTGCATATACCACGTTACACAATACCAAGCCCTGTTAGCTGAAACCCCTGAGTAATCGGGTTTTTGCTTGAAGGAATCGGGAGGCCGGAGACTAGCCTTGAAATCGGAAGTCTCCCGCCTGAATCGGGAGGGTTGGCATGTCTGCCTGTGGGGGCAATTATGTACATAATTATGGGGGCCACAATCTGCTCCCAGGGGAGCCATAGGCATGCACGTAACAAAGTGCATATAATGTAAAGAGGTTAGTGGGTTACTGCTTCTGTGCCAGCTTTATGTTTTTTTTGCCCAGTCTTTCATCATCTAATCTTGTGAAAAGGGTTCATTTGGGTAGAAAATAATTCTTATTATGAAAGAGAACCCCCAACGATGGTACGTTGTAAATTCTGGATTTGTGCTTTCCCAGAATAAGGGCTCAAACTATATTGCCTGCCAGTATAGATGGCATGTTACTGCTACACTACACCTTGTCCTGTCTGATGTAGCATATCCTATGTACTGTTGTCTCTGTGCAATGTGTGTGTGTGTGGTGTAAAGTGCTCTGACACCGTACACTGGTGGGAGTGTTGCTATAAAACTAAATGAATCTGAGAGACAGTGGTTTTTGAGACTTGAGGGGCACTGTTAAATGGTGCTAGTGAGGGAATCCATGGCAGAGGTGGTCATTGGTGGGGCACCAGCAGACATTGTCGCACTGGAGTGAATTATATATATGTATCTATATACATATCTATATATATATATATATATTATCTACTGGCGGTCGCCAGTAGATAGTTATAGTTACAACCTATTATCCATAGGAAATCCGCGACATTCTATTTGAAATAACTCTCTTGCCGGTTGACGTATCTTCGCGAAATTTTCAAACTTCGTGGGGCGCTCCGGTCCGCTCCTACCCTGAAAGTCTCGGGGTGATAAGTCAAGCGGGGGCCGAGAAAAAAGGGGGGTCCCAAAACACGTTTTCCCCATGCATTTTTCCATAGGAAACTTTAGACACGGCTACAGCCCGAACTGCTGAACGGAATTACACCAAATTTGGCAAAGAGGTAGTTCTTGGTTCAGAAAGAACCCTTTTGTTAAATGGTGTAAATCCGTTCAGTAGTTGCTGAGAAAATCAAAAGTAAAAGTACATATATATCTATGGGCACGGAGGATTCGCGCACCCTGAGCGCACCCTGCGCGCACCGTCCCGATCACGAGCTACATGTTAATTGGCTGTCAGCTGGCTGTCAACATTCCGATTCAGGAAATGTTGGCAGCCATTTTGTCCCTCGGTAGAACCGAGGGACAGAAACAAGTGCGCAAAGCGCACAAAGGGGGCAGGGTAGAAACACCCTGACCCCCTAGGTTTGCTCAGGGGGTCCCACATTTGAGATGTCATCAGTGATGTCATCAGTGATGTCACTGACCATGTCATGAGTGATGTAATATGTGACGTCATCAGCAGTGCATTGCGGGGGCGCGAGTTATAGTTAGCTGAACTAACTATAACGGGGAATTTCATGGGTTTTGTACGAGTGCAATGTCCAAGTAACTATAACTGTCCCTAAAACCTATGGTTTTTTCAGTGAATATATATATACATATATATATATATATATATATATATATATATATATAGATATATGTACTCTTTGACTGCTGTTACCTCCTTTCTCGACTGGAGGGCTTCCTTTGTGCTATAATACGGCATGATTTTCATTTGGAATAGTAAAGCGGCAATGTCGCTACGAAGCCCTGGCCCACCTGGAAGGGCGCCTTTTCTCGTCATGATTCATATGGATATATATATATATATATTCAGAAACACAAAGGATGCCGCACTCCAGAGATTGGTTTCAGAGTTGCTTTATTTTCACCACGACTGGTGGTAGTGGTGGTGAAAATAAAGCAACTCTGAAACCTGTCTCTGGAGTGCGGCATCCTTTGTGTTTCTGAATTTAAATATCGTGTAAGGATTCTACCCGTTGCTGCCTGCACCAGGTATTGAGCGCGCTGACATTGGGAATTAATTGTTATATATATATAAATATTTATTTACAGAGATATTTCTCAGTGCTGAAATTATGAGACTGTGAAAGAACTATAATGAGTCTCTTTGAAGTTACCTGAAAGGCAGTAAAGTGTGGTACTGCTGCAGAGTACAACATTTCTGCTAGATAGAGATATCTGACTTTTGTGTAGTGGCAGTTTTGACGCCATAAAGGGTATGCTGAAACGAACAGATCGGTATTATGTAGACAGCAAAGTGGATTAGTAAAGCCACGCAGTAGAAACACTTTGTAACAGACTAAATGTATGTGAGAGAGGGGCTATGGAGAGATGAGGGGCACGTTTGCAAGGATGGTAGTGGGCGCATCAAAGGAGGTCATAGTGTGCAATTGTAAAGCACACGTTCACCCGTAGGCATCTTGGCGCTAAAATGATGGTAGCACTGGCTCCCACCAGCGCTAAAAGGTTGCGATTATGGGTATGTGGCAAGGTAAAGTAATACTGTCTTTTTTCTCTCTTTCTTAGTCTTTTTGGAGAGCGTACGGATTTCGCAAAGGTAAGGTGACTTCGTCATTATTGACTTAAACACTTCACTTACGCACACACCCACCTACACTTTAAAACCAACAACCTATCTGCCTTCTACGTAGGATAGTGTTTTAAAAGGATAGTTTAGGCACTAGCAGAGATGCCATATCGTTGGATGAATGCTGCCCAGGCCCTAAATCTGGTTCTGGAGTCCAGCTCTGAGGCAGGATCAGAGACTGAGACAGCAGATACTGAGACAGCATCTGAGGGAGAGGACAATGGAGCCGAATCTGGGAGTGACTTTTCAGTCGGCGCAGTTCCATCCGATGACTCATCGTCCAGCGATTCTGAAGGAGACGATGTCAGTCGTGCTGTCCCTTTGCCAGCACAGTCTGGCAGCAGGACACCCGTAACAGGTTAGAGCAACCCAGAGTGCAGGCACGTGCGGCCGCAAGCACAGACGGAGTGCTGTCTTGGCAGCCTCCCAATTTAGATTCAGCCCCAAATTCCGCCTTTCACTGGTGACGCTGGATGTAAAGTAGATACGGCACATTTTTTGCCAATTGACTACTTCCATCTCTTTTTTGGTGTTGACTTCCTAGACGAAATTGTGCAGCAAACAAATTTGCGTGCCGAACAATTTCTGAGGGAGCAAGGAGGCACTCTTGGGCCTCATTCTAGGGCGCGCAAGTGGACTCCCACTTCACTAGGGGAGTTGAAGATATTTTTGGGCCTCACACTTAAAATGGGGGTAGTGCATAAACCAACCTTGCTATCCTACTGGTCTACTCGCACGGTTTGGTTAACCCCCATCTTTGCACCATACATGAGCAGAGATCGTTTTTTGCTATTGAAGCGCATGCTGCATTTCAATGACAATTCTGCTGCATTGCCCCGGTACCATCCAGACTATGACAGGTTGTTCAAAATTCGGCCTGTCGTGGAACATTTGTCTGCCAGGTTTCCAGAGGTTAAAGAATATAGCCATTGATGAGTCCTTGATCTTGTATAAAGGGCGGCTGCTGTTTAGGCAGTACATTCCGAGCAAACGCGCTCGCTATGGCATCAAGCTGTACATGCTGTGTGAGAGCTCGACTGGCTATGTGTACAGCTTGAGAGTGTATACAGGGAAGGACACAACTCTTAACCCTGTAGGTTGCCCTCCCATGCTAGGGGTCACAGGAAAGATCATATGGGAGCTTGTCCAGCCACTTCTTCACAAAGGTTATAACCTTTATGTGGACAATTTCTATACAGGAGTAGAGCTGTTCAGTGAGCTCTACAAAGCTGGCACCGTGGCTTGTGCTACAATTCGTTGTCGCCGCAAAGGATTCCCACAGGAGCTTGTTTGCAAGAAGCTCCAGAAATCCCAGAGCACTGCGTTGCGTTCCAACGAACTGCTCGCAGTTAAGTTCTCAGATAGGCATGATGTGTACATGCTCACTACAATTCATGCTGAGAGCACTTCCCCTGTCACGGTTTGGGGTCAGATGGCCGAAGTCCACAAGCCCACCTGTATACTTGATTACAACAAGTACATGGGCGGAGTGGACAAGAACGACCAGGTTCTTCAGCCATACAATGCGAGTCGTAAAACTCGCACTTGGTATAAGAAACTGTTTACGCACCTGATCCAGATGGCAACATACAATGCGTATGTTGTTTATCGTGAGACCACCACAGGAAGACTCATGTCTTTCCTTGACTTTCAGTTGTCTGTGATTGAAAGTCTTACTGCTACAGAAGCAGAAGCCTCCACTTCATGTGTTCTGGAGGACGTGGCAAGGCTGCAGGAGCGACACTTTGCAGATAAAATTCCTGCAACACCCAAAAAGGAGCGACCATGTCATCGTTGTAAAGTGTGCTCGATGCAGGGAAAGAGGCAGGAGACTCGTGTTTACTGTCCCCAGTGCCCAAGTAAGCCTGCCTTCTGTTTTCCTACTTGCTTTATGTTGTATCACACTAAAGCAAAATACTGGGAAATTGACTGAGGTGGAGCTGCCAATAGGATAACCTTTCAATTGGTGTGAATGGATACCTACTGTCTGTGGGCCACTCCTTCACTACGCAAGCAGCTGCAGGAGATTTCTTCCTCTACTTCATGAAATCATGGACTTCTCAACACCTTTATCTGCTTTCAGAACGTCGTAGTTGTTCTGTTCGCCAATTGACAAGTGCATTATAGTCCCCACGCTGCACATACTGGTGGACAGAACATATGCCACGTTGTCATGGAGTACCCGTGTTTCACATTCAACCGTTCTTCGTAGTTTATGATGTTCTCTTTAGGAAGTTTTTGAAAATTTCCAGCATGTTTGCCTTAGTTTCAAAGGTAGATATGCTTGCTCAGCTCGAGAAATGTTTTTGCGGCATACTCGGGCACCCCCAACTTGCATCCACAAACTGGAAGGAGTTGGATAGAGCATTGTGAGAGCATTGATAGCTCGTGACAGAAATGTTCACTCAAGCTTCAAGTAGCTAGAGATGAAAGGCATTAGTATAGGGTCTCTTAACAATTGGACAGGGTTAGTCAGGACTCTGAGGACAGACACACGAACGGGTTAGAACAGCTTACGGTAGGTACGCTTTCCGAGGAATATTGCAAAGGTAGAAGGCAGATAGTAAAGGTAGTATAGATACACGTCCTGACTTCTTCTTCACCCATGGATTCAAATCCATTGCTGCCACACTCACACTGAATTTACTGTGGTACTTATGGGTCAATGCTGCTTGCCATGTTCATCCTCCGTTAGAACTTAGTAGATGGTCAGTTTGCTGTATGATAAGTGCATTACAGTCACTGCACATAACGGTGGATTGGACATATGCTACGTTGTCACGGACTACCCTTGTTTCACATTCATCCGTTCATAGTTTATGATGTTATCTTTTGAAAATTTCCAGCATGTTTGCCTTAGTTTCAAAGGTAGATATGCTTGCTCAGCTTGAGAAATGTTTTTGCGGCATACTCGAGCACCCCCCAACTTGCATCCACATACTGGAAGGAGTTGGATTTAGCATAGTGAGTGCACTAAAGGTGCATGAAAGACATGTCTTCCTGAGCCTCATGTGGCTGTCATGGAAGTCATTAGTATAGGTTCACTGGGCATGAGTTCGGTAACGTTCTGGAAGAAGGAGGTGGAGACTTGACAGGTGGTAGAATATAGTCAAAGTCATTATGTCTTGTGGCATATGAATGTGATGGGTCCTTGCATGGCGGCAGTATGTTTGTGTGAGTGCAAGTGATATGGTTGTTTGGGCCCGTGGCTGGCGGTACGGAAGTCTTGTGTGTGGTGTGTGAATGGCGTGTGAATGGACCATAAAGTGGTTGGTGCCGTGATGTGGCTTTATGGCTCCCCTTCAGAAGGCTTGGCTTCAATATTTATATACTTTGATAAGTATTTGTGCTTTGAAGCCAGCGTTTCTGGAGGTGCTAAAACCAACCTGTGTAAGTGGTGGATTAGCTTTATCAAATGAGTGTTAGATTTATATTTGTGTCGGTTTAATGGCCTTTTGTAAGATATTTTTTTTTTCACAATGGGTAGCAGGGGACTTTCTTGCCTAGCTCAGTCATCACCTAGGCAAACCTTTACATTTTTGAGTAATAGACAAAGGGGGAAGTACAAGGGTGAATGGCTTGCATGGTTCTCACTGTTTTTTTTTACCCAACATGCCCTGCTAGCCTCATATTTTGTTGAAAAAAATCACTATTTCCACACATTTTTGTGTGGGAAAGTTGTGGCATCGCCGGGCAGACACGCATTTCCTACCACCCAGCGTTCCCTGAGGTCTCCCGATAAAAATGGTGCCTCACTCGTGTGGGAGGCCCAAGTACCCGCGACAGGCTAGGGCCCAAAAGGTATTGAGGCGACATGAAAATTGCCTATCACAAAACAACCTGGTTTTGTGAGGGGGGTCACCTTGGTTTTTGGCCCCGTGCTCGGCGGCCAGCTAGGGAAACCTACCAAACCCACACATTTCTGAAAACTAGACACCCGGGGGGTTCCAGGGAGGTATGGCTTGCATGGATCCCCCAACGTTTTCCTACCCAGAATCCCCTGCAAACCTTGAATGTAGCTGAAAAAATCACTTTTTCCACACATTTTTGTGTGGGAAAGTTGTGGCATCGCCGGGCAGACATGCATTTCCTACCACCCAGTGTTCCCCAAGGTCTCCCAATAAAAATGGTACCTCACTCGTGTGGGAGGCCCAAGTACCCGCGACAGGCTAGGGCCCAAAACTTATTGAGGTGACATTAAAATTGCCTATCACAAAACAACCTGGTTTTGCAAGTGGGGTCACCTCGGTTTTTGGCCCCGTGCTCGGCGGCCAGCTAGGAAAACCTATCAAACCCACACATTTCTGAAAACTAGACACCCGGGGGGTTCCAGGGAGGTATGGCTTGCGTGGATCCCCCAACGTTTTCTTACCCAGAATCCCCTGCAAACCTCGAATTTAGCTGAAAAAATCACTTTTTCCACACATTTTTGTGTGGGAAAGGTGTGGCATCGCCGGGCAGACACGCATTTCCTACCACCCAGCGTTCCCCAAGGTCTCCCGATAAAAATGGTGCCTCACTCGTGTGGGAGGCCCAAGTACCCGCGACAGGCTAGGGCCCAAAAGGTATTGAGGCGACATTAAGATTGCCTATCACAAAACAACCTGGTTTTGTGAGGGGGTCACCTGGTTTTGGCCCCTTGCTCGGCGGCCAGCTAGGGAAACCTACCAAACCCACACATTTCTGAAAACTAGGCACCCGGGGGGTTCCAGGGAGGTATGGCTTGCGTGGATCCCCCAACGTTTTCTTACCCAGAATCCCCTGCAAACCTCGAATTTAGCTGAAAAAAATCACTTTTTCCACACATTTTTGTGTGGGAAAGTTGTGGCATCGCCGGGCAGACATGCATTTCCTACCACCCAGTGTTCCCCAAGGTCTCCCGATAAAAATGGTACCCTCACTCGTGTGGGAGGCCCAAGTACCCGCGACAGGCTAGGGCCCAAAACGTATTGAGGTGACATTAAAATTGCCTATCACAAAACAACCTGGTTTTGCAAGGGGGTCACCTCGGTTTTGGCCCCGTGCTCGGCGGCCAGCTAGGGAAACCTATCAAACCCACACATTTCTGAAAATTAGACACCCGGGGGTTCCAGGGAGGTATGGCTTGTGTGGATCCCCCAACGTTTTCTTACCCAGAATCCCCTGCAAACCTCAAATTTAGCTGAAAAAATCACTTTTTCCTCACATTTTTGTGTGGGAAAGTTGTGGCATCGCCGGGCAGACACGCATTTCCTACCACCCAGTATTCCCCAAGGTCTCCTGATAAAAATGGTGCCTCACTCGTGTGGGAGGCCCAAGTCCCTGCGACAGGCTAGGGCCCAAAAGGTATTGAGGCGACATTAAAATTGCCTATCACAAAACAACCTGGTTTTGTGAGGGGTCCTGTGGTTTTGGCCCCGTGCTCGGCGGCCAGCTAGGAAGCCTACCAAACCCACACATTTATGAAAACTAGACACCCGGGGGGTTCCAGGGAGGTATGGCTTGCGTGGATCCCCCAACGTTTTCCTACCCAGAATCCCCTGCAAACCTCGAATTTAGCTGAAAAAATCACTTTTTTCACACATTTTTGTGTGGGAAAGTTGTGGCATCGCCGGGCAGACATGCATTTCCTACCACCCAGTGTTCCCCAAGGTCTCCCGATAAAAATGGTACCTCACTCGTGTGGGAGGCCCAAGTACCCGCGACAGGCTAGGGCCCAAAACGTATTGGGGTGACATTAATATTGCCTATCACAAAACAACCTGGTTTTGCAAGGGGGGTCACCTCGGTTTTGGCCCCGTGCTCGGCGGCCAGCTAGGGAAACCTATCAAACCCACACATTTCTGAAAACTAGACACCCGGGGGGTTCCAGGGAGGTATGGCTTGCGTGGATCTCCCAACGTTGGGGGATCCATGCAAGCCATACCTCCCTGGAACCACCCGGGTGTCTAGTTTTCAGAAATGTGTGGATTTGATAGGTTTCCTAGCTGGCCACCGAGCACGGGACCAAAACCGAGGTGACTCCTTGCAAAACCAGGTTGTTTTGTGATAGGCAATTTTAATGTCACCTCAATATGTTTTGGGCCCTAGCCTGTCGTGAGTACTCAGGCCTCCCACACAAGTGAGGTACCATTTTTATCAGAAGACTTTGGGGAACGCGGGTGGGTGGAATTTTGTGGATCCACGAAGATTCCAGAACTTTCCACCACAGAAATGTGAGGAAAATGTGTTTTTTTTTTTACAATATTTTAGGTTTGCAAGGGATTCCGGGTAGCAGAACCTGGTGAGAGCCTGCCAAGTCACCCCATCCTGGATTCCCCTGGGTGTCTAGTTTTCAAAAATGTATAGGTTTCCTAGGTTTCCCTAGGTGCCGGCAGAGCTAGAGTTCAAAATCTACAGCTAGGCACTTTGTTGAAAAAGGGTCCGTTTTCACTGCGAAAATGTGGTGTGTCCACGTTGCGTTTTGGGCCGTTTCCTGTCGCGGGTACTTATGCCTCCCACACAAGTGAGGTACCATTTTTCTCGGAAGACTTTGGGGAACGCGGGGTGGGTGGAATTTTGTGGATCCACGCAGATTCCAGAACTTTCCACCACAGAAATGTGAGGAAAATGTGTTTTTTTTTTACAATATTTTAAGTTTGCAAGGGATTCTGGGTAGCATAACCTGGTGAGAGCCAGCCAAGTCACCCCATCCTGGAGTCCCCTGGGTGTCTAGTTTTCAAAAATGTATAGGTTTCCCTAGGTGCCAGCAGAGCTAGGGTTCAAAATCTACAGCTAGGCACTTGGTTGAAAAAGGGTCAGTTTTCACTGCGAAAATGTGGTGTGTCCACGTTGCGTTTTGGGCCGTTTCCTGTCGCGGATACTTGGGCCTCCCACACAAGTGAGGTACCATTTTTATCGGAAGACTTTGGGGAACGCGGGGTGGGTGGTATTTTGTGGATCCACGCAGATTCCAGAACTTTCTGGGTAACAGAACCTGGTGAGAGGCAGTCAAGTCACCCCATCCTGGATTCCCCTGGGTGTCTAGTTTTCAAAAATATATAGGTTTGCTAGGTTTCCCTAGATGCAGGCAGAGCTAGGATTAAAAAACTACAGCTAGGCACGTTGCCAAAAAAGGGTCATTTTTCACTGTGAAATTGGGGTGTGTCCACGTTGCGTTTTGCGCGATTTCCTGTTGCGGGCTCTAGGCCTACCCACACAAGTGAGGTACCATTTTTCTCGGAAGACTTTGGGGAACGCGGGGTGGGTAGAAATTTGTGGATCCACGCAGATTCCAGGACGTTCCACCACAGAAATGTGAGGAAAATGTGTTTTTTTGACACTTTTTTAGGTTTGCAAGGGATTCTGGGTAACAGAACCTGGTGAGAGGCAGTAAAGTCACCCCATCCTGGATTCCCCTGGGTATCTAGTTTTCAAAAATATATAGGTTTGCTAGGTTTCCCTAGATGCAGGCAGAGCTAGGATTAAAAAACTACAGCTAGGCACTTTGCCAAAAAAGGGTAATTTTTCACTGTGAAATTGGGGTGTGTCCACGTTGCGATTTGCGCCATTTCCTGTCGCAGACTCTAGGCCTACCCACACAAGTGAGGTACCATTTTTCTTGGAAGACTTTGGGGAACGCGGGGTGGGTAGAAATTTGTGGATCCACGCAGATTCCAGGACTTTCCACCACAGAAATGTGAGGAAAATGTGTTTTTTTGACAATTTTTAGGTTTGCAAGGGATTCTGGGTAACAGAACCTGGTGAGAGGCAGTAAAGTCACCCCATCCTGGATTCCCCTGGGTGTCTAGTTTTCAAAAATGTATAGGTTTGCTAGGTTTCCCTAGATGCAGGCAGAGCTAGGATTCAAAAACTACAGCTAGGCACTTTGCCAAAAAAGGGTCATTTTTCACTGTGAAATTGGGGTGTGTCCACGTTGCGTTTTGCGCCATTTCCTGTTGCAGGCTCTAGGCCTACCCACACAAGTGAGGTACCATTTTTCTCAGAAGACTTTGGGGAACGCAGGGTGCATTGAAATTTGTGTATCCACGCAGATTCCAGAACTTTCCACCACAGAAATGTAGGGAAAATGTGTTTTTTGGACAATTTTTAGGTTTGCAAGGGATTCTGGGTAACAGAACCTGGTGAGAAGCAGTCAAGTCACCCCATCCTGGATTCCCCTGGGTGTCTAATTTTCAAAAATAAATAGGTTTTCTAGGTTTCCCTAGGTGCCGGCAGAGCTAGGGTTCAAAAACTACAGCTAGGCACTTTGCCAAAAAAGGGTCGTTTTTCACTGTGAAATTGTGGTGTGTCCACGTTGCGTTTTGCACCGTTTCCTGGCGCGGGCACTAGGCCTACCACACAAGTGAGGTACCATTTTTCTCGGAAGACTTTGGGGAACGCGGGGTGGGTGGAAATTTGTGGATCCGCGCAGATTACAGACCTTTCCACCATAGAAATGTGAGGAAAATTTGTTTTTTTTCACAATTTTTTAGGTTTGCAAGGGATTCTGGGTAACAGAACCTGGTGGGAGCCAGTCAAATCACCCCATCCTGGATTCCCCTGGGTGGCTAGTTTTCAAAAACGTATAGGTTTGCTAGGTTTCCCTAGATGCCGGCAGAGCTAGGGTTCAAAAACTACAGCTAGGAACTTTGCCAAAAAAGGGTCATTTTTCACTGTGAAATTGGGGTGTGTCCACGTTGCGTTTTGTGCCGTTTCCTGTCGTGGGCACTAAGCCTACCCACACAAGTGAGGTACCATTTTACTCGGAAGACTTTGGGGAACGCGGGGTGGGTGGAAATTTGTGGATCCATGCTGATTCCAGAACTTTCCACCACAGAAATGTGAGGAAAATGTCTTTTTTTTGAATTTTTTTTAGGTTTGCAAGGGATTCTGGGTAACAGAACCTGGTGAAAGCCAGTCAAGTCACCCCATCCTGGTTTCCCCTGGGTGTCTAGTTTTCAAAAATGTATAGGTTTGCTCGGTTTCCCTGGGTGCCGGCAGAGCAAGGGTTCAAAAACTACAGCTAGGCACTTTGCAAAAAAAGGGTAATTTTTCATTGTGAAAAAGTGGTGTGTTCACGTTGCGTTTTGAGCCGTTTCCTGTCGTGGGCACTAGGCCTAGCCACACAAGTGAGGTACCATTTTTATCGGGACACTTACGGTAATTCAGATTTGTAAAGCAACTGTTATTACCTATTGACTTTCGATGCATTTCTGCCTTCCAAATGAAAGACAATGTGTAAAAAAGAAGTTATTTTGAAAAATGACCTATAATTCTCATGCTAGTATGAGTATTACCAATTTCAGAAATGTGCAAATATCTACTGTTTCTAAACTCTATATTGTGTTCCCATTTCAGAAATACATAGGAGTCTTTCATACCGAATATTCCATGTATACATTTTCCCAGAATAATTGCTATATACCCGGTACATAATAAAAAACTATTGCAAGACGCTGCTCAGTTTTTGGCTCTGGGTTTGTCGGGTTCTTGGTGAACCTACAAGTCCTATACATCCCCACAACCAGTAAGGTCCAGTGGATGTAACGGAATATTGCTTTCAAAGAGCAGTCATAATTAGAAGAAGTTACAGGTGAAAATGTTGACAAAAAAGGCTGTTTTTTTCAACTAATTTTCCATTTTTCCTATATTTAACTGTTAGTTTCTATAAAGAAACCTTGATGGATTTACACAAATGACCCCTTGCTGAATTCAGCATTTGGTCTACTTTTCTAAAATGTATAGATTTCCAGGATCCATTATTGCTTTTATACCCATTTCTACCATTAACTGGAAGGAGGTTGAAAGCACAAAAAATAGCAAAAATAGGCTATGTCCCAGAAAAATGCCAAAACTGTGTAAAATGTTTTGGTTTTCTGACAAAAGTCTGTCATTCCCTCAAAGCTGGGAAAATGGAGATTTCAGCCCCACAAACCCTTTTTGATACCATTTGCAGGGAAAACCCAGACGCTTTCATATGCGGGACTTTTTTCCCATTTTTCCCCAAAAAACAAAATTTAGCTGTATTTTGGCTAAAATCTGGGACCCCTCCAGGGGAATCCACAAACCCTGGGTACCTTTAGAATCCCCATGATGTTGGAAGAAAAGGACGCAAGTTTGGCGTGGATACCTTATGTGGTCAAAAAGTTACAGAGGCCCAATCGCAAACTACTACAAATAGCCAAAAAAGGGCTCAGCACTGGGGGGGAAAAGGCCCAGCAGTTAAGGTGTTAAAATTCCGGCGTTTGCCAATGGGCTACAGGAAAAGCCCAGGGGTCTTCGCCGCCCGTGTTGTCTCTTTGTTGGACAGCATAGACCCAGATGCGTATTCGTACGTGGATGATATATATCTGACGGACGACGACCTATGGCCGCATCTTTCCCGAGTAGACCGCATTATTCTTGAGTTCGCGGTCTTAGGATACAAATTTAATTTTGCCAAATCTCACATCGCAGAATATACTGTGTTGTTTTTGGGCTATGAGCTCAACAATGAAGGTAGGGGCTTAGCTCCCCACTTCCTGGAGAAGTGCGCACTTCTGCGCCCTCCAACGACCCTGAAAAAACTTCAGTCTTTACTGGGATTTTTGAACTTCGGGCGTTCTTACATTCCCGAATATGCCCAGCGTATCAAGCCTCTTTATGCCTTGATATAGCCAACCTTTTCGAAGTCGTGCTGGCTTCCGGAACACTCCACTATACTGCAATCTTTGCAGTCTGATCTACTTGAATCTAAGTTCTTGTTGACTCGTGATAACCACACGAACCTGGTGATCAGAATTGTGCCAGGGGCAGTAGGTTTCACGTACTTGACGTTTAACGAAGGTGACACAGTACCTATTGCCTACAAGTCACATCTTTACACTTCTGCCGAGTTGCGCTTTTCCACTGTGGAGAAAGTTTTGACTGCAGTGCAAATGGCGATTCTTAAGGAACGCGCACTGGCACAGGGAAACGCATCTTGGTTGTCACCCCCTATCCTGCCCTTGAGGCAGTGACAAAGGCAAGTGTACCAAACTCTAAGGCTTTGCACCCCCGTTGGATACAATGGGCAACTTCTTTGACATCTCCGGATGTCACTTTCATCTTTGATTCCTCTCTTCAAACACAGGAGTTCTTACAATATGAATTTGTTCATCCTCCTCCTCTGTCTTTGCTGCCGCTTGAGGAGTACAAATGTATCATTTACACCGATGGTTCGGCGCAACCGGCCACGGGTTCTAAGCATGCGTACTCAGCAGCATGTGCTATTGTGGCAGGTCACATGGTGAACGGTGAGTTCAAATCGAGTGTTGTGCACACGCAGGCACTGGGAGACAGTACCGCACAATTGGGCGAGCTGCGTGCTTTGGTGCTCGCCCTTGAGTTTGCAGACCCGCAGGTGACTACACTTATTGTATGCGATTCTTACTACTGTGTCCAGGCTTTTAATGACAACTTAGTCTTTTGGTCGCAAAACGACTATAGAGATTCTAAAGGCAGCACAATTTGGGTTCGAGTGGCGGATCTTAAACAACGTCTGCCTCTCACACAGGTGATTCACACTCTTGGCCACCAGCGTGCGGGCGCACACGTGGTCGGTAACAGATTGGCAGATGAAGCTGCCAAATCAGCAGTAGCTACGTGCTCAGTAGCAGCCGTTACAAGATCCATGACAAAAATAGATAATGAGATTTTGGCAGCCATTGCTGCAACAAAGGAAGGTACTAATTACCCACAGGGTTTCCCTTCCAAGTACTCTTATCACTTAAGTCCCGATCAGGTTCCTTATGTAAGAATTCCAGACGTTGGTGATCGGCTGATTCCCAACGTGGACCGCAGAAATTCTTTGATAAAAGCCGCACACGAAGGCTTGGCTTCGGCCCATGCTGGTGTGTCTGCAACTGTTTCAATCTTGCAGCAGCGTTACTGGTGGCGTGGTTTATATAAACAAACCCGTACTTATGTCCTTTCTTGTGACATTTGTCAACCGATTAAGCCCTCTACGGTTACACGTCCGCCACAAACACAGCTCTGCATTTCTAATAAACCTTTTGGTTGTGTATACCTTGATCACTGCGGTACATTTTCTTCTGACACTGCATATAAATATATCTTAGTTGTAGTTGATTCGTGCACACGTTTCATCTGGGTGTGGCCACAACGCAGTGCTGATGCTCGAAATGTCATCAGGGATTTGCGTGTCTTTGTGGGAATTTTTGCCTGTGGCACCTTCCAGTCCGACCAAGGTCCAGCGTTCACCTCTAAGGCGTACAAGGACGCGATGAGGTCTATGGGGGTGCTGGTGCAATTTTCGTCTCCATATAGGCCTGAGGGCAACTCAATTGTGGAGCGAATGAACCGTGACTTAAAGCAATCCTTGACAGCTAGAGTCTTAGGTACTGGCAGGAACTGGCTTGCCCACTTGTATGGCGTGCAACGTGCACTTAATAATCTCCCTAGAAGATCTCTGGGTGGGCGGACCCCATATGAAATGCTCTTTGGCATACAGATGTTTGTGCCAGACCTTGATGGTCTAGACTCAGCGGCGACTGCCGCAATATTTGACGTAGATAATCATTCTACTATGTTGCAGGACTTACAAGAGACCCGTGACAGACTTGCACACGAACACTTACCTTCAGCCACTGAAGCTGCGTTGCAGATTCCGGTTGCCGGCTGGCTTCCGAAGATTGGAGATCTGGTCCGAGAGAAGGTGGAGAACAAAAAAGAATTTGGCCCCTCTTATCATGCACCGGTTCCAGTTCTTGGCTTGAAGGGTACTCGTACAGTCATCTTACCACCGCTTCCTGGTCGCAAAGACAACAGATACATCTCAGTGGACAATGTCAAGCTACAACATCTGGCCGATCCTGAATAGTGTAACACCAGCGGTATCATGTCCGGCAATTTCAAGAAATCGTGGCCCTCCTGTCTCCACAGACGCTTATGTTGCCATTGGGATGGTCGCTTTGCCAGATCGCCTGCTCAATCTCCCGGCTTCCTCCTGCAACGAGGAAACCGAGTATGTATACCCCGCAAGTGAGTCAGTGGCTCATTTGCCTACAACACCACTGAGCCCAACACATTTTTCTTTTGATTCATCTTCCACCTCATCACTTATCCCGACCAAATTCAGTATTTTTGTATCCTGGTTCAGAGACAATTTTTTGGTCCCTCCGTGGACATACATCTGGTTGGTGCTATTCCTGATTTTCCTGTTCATGTCCATTGGCTTTGTGACAGTTTTTTTCTTGCTCATCAATGGTCACTGCTTGCAGAACGCTCTGCTGTGAACTCTGTTGCTGGAACTTTGGCTCCGCATTCTTCTTCACATATCATGAAGCGTGACCACACATTTGTGAACATTTCCGCCTTTCCAATTGCAGATGGCATCGTGTGGGATGCAGTGAATTTCCAAATCCATGGACCGACAGAGATTATTAACCCGTTAAGTGCTTCTGTCGGCCAACGGCCGTCGCGAGCACTACCTCGGTAGTGCTGTGCACGTCCGTTGGCCGACACGGCCCCGCCCGCTTAATAGAACGTTCCGCACTGGCGCGGAACGTTCTAAGCAGTTAACCGGTTAATGTACCAAGTGTGCTTCGTGTTTCCATGGGTGATGTGGTACAAAGGAATATTCATTCAGATGATTGGGATGTGCATGCCATTGAATCGTTATTTTCTGATTTAAAATATTATGCTGCTTTTAATGCTGAGGATTTTGTACTTAAATTCTGCTAATTATGCCAATTTATATTGTTACCAGCATTACGGTAACCATTTTCTGCATAAACCAAGTACACTTCGAGGTAGTTTCAATTATACCCAGTGGGAACATTGCCCGACCCCTCTGCAAGGAAGCTCCCAAACACTTAAAAATAAATTGACTTACTTTACAGACTTTGATAGATCAAACCCGGGGTCCTATTATTTTAAATTGAACGTTTCTTCTAATCAAAAAGTTATGTTGACCCCCACCAAATTGCTGTATTCCAGTTCCTTTATGGACGCGTTAGCTGTGGGTGGCTATGAGCACTGGAAGAACACCATTGACTTAAAATCTATTTGGGGCACTAAATCTTGGCAGGTACGCGGTACGGAAGCTTTGCACCGTGCTTGCCTTATCCCCACCCAAATATTATTTTTAAATAGTACTGTATATCAAACAACTTGTTTGGGTTTGGCTACGTCCAAACAATTGAATACACCTTCCATTCCTGTGTTGTCTTCCTGGCCAAACAGGAGCTTGCATTTAAATATTTCCCTCGAAAGTTTGCAAACTTTGTTTCAAAATAATTCCTTTAATGTCTCTGCCATTGGTCAGTCAGCCTGGTTGGCGTGGCCCATAGCATCTAACACCTGCCAACTGCGTTTTCATAACTCTGCTGCTGGTTACAAACAGGATAGGCCAGATCCAAGGTTTTCCGACTCGTGTACAGTTACAACATATTATGTTGGTAAATTATGTAAACAGTGGTTGCAGCACTCTACATTAGATTCCGTGAAACAACATTTATCCCTCCTATCAGGCAACATTGATCTGGCCGACTTTGTTCTAGGGCCTCGCGGTCCAAGACCTAAAAGATTTGTTTATGCGACCTACAATGAAATCTGGAAGCTTTCGCAAATTGAAGCTGCTTCCCATTTACGGGAAATAGATCAAGCAAATCTAGAAAAAGTGCTCGCTGTTGTCGATAATAGTATTAACACCCTATCTTCCTGCATTTACACACTAGAGAATATTGTTTCATCTGTTGTTGATATTGTACAAGATGATGTATCTGTGTTATATCATGGTCAGAATCAATTGGGTTCAGTGATGCAGTTTGCATGGACTTTGCAAACACTGAAAATGGGGAAGGTTCCATGGCATTTTTTAAATACATCTGCCTTATTCTTACCGTTTAATTTGACTGAAAAACAGCAATTCATGTCCATGAAAGATGCAACATACACTCTCCTACATATCGAAAAGATTGAGCCATTGCCATTCTCTGTGGCGGAGACTGACTCTGCAGTGTGGCTGGTTCACGTAGTTATTACATTGCCTTTTTCTTTATTTGAATTCAGTTCATGCATGAAACATTATCCTGTAGGCCGTTTTCAGCCTTTAAGCAGTGCCTTTTTACATGAACTTTGGTCCCTACCTTTCACATACAGGTGCCTTAGGGATGAAAAGGAGGTATTTCTCACAGGGGAGTCTTGCGATTCTACAGTGGGTCATTCTCTCATTTGTAAAACCATTAAATTGCACGGGGCTTGTAATGTTTCTGCCCCGAATCTTGCTTGTGTTTTAAAGGGCGTTCCAGCTCCTGTTATATCACCTACTTTCACTGTGCTTGCAAATGGTAGCTATCTGCTTTTAAATAATCAGGACTGCTGTGGGATGCAGGCAGGCATCCCCTACATTGTAACAGTTTCACACCGCGTTGTGTGCTGCAAAAATGTGCTTTTTCCACCCCCGTGTGGGATGGTAGATAGTTCCGTTTGGCCTTACATACCTACTTTGGAAGCGGATTTCAATAAATTGAGCAGAATAAAGGCGCTATTATTGAACCAGGAGGTTATGCTCACTTCCGCAAGGGAGACCTTCGTCCTCCAGGTGGCTAGTACCCACAGTGAGATACAGGCCCTTTTGAACACAAACCTGCCCCAACATTTCGGTGAACTGATTCATCGTATATTTAATGCGTCTAATACCGAAGGTCTTGTGCACTTTTTTAAAGTTGTGGGCTCCGGCCTTTTGACCTTTTTTCAGACTATATTTGGTGTAATTCCGGCTTTTATTCATTCTATTTTTTCCAGCGCCTTTGGAGGCTTCCCATTGATCCTAGCCTTAGCTGCTGGGATATTGCTTATATTTTGCCTGTTGCGCAATGGCTGCACTTCCTGGGGATCTATACGACCCAGCGCGGCTACGGATGCTCCGTGAACGCATGATTGACAGCTTCGGCATCCTACCACTGGCGACTCTCAGTGTGTCTTATGGACTTTCTTATCGCTTTGCGTATTTCACTTGCGTGCAACCTGTGATGTCCTGTTTACGATGTCCGTTCTCTTGGTCTTTGGATATTTGCCTCTCCAATACGTCTTGTTCAGACCCGGATTTCGACCAGTTGATGGGCCCCTTGGTTGCCCATGAACGGGAATGTTCCGGGGCTGGATTAATGGCGCGTGAGGCTGCACTTTGGGTCTTGGTGCAATGGGATATCTGGGCGGCTGCTCAGCATCTCCTACAACGAAGTTATATTGAGTATCTCGCAAGTTGTCCCACAATGCTGATCACTGCTCCCTATTGTGAGGAACATGAAGGCAGTTTTGATTTGTTGAACTGGATGGCATCTCTTTTTTCAAACGATGACAATGATGTCTTTCTGGAAGGTGTTGCAGTTTTCTGCGCATACACTCTGATGGATTAGGGACATCGACTTTCAACGAACTGCATTACTGGATTATTTTATTCTCTTGGAGTGCCCTCTTTTCTGGCCCTATCTAGAAATTTTTTTATCCCAAAATTTTTTCCCCCATTCCCTAGCCTTCAAAGGGGTAAAATTTACTATTCCCCATTACTTACCTTATAATGCGTTGTAATGGCATGCGTTGTAGTCACATGCGTTGTAATGGCATGCTTTGTAGTGACGTGCGTTATAATGGCTGCGTTGTGATGACATGTGATGTAAAGGCAGTTGCGTTGTAACAACCACGTTGTAAAGGTAGCACGTTGTAATGACTGTGTTGTAATGGATGTTTCCCACCACTGTCTCAAATTAGGCATTAATGCAGAGTGCTTACGCCATACAGAAGCGGCCTCTGCAGCGAGTAAACTGGTAGAGTACTGCTGTCTTCCCCGCCTGCCTCCCATCCCTGTGTGTAAAGTATCAACGCACCCACACAGCATCACCTAGTGGGCAATCCACTTTAAGTGGCATGCTCAGCGTGGATTGAAGGCTGCTGCAGCGCTCCTCTGCTTGGCTGCCCCCATACAGTACCACTTGGTGGTAGGAATGTGCCACCACCCCGAAGACCTTGGGGAAAAGCAACACAACCCTTCAGACCAACAGGCAGTAAGTCAGTCAGGCCTCAGTGATGAGTGACCCTACTGCCCTGCAACCTGGATGTAAATTCCTAACTACAAGCACAGTGACTTTGTGGACACACTGTAGGTCTATGAGGTAGCCATGCCTCAGTGCTGAGTGACCCTACTGTCCTGCATCGTGGACGTAGGGTTCTAACTGCAAGCATAGTGACTTTGTGGACACACTGTGGGACTGTGAGGGAGCAGCGCCCTGCCCTGCCCCAGCATGGCTGACGACTAGTTTTCCAAAGGATCTGCCCCATGTCACCCCAAAAGGTATCAGCAAACAATCCCGGATCTACGTTGGACTACTCTTCGGTGGGCGCCCTCTTGTCCTTTAGCGAGTTGGCTGACTCGTGACTACTGAACTGGCATGGAAGGCTTGGCTCAGCAGACTCAATAATTACTCCACAGCCACGAGGGAGACAGACCCACTGGTGAAGTGGTCACTCCGGCCGCACTTCGCTGGTGATTAAATTTATGAAGTATTTGAAAACCTGCAAACAATGGAGATGATCGAGACTGATTAAGCGGTTGGGACATTAATGCACACTTGGAGCACAACCTAACCCAGTCTATGAACTTTTCAAATTGCGCCAAGCCAATTAGAGAAGGGGTGATACCATTGATCACTTGTATGCCCTCCTGCATAGGTTGGCGAGAATATACATAGCTGCCAAGGTTTCAAATTGCTATGTGTGACATTTTCATAATATCAGTGTAATTATCAGTGACATTTCAACAACTATGAGTGACACTTTCTTGCCAGCAAAATCAAGCAATGAAGACAAGCGAAACATATAAATATTAGAAGTTACACCTATTTGAACAACAAGAAACTCTAAGACGATCTTAAAACTGCTGAGAAGCACCAGAAATGGAAGGGCACAACCCGGAGACAGACTACATGACTGCAGTCCAGGCACATAGCTGCTAAGTTTTCAGATTGCTTATGTGTGACATGTGCATGGTATTAGTGGACTTATGAATCACATTTAACTGCCAAATGTGTGACACTTAGAGTAACACTTTCTCATGAGTAAAATACGTAATGAGGTGCATGGAAAGAGATAAATATTACACACAATGAGAAGTTCTAATAATATCTTGCAACTGGAGCAAAACCCCTGGAATGAAAGGTTATAGTTGTTTTATAATGAACTCTAAATGTCTGCACATTTTGCAGCAGCCTAGCTTATACTGTGTGTAATACACTTTTAAAACAATGTGCATATTCATGTGCTTACACTGGCAGGCTGGGTCCTTGTAGCACTATAATATGGAAGTAACTAGCCACCACTAGCCATGAAGGACAAACTTCTGTTCCTCTCTGGTTACACACAAAACATATGCAGTGATTGCATTAACAAATTGAGATTCCATAACATTAATATGAAAGATTGCATTTCCAGTCATTTTTGTTTACCTTGCATGACTGCATTTATGCATCTTTCATTTAAGGTGGGTGATTATTTTGCATGTAGTTGCCTAAACACCAACAAAATGTTTATAGAATACTATTTATTTCTGTTTTGTTGTGAGACTGTACTTGCCTTGGATGCACTGAGCAGTTCAAACTAAAGACCACTTATGCCTTATGACCTGTGCAGTTTCGAATGTGACCACCTATTCAAGAGTGCCTTTACAGCAGGGCATCCGAGCAGCATATGTGATGCTGACAGCTTGGCCTTTACAGCAGGGCATCCGAGCAGCATATGTGATGCTGACAGCTTGGCCTTTACAGCAGGGCATCCGAGCAGCAGTGATGCTGACAGCTTGGCCTTTACAGCATGGCATCCGAGCAGCATATGTGATGCTGACAGCTTGGCCTTTACAGCAGGGCATCTGAGCAGCATATGTGATGCTGACAGCTTGGCGTTTACAGCATGGCATCCGAGCAGCATATGTGATGCTGACAGCTTGGCCTTTACAGCAGGGCATCCGAGCAGCATATGTGATGCTGACAGCTTGGCCTTTACAGCAGGGCATCCGAGCAGCATATGTGATGCTGACAGCTTGGCCTTTACAGCAGGGCATCCGAGCAGCAGTGATGCTGACAGCTTGGCCTTTACAGCATGGCATCCGAGCAGCATATGTGATGCTGACTGCTTGGCCTTTACAGCAGGGCATCCGAGCAGCATATGTGATGCTGACAGCTTGGCGTTTACAGCATGGCATCCGAGCAGCATATGTGATGCTGACAGCTTGGCGTTTACAGCAGGGCATCCGAGCAGCATATGTGATGCTGACAGCTTGGCCTTTACAGCATGGCATCCGAGCAGCATATGTGATGCTGACAGCTTGGCGTTTACAGCAGGGCATCCGAGCAGCATATGTGATGCTGACAGCTTGGCGTTTACAGCATGGCATCCGAGCAGCATATGTGATGCTGACAGCTTGGCCTTTACAGCAGGGCATCCGAGCAGCATATGTGATGCTGACAGCTTGGCCTTTACAGCAGGGCATCCGAGCAGCATATGTGATGCTGACAGCTTGGCCTTTACAGCATGGCATCCGAGCAGCATATGTGATGCTGACAGCTTGGCGTTTACAGCAGGGCATCCGAGCAGCATATGTGATGCTGACAGCTTAGCGTTTACAGCATGGCATCCGAGCAGCATATGTGATGCTGACAGCTTGGCCTTTACAGCAGGGCATCCGAGCAGCATATGTGATGCTGACAGCTTGGCCTTTACAGCAGGGCATCCGAGCAGCATATGTGATGCTGACAGCTTGGCGTTTACAGCTCCCTGGAGCTGGACATTTCCAGACATCATTCATCGCACTCACACCATTAATACAATTCATCCTCTTCATGAACCAAGTAAATTCCCGGGATCCGTCTGAAATCTGAATTAAGAGAAACATTCCTATGCATGTTGTAAGCTAACTGGCATTGAGGCCTAGTATTGCTCAGTAAATGCTGCTGGGATCAATGGAACTTGACAGTGCAGAGCCTGAGAGCTGAGAGTGCATGAATGACTCACCTGACTGCTGCCAGTCATGGTGCTTGTGAGTGTATCTACCAGGCTGAGTGCTTCACCGCTTGCTTTCTCCTGAGCTGCGTCTTGGGGCTGAAGCTCTTTCGTTAGTTGGGCATGGGTGCTGAGGGGACACGGGTTGCAAGAGCAGGCGGAAGTTAAAGGTTGTGCCTGAGCAGACGTCGGACACTCACAAATAGCATCTGTTTTTGCTCAGAAGTGTCTTATTCTGGCTGTCTGTCAGGTAGCTTTAGCACTTTTATTATTACGCGCTCTTCGCTCGGCTGCCACCCGTGCCAGCCAGAGACCAGAGCACCCACACCCTAACTAAAACAACTTACTGAAACTACAGAAAATGAGTTAACTGGCTGGCGATATCCAGTTTCTGCTGGCCGGAAGAGACACAGCAGAGTAATAACAGGGCTCTCTTTGGTGCAGTTAAACAACATCCGGTGCCCTCCTCAGCAGTAATTGCTTCAACCAGCTGCCGTCATCAGTCAGCCTGGTGTACACAACGGTCGCACAATCCGCACGGTGGAGCCTCTCACTTCAAGTGGTATCCTGTCTGTGTCACGTGCAGGCTCTGTTTTGACGTGTGTTCGTATTATGATACTTTACTCTATGTCTTAGGTTTTTCGCTTTTTGTGGCCAGTGGCAGTATGTAACGTCGAAGTACAGCAATTTGTCTCATAAATTGAACATGCATTCTGTGTGCATCGCTGCCCTTTGCATGAATGACCTGCAGAGCTGTGAGCTGGGCCCAGAAAGACAACAGAAGGCGCCGGATCCACGTGAGGTTGAACCCGGCACATTGCCTTTTGTTTAAGCTGTGGGGGTGACGTCACCTGAGGGTCAGCCATACTGCTGCATCTAGCAATACATTGATATGCGCCCCAGCCCGAGCTCGCCGCCGGCAGTAAGAGGGACCCAACAGACACCCACCTATTAAAGTGAGTCTGACAAACTAAACTCACACTGTGTCCATAGTAGCCAGTCATTGGGCACTGTCAAGGACTTCTCCTGATGTCACTATGCAGTGTGGTATGTTGTGTGTTACATTGTAGCACACCAGTAGCCGCTAGCAAGCAGAAGAGCCTGCCTCCAGGGCTTTCAGTATTAGTGCGATATAGCAGGCCTCGGCTTGAGTAGCTGAGAGGCGCTATAATGCACAATTTTGCGTTACAGTGCGGTTATGCGGACCACCACACTGAAATGCGCTAGTCTAACGGCTGTTGAGTGATACTTGGCAGGGCTGCACATATACTGACGATGACACAGCAAAGGAAGTGTGCACCCAGAGGGTGCAAGTCATCTATACTCAGACACCTAGTTCTCAGAGAATCTGCCATGGAGCTTGAGCACATGCTGATCTTAGGGTGCTTCCACGAGCTGTCGAACAGAAGTGGAGATCAGATAGAAATGGAGCTAGGGAAGGTCATGGTCATGTCGGAAACTAAAATGGCCTCAGGTTCAAGCTAGAAAGCAGCAGATGCCATTCTGAAGAACAGACTGCTGAAAGGCATTCCATCACCAAAAGATGACTCTAAATCATGTGGGAACTGTTGCCTAGAATCTCACTGGCGACTAAGTGCCTAGCACAAGGAAGGACATGTCCAAGTTATGGTTACCTGAAACACTTTGTATGGGTATGCAGAGATGGGGACAAGGGACAATGGAGGCCGAATAGCAGTGGATGCAGATCACCGATGCAGTGTATCATGACTCCACTTAAATGTCCCGAACAATCAATGACGTTAGCAACACTGGACGGAGATATGGATGACTAAGAAATATCTCTTATCTCATCTGCAAGAAATTGTTTGCAGTCAATAAGACCACAAACACTTTGTGAGGAAAGGATCGTAAACACTCTAATGAAGGCCTTCAACTACACCTGCACTTAGGTGAATATGATGGACTATTTACGATACTAAGCATTGTCCCAATGCACAAAGTTACGTTTACTCACACCAAAATATTTTCAAAGTTAGAACACGACCCCCTACGCTAGCAGATGCATTCAAGGGCATCATGCACAATGGAGTGGCATCAGTCCAGAGGGTCACACTGTTAAGCTGCCATATGCAGAGAATCTATGACTGGTGTTTTTTGCCCAATTCAGGAACAAGGCATGGATAGCATTCTTACAGAATTCATTAACTTGTTCAAAGGACTATGGTTCCCGAAGAGCAAACTCATCTCACTGCACATCAACAATACCCTCAAATTTGTTGCATTACAACACTGCAGAGTTTCTTTTCATCTATGCTACTAAGTGAAAAAAGAGATAGGAAAACTAGAAGTGATGGGGTAATTAAGAAATAGGGGGGCAGACCTGTTGTGTTTCTCTGATGTTCATCACAACCAAATCAAATCAAAGCTACCACGCACTGTGTGCCTCTGCATTGACACGAGGCTCCTGAACCAGACCTTAAAGAGAGAGGGGTACATAATGTCCTCCATGGATGACAATATCATCAAACTCAACTGGACCTAGTGACTGTCAACCGGACCTGGTGTCTCTAAACTCTGGGTAGCAACAGCTCATGTTAGACCCTAATAGCCACTACATTACAACCTTGTCAACACACCTGTAACTAAGAAGATATACTTGGCTCAAATGTATCATCAGTAGATGAGGTCTTCCAGGATGCAATACAGGAGAATCTCTCTGGTCTAGATTGAGTGCTCAGCATTTATGGTGACATCCTGGTATTCTGGAAAACTGCTGAAATACATCATCAGCAGCTAAGAGCAGTATCACAGAGACTGACCTTGGCTTCACTGTGCACAAAGACAGATGCACATTCTTTGCCAACCGCATGGAGTTTTGTGACTACATATCCTGTAAGAACAGAGTTCAGGTAAACCCTAAAAAGTCTAGAGACATGAAACAAGCCCACATCCCAAGAACAGCCATGGAGGTAAGAAAACGTCTTAGGGATGGCCAACTACTGTGACTGTGTATCCCTAAACTTTCCACCCTAAGAGAGCCCTGAGAGCACTCACCAAAGCCAACGCCAAGTGGGAGTGGAACGAGAACAAGGAAAGCACCTTGCAGGACTTCAAAGACACTCTGCTGCACGACACCACCATGGTCTACTCTGATCCCCACTGTAAGACCGTATTATTAGTAGACACCACTGTGGTAAAACTGGTTGCAGTATTCAATCAATCAGGAATGTGTGAAGTGCGCTACTCACCCGTGAGGGTCTCGAGGCGCTGGGGGGGTGGGGGAGGTGTGCAGCTCCGAATCAGCAAATGAGCCAGGTCTTGAGGCTCTTCCTGAAGATGTGCAGAGTGGGAGAACATCTGATTTTGAGAGGGAGCTCGTTCCAGGTCTTTGCCGTGATGTAGGAGTAGGCTCTTCTACCCGCTCTGGCTCTGCGGATGCGTGGGGTTTCGGTGAGGGTGCGGTCGGCAGAGCGGAGTTTTCTCTTGGGTACGTGGAAGGAAACTCTTTCGGTGAGGTATTGGGGTCCAGTGTTGTGGAGGGATTTGTAGGTGTGAGTGAGCAGCTTGAAGGTTACTCTCTTCTCAACCGGGAGCCAGTGGAGGTCACGTAGGTGCTGGGTGATGTGTTCATGTCGTGGGATGCCGAGGATGAGTCTGGCAGCGGTGTTCTGGATAGTCTGGAGTTTAATATTAGTATTAGTATTAGTACTACAGCATCACAAACACCTGGACTCCCATTGCATTCAGCAGTAGGACTTGCACTAACTGGAGTGGAGGTATGCTCAAATCGAATGACAGTCCCTGACTATCATATGGGAATGCCAATACTTCCCCATTTTTATGTGTGCGAACAGGCATTTACTATTGTCACTAACCACAAACTGCCAGATGAACTAGTTCAAGGTCACCCCCAACTAACCTCCACCACCACAAATAGAGAAGTTGGTAGTCCAGGTTAAGCAGTACTGGCTTGAGGTTGTACACTATCCAGGTGCAGAGAACCCCACCAACTACTGGTTAAGCCATCCTGTATGTGAGGAAGAGAAACCACTAGGTCTCAAGAAGAAGATGGAGGAGTATATGGACATTATTGTCAGAAACTTATCCCCCGGAACCATGAAACTAGTGGACATTGTTACAGAGACAACACATAACAGTGATTTCCAACGAGTGACCGAGGACACATAGTGCACCATCTCCTCCACATGGCCCACAAGGAACAGTCCAAGATCACCCACCCCAGCTCTGTAGAGTCTGAAGGGAACTATGCGTGACCCAGCACAGACTTGTCCTGAGAGGCCATTGCCAAGTGATACCCTGCTCACTGCAAGCAACAGCTATCATAATTGCATGTTTGTTGAACCCTGCGTATTTCCTATGAATATTCCCTTGTTTCCGGTAGCTAGACCAGATCATTCCTACCGCATAGTCTTAGACTATAGACATTTAAACAGTTGCACATACTCGTTTGTATTACAAAATTCACACAGTACAGCTATAATGAACATTGTCCGTAAAAAAATACAAAACAACCTTGGATATTTCAAATGTTTTTTCTGCCGAAACATAGAGCCTGAAAGCAGATATCTGACAGCATTCTCTACGCTTGGCTCTCAACATCATTTTTGTCAATTCCCTCATGGGTATTTGAACAGTCCACAGCTGTTTTCTGCCTGAGTAACATCAATTCTACATGAAATTGACACAGAAGCATTGTCCTATGCTGATGACATTTATCTGATGGACGATGACTTGAACACATATTTAGCCAGAGTAGATCACCTTGTATTGGGATTTGCTGAACATGGATTCAAATTCAATTTCAAGAAAAACTAAATTGCCTTCCTCAGTGCCCTATTCTTAGGATATGAGCTATCAAATGAGGGTATGAGCCTGGTGCCACATTTCCTAGAAAAATGTGCTATTTTACAACCACCAAACACAATGCGCAATGAATAAAACCTTTATACGATTTGATTCACCCTGATCTTTCTAGTACACATTGGACATCAGAACATACACAAATACTCAGATCACTACAGACTGATATGCTTGCATCAAGACACTTACACGTGTCAACAAAACAAATTTGGGCATCTGTATCATTGCAGGTGCCATAGGCTTTACATATGTCACATTCAATGAGGGTGACACAGTGCCAATAGCATATAAATCGCATCTATATTCAAATGCTGAGTTGTGTTTTGCATCCACTGAAAAAATACTAACAGCTGTTCAGATAGCTGTCATTAAGGAAAGTCCACTGGCTCAAGGGAAACAAATAATTGTGTTACTTCTGTCCCAGCCTTAGAGGCTGTTACAAAGGCTAGTGTTCCTAACGTGAAAGCCTTACATCCTAGATGGGTACAATGGGCCACTTCCCTGACTGCTACTGACATAAACTGTTTTGACCCTACTATACAAACTCAAGAATTTCTCCAATATGAACATGAATACCGCACGCCCAGTAACATTTTGCCTCTTGATCAATACAAACATGTCATATACACTGATGGTTCAGCCAAACGTGTTATAGGTACAAAACACCAATACTCATCAGCTTGCGCTGCGGTACACGGTGTCATGATGGATGGAAAGTTTCATCCTTAAAAAACCTTTACAGAGTCTCTAGGGATTGATTGTACTGCACAACTGACTAAACTAAAAGCATTGATACTGGTACTGGATAATACGGATTCTGTTTCCAGTCTTTCAATGAAAACTCACATAACTGGTGCCTGAATGGATTCAGAGACTCAAAGGGTAATGCTATCAAGCACAAAACTGCTTTGGGGAAAAGTGGCACAACTTAAAGACAGTTTGCCACAGGCTCATGTGATACACACATTGAGTCATCAGCATGTTAGAATACACGTTCTAGGTAATTAATTGGCAGATGAAGCTGCCATATCCGCAGTTAAGACTGCAACTGTAACTGTGATGACTCATTCTCACACGAGGGTAGATGAAGATATCATGGCTGCCTCAATGCTTCGTGTGATGGCACCGGTTTACATAACAAATATCCAGCAAAATATTCCTACCCCTGTGTGCCCAAAATGTTCCGTTTACTACCATTCCTGGGGTGGGTGATCATGTGATTCCCAACCGAGACCGCAGGCTAGAATTAATCATAGCTGCACATGAGGGTGTAGCCTCTGCCCATGTTGGTGTGGTGGCCACAATTTCATTATTACAAATATGCTATTGGTGGCATGGTCTGTACAAGCAGACAAAACAGTGTGTCCTTAGTTGGGACATCTGCTAACAAATTAAAAGCTCCACCAAAGCACGCCCACCTCAGACACCCCTCTTAGTTTCCAGCAAACCCCTCACATTAATGTACCTGGACCATTGCAGTTCTCTAAATGCGGATGGTGCATTTACATTTATTCTACTTGTTGATTCTTGCTCTAAGGTTCCTATGGGTGTGGACACAACGATCAGCTGATGCTTGCACTGTTATGAAAGATCTGCAAGTCTTTATTGGGACATATGCAGTAGCTGCAATCCACTCAGACCAGGGCCCTGCTTTTGCCTCGAAGGCTTACAGGGATACTATGGGAACGCTGGGTGTGGCTGTGTATTATTCCTCACAATATCACCCTGAGGGAAATTCTAAACTGGAGAGGAAAAACTGTGATTTAAAGCAATCCTTAACAGAAAGAGTATTAGGTTCAGGCCGTAGTTGGGTCCATCACTTGTATGATGTCCAGAGGGCATTAAATAATCTACCTAGATGATCACTGGGTGGCCAGACCCTGTACAAGGTATTATTTGTCATTCAGATTTGCGTTCCAGATCTTGACTGTCCTGGCACAGTGGCGGCAGATGCACCATTTGACATTAATGAACGTTTCACTGTATTACAAGAATTACAGACTTTCAGGACGATTGGTCAAATGAGCTTTCTAAAAAGCCCACTCTTGAAGGAGTGAAGGAGCAACCAGCACCTTCCAGCTGGAGTCCAAAAGTTGGGGATCTAGTTTGACAGAAGATTGCAGTAAAGAAATAGTTTGGCCCATCATACCGTGCACCTGTGCAAGTCCCCGGCATTCAATGTACAAGAACGTTGATTTTGCCACTACTTGCTGGTTGTAAAGACAAACAACTTGTCTCCTTCGATTAAGTTAAGTTATATCATGTGGCCAGTACTACACAGTATGCTACAAGGATTCATGAGTAGTTCCCTGACCCCTCTTACCACCCTACAGGAACTTCTGTTACAAGTTTTAGGCAACACCAATGTTGTTTATCCCCGGCTGGGGAGGGTGAAGAATAAACTATTGTTCATTACAGTTACTGCCACAAATACAACCCATACATCGGATGTGAGTATACAGCAGCGGCGGCTGCTGTGAAATGAAAGTGGTGGGGCAGCATGGGGGAGAATAACAAAAAAATTAAAGAGGGTACTTACCCACTGGCCACCGCCTAGACACTTTGGAGGTCATTACGATGACGGGCGGACAAGGTCCGCAAGCCACCGTAGCGGTGAATGGGACCGTCTGCCATAGGATCGGCGGTCCCGCCGTGAGTATTAGGATGCCACCGCCGCGGTGGCGGTGGTATCCCCTATTCCCAACATTGTGGCGGGCGGTGTTCACAGCACCGCCCGCCACAATGCAGGGAATGCACGTCGTGCATTGGCATGCACAAGGTGACAGGCACCGCGCTGTGCCTGCCACCTTGCCCATGCCAATGCAGGGGGGTACCATAGGTACCCCCCATGTGCACCCCCGCCCCCCCAACATCCTGGGGGCCCGCTACAGGCCCCCAACTGCGAAGAACGTATGCCTTTCTCAGGCGGCGTTACCGCCATGGAAATGCTGCTCTCCGCCAGCATCCTAATATGGATGGCGGTGTCTTGCAGACACCGCCACCATATTATTGCCCTTTTCCGCCCGGTCCCCTGTTGGACCGGCGGAAAACCGGCGGATGGTCTTTCCGTCCGCCGGGCTCCTCCCGCCATTGTAATGTGGCGGGGGAAATGGCATGCGGGCGGAGGGGAATGGCGGGCGGATCGCCACCGCCATACGGGCAGTGGCGATCCGCCAGTCATCATAATGACTGGCTGTCCATGGACTGATGCACCAGCTCCCAGACTCAAGTGAGCTCCCCTAAATCATTCCAGACACTGCTCTCATGCTGGCAATACTATTACCCAGCATGAGAGAAGAGCCGGGATTGGTTGAAGTGGGCTGGTTTGGCACTCACTTAGGACCTGGGAGCCTGCGCCTGTTCTCCAACTGGCTGTGCAACACAGCTCTGGTTGGAGAGATCTAAGTGTGCATGTCGAGCTGGCTATCATAAGACAGACAGCCAAACTGACATGCACACTTGTAGTGCCCACCACACCTCCTCCCTGCTGCAGCTGCTGTCCAGGAAGCCCCTACCTCCTAAAAGTCAGCTCGGCTTTCAGCCTGCAGGATGAAAAAGAAAATGATCATGAAATTGTTTTTTACCATTTTATTTTCATGATTTACTTTTCTGGGCTCACAGCAGTGGGGTGATGCTCCTCCACCCTAATGGGGGAACCGCCACTGTTCTACAGCTTGCTTTTGCTACTTCTAACAATACAGTTGTTTATGATGAACCACCTTTGGAAATGTCTACCAGTTCTCTCCTGCCTACTTCAGCTCCTGCTTTTCAGCAGACTGCTTCTGGTTACTTTGTCGATAACTTCTCTTCTGACTCTTCTCACACTTCACTACATGGTGTACATGACTTTCTTCTTTGGTCAACACTTATCTGATCCCTCCATGGTTTTACGTTTTTTGAACTCTACACAGGGTTTTAAAGCTAGCAGGCCTGACCCTCATTGCATCCTGTGGCAACACTCAGGGGTCGTTTATTTATTTATAGAGTTTTATATAGCGCGAGTATGACCCAAGGGGGTCTCAGAGTACTTTACAAATAGTCCGGAGCCACCATTCGGTAAGAAAATTATACCAGCAATGGTTGCAACACTCCACTTTATATGCATTAAAAGTACATCTTTCTCTTCTTTCAAGGGACATGGATTTGCAGTATTTCTTGTTAGATCCTAAGTCCCCGCATTCTAAAGATTTATTTCTGCTACCTCCAATTAAATATGGTGTCACAAATAGAAGCTGCTGTGTGCTTAAGGCAAATTGATCAAGAGAATTTAGAAAAAGCACTTGCTGTTGTTGATAATGGCATGAATACATTGTCAACTCCTATTTACAATTTGAATAATATTATATTGTCTGCAATTGGCATTATACAAAATGACAAGTCTTCTTTCTACGATAGGCGGAGTGAGCTTAGGTCAATTATGCAGTTGAGCTGTACACTACAGGTTTCAGAATCTCGCCATGTGCCCTGGATGTACTTGAACTCAACAGAGCTATTTTTGCCTTTTAATTTAACACATAAGCAACAATTAATGGTAAGAAAGATGCTACATACACAATGTTAAACATCTAAAAATTAGAACAATTGCCTTTCACAGTAGTTGAGACACGGTCAGCAGTATGGTTAATACATGGGGTGATCTTGTTACCAATATCTACGTTTCACTCCACATCTTGCACGAAACATTTTCCAATAGGTAGATATGAGTCTTTAGGAAGGAGTTTTATCCATGAACTGTGGTCTTTGCACTTTGATTACAGATGTGTTAGTGGGGAACGAGAGATGTTTGTTAGTGGGAATGAATGTGAATCTTCACTCTACCACTCACCAATTTGTAAACAGGTGACACTTTATGGGGCGTGTAATGCTTTGATGGCCAATTTAGTGTGTTACTGGGAGTACCAGCTTCTTTGATTCACCCAGTCATTAGATTACTTTTGAATGGAGGTTATTTGATGTTGCACAATCAAAGCTGCTGCTGGATGAGAGCAGGTGTCCGATATGTGATTTTGATCTCTCAGATAGTCACAATTTGCAAATCTCTGCTATTCCTCCAAAGCACATGGTTTCAAGAGTAAGCTTGTGGCCTTCCATTCCAACCTTGAAGGTTAGCTTTGACAAACTGAGCAGACTAAAAGGCTTACAGATTCAGAAGGATGCGGCACTAACATCTGCCTAAGAAAACTTTGACTTACAAGTAGCAAGGTCGTCCTCTGAAATTCAGTTGCTACTGTGCACAACACTGCCTTGCCATTTTGGTGAACTTGGGTAATGCATATTTAATGGTTCCAACATCGCCGGTGTGTTACAGTTTTTGAAGCGGTTGGATCTGGCTTTGTCAACATGTTTCAGACCATTATTGGAGTGATTCCTTCCTTCATTCATTCCATATTCCATATTTTCTAGTATTTTTGGAGACATACCACTTGTGTTTTTCCTGAATTTTGGTATTTTGGTTATATTTTTGCTAATCCTCAATGGATGTTCCACCTCGAGGCCATTTGGTGATGGATCTACCACACAGTGGCCGAGCTTCAGGAACCGAACTGTGACTGGTTACTAATGTTTTGAACCATGTTGTTTACCTGCATGCAACCTGTGTTCTACTGTCTATGGTCCTCTTTTGAGTGTGCACTTGATATTTGTCTTGCTACGCAATTGTTACATTCAACAGACATGGATCTGCAGATGCGGGCGATGAGGACTAACCCTGGGCGTAGTTCGCGAAATAGCGCCACGCGAAGCTACGCGAAGTGCACTTCGCACAACGCGAGCTACGCATAGCACTACGCGAACTGCGTAGTGCGCTGTTCGCGATGATTGCACAGTGCCGGATGCTTGTCCGCACTGTGCAATCATTGAAACGGCATCTTGTACAGTGCGAGCTGTCTTTTACTGCCGCTCGAGTAGATTTTTACTCGAGCGGCAGCTTTCTCAACGCGGACTGGTAGTTTCTCATCGCGAGCGGTCGCGAGCATACGCGACCACTCGCAATGAGAAACTTGACCTCCCCGCGTTGAGAATCTCGCCGGGAGGTTTATTTTCCACGCTCGCGATCGGCAACTTGATGTTGCTGATTGCGAACGAGGAAAAAGTCTCGCCGGGATGTAATTTTGCTTGCTCGCGGTCGCCAACTTGACGTTGAGGACCGCGAGCAAGCAAAAAATGACCGCTGCACTACGCTACGCTACGCTACGCGTGTTTGCACTGTGCTACGTGCAATTCGCGTAGTGCGAAGTAGCGCAAACTTCGCAAACTACGCGAGCGTATCGTAGTGCTTTGCCCAGGCTTAATGAGGACCCAATTTCCGAGTTGCCCCATGAACTTACCATTGCTTTGGAAAGCTTTCAATGAGCCATCTTTTTTTATATGGATCCCGGCTCTAATAATACAAATGCACTGCAGGATAATGCGCCTTCAGTGGAGACTGGGGTTGCAGACCATATGTGTTCTTTGGCACTAATTAACATGGCCATTGTGGAAATATCATCTGTGGATGATGAGTCCTTGATGGATTCTCTTGAGACTGGAAGTATGGATGACATTATGGGAGCCTCCTGAGATTTTAATTCAGCCATTGGCTTTATAAATTGATTTTAACGTCTTTTATCCTTCTCTTTTTATAACTTTTTGAATTACCATTTTTTTTAAATATTTTCATTTTGCTTTGGTTGTGAAAGTGTTTGTTATTCATTATATGTTTTATTTTTAGACTAGTTTTATGTAGAAACTGAGTCTTTTAACAGCCAAGTGTAGTGAGGCCCTTGTGGACCTACTTTGGATCTCCTTTTAGTTTGACATTTTACACATTTTAGCAGACTTCGTTTTAGCCCGGTCACCTTTTACGTATTTTATTTTCAGGATAAGATTCTAAGTAAAGCTGTACATGCTGCTTGTTTTTTAGAAAGCCTTTCCTGCTACATATTTAGTACTCTTCATTCAAGGTTAGGAACAGAGAACGAGATTTATTTATTTATTTATTGAGTTTTATATAGCGCTGGCTAGACCCGGAGGTATCAGAGCGCTTTACATGAGGAAGAAACATTGTTTCAGAACATGGTTACAAAGTTACATCAGTTACATGAGTACAAAAGCATAGCATAAACATGAGAAAAAAAATAGGCAAGGGGAGAGAAGATTAGGAGAGAGAGGGAAGGAATAGGGGAGGTAGACGGAGAATAATGGAGGGAAGAGGAGGGGGAGGGTGTAGGAGGCACAGCAGGGAGACGAGGAAAAACAGTGTCTGACGTCCGGCTGGGTAGGTGACGGCCGAGGGGTGAACCAGAGCCAAACTCCTCTATAGCTGCGTGGGACAGCTCCACCGGTCATCGGCCAAAGGTTGCTCGGGCACCGCAGTACATACAGAAAGGTTATAGTTTCCGCCTAGGGGGGGCATAGTCCAAAAGTTCCATCGAGCACGCCGGTCACGGTGTACGGTGCTGTGCTCCCAGCGGTAATGGGATAAAAACCCAGCAAACACAAGGAGATGATGGACGGAGTGCTGAAACTTTTCAAACACTCACCCCCAGTCACAGATCTGGGTTGAATCCATCATCATTCTTTAGCTCACTTTGCCACCCCAGTTCAGACACAGCTATATGCAAATCAGTCTTGACCCTGTGCCTCATGGGAACAGTCCAGACCGAACTGCCAAGCCATGTCTTCCCTGGACCGGAATCAAGCATCCTGGGACCGGTTTCGGGCTAACAGCCCTCATCAGCCAGGCTAGCTTGAATCCAGTGGCAAAGTGAGCAAGGGACCCACGTCTGGGCATACCCTGCCAACTTAGGGCGAACAAAGCAAACACAAGGAGATGATGGACGGAGTGCTGAAACTTTTCAAACACTCACCCCCAGTCACAGATCTGGGTTGAATCCATCATCATTCTTTAGCTCACTTTGCCACCCCAGTTCAGACACAGCTATATGCAAATCAGTCTTGACCCTGTGCCTCATGGGAACAGTCCAGACCGAATTGCCAAGCCATGTCTTCCCTGGACCGGAATCAAGCATCATGGGACCGGTTTCGGGCTAACAGCCCTCATCAGCCAGGCTAGCTTGAATCCAGTGGCAAAGTGAGCAAGGGACCCACGTCTGGGCATACCCTGCCAACTTAGGCCGAACAAAGCAAACACAAGGAGTTGATGGATGGAGTGCTGAAACTTTTCAAACACTCACCCCCAGTCACAGATCTGGGTTGAATCCATCATCATTCTTTAGCTCACTTTGCCACCCCAGTTCAGAAACAGCTATATGCAAATCAGTCTTGACCCTGTGCCTCATGGGAACAGCCCAGACCGAACTGCCAAGCCATGTCTTCCCTGGACCGGAATCAAGCATCCTGGGACCGGTTTCGGGCTAACAGCCCTCATCAGCCAGGCTAGCTTGAATCCAGTGGCAAAGTGAGCAAGGGACCCACGTCTGGGCATACCCTGCCAACTTAGGGCGAACAAAGCAAACACAAGGAGATGATGGACGGAGTGCTGAAACTTTTCAAACACTCACCCCCAGTCACTGATCTGGGTTGAATCCATCATCATTCTTTAGCTCACTTTGCCACCCCAGTTCAGACACAGCTATATGCAAATCAGTCTTGACCCTGTGCCTCATGGGAACAGTCCAGACCGAACTGCCAAGCCATGTTTTCCCTGGACCGGAATCAAGCATCCTGGGACTGGTTTCGGGCTAACAGCCCTCATCAGCCAGGCTAGCTTGAATCCAGTGGCAAAGTGAGCAAGGGACCCACGTCTGGGCATACCCTGCCAACTTGGGGCGAACAAAGCAAACACAAGGAGATGATGGACGGAGTGCTGAAACTTTTCAAACACTCACCCCCAGTCACAGATCTGGGTTGAATCCATCATCATTCTTTAGCTCACTTTGCCACCCCAGTTCAGACACAGCTATATGCAAATCAGTCTTGACCCTGTGCCTCATGGGAACAGTTCAGACTGAACTGCCAAGCCATGTCTTCCCTGGACCGGAATCAAGCATCCTGGGACCGGTTTCGGGCTAACAGCCCTCATCAGCCAGGCTAGCTTGAATCCAGTGGCAAAGTGAGCAAGGGACCCACGTCTGGGCATACCCTGCCAACTTAGGGCATACAAAGCAAACACAAGGAGATGATGGACGGAGTGCTGAAACTTTTCAAACACTCACCCCCAGTCACAGATCTGGGTTGAATCCATCATCATTCTTTAGCTCACTTTGCCACCCCAGTTCAGACACAGCTATATGCAAATCAGTCTTGACCCTGTGCCTCATGGGAACAGTCCAGACCGAACTGCCAAGCCATGTCTTCCCTGGACCGGAATCAAGCATCCTGGGACCGGTTTCGGGCTAACAGCCCTCATCAGCCAGGCTAGCTTGAATCCAGTGGCAAAGTGAGCAAGGGACCCACGTCTGGGCATACCCTGCCAACTTAGGGCGAACAACGCAAACACGAGGAGATGATGGACGGAGTGCTGAAACTTTTCAAACACTCACCCCCAGTCACAGATCTGGGTTGAATCCATCATCATTCTTTAGCTCACTTTGCCACCCCAGTTCAGACACAGCTATATGCAAATCAGTCTTGACCCTGTGCCTCATGGGAACAGTCCAGACTGAACTGCCAAGTCATGTCTTCCCTGGACCGGAATCAAGCATCCTGGGACCGGTTTCGGGCTAACAGCCCTTATCAGCCAGGCTAGCTTGAATCCAGTGGCAAAGTGAGCAAGGGACCCACGTCTGGGCATACCCTGCCAACTAAGGGCGAACAAAGCAAACACAAGGAGATGATGGACGGAGTGCTGAAACTTTTTAAACACTCAGCCACAGTCACAGATCTGGGTTGAATCCATCATCATTCTTTAGCTCACTTTGCCACCCCAGTTCAGACACAGCTATATGCAAATCAGTCTTGACCCTGTGCCTCATGGGAACAGTCCAGACCGAACTGCCAATCCATGTCTTCCCTGGACCGGAATCAAGCATCCTGGGACCGGTTTTGGGCTAACAGCCCTCATCAGCCAGGCTAGCTTGAATCCAGTGGCAAAGTGAGCAAGGGACCCACGTCTGGGCATACCCTGTGAGACTCCCTTGTCGCAGTGGACTCTCTCAGAGGGGTCTCTGAGACTCCAGGGCATAGATGTTGGATCCCTCCCCAACAAGGGGAGAAGAAGTGCTTTGGAAAGGGGCCCACTCATGGTGGCCATTATTAGAAAATTGTAGTTTGGGCAAAATTCACCTGTGTCGATAACACCTCAATTTCAAAGCGCTCCTGTCCTCCTGCGCGCAGTTATGCCAGCGTAGCGTTATCTGTTTTGTTTCCTTGATCAATGAGCTCTCCCTCAGCCATATGTGGGTTATTACTTGTAGCCTACCCAGTGGGTCTCGGCCCCGATGCGGAGGCTGCCTCCTCTTCTCTGATTTACACTCACGCCTAAATGTCCTCAGCAATCAGCGCCTCAACGCACTATGGGTTATGGGCTCTATTCGTGATGTTCACTCCCCTTAATCCTTGTGAATTCCGCTCAGTAAGGGAGGATAAGAGCCCCTCGGGCCAGCTGCCGCACCCCCAGCTCGCAGCCCAGTCTCTTCACTCACTGTTACCTGTGCTCACAGGCCGCAGCGGCGCATCGTCTAGGTGCTCGCGGTAGCCACTCCGTCTCTTGCAGCGGTTCTCTCCGCTCTTGTGTTGCGTTTCTTTTTGGGCCTTTGCAGCGGTGATTTCGATTCTCCATCCGGCGTCCCCTCTGACTCTGCCGCAGCTATAATCGCGGCCTCACTCGTATCGCGGCTGCCATTTCTGATACGTGTGTGGCTGGAGGGCCACACACAGGCTTGCAGTTGTGTAAGGAGATGCCTGGACGGCACCATTTTGAGGTCAGGCATTGCGGGCCGGGGGCTCAGCGGTACACCCTGCGGCCCCAGGGCCCCCCCGGACTTCCAGAAACAGCATTCCGCGAGTGGTGTTGTGAGAAGTTGGCCTGGCATATGCTGTCCACTAATTATAGTGGGCACCTTGCACCAGTCCAACCAACCCCTTATTGGAGATAGGTTAAAGACAACCTTATTGAAAGCTATCCTAGTGGTAGCTATGGAGAGCAGCCTTCAGGCTAAGTCTTGAAGGAATGTAAAGCAGCTTGTTTTACCAGTCTATAATCTCTTGAGTGACCAAATGAAAGAGCACCACACCAGGTATATATTCAAAATATATGTATTTATTGCTAAACACACCCCTCTAGTCTCTTTATGAGGCTAGAGTTCGAAGTACATAAGTTATAAGTTATTAATTCACAGTAATAGCACAAATACACGTTTGGGCCCTAGGGGTGTACCAAACCATATACCAATAAAGTGGTATGCGAACCATGACTGAACTAGACACTAGGCCTAGAGCCTCTAGAAGTGCTTGGACCACAAGGAACCACCCAAGGTAGTGACACAGGGGACCTACGGGAGACGCGTGCAGTGTAAATACACAACCGCGATACGCCGTTGACTTCTATGGAGAAAGTCGGGATCGGGAAATTATAGAAAAGGGACACTTAAAGAGGACTAGGACAAAACCCTTTGAGATCTAGGACTTTGAAGAGTCTCTACCCACGGGAGCACTGGAGTACTCGTGTTACCTCACCCAGGGAAGCCGGGTGCATAGGTGCCTTTCGGGGTCGGGTGTCGTCGTCGATTCGAATGGCGATCTGCTGCAAAGTGCTGCTGGCGGCCAAGAGAAAAGTGTCCGGGTGGATCCAAGAGTGGATCGAAGTTCTGAAGAACCTGAAAGCAGAGGGGACAGAGTCTGGGTCACTAGCCAGTGACCAGGAAGGCGATGGACAGATGCCCACCGATGTCGAGTGCTTCAGGTGCGTTGACGGTCGTCTTGACTCTTCAGCCACGAGGTCCAGGAGGCGTTGTCGGCAACCAGGAGCAGGATTCGGGCTGGTACATAATGTCTGTCGAGTGCTGAGGTGTTGGCGACCGGATTGGACCCAACAAGCCTTGGCAACGGCAAGTCTTGATGAAGATGTAGATCATCGACGGTGCAGACCAGCAAGGTCTGTGGAACTCACCCAGTGAAGGTAAGTGAGGGCAGGCCTGGAGCAACCAGGATGCCAAGTAAGAAAAGGATTGGCCTTCGTTAAGGGCTACTAGCCAATGGGCTAGCGACCGCGAAGGAGCCTTGTAACGCCGCACGTGGAGCTGGCTTACAGGACACTCGTGGAGTGGGGGCCAGTGATCTTCGGTGCAGGTGGTGCTGGAGGCTAGGGCTACTCGGAGCCCAAAGCACGACTTCTTGGGAGACCCAAAAGATGGTGCACTTGCAAATGTGCTCGGTGTCCAGGGGTCACGGTCTCAAGTCACCCACGATAGCCACGGGCCTCAGCTTTGCTGGGGACTCAGGGTAGCCTCGGGGAAGTCTGAGAATCTACCTCTGGTGATGCGATGACTTCGGCGTCCGACGGGAGCTTCAGAAATGCGGACCGGACAGATGCTTCTTTGGTGCCTGCCAAGCAGGGAGTCACTCCTTGACCCCAAGGGAGATTCTTCAGTCCTCTAATCTTGTCGTAGAGCGTCGAAGGTCCAGGATTCAGTTTCAGAGTTTCGTCCAGGTATAATCTAAAGTCCTAAGGACTGGGTTCCTACCTTTATTCTAAAATTAGGGTTGGACTACTCTGTGGCCCCACCTATGGGTGGGTCAGGGCAGAGGGGTGGCTACACCCCTTTCCCTTTGTCCAGTTTGCGCCAAAGCAGGGGCTGCAAGCCCCTGATCCGGTTTGAACTGGGGTATGCACAGGGACACCAAATGTGCCCCCAGTGCAGGACTTCAAAGCACACAGATGGTGCTCCCGCCCAGCCCCAATACACATTATCCTGTCTGGGGAGGTGGTCACACCTCCCTGGGACAGGAAACCTATTGTCCAGGCCTCCCCTGCCGGAGTTTCGTCCAGCAGCAGGAGGCCAGACTCGTGTCTGTGGCAGCAGCATCCATTTTGTGATGCCAGGGCTCTGGAAAGAAGTTACCGGACTAGTCAGAGTTAACATGTCTTTCCCTCTAGAAGGGTGGAATGCTACCCCCGCCACCAGAATTGGCGGGGGGGGTAGTATTCCAAGATGTTTGACACCAAACACGACATGTTTAGGTGCAGCCATTCCAAAGTTAGCATTTTACCGCAAGGCTATAATGCGCTTAAGAGTATATGGTCAGGCTGCACTACAAACAGCATCAGAGATGGTCTCCGAACGCTGCAGAGGGGCCCTGCTCATGCAGGGGCACCCTCTCACATAGGAACCATGCACTCTGCTTTTAGGATTGATAAGGCCTGCCTTAGGAGTGACTTATAGGTTTATATGTGTGTATGTATTTCGTGATATAGGTAACCTATATCACAGTAAGGAGTGCATGCACCACCTTACCCAGGCTGCAGTAGCAGACCTGTGGTGTCAGTTTGGATGGCCTTCCAGGGGTGGCATAATACATGCTGCAGCCCCTGGTAGGCCTCTGAGGTACCTATGCCCTTGGTACATAGTATACCATATACTAGGGACTTATAAGGGCACTCCAGATCCCAATCAGTGATGTGCCTAAGGCACATGGAAACCATTTTAGAGAGGAAGCAGCTAGGCTGGGGTTCTGATTAGCAGGGCCCCAGCCAGACTAATGTCGAAAAACAGTGAAGCATCAGCAAAAAGTGGGGGTACCCATGTGAAGCAGATCCTACTCTCCTACAGGTGTCCCCCTAGCTCTGCTTCTTTGCTCGGCGATCCCCAGCTCCTCACCTGGAGGTCAACGCAGCCGCCCTGCGCCGCTGCACACGAACCCAAAGGCAGCGGGGCGCACTCAGAAAACGGTGAGCCCGGATCTCGGGGCACCTCTTTAGGCGGATCTTTGCGCCTCTGGTCGCCAGCAGTCTAAGATATCCTAGTACATGCGTTGACCGCTCAGAGACAGCTTCTAACATCTAGACACATCATTGCATCAGAGCTGTACCTCTAACACAGATGTTTTATTATATAAACATTGCACTGTCCCTTTGTGGAGAATGCAGTGTTCGATATGCAGGTCTGCCAATGCTGATCTACCATCCTGATCCTGCAGAGGGGGACTGCTAATTCAACTCCAGACCAAGTCATCCAGGTATGGGGTCTCAGGCTATCCTAACAGATCAGGCAAAGGGTACACCCATTATGCTCTCAGAGTAGGGGTAGTGTTAGGTAGGGATATATAGATATACAGAAATCAGACTGCCATTGTTGAACTGTTTATTTTTTTTGCCATATTCACAATGCTGGTTACTTTGCTTTCTTTTATCTGCCTAATAATCGCAGCTCATTTTTTCTATGCAAGATTACGATTGTTTCAACAATTGTATTGAAAGCTCTACTTGTATATTTCCTGTGTTTTACCATGGGCATGCATGAATAGACAACAAAAAGAGTAAGATCTGTTTCCACGTCTCTCTCGGAGATCAGAGGTAAGAGCTTCGGGTGAGGCAATGTGAGTTAAGCCAGGAATTGGGCCAACAGTCTCTGATGATGTAGATGGACTCAAGACCTGTTCTATCCTATACATTTGCAGAAAATGATGTGTGTCTGTCAACGCTACTTCACGGTCAAGAGACTGTGCCAGGAGTAAGGGTGGGCGGAATTTGCGTAGTCGCGTTACGCAAATCTCCGTAAAATTGCTAAAAAATTCCGCGAGCACGCGGAAATTCCGCGAAATCACGAAATTGCTGGTCCCGTCCGTTCGCGATGTGTTTTTGCGTGCTCGCGGGGAAATATATCGCTAACTTGCCCATGCGGTCGCTAACGGGCGCGGCCATCTTGTTTTCACTTGTCCCGCCCGCTCGGGATGGTATTTCCTGTTCCGGGTCGCGTATTGCATGCTCCCGCCCGTTCGCGATAAGGGTTTCCTGTTCGGGAACGCGCATTACGTGTTCGCGACGCTTTTTGCCTGCTCGGGGGGGGAAATATCGCGCAAACTTGCCCATGCAGTCGCAATGGGCGCGGCCATCTTGTTTTTCAGTCTATTGCTATGGTTCTGGGCCTGCTTTTCAATGCTCCCTCTATCTTTTCAATCCTTTGTTTCTGTAAACTTTTTTGGGTCTTTTTATTTATTATCTATCTCTCTATTTTCCTGATTCTATATTTTGAGTTTTTCTACTTTTTGTGTGTTTTTAACTACTTTTTCACACTTTTTCTATTACCTGCTTTTTCATTTCTTTTACTTACTTTTTGTAATTCCTACCTTATCTTTTCCGTCCCCCGCCTACCCAGAACCATGGCAAAGGGCCACAGCCACAGGGCTCGAAGTCGGAGCCAGACCCGCGACCGCTTTCCTTGCGGAAGGCGGCGCCAAAGAGGGGTGCAGGCACGGGCCTTATTCAATGAGTCGGAGGTGGCCGCTCTGGTTTTTTTTGTTCAGCGCCACCTCCCCTTAACCCTGGCAGCAGGCGGCAGGCCTGGGTCCGGGTACGGGCTCCGGGAGCGTCGGCAGCGGTGGGGCAAGGTGCGTCGGGCAGTGTTTCGCTGCTCTGGTGTCCGGCGCACCAATAATCAGCTGACGCACCGGTGGTCCGATATTCTGGACCGGGAGCAGGACCTGCTGGACCTGCTAGGAGTGGAGGTCCCGGGGCTTGGTGAGTAGCTATTTAATATTACTACTTTGTGTTCTGCTCTGTGTTATATATTGCGAATATATATTTTTTTCTGACCAGCAAGTATGCTGCTGCTTACATTGCAGGTAAATTACGTTTACAAATCTGTGATTGTTATGACACAGGCGCTCGGCGCTACTAATCTTACTTGTTTGCAACTTTGCGCTCGCTTGGCCTGATGATTATGTAAGAGTTTACTTTAGAGAACTTAAGTGATGTAATGCTAGAGAGAGTAGTCCTTCCTTTGTCCTCCTGCCACTAAGAAGGGATAGTGGTGGATTGATAGGTTTAGTTACTTATTAGTTGGTAATTTGTAAGTGGTGTGCGTGACGCATCCTCTGTCATGTCACGTGCTGCTGAGTGCTGCTTACCCCAGTCCTTCGCAGAACCTTTTGTAGTTTGTTTTCTGAGTGTTAATAGGCTTATATCATCACTAGCAGAACATCAGCAGCAACCAGCCAACAATTTGGTGTATGCAAAAATGTATGCATGTGTCCTCCATCTATGCATTTTTGAGGACTAAAATAAATGGAAATGCAGACTTACTGAACAATTGGCCCGTCTGGATTGGAATAGGTGGGCTAGGTCAGGTGGTAGTTAGGCTTGCTAGACGGTCCGTGAATCTCGCAATACTACCAGTCGATCAGATAGGTCAATTTTATTGCAATTGTTGTTACCAAAAGAGTTTTTGGTGCGTATTTTAAAATATTTTATTTATTTCACACCAAACTTTAATTTTTGTCTCTTTCTTTATGAAATCTTACATGATCAGCAGCACCCAGGGGCAAGAAGACGGGGTCGCAGGCGGTGGGCCACAAAGATCAACAAGATGCCTCCCAGGGACAGGACCGCTCTTCTATCGAGGGCTCTGCTGCTGGCCCCAGTAAGTCCTCCAGTGGTTAATATTATTACTTCTATTTCCCAAACTTTTCCTGCACCTTATTTTTTCCGAACTATTATTTCGGTATCCTCCTAATTCGAATTTTGACAAAATCTTCTTTGCTCTATACTATCTGTTTCTAAATTCCTGTTATCCCTGCCTCTAACTGCGTCTGCTATGACTCTCTGTACTACTACTATTAGTCTGTCTGTAGCTAAGCTTGCCCAGTTGCCCACTCTTTATTTAAAATATTTTAAATAAAACTCATATTCACCAATAGCTATAGCCATTGAGTCCAGTCCTTTGGGTTGTCCTCTTCTACTACTTCTAGTTTTCTTATTCTTGAGGCTTTTCAACAATTCCCACCAAGAAAAAGCCCAACCGCATTTTAGAATTTTAGATAGGATAGGACATACTACTACTGTTGTAGGGTATTCTGCACATACAGAACTTTGCACAAGAAAATAGGACGTTGGTGATGGGAGGTTGGACCTTCCTCACACCTCAATCAGAAGCCACCACAATCCCCTGACCAACTAGTTATAGTGTCTCATTACTCCGAAACGCCCCCCCCCAAAATACCCAATGAGTAGACAACCCAGACAACATAACACTCCCAACCTCTGTCGCGGAAGCAATGCACACCCTTTTGCTCACTCTCTCGTGTAAGTCCACACCAAATACCACCGAGTCTATGTAAGTTCAAAAGGTTTATTTTTATTTCCAACTGACAAGCTCTGTACGTTGCATAATGCAGCAGCAACAGCAAAATGCATAAGATTAAAACAATAAACATTGTTACACTTAGTTAGACTTACAAGTTACTTACAACTACAAGTCCATAGAAGCCAAAAGGCGAGATCATGATAACTGAAAAGTGGTGGAAGAACCACCCTCCCTTGGTAGGAATCTAGTTTATATAAAATTATAAATGGAGATGTGAGAATTCTGGGGAGCCCTCACCTTAGAAGAACCTAGTACTGGTTACATCATAAGGTCTGCAAAGCTCTGGTTCTTCGTATAAGGGAATCTTCCGTCTGTAATGAGAAAAATGGTGCGCGTTAGTATAGTGCAAGCATTTCTCAGTCGTGCAAAAAAGTGCAGTTTTTTATGGATAAGCAATATGGACTAACACCAGAACTCCATAACAAAGTCGGTTGTTTTTCGACCTTGTACGCAGCGCTCAGACAGTAGCAGTATGAGCTCATGTGGGCTCAAAGGCGTCTTTCACAACAAGCTGCGAGGTAACTTGCGCAAAAATAAAAGACAGAGCTAAAATGGTTGCATGGCTCGGGGTAACTTAGCAAACACTAGAATGACCCTAGGGACCATATAACACTACCAGTGTCTACTCTACTAGCTGATTTATACTAGTGATGTATGTTGTATATGTATTATGTATGTATTAACTTTTTTTTCATTCTTGCTAGTCAAAAATAGGGAGAGGTGTATATGGCATCTGAAAAATGTGTAATGTTTTTTCTAGGTGTACTACCGACCACCAGTACCGGGGCCAGCGGCGAAGGTGACGCGGCCGCTGAGGGTGCAGGCGATGCAGCAGTTGGAGGAGCTGCAGGGGGTGAGCCAGCAGCAGTGGCGGGCGGTGGTAAGTTATATTCCTAATCCTTACTTATTGACATTACACTCGCTGCAAGGGTGTAATGTATACTGTACTGTTGAGACTTAAGTAAGAAGTTGTTGTGAACGGTTGAAGAAGACACCCTTTACTTAGCATTAGCAATAGCATTAGCGACGGGAGTGTACTGAGAGTAACCAATGGCCTCTTCTATCGGACTTCAACTCAGCTGTGAAATTTTTATGGAGAAGACAAAGTCTGATCAGATGACCTTGATGGATGGGTTGAACGAAAAGGGAAAGAAGGGTGGAAGGAGGAAGGACGGGCGAGATTTTATATTTATGACTGGCAGAGAAGGATACGTGGGATGCATGCATAGGTGTGTGATATGAATCAGATGCATGGGTGGTGGAATGCCTGAAACTCCCACAAATGTTCGAGGCCGAGGTAGTGGGAGGATAGATACATACCACAAATGTTACGTACTGTGCTTGCTAGTGCTACTGTGCCACTATGTGTAGAATGAATTTGTCTGACTGCTTTGCTAAGAGTATATTTTACAATAGTCTTGTTTTTTCTTCTTGATATAGCGACTCCTTCCAAAGGTAAAGTCAACAGGAAGGAGTTGGCAGCCAAGGCCTGGCGCCGGAAGCTAGAGGCCATACAGGCCGAATACCAGCGGATGGTTCTTCTAGAGGAGGAGGAGGAGGCGGCAGCAGCTGCAGCCTCCTCCAATGCCCCGGGCCCCAGACACCCCCCTACAGTGTTACGGCGCCACCGCCTGTCAGCCGCCCGCCGCCACACAGCAAGAAGCACTGCTGCCCCCCCCCTGTGGATGCAATGCTGCGCGCTGAAGCACCGCGTGGCCCGCCTAGAGGAGCGCATCCGTGTCCTGGAGAGGCGAGCCCGCTGAGACCCCGTTTATTTATTGCCCCTTTTTTATAGCTTCTTTTGGTGGGTGGGAATCAGGCGTTGGGTTTTGGACTTTTGGACATTTGTTGGACTTTTTCGTTCCGGGACATGAACATTGGTTGGGGTTAGGGAGAGGGGTGGGTCAGGTGTTGTGGGATTTTTTTACATAGTTTATTTTTGTTAGGGTATTAAATTACATATTTAGACTTTATATACGATGTGGTTAATGTTTTGTGGGTGGGGTTACTGTTTTACGTCACACGGTTTCCTTGCTGGTGCAGTGCCACAGCCAGTGTTTGACTTAAATAATTGGCTGAGTTACTAAGACACAAACAGACAGATGCGGTACCCCTCACTGAGGGACTTGTCCTACTAGTGCTGTCAGTCTCTCCTCCTAATCTATGCATTCTGCAACTGGACTCAAAGGGGTGTGTGAAATAGAATTAATGAAAAAAATTCCGTTATTCATTATGCCTCCCCCAAACTTCTTCTCTTACCTGTGCTTGATGTTTAACTTGGGCACGGCGATGGCTGCATGGTGATGATGGTTTTCTTTCCCAACATGCCATGGTTGTGGTGGTAGTAGTAGTAGACCCTGGCAGTTTCACTTGCAAATAAAAGAAAATGAGACAGTCAGTCGCCTGAGAGAGACTGTGGGAGGAGTAGTAGAACGAAGTACAGTACGGAACTTACTGCCAAACAATAATATGCCAAAATACAAGGAAACATAATGGTTGCGGGGATAGCCTAGTACATAGAGTTACAAACTCTAGCTGTGTCGAGTCACTCGACTAGGCCTACAGTACACCGTGACTCGACACAAGAGTAACCGTTAGTGCTGTTTCGGAGGATGACAACAAATCCAATCTATGCCGGCAATTAATGTTGATTGATTAGGTTCCTTCGGTAAAAAAAAATCGCAAATATACTGCTCATAGGAGGGTGGGCAAGCAGAAGAAGATCCGCGCCCTGCCTTGAAAATGCATTTTTGTTGCTTTAGCCACATCCGCCGCAGCAAGCGTGTGATAAATTATTGGTGTACATTTAATTTAGTCACACCTCAATAAGTCACACAGCCCGGGGAAGAGGGTTAGGGTTTGATGAATGGTTGGGAAGGGGGTTTTGGGAAAGGTTTGACAAAGTAAAACAGTACGCGTGGACAACAACAAAACACAATCTTGGCAGACAACCATATCCATAAATCAGTTAAGGGAGAAAAAGGAAATGCATGCATGATGATGATAACTTGATGGTTAATGATAGTACTTACTAAATACTACTACTAGACAATTAGACAGTACAGGGCAGCAGTATATTATGCAATTTGCCTTGCCTGTCTGCCCTCAGAGAGACCCAAATTACATTCAGTTTCTGTTCTGTTGTACCAGCCCGGGCTTAAAGATAGCAAAGAAAAGCCAAAAATTGCTGTAGGGATGAATTGAATTATAAGCAGAGAGCAAACATAACAACAACAACACACAGTAGTAATGATTGAAGACAAAAAATGAATCAAATTTAAAAGATGATGAAAGTTGATACTGTTACTGTATGTTATCCTGGTCAAAATGTGGAGTTGCATCTCGGCATTCGTCTTGGTCCTCCCTTCCATGGACGCTCCGGCCATCAATCTTGGGTGACGCCACTGCCTGCCTGGCAGATGTAGATTCATTGGTAAGGTAAGTGAGAGTTGTTTTTCCCAGTATAGCACAGGGTAAGGGCTGGCCTGTAATTGTAGATGGAAAAACAAAAGGGATATTGAAAAATCAAGTAGAAAAAAAATGCATAAATTACGGTGGAGTGCAACAAGAACACTTTCAGAGGCGGCATGGATACATCATGTCTACTCTAGTCTGTTTCCAGCATTAACCTCCAACAACAACAGGACAGAGCAGGCCCACGGCACCCGTGACCCATCCTCCATTTAGCGTACATTTTTTGACAGAGGCAGACAAAGCAGATATACAGCAACATAGCATTTTACAAATTAAGTGACTAAATCAATGCCCCGCTGTCAGTCATACCACCACACTCGACTCCACCACTACACAGACATGTAGGTCTGCAGTGGTTGTTGTTGACTTGTTTACCTTTTATGCCACTCATGAAACGCCCTGAGTTATTCCATCAATCATCTCGGATCGTACTGAGTGACTGCGAAGATATTATGTCACTGTGGTCATCATCATGGTGTGTTGTCCAACTCAGTGTGCAGTGTACAGATTGAGTCCCCTTTCCATATTCAAAATGCAATGGATCGGCCTGCAGTAGAAGTAGAAATTTGTTATTAAAAAACAAGAATGGAAACAAACATTGCATTGAGTTACTTTTAGTGTGTAGATTAGATAATAGTACACAATGAATTACCTTCATGCACTACAAACAACAACAACACAAATCACTCAGTCAGCGTCCAATGCATGTCATCATTCATTGCCTGTTCCTTCTCATCTTCAGTTAATGGGCAGTCTGTATCGGCTCGGAAAGGAGGATAGCTATAGTAGTCATCATCATGTTCCACTTCTTTTGGAGAGACTCAACGAGGCAAGATTTTAGTTTTTCTTCGATTATGCCACATCCAATTATCATCTGGCTTGAGGGCAATAGATTTAGGTCGATTCAGGAGGAGCAGGACTCGGAGGAGTGGACTGAAATGCAGAGAGCTGAAACTCATATACGGCAATAAAATACGAAGACGGTGGTGATGGATTTGTTGTGATTTGAAGTTTCCAAACAGAAAGACAGACACACAAATAGAAGTAAATAAGGGAGAACCACAGTAAGGAGTGGAAGCCTAGTTGTCAGGGAAGTATAGCTCGTCCTCAAACTCTGGAGGTTCAACCAGAAGTAGGTAATCAGCATCCAACACGCTACTTCCGTCACCTGAGCCGCTGTCCTCATCTTCCTGCGTTGATTCATGTATTGTGTAATTCGGTGGTATAAATTGCTGATTCATTTTGATCATGGTTAACCTCTCAACGTTTTTGGGTGAGAGACTGGTCCTTTTCACTGTTACAATGGAACCAGCAGCACTGAAAACACGTTCAGAAGAGACACTTGCGACAGGGCAAGCCAGATAGTTTATCGCCAGCCTGCTGAGCACTGGCCATTGGCCCCTTTTGCCATACCAATACCGCAATGGGTTTTGATCAATGTAGACCTCTGTTGGGTCATCCAGGTAGGCCTGGACCATTCGGTCAATGTTCAGGGGTGCTAAACTTAGTGCGGCCTCTTTTGTCTTTGCATCAGCACTGGACCTAGCAAGTCCTTGCTGTAAATACCAATCCTGTGCCGTTTGTACTGGGGCTGATGATCCGGTTATTGCTGTTGTCGATAGTGTTGGTGACAGCTGTGAACCAAATGCACTGCCCACAGGCTCTGAAGTTGAACTTGACGCCGGATGCTCTGCTGCAGTACTTGACGTGGGTTTGAGGCCTTTAATTACCAGCCGTTCATTTTCCAATGTACTGGCTGCCTCAGCTATCCAAGTTTTGTACCGGGCAACATCCACTTCTGAAAAAGGGAGTAATGTCTTACTGTGCAGTGCCGATTTGTACCGTGGATCCAGAATTGTGGCACAAATGTAATGTTGTTGTGACAGAATCTTATTTTGCACCCTTGCATTTTCACTTAAGCGACATGATAAGCTCTCCACCAACTCATATGCTTCTTTTTTCCCTCCACACCTTTGTACGCTTCACACACCCCCTTCAGCTGTTGCTCTAGCATGTGCAACAATGGGATAGCTTGGCCCATAGTACAGTCCTCCTTGCTGACTTCACGTGTGAAGACCTCGAAAGGAAGAAGCATCTCTGTAAGAGATTTAACTAGCCACCATTGGTCCATCTGAAGGGTCATGCCTTTCACAGTAGCATCCGCCCTTCGCATGACATATTCATTGATTGGTCTGTACTGCTCAAACAGACGGTCAAGCATGTAATACGTTGAGTTCCAACGTGTTGCCACCTCCTGGATGAGTGCTTTGACTGTCATTCTATAGTCACTTTGAATGATCCTCAGCTGCTTTCGGGCTTTAAAAGAATGGCTGAAATGCGTGCATATTCTGCGGCAGGTGGTCAGTAAGTTGCTGACTATGGGTTCTTTTTCAGAAAGTCTTGAACTATAATGTTAATGCAGTGCACCAAACACGGGACCCTGAAATACTCACCAAGCGTCATGGCCTTAAGTATATTACTGCCATTATCCGTGGCAACAAAACCAATGTGAAGCCCTCTGGGGCGCAGCCATTCAAGGACCTTGCTGTTAAACTCTTCCAAAATGTTTTCAGCAGTATGAGATTTCTCCATGGCGAACATGGCTACAGTTGCATGTTTCTGAGAAGCATTAAAAATTGCAGCTGTGTCAACAGCACCTACTTCAGATAGCTTGTCTCTAACCCCCACAAAAGAGACCCAGTGTGCAGTGATGCACATGTAATCAGTGGCTTGGCAACTGGTCCACATGTCTGTTGTCAGGTGGATTTTGTGAACAGCACTCTGCTGCAAAGCTTGTCCAACCAATTCCAGCACATCGTGATGTAGTGCTGGAACAGCAACTCGGGCGAAATAGGACCGGCTGGGAACCTTCCATTTAGGCCAGATGGCTGACACAAATTCAAGGAAACCCACCCCTTCCACAAATGAAAAAGGGAGAAGGTCCAGCGCTAACATTTTAGCCAGCTTCGCATTGTACAACCGTGCCGTTGGGTGGTTGCGTTGGTACTGCCCCTCCGACCTAAGCATGCTGTCAATGGTAGGCAGGAATATTTTCCTTTGTGGTGCACCTTTCTTCTTGAACCCAGCTAGGCTCAACGACGCTGCACTTTTGCTCATTGCAGTGCCCGGTTGCCTTTGTGTCTCATGTTGACTCTTACTACGGTGCCACTCAGATGTTGCTGAGGATGTGGGCGTTAGCAGTACACTGCTGGGGGTAGGGCTAGAAATGTCTCCCTCTTGTTGACCTTCTACCGCGATCATATCTTCCCCTACTTCTTCATCCCCAACAACAGCAATGGGTCCAGTTTTCCTTTTTTCTAAGTGAAGTAGGTGAGCCTCCCACTTGATAGTGTGGTGTTTTTTGAGATGACTTGTTTGTCCTCCGGTACCATAGTTTGTACCAAGCTTACCCCGCCTAACAGCCTGCCGACAAATTGAGCATATAGCAATGTTCTCCTCCTTACTGCTAACCGAAAAGAAGTCCCAAACTGGGGAGGAGAACTTTCTGGTGCTGCTGGAGGTGCCACTTTAAATACCAGATGAAATGGAGGGTGTGCATGGAATTTGACTCTGTGCACTTACATTACCACCACCTACTGAGGTGGTGGTTGAGCTGGATGTAGGTCCCTGCCGGGCCTTTGCAAAGGCAAATATGTAAGCTGGAGGTCGTGTTGGCGTTACCTGTGTTGGTGGTATCCGTGCTACATCCCTCGCAGCGATTTGGGATAGTCTAATAATGTTGGTCTCCATCTCCGCATGCCCAGGAGTGATGTTCGTGATGACTGGCTCTTCATCATCATCACCCCCCTCGTCTACATCTACCTCCATAACTGTAAGGCTTTCTGGAACCTTCCTTTTCACTAGCCTTGTCTTGTGGCGTGCATCACTCTCAGGCTGAGCTGGTGGCTTCCAAGTGGCATCTAGATCATCAGAAGCGGGGCTTGAAGAAGAAGTTGATGGACTAACCCTCCTTTTCCTTGCTGGGGGTATGGAAGACAATGGATCTTCTGGAACAGTGGCTTGCTCCTCTTCGTCTGCAAAAAGCTCGATTTCCTGAACTGCCCCTACTTCAGGTGGAACTACTATTGTGGGCTGTGGTTCCGGCTGTGGTTCCGGCTGCGGCTGTGGTTGCGGCTGTGGTTGCGGTTCCGGCTGCGGCTCTGGTTGCGGCTGGGGTTGCGGCTGGGGTTGCGGCTGGGGTTGCCCACTTATCTGCTGAGTTTCCGCCTGCGAGTGCGTGGATTGGGTACTACTTTGCGATGACATTTCAACATCACTGGTCGTTAGTAGACTGGCTACCTCTGCCACAGTCATGGGCTTGGGCCTAGGTTGCTGGGGTGGGCCCACTGATGCAGAGGTGCTGCTCCCAGCTTGGTCCCCGCTGGACACCGCTGCTGCAGGTGTAAGTTTTTTTACCAAAAACACATCGGCCGGCACACCAGTCTTGGCAAGTGCCACTTCCTTCTTCTGTCCCTTCTTCTCACTGGCAACTTTCTTGGTACTGGAGGACCTGGTACCTTTCTTTGGGGCCATCTTCTTCAGATGTCAGCAGGACGCAGGTGCACAAGTTGCAGAGATGTCTGTGGTCACACGTGGACGTGACGCGCAGCAGGACTTCTGCCTGGCAGTACAACGGGTGATGATGACACCTCCTCCTCTGTCTTTTTGTGCACCTAAAAGCAAAGAAGCCAGGAGAAGAACATCAGTGAAATGTTGCATTTGTTGTTGTGGTTCAATTACTAGCAGTACAAACAAACAAATAAAAGATTTAAATTAGTGTAGCCATTTGTGAGACTGTCAACAAGGGCTTTCATGGTATACTGTGTACACTGTCAGGAAGGATAGGAAAGAAGAGGAACAACAACCAAAATACAAATGTAATAGAAGTGGACCCTGTTTGGCATTAAATTATTTGCTCAGTCATCACATCATTCAGGGAGCTGCAGCTGGCAAAGGGGATGGATGCAAGCAGTAAGCCAAAAGGAAAACCATGCAGGCCTAAATGGCAAAAGCAGCACACTTAGTTAACTCCCACCAGAAATGGCCACCAGCCACATGGACACTCACAAATCACAAGCAACAAGCATGAGGCCAGGAAAACAATGTACTGAAAACAGGCCTACGATAGCCAGGCAAAGGCTGCATGGTAAACCACACTGCTTTGCCTGTAATGCAATAAAATGCAAAAACGAAAATACACAGGGCTAAACAAGGCCTGCAACACACCACACACAACTAAGGCATGTATTTAACACACCCCAAAAACTGAAATACACCCAAAAATCCACATTTTGCAATTCAATCCAATGCCATCCATGTGCCCTAAATGATGTTTAAATTCAACAGAACACACAGAAACAGTTGTTTCATGCACCCCTGACTACCTCTGGGCCCACTGGATGAAAGGCCTGTTGGCAGACTAGGCTACAAGCTTGCAGGCCTATGGATAAAAGCACACTACCGGCCTTCAAAATGGCCGCCAGCCTCATGGCCAGGCCCACAACAACAAGAAACTGAAGACAGACAATGCAGGCCTATGGCAAAAAGCACACTGCCTGGCTTCAAAATGGCCGCCAGCCTCATGGCCAGGCCCACAACAGCAAGAAACTGAAGACAGACAATGCAGGCCTATGGCAAAAAGCACACTGCCTGGCTTCAAAATGGCCACCAGCCTCATGGCCAGGCTCACAACAACAAGAAACTGAAGACAGACAATGCAGGCCTATAGCAAAATGATACAAAAGGGGATGATGGACGGAACGTTTGAGCCAATCAAACACTCACCCCCAGTCAACTGATCTGGGTTTAATCCATCATCATTCTTTAGCTCACTCCACCACCCCAGTTCAGACATGGCCATATGCAAATCAGTCTGACCCTGTGCCTCATGGGAACAGTCCAGCCCGAACTGCCAAGCCATGTCTTCCCTGGACCGGAAACAAGCATCCTAGGACCGGTTTCTGGCATTCCAGCCGTCATCAGCCAGGCTTGCTTGAATCCAGTGGCAAAGTGAGCAAGGGACCCACGTCTGGGCATACCCCCGCCAACTTAGGGCGAACAAAGCGATACAAAAGGGGATGATGGACGGAATGTTTGAGCCAATCAAACACTCACCCCCAGTCAACTGATCTGGGTTTAATCCATCATCATTCTTTAGCTCACTCCACCACCCCAGTTCAGACATGGCCATATGCAAATCAGTCTGACCCTGTGCCTCATGGGAACAGTCCAGCCCGAACTGCCAAGCCATGTCTTCCCTGGACCGGAAACAAGCATCCTAGGACCGGTTTCTGGCATTCCAGCCGTCATCAGCCAGGCTTGCTTGAATCCAGTGGCAAAGTGAGCAAGGGACCCACGTCTGGGCATACCCCCGCCAACTTAGGGCGAACAAAGCGATACAAAAGGGGATGATGGACGGAACGTTTGAGCCAATCAAACACTCACCCCCAGTCAACTGATCTGGGTTTAATCCATCATCATTCTTTAGCTCACTCCACCACCCCAGTTCAGACATGGCCATATGCAAATCAGTCTGACCCTGTGCCTCATGGGAACAGTCCAGCCCGAACTGCCAAGCCATGTCTTCCCTGGACCGGAAACAAGCATCCTAGGACCGGTTTCTGGCATTCCAGCCGTCATCAGCCAGGCTTGCTTGAATCCAGTGGCAAAGTGAGCAAGGGACCCTATAGCAAAAAGCACACTCCCTGGCTTCAAAATGGCCGCCAGCCTCATGGCCAGGCCCACAACAACAAGAAACTAAAGACAGACAATGCAGGCCTATGGCAAAAAGCACACTGCCTGGCTTCAAAATGGCCGCCAGCCTCATGGCCAGGCCCACAACAACAAGAAACTAAAGACAGACAATGCAGGCCTATGGCAAAAAGCACACTGCCTGGCTTCAAAATGGCCACCAGCCTCATGGCCAGGCCCACAACAACTAGAAACTGAAGACAGACAATGCAGGCCTATGGCAAAAAGCACACTGCCTGGCTTCAAAATGGCCACCAGCCTCATGGCCAGGCCCACAACAACAAGAAACTAAAGACAGACAATGCAGGCCTATGGCAAAAGCACACTGCCTGGCTTCAAAATGGCCGCCAGCCTCATGGCCAGGCCCACAACAACAAGAAACTGAAGACAGACAATGCAGGCCTATGGCAAAAAGCACACTGCCTGGCTTCAAAATGTCCGCCAGCCTCATGGCCAGACCCACAACAACAAGAAACTGAAGACAGACAATGCAGGCCTATGGCAAAAAGCACACTGCCTGGCTTAAAAATGGCCACCAGTCTCATGGCCAGGCCCACAACAACAAGAAACTGAAGACAGACAATGCAGGCCCATGGCAAAAAGCACACTGCCTGGCTTCAAAATGGCCGCCAGCCTCATGGCCAGGCCCACAACAAGAAGCCTAGGCCACAAAGGGAAACACATGCAGGCCTTAGTATATGGCTAAAGCAGCACACTTGTAACTCCCACCAGAAATGGCTACCAGCCACATGGACACTCACAAATCACAAGCAACAAGCAGGAGGCCTGGAAAACAATGTAGTGAAAACAGGCCTATAATAGCCAGGCAAAGGCTGCATGGTAAACCACCCTGCTTTTGCTTTGCCTGTAATGCAATAAAATGCAAAAACGAAAATACACAGGGCTAAACAAGGCCTGCAGCACACCACACACAACTAAGGCATGTATTTAACACACAGCCCAAAGAACTGAAATACACCCCAAAAAACACATTTTCCAATTCAATCCAATGCCATCCATGCCCCCTAAATGATGTTTGAAATTAATAAATACATCACACAGCAATCCATGACCCATGACTAGCTCTGGACCTACTGGCTACCCACAACGATTTATTTTTAAAAATGATGAAAAGTACCAAAAATGAAGTTGCAGCAACTGCAATGCCCCAATCAAACAACACCAACTTACTTGTAAAATCTCAAATCCCCAAATCCTCAAATCCAATGATAATGATGCAGCAGACACAAAGAGTGATCCTTCCAGCTCAAATCCAAGTGAAAAATGAACAGGAGATGGACAAAGCACTGGGAGGAGCCTGCTGGACAGGAACAGGAAGTAGGAGACTCTGTGGCACTTCCTCCCTCTCCCCCCAAAAAAATTTGACCAAAAAGGACAGCCAAATATCAATCTGAGGTTTTTTTTCAGCCAAATCATCAATTTATAGAAGGTTTGATGCTGCTTGCGATGTTATTGTTCTCCAGATTGAAAATTTTGCATGTTCGGGATCGCGAGTTGTACAAAAATATCGCCGGATGTCCGATGGCGCGCCCGAATGACGTGTTCGCGGTCGCAATCTCTCTCGCGGTGCACGATGGTGCGGCGAATGACGTGTTCGCAAACTCTCGCGGGATAACGCGGCTGGCTACCGAAATCTCGTGGCGCACGCGAACGGATAGGAAAACCCATCGGCGAACGCAGGAATCCCGGTAAGTCGCTATCGCGCGTGCTAGAACGTATTTTTAAAGCGCGACAAGAAAATAATTCCGCTACGCCACGGATCGCGGAATTGTTGACAATTCCGCGTTCTCCGCGGAACGCGAAATTGCCTAAATTCCGCAAATTCCGCGAGCGGAGCGGAATTGGATGCCCAGGGTTAGCCAGGAGTGCCACACTACAGGTAGGATTTTACATGTCAGACAATAAGCGGATGGATCGGAGCTCCATTTATTAATCTTATTTGGAGTTATAAAAAAGTCACACTGATTACAGTAAGATTGTAATCTAAATATGGCTATTAAAATTACTGAGTAGCCCATGGACATAGATTGCTTAAACACTTCTTGTATTATATCATTTTCTAAACAATTCCACCACTTAAAGGACCATTGTAGCAGTTGGTTGTCCACCACACCCACAAACACTTGATAAAAATAATGATTTTTTAGCAGCCGCGGCCCGTGCAGGTAAGAGCGGTAAGGCGGAGACCTGGTGGGGGGAATTTCGAAGGCTGATGACGAGGGAAAATTAATTATTTATTTTACTTTCCTTTTTCATCGTCCGTCGAAATCCTCCCTCACCGGGCCCCACCGCTCTTACCTGCACGGGCCGTGGCTGTTTTTTAGTATTAGCCAAATTCAATAGCAGAGAGGAAATGTCTGGCAGGGAATCTGGGACTAACGCAAGATAATTATGACTTTCTCTGATTTTAAAGTACTTAAAGAATTCTCAACACACGAACATCAAATTCCGAAATGATAATGGAAAATTATTTTATTATTCCCTGAGAATATAGGCCCTTATCTAGAACCTAGGATATGGTCTGTACTCTGTCATGGCGATGGAGTAAAATTCTCCTTTGCCTTAACAGAGTATCCTGCTCCAAATTTAGAGATGCTGCTTGCCCTCATCAAACTTTAACATGTATTTAGTTTTTCTAAAAACAGCGCTGGAGTTTGTTCTTGAAAAATAAAAATAATAATTCCCCCATATCATAGATATGTCTCCCATGGTGTTGAGGGTATTAAAATATTTTTACTGTGCATTACAACCTGGTTTGACCTGGCAGTGACAGATGGTGAAAACTGGCTATTTTACCAGTGGTTCGAAATCAGAGGGGTTGTCAAATTGCCAAAACTCTAATGGACCATAATCCATCAGCCCATCAGAGCTCTATCTTGCTGATGAAGCTGGAGTCAGCTCAGTCGTTGAGATATGGGAGGTCAATCCACCTATAAAGCAGATAGGCAGACCAGGATTTGGGAGAGACAGTCCTCTGTTAAAGTTGCGACGGAGTACCCTCTCCACTAAATCAGGTCCATAGTTAGTGCAAGAATTTTTAGATTAGAGTTGATAAAGAAAGAATGATTAGAAACCCTAAAGTCATATAATTTAGGAATTCTTAGGGGCCTCCAGAAAGTTTGCAAGTTAGTGACTAGTGTATGTATAATGTTAAATGTGACATTTTTAGATATTGTGTGGGATTAGAAAATCAAAGTGAGAAAAACTGAGTGGTATTTCGAAAAATACTTACACAAAGAAAAAAAGATTGTTGATACTTACATTAATTGGGATAGTTCTTTGCTAAAGTGGCCCAAAAATAAAACAGAAAATTAGGGAGCCCCCAACCACCCGGTACTACTGTAAGCTGTAACAACTGGATGGCACAACTTGGTCTTTTATGTTTCCATATTAAAGATCAAATGGATGCATCAAGTTTTTAAACAAGATCATGGGGAGGGCATGAAATATGTATAGTAATTTAGGTAACAAGATCATTTTAATAAGCTAGTACATCCTAAGAGGGGAGAGGCAGTGCCTCCCATTTATTAAGATGTCAGGTTGCTTCTTTTCCACTAGATGTACATTTATTGGGTCACATATTGTCCATTTGATGGTTAGCTATATCCATAGAGAATTCATTTTTGAGTCTGAAATCCATCATACATCGGTAGTTGACAGATCAGGGTTTAGGATTCAGAAAGAACCACTGCACTAAAACAGCACTCATCGCGGCCACCGATGGCATTCAAAACATTCTGGACTGAGGAGAAACAGCAGCCCTCATCCTGCTCGACTTCTTTGCAGCTGTCAACGTTGTCTCACACAACACCCTCATTAGAAGACTCCATGAGATTGGCATACAAGGATACACTCTCAAATGGATCTGTTCCTTCCTCACGGGAAAACCCCAAAGGGTCAGACTGCCACCCTTCACATCAGAGATCAATAAACTGATATGCTGTGTTCCACAGGGAATGTCCCTCAGCCTCACTCTTTTCAACATATAAATGACACCGCTCAACATCATTTGATTACAAGACATCACCGTCATCTCCTTAGCCAATGACACCCAACTCATCCTCTCCCTGATGGACAAGACAAACACCAGCAGAATCAACTTCACCAACTGCATGATCATGGTAGCAGACTTGATGTGAATCAACTGCCTTAAGCTAAACTCAGACAAGATGAAAGCACTGGTCTTTGGCAACAAGACCTCCCCATGGAATTCCACCTGATGGCCATTGGAGTTAGGACCGACACCCACAGACCACGCAAGAAATCTAGGGATGACAAGCTCAAAATGACAGCTCAAGTCAATGCAGTCTGCACCTCCTGCTTCTGCATTGTAAGCACGCTGCAAAAGATCTTCAAATGGTTGCCTTAGATGACCAGATGGACCGTCACACAAGCACTCATCACCAGCAGGCTAGACTACAGAAAGACTCTGTTGGTTGGAATCTCCAAACAACTCCTATACAGATTCCAGACCATCCGGAATGCAGCCTCAAGACTTATATTCCACTTTCCACACCACACCCACACCACACTGCACCACAGTAAGCTTCAGTGGCTCACCACTCACAAGTGCAGCCAATTCAAACTTCTCATGCACACATACAAAGCCCTACATAACAACGGACCAGAATAGCTGAACAGTTGCATACCCTTTCACCAACCTACCAGACACCTATGCTCTGCCTCACTCTCACTTGCACACACACCCCTCATCCCCAAAAGCAAAACTGGAGGTTGCTCATTCTCCTACTTTGCACCCAAGACATGGAATGACCTCCCTCAACACATCAGAGCCTCCTCCTCACTTATTTATTTCTGCAAGAAGCTGAAGACCTGGTTCTTCATATAAGCACCTTGGGACCACACACCTACACACCTTGCCTAAAAACCTGGATACCCTCTTAGGCAATTAGTACACTATACAAATCAACATAACAAAACAGCATGTTCCAAGTTAAACTTTTGTCTTTATTTAATTTAAACCAGAAACCTTAGTGAAAGAAAAAAAAGCACCTTCAATTGAAGGCATGGCTAGGGTTTTGATTAGCACATCATCAGCATATGGAAGTATTTTAGTTTCACCTCCAGGAAAGGTCACTGGGAAATATCTGGTCTTTCAGACAAGAGGTGAAAAAAGGGTTCATATATAAGGCATGAAGTGCCAGACAAAGGATATCCTTGCCCAGTTTCATGGGTGATGGTAAATGGGGGTGCTTGGTGGTCATTGATGATTAATAATGCACTGGAGCCCCAAACCAAATCATGACACCCAAAGGAATGGCCACGCCATATGGTTGAATGTCTTCATGACATTGAGAGATATAAAGAGAAATTATTGTTGCCTTTCCTCTGTCCAATCCATCAGCAAGGCTTCTATGCTTGTATGTCTCATAATGTCCTGACCTGGAAGGAATCCATGTTCTGAATGAGTTACTAGCTTCATAATTATTTTATTAATTCTTGATGATAAAAGAGAAGCATATATCTTATAGTCTGTGCCTAGGAGAAAAATTGGAGGGTATAAGTTCAATTGTAGGATAGTTTTTTCCTTTAAAAAAAATGCATGATTTGAGCAGAGTTCAAAGAAGGAGATATTGATGCACCCGACATGATATCATCAATTAATTGCAGGAAAAGGGGAGCAACCTCATTGCTGAAAGCTTTAAAGAGCTCACCCAGAATTATGTTGGTGCTTGCAGCTTTGCCTAACTGGGCATTGTGAATGTCTCCTTGTAGTTTCTATAACTTGACTGGAGTAGTAAGTATCTTTTGTTGAGCAGGGGCTGGGAGTGATGCTTGATCCAGGAAATGGTCAAAAGCATGCACATTGTTAGAACTGTCAAACAATGCAAGATAGAGTTGTCTATTGAAATAAGTGAAGGCAGCAAGGATTGTCAGTTTCTAAGATGGTGTGGTGGTAGATTCTGTTGTAGATTTGAGTGTCAAGAAGTAATCCATCTTTGTGACCTCACTTATATCAGACGTATCTGGAAGATTGAAGTTGTTGGGCTGTGGTTTAGCATGGAGTGATTTAAGCTGAGTTAGGCTATGAACCAGATACCCCCAGATTAGTTTGTGTTGCAGAATGATTATATTATTTTATTATGGATAAACTGAGGATTGACACGTTTACAGTAAGTTAAGAGAGCAAATATATTATAAGTCTTACTTGTCAATAAAATACAACATCAAAGAACATGCATTTCTTGTTATGTTTGTCCAAATTTGAGATTTGATTGTTGCATGGGCCTATGAATTCAAAACTGCTAAATAAGAATGAGGTGCACATGAACAGAGACATAGATAACTCATTGGTGAACAATATGCCCCTTAACAGATTTATATATATATGAGTTGCATGTCATTGATGGCAATGGAGTCAAGATGATTGCTGTTAATTTATCAGCAGATAAATCACTGCCACATCACTGGGAACACAGGTTAAGGTAAGATTATCTTCCTCTTTATCTGTTCATAGCAGAACATCAGCTGTCATCAATTTGCAGCACTGTAGAAGGTATGCAACCTGGATATGGTATGACCTCCCCAGTTCATCAACTGTAGCCCAGGTCTCCTACTCAAGGGCACGCTGTTTAGCCAGCTAAAATAGATCCATTTAATTTTGGAGGGTTTCACTTTACTTCCTACCTCTGTTTTGAGCATATTCCAGTATATGGTTTTGTGATAAAAATCGAATTGTTCCCCTTGGGGTGCCTTTGGATCAAAGGTGCCAACGATCACACTCTTAGTAGTGATGTTCGGATGTTTCTGCAGGTTGATTATATTGTAAAAGTCACTGCTGCCGTCGAAGGCTATGTCATCTCCAATCTTGTTCCGGAAGCGTACTTTCTTCATGTAATGGTGGACCTGGTGTAAGGCAAAGAAAAGGGATTGCAAGCGTTAGAAGGCAAATTGCAAAAACTTCCTTTTTGAGTGCTACATCTCTACAATCTCTAAATCAGTTTACATATATCCTTTGCCATCTCATACCAATTTGAACTAACCCTGGGCGTAGTTCGCGAAGTAACGCTTCGCGAAGCTACGCAAAGTGCAGTTCGCACTACGCGAGCTACGCGTAGCACTACGCGAACTGCGTAGTGCACTGTTCGCAATGATTGCACAGTGCCGGATGCTTGTCCGCACTGTGCAATCATTGAAAACGGCATCTTGCACAGTGCAAGCTGTCTTTTACTGCCGCTCGAGTAGATTTTTACTCGAGCGGCAGCTTTCTCAACGCGGACTGGTAGTTTCTCATCGCGAGCGGTCGCGAGCATACGCGACCACTCGCAATGAGAAACCTGACCTCCCCGCGTTGAGAATCTCGCCGGGAGGTTTATTTTCCACGCTCGCGATCGGCAACTTGATGTTGCTGATCGCGAACGAGAAAAAGTCTCGCCGGGATGTCATTTTGCTTGCTCGCGGTCGTCAACTTGACGTTGAGGACCGCGAGCAAGCAAAAAATGACCGCTGCACTACGCTACGCTACGCGTGTTTGCACTGTGCTACGTGCAATTCGCGTTGTGCGAAGTAGCGCAAACTTCGCAAACTACGCGAGCGTAGCGTAGTACTTCGACCAGGCCTAATTTGAACTAAGGCCCTGCATAGGCATAACTGTCATTTTATGCACAAATGAAAATCCAGCCTGTATACAAAGCATACTAATTCAAGAAAACTGTGCACTTCATCTAATGCACCTTGTGGGCTGCCATTCCTCAGTATTTCTTCCTTGTCTTTCTCTTTCTCTCCCTTGCTCTTTCCTTCTCCCTCAGCTGCATTTCCCTCTCCATATCTTCTGTCTCCCTTTTGGTGATGTCTGGAACCTTCATATTTCCAGCAACATGAAGGTGTTATGGTTTTTATCTTAACAATTGTTCTTCAACTAAGACACAAGGCTGTGGTCCACAGAAGGTTATGTATTACACATGATTGAATGGGGAAAACAGTGCTATGAGCGCTTTGGCTGTTATAATGCTTTTCCACCTATCAGCACTTCTCACCTGCCATGGTGTCATGGTCCACAGGTCAGCACAGGAATTGTTGATGAAGGGTCCTTGCCCTGGTTTACATGACCTAATGTCTTTAACTGCATTAGCCACCATGTAAACCGCATTATATACATTATAGTTGATTCTCGCAGTTGGGTTGTCAAATGAAGGGTTCTTGAACGTTCTCAGGTCCTCAGCACCCGAACAAAATGCTTCCATGTTTAGATTTCCATCTGACTGGTTCATTCTGGTGTCATGTCGTGGCCATTGGCACCCAAAAGCCTCTTCCCAGAAATAATTAGCAAACATATTATTTAGCGGTGATGAAGGGTGAACTTTAAGAAGAAACTCTTTCAAATCAGGAATCCACCTCTCCTGCATTTCAAACCCAAGGGCACCATTCAGCATGTCTTCTACCTCTTGTGTGTTGTACTTAAGCAAGATGGACCTTATAAAAATGGGGATCCAAACCTTTCCAGTTAGATTCTCTCTTGAAAGTGCAGTTATTACTGGATTTCTATACGGTTCATTAGAGTAGACAATAATGACATTGGCTGAGGACGTCTTGACTGCTTCAACAATGGCATTGACTTTAAGAGCTGTTGTCACCAATGGGATGATCTCATGAAAGGCGACACACACCCCATGCTTCTGAAACTCTTCCTTCACAATAAATGATCCAATATCACCCAAGTCATTATCTGAAGAAAGCAGACCCACCCAGGTCCAGCCAAAGTGCACTACCAGCCTAGCAATCCCCATTGCCTGGACATCATCAGAAGGTACAGTGCGTAAGAATGATGGAAACTGCAACTTGTCCTTTAGCAGAGGGCTGGATGAAAAGTAACACACCTAGAAAAAAAGAAGAGGTTCAGTTATCTTCTGACTAAACATTAGCCTCGATGTAACATCACATGTGCATAACTGAATGCACTATGAATTGATTACACACTTTTTGTATTCCCTCATTGGGGTTCATAGATCAAAGAAGGCAATTTTGCATTTATTTTTATTTGTTGGCAGTCTGGAAAGACACATATATGACATCCAAAATGCAGGGGTTTGTTGCAGGTCCCAATGTAGAATTGGATCCAAAGGTAGTCACATTTATTTATTGAGTAAAATTATTTATTGACTCAAAATGATTTATTGAGTAAATGCATTGCTATTAGACTGAAGTCAGAAAATGCAAATGCTGCCATCACTGCTACTCGACACAGTGCTTTCTGAGGTAGCTGAATTCCAGGTTTTTTCCAATTCATGGAAAAGCTCATTTAGAGATTTTCTGCCATTGGTGGACAGCCCCTATATCAGTGACCCCTCTTAAAAGTATGAAGGACCTCTGAAAGAATTAACAGACAGGGACCAACATGTATTTTTTTGAAATTCTTTTTATTTAGATTTGTATCATTCAGCATAGTCAGATTTTTGGAGATGCAATCATCATACATCATATTAAATATGTAATAGTATCTTTTACATTTGAACATAACGTATTCATCATATTGGCACCTTTACGGCCCATCACCCACTTTATTGCTCTGTCCTAAAGTAAGGAAGGATCCCAGATGTCATACTTATCCTCTAATCCGTCTGTCTTCCCTTACCCTAAATACCTTGGAAAGCCCTCCAATTCCCCCACACCTTCTCCTATTTCTTGTGGCAGCCCCTACTCTGATACACCACTCTTTCCTCTCTCTGACACCAGTCCACATCTGATATCTATTCGCCTTTGTTCGGGGCTGCCGCTTTACTCCCTGCCCTTGCTCTATTCCGCTTGGCCACTCCTTCTGCCAGTGTTAGCCTTATATTTTGAAATCTAGGCCACGGCTCCTCTCCGAATATATTTAAAATAAGCCTCTTGGCATCCACCGGGACCGATCATGATGTCACCTGGGCCATCATTTCTGTTATTTGTTTCCAATACTCTTTGATTGTTGGACATTCCCAAAGGATATGAAAAAATGTGCCTTCCTGTTCACACCCCGTAGACATAGCGGTGTTGCCACTTTCCCAATCTTACACAAGGGAGCTGTCTATGGTTACCAGGATTGCACTTGAAGTCTGGCAGTGGGCGTTCCGCTCGGAGAGATGAAGTGGCATGGGTGGATCTCAAAAGAAATGGCTGCCAGAGGTTTTACAGTTGCCTGCCCCTAAGTATTCCATCTGCCGAGATCTGAATAAGGCTCACAAGGGCATATTTAGAAGGGCATTGCGCCATAGCAATGTCACTTTTAATGATGTTCCTGTGGCACAATGCCCTGCTCCATATTTACAAAGTGGTGTTAAGCCACATTTTGTGGCTTAACGCCACTTTGTAGATATGGTACCCTTTCACACAGGTATCTGCGTGAAAAAGGTGTGCAATGGGTGTTGCTGTGGGCGTTCTACCGCAACACCCATTGCTTTTTGACGCTGCCCCAGATTTACAAGGATGTGTAAATCTGAGGCACAGCCAAAACTAATGCCATGCAAGAGCAGGCGTTAGAATGGTAATACAAGGAGAAATACTTTTATTTCTCCTCGTTTTTGCTTTTTTTGCAGGACACATAGAAAGAGCAAAACACTATGAATGATTGTTTATGTGCAGGAAGGTGTCCCTTTATGTGCAGGAAGGTGTTGCTGCCCATAAACAACGACGATTTTCTACTTCGATGTGTGATGCATTCTGGAGCACACATAGAAGTAACAAATCGCCATTATGGATTGTTTATGTGCTGGAATGGACACCTTTCTGCACATAAACAATCATTCCGTGCAACGCAGGCATTCTTGCACTATGGTGCAAGGGTGCCTGCATTGGCGCACTGTTGTAAATATGGTGCATCCTGCGTTTCGAAATGTAGGAGTGTGGTGCTACCAAATTTTTCACAGCTCCGTGCTCCAACATTTCCTAGTACATTTTCCCTGAGTCACAAATGTGATGGATATCCCCTCCGCTATATTATGATCTGCATAGGATATAGTGTGATCGCAATATGGTGGACGGGATCTCATCACGTTCGTGATGGAGTATTCCACTCCTCCAAAATCTAAGTTAGTCCTTATGACAAAGCTAGATGAGAAAAGATTTTCCTTGTTTCAAACAAAAAATGAACTCCTGCGCTTTTTCTTGGCTACTGAAACTACGAAACATGTGGAGAGGTAGTAGGGTTGTTGGTGATGAAGCTCCTTGAAGATGATGCTGTCCGGCTTGAATATAAGTCTGAATTTGGTGGAAAAGAGTGAAGGCTTTTAGCACAGTGTTAATGTCATCAAATCCTTTCTTTCTTGACAGTAATTTCGTGGTAGATTGCATTACAGCATTGAGAGATATTTTTTTCTGAAAACATTTATGGGGACATTGGCAAAGAATATTGGTGAATGGACAAGAGAGAATATTGGTGAATAGCGATTCCCAACTCCTCCAATCAGATTCTCATGGGTTCTGTGTACAAGTTGAACAGTTTGCGTGCAACAACAGAAACCCGCGGATTTCGAGAATGGCCAAGTCAGAATCAATGGAGAAGTGACCATCCTAGCTGGTTTTCTTTACAACTAGTTAACAGTGAGATAAACCTGAGGTGGGACTTGGTATCGCTAGATGGCGGGCGCAAGACTCCAACTTTCCAAGACACATGGAGCCTCTAAATCTTTCACCATCATGTTGGTGGGTCACAATTTAGAGATGCTCCCAGGCTCATCTCTGGGATCAAGTGGGGTGATTCTGACCAATGCCTTCTGAGCACCCCCACCCTCTAGCGACGCGATTATCTGAAGCGAGCCGAGTGTGCAGAGAGCAAGGTGAGACCAGAATGGGTGACTGCGCACCATGATGTTTCGTTGCGGCCGGGTGCGGTAGGGAGTGCTCTGATTGATCCCCATACAGGGCGGGGGCCTCCCAGGTGAAGAAGTTGTTGGATGCAGAGGGGATGAGCAGTTAGCCCAGGCTGTGGCTGGGCACCTACCTCGGACAATAAGGGGCCTGAAACAAAGCCTGAAAAGAACTGCATCCAAGGTGCCCTGTGCCGCTTCTGAGACCTCCAGAGGGGAGATGGTGCGTGTCTCAGCGGCCCTAAGACCTCCTGGCTTTACTATGCTCTGATCCTGGGAGCATCCGATTGGAGATCAGTCGCTTCCTTGCCCTGGGGCCCTCCGATGTCTTCTGAAATGGAGATGCCCACTTCTGTGATCTTCCTCACCAGGACCTGTTGGTGTGGTGGCCCGGCAGATTTAGGACTGTGAGTGCCATAGCAGTGGAAGTAGGGGTGTCTGATCTCCCCTCATCATCGTAGCGAATAGGCGGGAGAGGGGCATCAGGTCTCCTTTTTGAGAACTCCTGAATAGCGCCTGGATTGCGCTGAAGCATGTTGTTGGTCTGGGTCCTGGGTCCTGCTTTTGTGGTGGCATTTGCAGATTACCCTTCATTATAAGTTGGTGTGAAAGTCTCGCTCCCATGGCAGGATCTTCAAAAATGGGCTGACCACAGCAGTTGAAAGCCGTGTTTCTACGGTGACGTATGATGTCAGTACACTTCCAAAAAAAAGTCAAGCAGCTGCACACCAAAATCAGCTTGCAACACAGAGCTGAGGATGAGGTGGGCCGCTCTAGGAGCATTTGCTTGGTCGGGGTCTTAAAGGTAGCAAACCTGAACTATTCTACACTACTTGGCTAAAACCCTGGATTCTGGGTGAAGAGCTACCTTCTTCTTTTGCGTCAGAGATGCAGTTTTCAATAACTACATACAGTCACCGTTTGATGGGGGTTTGAAGCTCTGCCAATATTAGGCAGTACTAGCAAGCTGCCCAACTACTGGTAATAAATGAATGGCTGTTTATAAACAGGGCAGGCTCCACAACGTGGCTGGAGGTTGTGGTTGCGGGAGTTCCACTTCTCCTGTCGCAACTAAATAGGTACAGAGTACCAGGGAGCTGTCCATGGTTACCAGGATTGCTCTTGCATCCTGGCACTGGGCGCTCCGCTCAGAGAGATGAAATGTAGGCCTGGGCAGTAAATTCCGTTCCGCTCGCGGAATTTGCGGAATTTGGGTAATTTCGCGTTCCGCGGAGAACGCGGAATTACCAAAAGTTCAGCGATCCGCGGCTTCGCGGAATTTTTTGCTTGTTCGCGCTTTCAAAATGCGTGTTCGCGAGATATTTCTCCCCGAGCACGCAAACAGCGTTCGCGAACAGGAAAAAAGCATTGCGAACGGGCGGAACAAGCAATTCCGCGTGTCCGCGGAACTTTTGCGTGCTCGCGGAGATTTTTTACCGTTTTGCGGAGCTTTGCGTAGCGCGACTACGCAAATTCCGCCCACCCCTGAAATGGCATCGGTGGAGCACAAAAGAAACCCCCCTTTGGAACAGGAAATGGCTGCGGAGGTTACATGGATTTTCTGAGTGGAACACAATAGGGATAGCCAGGGTGGGGGAGAGTTTGACCTTCGTATTACACAATTGTTCTGATATCTTCAGATCAGGCATGCACTTGAAGCTTGAAAAGAGCATCTACAGGACGTACCAGACTTCAACCCTTTGGAGTCTAAATTGATGCTAGAACAAAAAAGTTTGGGCTGAGGCAAAAATAGATGCCAGGGAATTGGTGATACCGACATATTCACTTCAAATATAAAATGCACAAAATAGGAAGAAGCCCTAACTCAACCTGCACACAATGTGGGGAGGCTGTGGGTTCCTTTATGTATATGGTATGGGACTGCTGTGTGGTCCATGTATACTGGTCTGGAATATGTGCAGCGTTGGCCTGGGTGACTGGGGCAACCCTGACAGTTGCACCAAAAATGGCATTACTAAGGATAATGTTGGGATTGGATGGAAATTGGGAAGGGGGGAGACTAGCTGCGCTAGGCCTGATGCTTGTTGAAAGGGAAATGGTCAGATTGTGGAGAGCTCCGACCACCCCCACTGTATTTGATTGGACCAGAACAATGGATTTCTGCGGAGGAAAGGGTGTACCTGGAGAAGGGATGCCCACAAAAATATGAAACCTGTGGTGGAACATGTCTCAGTAAATATTGTAAATAGCTGCCCACATAGGTGTCATATGACACCAGTAATATTAGAACAGTGCACATTACAGCACTTAGAACGTCCTATGCCAATCTCTAAAGATTTCTTCAGCTTAATCACTGAATATTTCGGGGAGTGAGCTGCAATGTTTCTAAGTTTGTTACATTGTTCACTATTTATGTTCTTAAATAAAAACCTAATAAAAAAGATTTTTTTTAAAGAATGAGATGTACTAATTGAGAACCCTTTGAAACTAGGCCTGGGTGGAGTTTCGATTCTGCAGAAATAATCAGAGTAATTTTGGTAATTCTGCATTACTCTTTGAAGTGGAATTACGGATACGTATTCCATTACTCCTGCTCGCATAATTTTGGAGAGAAAAATCCTACTGCAAGAACACATTTAGCAAGCACGAGTGGCCGCTCATGATTGCTATTCATGTTCTGCATCATTTAGCACTGTATCTTAGCGCAAAATTTATTCTTGTGTCCATTTATATGAGAGGGGGAAATTCACACTAAGAAAATAGTGCTAAATGCATGGAGTAAGTTGGGGAAAATTCGATCCCCAAGAGCACATTTAGCAAGCGGGAGCGGCTACACGTGCTCGCTATTCATGTTATCTTGCATTTAGCGCTAATTCTTTGTGCAAAATGCATCCTTGTGTCAACTTTGGCACAAGGGGGCATGTTTGCTCTAAGAAATAGTGCTGAACACAGAATTACTCTTCTGAAAGTAATTATGTGTATTCTTCCAGAATCCTTGAGTAATTCCACATAATTCCACTATACGGAATTAAGCAAGTTACGCTCACCCCTACTTGAACCCCATGCCTGTTTCCAAGATTGGATGAACCTCCAACTATCAATTGTATCAAAGTACTCTGAGTGGGCGAGAAGCATAAGGAGTCATGTGTCACCTTTGTGCAATATACAGAGAATGTATTAATGTATTTTTAAGGGTACGTTTCAGGGCTAGAGTCTGTGCAAGATTTGGACTGAAAGGGAGTAAGGAATTTATTGTTTTCAATGAAGATGTTGAGATGATTAGAAATGCATTTTTCATAACTGCGAGTCCAAAAGAGGTGAATGACAAAAAAGTAGTTGAAGAATTGTAGTATTGACTAATGTATATTTTCACCAGGGGGGTCACTTGATTTAATTTGTACAGAAGCCATCTCTCACTGGTTGTTAGCATCATTCTTTACAGAAACATTGACATGTCTTTTTGATTATTGCGGTTGGAAAGGTATCGTGGAGGTCGAATACTGACTTCAAGTCATTGGGGCATATTATCAAGGGCCATATCGGCGCTTTTCTGGCTTTAAAAGCCAGAAAAGCGGCGATATTCACATCGCACTATTAACAAGCTCGCGCTAAGCCTTGTTAGCGCTAGTTTCCGTGAGTTTGCTCCCGTTTTCTATCGCCCTGTATGCCATCGCTAATGACATGCAAAGTAGGCGTTCTGGAGCAAAACCACATGGAAATAGTCGTTAACAAGGCTTCGCGGTATTTACAAGCCTGCAGCAGACCCGCTTAGCAACAAGAATAATCGCGCTAAGCCCCCTTATCACAGGATTTTAACACCTGCTTAAAAGTTGACTAAGCCATCTACATAATGGGAGGTGGATTGCAGGGTTAAGGTCACAGGGTCGTATCAGCAAGGATTTCATTATCTCCCACAACTTATCTCTGGTTTTCAAGCGATATTGGCGCTTTTCGCCGCTATTGCTGGATCTCATATCGCCTCTGAGATAAGCATTGATAATAATGCGCTATCTCGGCGTTGAGATCCAGCGATAGCCGGCGATAAATAAAATAGCGCTAAGCGCGCTTTGCGATATTTATCGCAAGTTGTTGTAAATATGCCCCTTTGTATGTTAGGAGTGCTATCGAAATGGGAAAGAACTTGTACCCACATCAATGAGAAATTAGGGCAGTTCCTTTTCGTTCAGCTGACTCTTTGTGAGAGCAGAATTGCTGAATAATGTAACATTTGACATTTGTTAGAAATTGGGTTACTAGTTGACTGCGGTACGAGCCCTGGTCAAGCAGCAACCACAATCCTAATCAGGGTAAGGTACAGGCAAACCCTAAATTAACCTGTGCTCACCTTCTTGTAGCTTGGCACAAAGAACTCAGGCAGAACCTAGAGGCAATATGTAAAGTATTTGTTCAACACTGCAAATAGTAATACAGTGAAAACAACACACAAAAAGGATCCCACACCAAGTTTGAAAAATAGAACTTAACTTATTAAAAAAACATGACTAAAATGACAAAAATCCAATAGGTAGAACTGGAGTTATTGAATTTTAAAGTTTATAGTGAGAAATAGCAACAAAAAGCACAAAGCGCTAGTGGGGAGATCTAGTCGCACTGGATCGGGACAAAGTCACAAGTTCAGGCCAACTGCGATGGAGCGCGTGCCGCTACAGGTACCCAGTTAGGCCTGCTTAACAGAATACCTTAAACCATGGTTGCGGGAGGTTGTGTAGATCGGCGTCAAAGATGGGTCGCGCAGCTGAGGCTATGCGTCGGTTCGAGATACAACGAGGCTGCTGTGTGAGGTCCTGTTTGTCGACGTCCTGTCGACGAAGTTTGTGATGCAAAGTCCGGTGCCGGGGATGCAATGCACATCCATGGCTATGTGTCGATCCAGATGAGTGGTTAAGCTACAATGAGGAGTTTCAGTGACATCGATGAGAGATGCGTGGGCCTGCGCTGGGGAAAACGTCACACAGTGGCGGTTCCAAAGGAGATGTATCGGTCCCAAGATATGGGTTTTAGCGGTGATGCAAGTCTTTTGTGATGGGTTCAATCCACATAGCAGCGGCGATGCTTCTGTTCTGCTCAGGGATGTGCCGCTCAGCCAAGGAGATGTGTCGGTTCTGCTCGGGGATGCAATGCTCAGCAGAAAAGATGTGTTGGTTCCGCTTGCAATCACCTTACCCCCACTTCCAAGAGTCCAAGACTGGAGTGGCACCACTCGGCAGGGTAGACCCACGGACAGCAGAGTCCAGATGCAGGGGTTGGAAGCCTGTTATGTCCCTGAGGCTTCAGATCATGAGGCCAGCTAACTAGCCCTTGGAGTCACTTTGGGTTCTGGGTTTAAGAGATGCAGGTCCAGTCCTTCTCAAACAGGCAAGAGGGCAGCATACAGCAGATCAGCATAGCAAAGCATGAGTCCAGCAGTGTGAAGCCCAGAAGAGATGCAGTCAATCAGCAGCACAGCAGTCCTTTTTCATGGCAGAGTATCAACATGTCCAAAGGTGTACTGGAGTGGTGGTGTCTGAGGTCCAGACGTTATACCCATTGGTGACATTGAAGTGGGGGAGACTACAAAAGACAACCCTTTGAAGTGCACAGATACCATGTCTCCCCTGCCCTGCTGCAGACTAACTACAGGGTTATGCAGCCCTCTGTGTGGGGACAAGACCCAGCCAATTAAGATGTAAGTGAGGCTGTGCCCAGCTCCTCCCTCCCATCCAGCCAGAGATGGCCCTTTGAGACAGACCTATGATCAGATTGAATGTGGTTGTCCAGGAGAAATGCACAAAGTCCAACTACACCCAGTCAGGTGCCAAATGGCTGAGGCAAGAAAATGACAACTTTCTAAAAACGACAATTTCAGAGTTTTCATTTAAATCTGACGTCACCATAATTTAGGATTCAAGATTAGTATTCCATAGACACCAAACTTGATGCAGCATATCTTCCCATTTGGAAATCACTCTTATAAAATGTAAGAAGGTAATCCCAATGTTATCCTAGGGGAGACAAAGGCCTTGCAGAAGTGGAAAAAGTATTTAAGAATTATTCATTACCAGGACAAGTAAAACTTAAAAGTGCGTCTTGCATATTGAATACATTTCACCCTACCATCTAGGCTGTCCAAGGCCTACCTTAGGGGTGACTTATATGTATTAAAAAGGAAGGTTTGGGCCTGGAAAAAGGTTTATCTAGCCAGGTCAAAATGACAGTTTAAAACTGAACACGCAATGGTAGGCCTGAGCCATTTTTAAAGGGCCACTTGTGTGGGTGGCACAATCAGTGCTACAGGACCTTTATTAGCATTTAATTTACAGGCCCTGGATACATGTAGTGAAGTTTACTAGGGGCTTAAAGGTCAATTAAATATGCCAATTGGGTATGAGCCAATATTATCATGTTTAGGGGTTAGAGGAAAGAGCACATGCAATTTAGCACTGGTCGGCAGTCATAAAATGCTCAGAGTCCTATAGCCAACAAAAATGAAGTCAGAAAAAATAGAGTAGGAAGGCAAAACATAGGGGGAGAAGACCACACTAAGGCTCACAGGTCTAACATATGTCCCACCCAGCTAAAAGTGAGGAGAACTACCCAACCCCTTGTGTGTTCTCTTCAATAAGGTGGTAGAACCTGGATAGACTAACAGCATTGATGTGATCTGACCCAGGATGGTGTTCCACCATAAAATCTATTCAACAGTTTTGGATTTTCACCCCTCATTTGCATGAGCCATCTGAGGGGTATGTGGGCTGTCTGAACCCAGAAGGGAGTCCCAAACAGTAGGGTCTTATCTTCTCCAGTGCCCAGACCATAGCAAAGGCCTCCCTTTCAATCACACTCTACCTCTCCCCATGAAAGTAGCCTCCTGCTAATGAAGGCTACCTCTTGGCTTAGTCCCTCCTCATTTAATTGTGCTAGGACTGGCCTATGCCATGCTCTGAAGCATCTGTCTCCACTGTGAACACCTTGGAGAAGTGAGGAGTCTGGACTACGGGTGCTGTACACATGGCCTCCTTGATGGTATCAAAGACTTTCTGGCAGGCCTCTGTCCAGATCACCTGTTTGGGCTGCTTCTTAGAGGTCAGCTCTGTTAAGGGGGCCAAAATGGTGCCATATCCCTTAACAAATCTCCTGTAGTATCCTGTGAGGCCCTGGAAGGACCTTACTTCTGTCTGTGTTTTAGACTGTTGTCAGGCCATGATAGTCTCAATCTTAGCCTAGAGGGGCTGCACATTGCCCCCGCCCACCATGTGGCCCAGGTAAACCACGGAGCCCTGCCCTATCTGACACTTACTGGCCTTGACAGTCAGGCCCGCCTGCTGCAGGTCCTGAAGCCCCTCATGGAGGTAGTACAGGTGTTCCTCCCTGCTGGAGTGGTAGACAGCGATGTTGTACAGGTTGGCAGCATAGAATGCCTCCTTCCCAGCTACGACCCTGTTGACCAACCTCTGAAAGGTGACAGGGGCATTATTCAAACCAAAGGGCTTCACCTGAAACTGGAAGTAGCCTTCTGGGGTTGAGAATGCAGACCTCTTTTTTGCCACCTCAGTTAGAGCGATCTTCCAATGCCTTGATGTCAAATCAAAAGTACAGCCTGTTGATAAGCTCAGCAGCTTTGGGGATGCGGTGTGCATCAGTATTTCCGACAGAGTTGAGACTCTAGTAGTCCACACAGAACCTAAGTTCTGAAGTGGTGCCCGGTGGGGTAGCCTTGCGTATCAGCACCACAGGGCCGGACCAGGTACTGCTGGAGCCTCAATCATCCCTAACGCCAGCATCTTGGGGACGTGCTCCTTATTTGACAACCTGCAAATTTAGCTCTCAACGGGTAGACTGTCTCAAGTATCAATATCATTGACACTCAGGTGTGTGAGCCCAGAGGTCTGGTAACAGTCACTCTGCTGTTCAGGGATTAGTGTCAGGGAGAGCTTGACACCTTCCACTGACCCATCATGTTCAACGGTAGACAGGAGGAACGGGAGAGGCTCACTCTCCTTCTCCACTTCCTCACCTATCACCAGGGGCATGCTCATTTTGGACCTCTCGAAGTAGTTCATGTGGAGCACCCTTAAAGAGTTCCTAGGGTTCTTGATGTCTACCAAGTAGATGGACTCTCCCTTATGCTCCTTCACCTCATATGGGCCTGTCCAGTGATCTCTGAGTACTCTGGGCTCCACAACCCACACTTTCTGGCCAGGTTAAGACTCCACCAGAGTGTCCTTCTGGTCATACCAGAGCTTCATAACCTCTTGACTGGCCTCAAGGTTACTTTTTGCCTTTTTCTAGAAGTGGTGTATCTGGTTGCAGAGGGCCAGCATGTAGATGACCACATCCTGAGGAGGTGTCCTCAGAACTTGCTCCCACCCCTCTCTCACAAGTCTAAAAGGTCCCCTGACAGGGTGGCCATGGAGGAGTTCAAAGGGGCTAAATGCCACTCCATTCTGTGCTACCTCTCTGTAGGCAAAGAGAAGGCATGGAGAGAGAACGTCCCTCTTACACCTTATGGGCTCAGGTACGCCAATTATCATGCCTTCCAAGGTCTAGTTGAATCTCTTCACAAGACCATTCGTTTGGGGGTGATAGGGTATGGAGAACTTGTAAGTTCCCCCACACTTATCCCACATGGATTTCATGTACTCCGACATGAAGTTAGTGCCTTTGTCAGATACTACTTCTTTGAGGAACCCTACATGGGAAAAAATCACCATCAGGGCCCTGGCCACCGTGGGTGTAGTCACCAGCCTCAGAGGGATTGCTTCTGGGTAGTGAGTGGGATGGTCCACCAAGACCAGGACAAACTTGTTGTCTAATGATGTCTTGGGGTCCAAGGTTCCAACAAAGTCAATCCCTACCCTCTCAAAGGGAGAGCCAACGACAGGTAATGGGGTTAGAGGAGCCTTGAGCTTTCTCTCTGACTTTCCACTGGCCTGGCAGGTGGGACAGGACCTACAGAATGCATCTGAGGCAGTCTTCATCAGGGGCCAAAAGAAGTGGGCAACAAGCTTTGCAAAGGTTTTGTCTTGCCCCAGATGTCCTGCAAGGGGTATGTAATGAGCCAAAGCCAGTAGTAAGGTCCTGTAACACTGGGGGACCACAAGCACATGGGCTGTCCCAGATCCAGGAGCCTTAGGCTTACTATATAGGAGGTTGTATTCCCAATAGATCAGGTGATCTTCAGAGTTGTCACTTGCTGCCTGGGCCTCAGCTTCCCACCTCTAGCCCTCTAGAGTGGGGGACTCTTTCTGCACTCTACAGAATTACTTCCTGGTGGGACAAACCCTCCACTTGCCAACCAGCAAGCTCGGGCAAGTACCACAAGGTGTTAATGTCTTCCCCGGTTGGCTTGGGGGCCTCCTCCTCAGGTGCTCAGTCAACCTCGACTGTGGGAACTCCAGGGGCTGGTTTCTGACACACCTTTCCCCTCTCCTTCTTGGGAGCTGCCTTGCCATTATTCCAGGCTCCAGACACCCTTGACTCCCTTCCCGAACAACCATGGACCCTGTGGTCATATAGACCCATTCAGGCAATTCCAACATCTCCAAGTGTGACATGAGCTCTACCTCCCTCCAGGTAGTGTGCTCCATGTCATTGCCCCACAGGCAATCTACAGACATGGCCGTGCTCACAGCTACTTTTCGAGAACCTGAGACCCGCCCCCACTCAAAGGAAACCAGAGCCACTGGTACATGGCTCTCACGATTGTCGGTGACTATGACTTGTGGGAATGTGTTTGGGAGGACCTGCTCTGGGGACATAAGCTTACACTATACAGTAGTCATGCTGGCTCCTGTATCTCTCAGAGTCTCCACCCGTTCCCCATTCTGGGCAACCCACTGTCTGTACTTAGAAGTATTGGCAGGCTTTTGGTCTTTTGGCACCATCTCCTTACCCCTCAGGGAAACTTGGGTAATCTTAATCTGCACCCCAAAATTAACTGGGACTACTTCCTCCCCGAGTGGTACACTGGCTAACCCAGGAGTCTGCCCACCAGTGGGGGGGCTGTGACCTCTTGAAACATCTGGAATCACCCTTAGGGTGCCCATACTTGTAGCACTCTGTACATTGAACACAAACCTCCCTTGTCAAAGAACCCTTTCTTCTTAGACTCTGACTGGGAATGGTTACCACTATTCCCTTGATAACTATTTTGGGGGCCATTAGAGAACTCCTTATTTTTAAGTTTTTCTCCCCCCTCTTCTGGTGGGACCCCTGACAACCCTTATGGGAGTCCCCCCCAGATACCTTTTTGGACACTCTGGTGCTAGCTCAGACGTCCCCCTCCTCAGCAAGCCTCAGCTTGCTGTCAACTAGGTGTTGGCACAGCTCTGAAAAACAAATACTGAGCATGTGCTCTCTCATAATCAGACTGTACAGCCTATTACATTGTAATCATTAACTTTACTGTACTGCACTCAAACATTCAGTGCCTTGCTGGAGTAATTTACAAAATCTACACAGGAGTGGTTGGGAGCTTCTGGCTGTCCCTGAACCTTTGGCTGTACTTTTCAACTTTGCAATTAAAATGGCTTTCATTGGAGTGTACCTGGTTTGGTCACCAACCTCTAGATTGAGAAGTGTGTCCCACCCCGTGGTGGGCAAATGTTTCCACAAACCGACTCCCCATTGCTCTTCTGGGATCTTGTGTACCCTCTGGGCTACCTCATAGGCAGAAAACCATTTAGCAATGTCATCCCCCATCACATAACTGGGCACCAGATCCTTGGGAATGCAAACTTGTTTGTCTCCATCAAACATTGTGGGTAAGGTGCCACCATCACTGCTGGACTCTGCCTGTCTTGCTTTGATGTCCAGCTCCCTTAGACTCAACTCATGAGCCAGCAAGATTGTATTTTCCTCTACAGCTCTCTCTGCCTCAACCATCTTTGCCTCCAAGGCTAATTTCTTCTTCTCTGCCTCCATTTTTAACTTGGCCCTTTGCAGCTTGCATTCCCTCTCCTACCACCTCACAGCCAGTTCCTCTGGGGACAAGTTGCAGGAAAAGACACTGCTCCCTGCCCTGACAAGGAATCTTTTCAGGGGTCAAATCATCCCCTTTCACTGCACGTGGTCCTCCTCAGGCCCCTCCATCTCATCATCCTCTTCTGTGGCTTCAACCAGTGTGAGGAGTGCTTCTGTTTAGGCCCTCAGTGCCTTTTGCAATTCCACCTTCGTGATGGTGTTCTTGGCAGGAAGCCCCCTCTCCTTGCAGAACTCCTTGAGCTAGACTACTGTGCAGACATCCATGTTGGCCAGCTCAAACTCCATTCATGCAGGTGTATCTTCAGACATAACAGTCAGAGAAATAATTTAGAAACCAAAAAGGCCAATCAGGGAGAATTTAAATTCTAATTGGTCTTAGACATGGGATGGTAGTGTACACCAAATCACTGTATGACATTGCACAAACACACGTCCTTATCCTCACCGCTGATCACCAATGTTATACATTGGGTTACTGGTAGACTGGGGTGCAAGCTCTGGTCAAGCAGCAACCACATTCATAATCAGGGTAAGGTACAGGCAAACCCTTAATTAATCTGTACTCTCCCTCTGGTAGCATGGCACAGAGCAGTCAGGCTAAGCTTAGAGGCAATGTGTGAAGTATTTGTGCAATATTTCAAACAGTAACACAGTGAAAACAGCACACAAAAAGGATCCCACAACCAATTAGACAAATACAGGTTAATGTATTAAATAAAACAAGACCAAAACAACAAAAATTCAATGAGTAGAACTGAAGTTATTGAATTTTAAAGTTTATAGTGAGAAATAGCACCAAGATGGGGAGAGGATGTAACCTTATGGCTAGAGCAATCGACGTCGCAGCTGGGGAACCGGGTTCGAGTCTCGGCAACGACGCTCAACATCCTGTGATTCTGGGCAAATCACTTAATCTCCCCGTGCCTAACAAAAATGAATGTGTCCTTGTGTAACAAAACTGGTGCTATGTAAAGCGCTCTGATACCCGATATCTTCGGGTCTAGTTCGCGCTATATAAAACTCTAAAAAAAAAAAAAAAAAGATCACAAAGCACTATTGAAGACATATGGTCGTACCGGACTGGGACAAAGTCACAAGTTCAGGCCGAAAGCAATGGAGCGCGGGCCATCTACCAGTTAGGCCCGCTGAACAGAGTACCCTAAATCCTGGTTGCAGAGCGTTGTGTGGATCTGCGTCAAAGATGTTGCAGTGCAAGGTCCTGTTGCAGTGATGTTGAGGATCCCGTTGACCGGGCTTGTGATGCGAAGTCAGGTGTTGAGGATGCAATGTGCAGCTGGGGCGATGTGATTATTCCGATGAGTGGTGAAGCTGCAATGCAGAGTTTCATTGTCAAGGCTGCTGTCAACGAGAGATGAAAGGACATGCACCAGGGAAAGCGTTGTGCAGTGGCGGTCCTGAAGTTGATGCATCTGTCCCAAGATGCGAGTTGTGGCAGCGATGCAGGTCTTTTGCGATGGGTCCGATCCACACAGCAGCAGCAATGCGGCGGTTCTGCTTGGGTATGTGGTGCTCAGCCAAGGAGATGCGTCTGTTCTGCTCAGGGAGCAGTAAATGTCCTGTTTTTAAAATATATTGCACCCTGCCCTCGGGGCTGTCCAGGGCCTAACCTTGGGGCAACATATATATTAAAAAAAGAAGGTTTGGGCCTGGCAAAATGTGTATTTTTAAACAAAAACAGGGGGGGGGGGTTGGAAGCCAATAAAGGTCCAGTACCCAGGCTCCAAAATTGCTAATACAACAAATTGTGGAGGTACTGTTCCTATCAGAGAGCAAAGTAGAGAAATAAGGAAAAGAAAGGGGGGTAGAGAAATGGGATTCCTAAGGATTACTTCTTGGTGCCCTCACACATCCCTGCGGATTTCATGCTTCACCATCGGGGGGTGCTCCTCGTAGGGCCGGCGCTGCAATACCCTACAGGCCCCCAAAGGATTGCTTTAACAGAGGTCTTTTCTTTGTTTGCCACATGATGAAAGATATGTATGTAAGGGCATCAAGAATATGTGGGGTGGAGTGAGTATGTCTAGTCAAGTGAAGGAGGTTAAAGCTGTCTAAGAGATACCGAATTAGAATTTAATATGGTGGTTTTCTTGGCAGGGTTAAAAAACCATGATAAGATTAGGGCTACTGTAGGTGGATGATGTCCCCTAGTATCCTGAAACAGTCAGTGAGGTCAGGTCCACATGCTTTTGTGTCTGATGGCCCAAAAAGTATCTGCAGCGCTTCTTTGGGACCTAAAATAAAGGATGAATGTAAGCCTATCCCACACCTAACACGTGATGTATAATGTAGGTATTCCCCTAAAAGAAGATACCTGGCTCAATGAGAGTTAAAAAATGGACCGTCCAACCCTATGAATCAGTCAGAAATTACACATAGGTCAAAAAGCAGAGGTTAGTGCACAGCTGCTAAGTGGCTTTGGCGCAGAGAGTGCAACAGACCTACCAGGTGAGCAGAGGAGGGTAAGTCTATTGCGCTCTCCGTGCCGAAGCCACTTAGCAGTTTAATACAACAAACATCAATCTAAGACAAATACTAGGTACATCTTTTCGGGACACTAGATTGGATGTCAATTATATACACATGTGGCTGACCCACAAGACGGATCCAATATACCAAAAAAAGATGTGGGCTGTCTATTGGTTGTCTATTGGTTGTGAAAAGAAAAAATATATGAGAAGAGTATACAATATATTTTTTAATATTTGTATAAAAGTGGCAATGATTGATGATTCATTGTATTTTGATAATAATAGACATGAATTTGTAATACGAGGAAATAAAATATGAACAAAGTAGAGTTGTCGGAAGCAGTTTTGTTGATAAAATATTTTGAAAGTAATGTACATAAAGCAATTGTGATAATCCAATAATCTATAATATTCTATTGTTGATGGAATAATATATATAATTTATCCCTCACAGGCCATACTTTTTATGATTGCTTTCAATAAGTAGCCAAGGCCTAAGAGGGTGATTTGGCTACCACCACCCCCCCCAGATATATACTGTTGGATTGGAGGGTGGGCAGCCACAAACTAGAACACCAAGGTGACAGGGACATATTTTGTCTCATGAAAGGCCTCCTCTCATTCAAGAAAGGACTCCAGGATGCCACCAGAGTCTTGTTGCCTAATTTACACAGATTCTTAATAACTTGTCACCAAAATGTTGAAGTCATAGAGTAGGGTTTTCATACAGGAGTCTGGAGCCACTCAGAAAAGATTTCTTTATTCCATATTCGGCCCTTAGATTTGCAGGTAGGTCCTGTCAGGGCTCAATTCTTCCTCCAGCTGCCCCTCTCTCCTAGATTCCTCTAAACTCCACACACCAGCATTCTATTACTTCATGAACACCATTCATTTTCAACATTCCAGACATCAGTTTAAACATACAGGGAATGGGGACACACAGGATACCAGACTTATATTCCTTCCTTTGTCTAACAAAACAACTTAGGTTTTATAGGAGATACAAATCTGTTGCTCTTATAACTTGGTTATTAATGACCTGAAGTGTCAGGACCTAGATTGAACAGGTTGCCTGCATACTTTTATGGACATGTCTGAACTTTATAATTGTGGTTTTAGCCATGAAGCCCCATTGTCATTTGGTCAATTTAAACTTTTCACTGAAGTGTGTAATTCATTAATCTGGGATTAGAAACCTGAATTTAGACTGTTGTGCCAAGTTTTATTTTTAATGAGCCATCAACAATCAGACCCCCTTCCCACAATCTTATGGAGATTTACTCAATCAATTGATCAGTCAAGAAATTGTGGCTTACCTGTGGGTATCTGAAGAGCCCTAGAATGCGTGCAACTGATATTGACCGAGCTGACGATGAGTCAGCAACAATGGCAGCCAATGGCTCTTTGTGCTGGCATCGATAGTTCACAATAGGTACGTCATTTCCTGTCAAGATCATCAAAGTGCCTAGAATAGCCCGCCTCATTGACAGGCATGTGTCAGATACTAGGAAGCCCAGTGTGATGTTCGGGAGGAAGGTCTGCTCTTGATTGATTTCATTGATGGCGAAGACCATAGTTTGAAGCCAAATGTAGTTAGGGATGGAAAATCTAGAATAGTCAAAACATGGGTAAATTAGCTTATTGGAACACGTGTTCAGTGCTAGTAGAATATGTTATGTTCTTCAAGGGCCAGATGTACGACCAGTTTTTGCATGCGCAAACGGGTTTGTGACCCGTTTGCGCATGCAAAAACCTACATGGCCAATGTACTAACACTATTTTGCGAGTCGAGTCGCAAAAAATTGCGACTCGCAAAATGGTGTTTTGCGACTCGCTATTAGGAAGGGGCGTTCCCTTCCTAATAGCAACTCCGAAGCCATGTATGAATGTTTTGCGACTGCAATGGCGGTCGCAAAACACTTGCTATTTACCGCCCTCTTCAAGAGGGTGGTAATGGAGTCGCAAATGGGAAGGGGTCCCCAGGGGACCCCCTTCCCCTTTGTGACTGGCTCAAAAATATTTTTTAAGGGCAGGCAGTGGTCCTTTTTTTTTTTAAATGCATCCCGTTTTCCTTTAAGGAAAACGGGCCGCATTTTTTAAAAAACTGCTTTATTGAAAAGCAGTCCCAGACATGGAGGTCTTCTGAGCCCAGCAGGCCACCATCCCTGGGAGAGCCAGCCATTCCCAATGGGGTCGCAAATTGTGAAGTGGCTCATTAATATTCATGAGCCTCGCATTTTGCGACCCCATTGGGAATCGCTAACAGTGTCTCTGACACTGTTGTACATTGGCTTTTGTGACTCGCAAATTGCGACTCGCAATTTTTTGTAATTTGCGAGTTGCAAAAGCCAATGGTTGTACATCTGGCCCCAAGTGTTTAATAATTATGTACAGCAGTTTCAAAAGTAATTATAAAAGAGGCTTATTTTTGCCCATTTGGAGTGGAAAACGTTTAGCTCATCTGCATTGTGATCTCTAACATAAAATCTCCTAACACAAACTCAACAATTTTTCAGGAGCAAGGTACCAAGCAAGGCCTACGCATAGGTTCCTAACACAGTGAAGCATTACTTATGGTGGATTGTGCGTCACTTCCTCACAATATACCCCCCATCCCACTCCATGATGAGTGAGCACCTACCATTATTTTCCCTTTTAATGTCTACCAACAACAACCCCATTTGGTGCAAGGATAATCAAAATCTTACCTCTGACAGCCTGGCATTATTGGTCGTTCTGTGAATGTGAACATCAGATTGGTATTGTCTTGGGTGATTGGAAAAGTCCCTCCAATCAAAATGTCTCCATCCATAGAGTAGAAAGCTTCAGGCTGACTTGTCAAGGCACAGCTTTGGGTACTGGCTGAGCAGAGACGGGTGGGCATGGACAACATCACCAGAAGAGCAGAGAGCTTCATATTCAGCTGTCTTGGATAATGTATCCTCAAGGGCAGTCTCTCTTGGATTCACTAAATAAAAAGGTGACACAGAAACTCTGCAAAGAAAGAACAGAAATAATGCTAAGGAGGCCAGGAAAATATATTCTACCCCATTTTTTCATTCTCATGTTCCTTCTGTTCTCTGCATTCTCTTTGTTTCACTCTGTCATACAATCTCTTGAAATAGGAACAGTCCCTGAATCCAAAGAGTCATAAGTCAGGACCATTTATGGTACAGTAGGACCAGTAATGTAACAATGCTACAAGAAAAGATTGTGGCATGTTCTTAGGAGTAGATATTGTGCTCAAAGAAGTCGAACAGTGAAAAGTGTGCAATGGCAGAGGTTAGAGCTTGAAAGGTGGGTGAGTACAGAGGTGGGGGGCATGGAATTTAAAACTTGGGAACCTTGGCTTCGCTTCCTTTTGGTGGAGTCTCTGAGCAGAGAGAGACACAGCCAGGGTGTGTGATGAAGAAGTGCTAGCAAATATGTCTACGGTCTCTATTTTCTAGATCTGTTTCAGTTTGACGGCACCCACCTCAGCCTACCCACAATTGCAGTGCTGTATACGTCACTGCACTGGTTAAGAAAATGTGTGGATCCAAATAGCAACACCAGGTCTCAGTTATTCAGACAGTGAGTTAATTCTTGCATTCCAGTCTCAACCCATCTCCACAACATTCATTGGTTTGAAGTTGATAAAAGAGTCATGTTTAAATCTTTATGCCTAATGGACCATGCACGCTATGCATATGCCCTGCCTGTCTGTGATGCAGGGTAGTGTCTCATGCCTGACTTGCTCTCTCAGATATGCCTCCATGGTTCTCTTGACCATCCTGTTTTTGGCCATTCATGCCTGGGTAAATGCTCTTTTTCAGTCAATGCTCCCACCCTCTGGAATTCTCTGTCTCTCACTCTTTGTTTTACCTCAGCAGAGCAATTCCGATTGTCACCTCTACTTTTTTCTTTGAATGACCCTCTCCTTATTTTACATCCTCTGCCTACCTCCTACATTGACTACACCCTACTTTAAGTCATGTTTGTCTTAATCTTTATTATTGTATTACTGCAAATTTCCCACACCTCATCTTAAAGTTCAAAAACTGTCCTTCTTTTAAAGTCATACCCTGCACCCTAGCAATACCTAATCTCCTCTACCTCATCTACGATCCAGCCTACCCTCAAACATCCACAGAACACCCTGACAGCCATCAAAACACTCACCATGGATGAAACAGCCAATATCATGAGAATCATCCACTCCGGGTCACCTATAGACCCATTCACCACCACATCTACAACATGGGAGCTGCCATACCAGCAAAGTCCTCACCTGCATCATGAACACCTCTATCACTTCCAAGATGTTCTTGAATCCCTGGAAGAAAGGGTTAGAGCACTTCTAAAGGAACCCCCAGCAGACTCCAATCAATCAATCAATCAAACAATCAGGGGGTCTCAAGGTGCTGGGGGGGGGGGGTGCAGTTCCGGTCAGCCGAAGAGCCAGGTCTTGGGGTTCTACTTGAAGGTGTGCAGAGTGGGGGAGCGTCTGATGTTGACTGGGAGTTCTTTCCAGGCTTTTGCCGCGATGTAGGAGAAATGCAAAAAGAACAATTGATGGACAGAATGCAGAACAATGTCATACATTCACCCCAGTACAGAGATCTGGGCCTAAATCCATCGTTTTTTTGCTCACCATGCCATTCCAGTTTGGACCCAGCCATATGCAAATCAGTCTTGACCCTGCGCCCAATGGGAACAGTCCAGCCCGAACTGCCAGGCCAGGTCCTCCCTGGACTGGAAACAAGCATCCTAGGACCGGTTTCGGGCTTTCAGCCCTCATCAGCCAGGATAGCTTGACTCCAGTGGCATGGAGAGCACGGGACCCACGTCTTAGCATACCCGTCCCACTCGGGGTGACAAATGCAAAAAGAACAATTGATGGACAGAATGCAGAACAATGTCATACATTCAACCCAGTACAGAGATCTGGGCCTAAATCCATCGTTTTTTGCTCACCATGCCATTCCAGTTTGGACCCAGCCATATGCAAATCAGTCTTGACCCTGCGCCCAATGGGAACAGTCCAGCCCGAACTGCCAGGCCAGGTCCTCCCTGGACTGGAAACAAGCATCCTAGGACCGGTTTCGGGCTTTCAGCCCTCATCAGCCAGGATAGCTTGACTCCAGTGGCATGGAGAGCACGGGACCCACGTCTTAGCATACCCGTCCCACTCGGGGTGACAAATGCAAAAAGAACAATTGATGGACAGAATGCAGAACAATGTCATACATTCAACCCAGTACAGAGATCTGGGCCTAAATCCATCGTTTTTTTGCTCACCATGCCATTCCAGTTTGGACCCAGCCATATGCAAATCAGTCTTGACCCTGCGCCCAATGGGAACAGTCCAGCCCGAACTGCCAGGCCAGGTCCTCCCTGGACTGGAAACAAGCATCCTAGTACCGGTTTCGGGCTTTCAGCCCTCTTCAGCCAGGATAGCTTGACTCCAGTGGCATGGAGAGCACGGGACCAACGTCTGGGCATACCCGTCCCACTCGGGGTGACAAATGCAAAAAGAACAATTGATGGACAGAATGCAGAACAATGTCATACATTCACCCCAGTACAGAGATTAAACCCAGATCATTTGACTGGGGGTGAGTGTTTGATTTGCTCTAACGCTCCGTCCATCATCCCCTTTGGTATCGCTTTGTTCGCCCTAAGTTGGCAGGGTATGCCCAGACGTGGGTCCCTTGCTCACTTTGCCACTGGATTCAAGATAGCCTGGCTGATGAGGGTTTTGAACCCGAAACCGGTCCCAGGATGCTTGTTTCCGGTCCAGGGAAGACATGGCTTGGCAGTTCGGGCTGGACTGTTCCCATGAGGCACAGGGTCAGACTGATTTGCATATGGCCATGTCTGAACTGGGGTGGTGGAGTGAGCTAAAGAATGATGATGGATTAAACCCAGATCATTTGACTGGGGGTGAGTGTTTGATTTGCTCTAACGCTCCGTCCATCATCCCCTTTGGTATCGTGATGTAGGAGAAGGCTCTTCCACCCGCTCTGGTTCTGCGGATGTGCGGGGTTTCTGCCAGGGCGAGGTCGGCGGAGTGGAGGTTCCTTTTGGGTACGTGGAAGGAGACTCTTTCGTTGAGGTATTTGAGTCTGGAGTTGTGGAGGGATTTGTAGGCGTGGGTGAGTAGCTTGAAGGTTACTCTCTTCTCTACGGGGAGCCAGTGGAGGTCTCGCAGGTGTTGGGTGATGTGTTCATGGTGTGGGATGCTGAGGACGAGTCTGGCCACGGAGTTCTGGATGGTCTGGAGTTTGTGTAGCAGGGATTTGTTGATTCCAGCGTAGAGGGTGTTTCCATAGGCCAGACTGCTTGTTATGAGTGCGTGGGTAATGGTCTTTCTGGCTTCAGGGGGGATCCACTTGACGGTCTTGCGAAGGATGCGGAGGGTGTTAAAGCAGATGGAGGCGACGGCGTTAATCTGTCGAGTCATGGTGAGGGAGGAGTCGAGTATGATGCCGAGGTTTCAGGCGTGGTCCGAGGGGGTGGGGGGATGCCGAGGGTAGCGGGCCACCAGGAGCTGTATCACACAGAGGGGGAGGGTCCGAGGACTAGGACTTCTGTTTTCTCCGAGTTGAGTTTCAGACAGCTGCTGTTCATCCAAGCTGCGACGTCTTTCATTCTTTCTTGGAAGCTGAGTCTGATGGTTTCATGGTCCCTCATGAGGGAGAGGATGAGCCAGGTGTCGTCGGCGTAGGAAACAATGCTGAGTCCATGCTGTCTGACCATGGCTGCGAGGGGGGCCAGGTAGATGTTGAAGAGCGTGGGACTGAGCGATGATCCTTGTGGTACTCCGCAGGTGATCTCTGTGGGTTAGGAGAGGAAAGGCGGGAGAATGATCCTTTGGGTTCTGCCGGCGAGGAAGGAGCGGATCCAGTCAAGGGCGGTCCCCTGTATTCCTGCGTCGTTGAGTCTGGCTGCGAGGGTGTGGTGGTAGACGGTGTCGAAGGCTGCGGAGAGGTCGAGTAGGATGAAGGCTGCGGTGTGGCCTAGGTCGAGGAGCGTGCGGATGTCGTCTGTTGCGGCGAGGAGGACGGTCTTGTGCTGTGGTTGCTGTGGAATCCGCATTGGGTGGGGTCAAGGATGGAGTTCTTTTCGACGAAGTGTGTGAGCTGGGAATTGACGATCTTCTCAGTGACTTTGGCTGCAAAGGGCAGGAGAGAGATGGGTCTGTAGTTCTTCAAGTCCGTTGGGTCTGCAGAGGGCTACTTGAGGAGAGGTTTTGTCTTCTGCATGTTTGCAGTCGTCTAGGAAAGTGCCGGATTCGAGGGTGGCATTAATGGTGCATTGTAGTTGGGGCGCTATGGCGACAGTGACTCTGTGGAAGATGCGCGGAGGGCAGGGGTCCCTGAGGGCTCCTGAGTGGGTGCTCTTCATGGTCGTGGTGGTATCTTCGGTGGTAACCGGGATCCAGGCAGTGATGGTGGACCGGCAGTCGTCGCTGGAGGGACCCCAGAAACCACCCTTCTGGGGTCTGCTCGCTGAAGTTGTCGTAGAGGGCTTTGATTTTCAGGTGGAAATAGGAGCCGAGCTTGCTGTAGAGGTCTTGGGAGGGAGTGATGTCTTTGGCTTCACTGTGGGGCTTGGTGAATTGCTGGATGATGTTGAAGAGTTCGGTGGAGTTGGGGTTGCTGAGGTTGTCCAGGTGAAAGTTCAGGTCTCCGATCAATCAATCAATCAGGCAATTGTAAGCGTGCTACTCACCCGTGAGGGTCTCAAGGCGCTGGGGGGGGGGGGTGATCGGCTCCATTCAGTCAGAGAGCCAGGTCTTGACCGTCTTCCTGAAGATGTTCAGAGAGGGGTCGCGTCTGATGTCGATCGGGAGCTCGTTCCAGGTCTTGGCCGCAATGTAGGAGAAAGCCCTTCCGCCCGTTCTGGCTCTGCGGATGCACGGGGTTTCGGCGAGGTCGGCGGAATGGAGGTTTCTCTTGGGTGCGTGGAAGGAAATTCTCTTGTTGAGGTATTGTGGTCCGGTGTTGTGGGGCATTTGTAGGCGTGGGTGAGCAGCTTGAATGTTACTCTCTTCTCGACGGGGAGCCAGTGGAGGCCTCGTAGGTGTTAGGTGATGTGTTCCTGTCGAGGGACGCAGAGGACTAGTCTGGCTGCAGTGTTCTGAATGGTCTGAAGTTTGTGGAGCAGAGACTTGTTGATTCCGGCATAGAGGGTGTTTCCGTAGTCGAGTCTGCTGGATATGAGTGCGTGGGTGATGGTTTTTCTTGATTTGGGGGGGATCAATTTGAAGGTCTTGCGGAGGATGCGGAGGGTGTTGAAGCAGGTGGAGGCGACGGCGTTGACTTGTCAGGTCATGGAGAGGGAGGAGTTGAGTACGATGCCGAGGTTACGTGTGTGGTCGGTGGGGGTGGGTGGGCTGCCGAGGGCGGTGGGCCACCAGGTTGTGTCCCAGGCAGTCAGGGAGGGTCCGAGGACGAGGACCTCTGTCTTCTCTGAGTTGAGCTTCAGGCAGCTGTTGCTCATCCAGGTTGCGACTTCCTTCATTCCTTCCTGAAAGCTGAGCCTAGTGGTGATGGGGTCCTTGGTGAGGGAGAGGGTGAGTTGGGTGTTCTCGGCGTAGGAGACTATGTTGAGTCAGTGTTGTCTGACTATGGTGGCGAGGGGGGCCATGTAGAAGTTGAAGAGCGTGGGGCTGAGTGACGATCCCTGAGGCACTCCGCAGTTGATCTCTGTCGGTTCAGAGAGGTAGGGTGGATGCACTTCAGGGCTTCGGTGGTGGTGGTGTTCGTCGTGGGGGCGGCGGTCGTGGCAGTGTGGAGGGTGGTGAAGGTTCGGCGGCAGTGGCGGCAGGAGAACTCACCATGGGTGTTGTTCGGCGTGGACCGCTGGCAGTTGTTCCTTCCGGGGTTCGGAGCGCGGAGGGCAGCTGAGTCGTAGCAGTGGCTGGTCAGAGATCCAGGGTCCCTGGCGCTGGTTGCGGTAGGGTCGCTGACGGGCGCAGATGGCCTTACCTTTGGTGCGCCAGAGGCACGGCTGCACAGCGGCCACCATTAAATAGGGGAGAAGGAAGGGAATCGCAGCCTGGAGGCAGGAGTGGGAGACAGCAGGGGGGAGGGGCCACTGGGCAGCAGCGGCGGGAAGAGGGCGGCGAAGTGGGCACAGAGGACAAGTGTGACTAAGGTAACTGAAGGTAAAAAGCACAACTGTTAGAAATGGGGGTCTCTAGTTGGCTATGGCTGGTGTCAATGCTCAAATAGGGACCCTTCTTCCTAAGTCAGGGCAAGTGGGCTACCCCCTTTGATAACCCCTGCTCAACCCTGTGGTAACGTAGCACGAGCAGTTAGGCCTATCTCAGAGGCAGTGTGTGAAGCATTTATGACCATGCACAATAAGGCAGTAACGACACCACAAAAGGACACAACTCAAGGAGGTATAGAAAAATAGTATCTTTATCTAAGGTTTAGTACGAGAGTCTCAAAAGCGTTTTAACCAGTCACAATGCACGTAAATCAGTAGGAACTTTAAAAGGCAATAACGTATTCACCAGAACGTGGCACTGACTGAGTTCAAGGCCTGGTCCTACGCGACCCGTTGCGCACCAGATACCTGCCGTTGGACGGGGACACAGTACGTAGCTTCTCGAAGAAGCGGAGACGGTGACAGGCGGACTCCCAGCGACCACAGTTCTCGACTGCAGTGGTCCGCAACGTGCACTCACAATGATTCGGGCACTCGGGGACAGGCGGGCTCCCAGCGACAGCAGCACGCGGCTGCGGCGGCCCGGGCTGGTGGTGGCGATGACTCTCGTCGGGCAGCTCCGTGGTGGGCGCACAGTGGCAGCAGCTCTCTCTTAGCTGCGGCGGCCCCTAGGGCGACTCGCGATGATGCAACGTTGGCAAAGATGCGGGCAATCAGCGGCAGCAGCTTTCTCTTAACTGCGGCGGCCCACAGGACAAATCACCATGGTGCAAAGTGGGCAAATGTGCGAGCACTCGGCGGCAGCAGCTCTGTCTTAGCTGCGGCGGCCCACAGGACAAATCACAATGATGCACAGTTAGCCAAGGTGCGAACCCTCAGCGGCCGCAGCTCTATCTTAGCTGCGGCGGCTCACAGGACAAATCACGATGATGCAAAGTTAGCCAAGGTGCGAACCCTCAGCGGCAGCAGCTCTCTCTTAGCTGCGGCGGCTCACAGGGCAAATCACGATGATGCAAAGTTAGCAAAGGTGCGAGTGAACCGCGGCATCAGCTCTCTCTTAGCTGCGGCGGCTCACAGGACAAATCACGACGATGCACAGCTGACACAAGTGCGGGCACTCAGCAGCAACAGCTTTCTCCCAGCTGCGGCGGCCCACAGGACAAATCACGATGATGCACAGCTGACACAAGTGCGGGCACTCGGCGGCAACAGCTCTCTCTTAGCTGCGGCGGCCCACAGGACAAATCACAATGATGCACAGCTGACACAAGTCCGGGCACTCAGCGGCAACAGCTCTCTCTTAGCTGCGGCGGTCCCCAGGGCGACTCGCGATGATGCAACGTTGGCAAAGATGCGGGCACTCAGCGGCAGCAGCTTTCTCTTAACTGCGGCGGCCCACAGGACAAATCACCATGGTGCAAAGTGGGCAAAGGTGCGAGCACTCGGCGGCAGCAGCTCTCTCTTAGCTGCGGCGGCCCACAGGACAAATCACAATGATGCACAGTTAGCCAAGGTGCGAACCCTCAGCGGCCGCAGCTCTCTCTTAGCTGCGGCGGCTCACAGGACAAATCACGATGATGCAAAGTTAGCCAAGGTGCGAACCCTCAGCGGCAGCAGCTCTCTCTTAGCTGCGGCGGCTCACAGGGCAAATCACGATGATGCAAAGTTAGCAAAGGTGCGAGTACTCCGCAGCATCAGCTCTCTCTTAGCTGCGGCGGCTCACAGGACAAATCACGACGATGCACAGCTGACACAAGTGCGGACACTCAGCGGCAACAGCTTTCTCCCAGCTGCGGCGGCCCACAGGACAAATCACGATGATGCACAGCTGACACAAGTGCGGGCACTCGGCGGCAACAGCTCTCTCTTAGCTGCGGCGGCCCACAGGACAAATCACAATGATGCACAGCTGACACAAGTCCGGGCACTCAGCGGCAACAGCTCTCTCTTAGCTGCGGCGGCCCACAGGACAAATCACGATGATGCACAGCTGACACAAGTGCGGGCACTCGGCGGCAACAGCTCTCTCTGAGCTGCGGCGGGCCGCACCGATTCAGCGAAGGTTCTGAAGATTCAAATTAAGGCGGGCGCTCAGCGGCAGCAGCTCTCTCTTAGCTGCGGCAGCCCACACAGATTCCGCGAAGGTTCTGAAGATTCAAATTAAGGCGGGCGCTCAGCAGCGGCAGCTCTCTCTTAGCTGCGGCGGCCCACACAGGTTCAGCGAAGGTTCAGAAGATTCAAATTAAGGCGGGTGCTCAGCGGCGGCAGCTCTCTCTTAACTGCGGCGGCCCACACACAGAGTTAACAAGGGTTACCAGTCCGCGTTCCTCACAGTAGAACTAGAGGTTCCGGATTACTCGACGGAGGCCTCACCTGCAAGTAGAATACCTAGCACAGGAATTCAGGCGGCTGACGGGGTGAAGTCTAATGTCCCTGAGACTTCAGCAGGAGGCGCTCTCAATTCAGGCCCTCGGGTAGTTTCTTCAGCAAGCTTGGTGAAAGTTTCAAAGTCCTTTCCTCTGTCCGCTCGGACAGGGTTTCGTCTTGACATCCAGAAGGAACACACTTGAAAAAGGTTTCAGCGCAGCGTTTATACCTAAAAAGTCTTTGTTCTCTGCAGTCACAAATCACTGCATCCAGCCAGAACCAGTTTGGTGGGGTCGGGGAGCACTTGGTTTACGAGGCGACATCCTGCCCTTTGAGAATCTGGGGGTCTGCTATCAGACGCCCAGTGGAAGGTGGAGCCATCATTCACCTTGCCTGGCACGGCCCTGCTCAGATCAAAGAGTCACCCCTCACCCTACTCTAAATGCCGATCTCTCTCTCCAGCCAGGTCTGACCCAGCTGGCCCTGCTGCTCCAAAACCAGACGGCCAATACACACGCTAGCAAAGCCTACCAGAAAGCTTAGGCCAGAAAATACCTCATTTCTAGTAGAGGCATTTTCGAACACGGGCTACGCTAATAATCCTTACTAAAAGATGTATCTCACTGTTCTGAACTTAAACATTTCAAATTCGATGTTCCTATCAGGTTCCTGGGGGCAGGTAGGACTAGGGCATGTAATGCTCAGCCTGCCCATTCTGGCCTATGAGAACGGATAGCCTCACAATAGTAAACAGGGAAATGGAGGGTAACTCGCTATTAGAACATGCTACACAGACATACTTTAACAGCTGCTTCGGTGGGTAGCGCAAATCAGCACTGCAGGCCCACCAGCAGTATTTGGTCTACCAGCCCTGGGCACACACAGTGCACTGATACTAGGGGCTGACAGGTAAACCAACCGAGCCAATTATGGTTATCCCAATTCATACAGTTATCTTTACACAGGGAGCATTCGCGCTGTGTCACTGATTGGCAGTGGCACAGCGGCCAGAACATCTAAATCCAGCCAACATAAAAGGTCAGAAGCGAAAAGAGGAAGGGAAACCCGCGCCAATGATGCCAGGTCTAACACACGTCCCCTGCAGCTGAAATGTGGGGAGAACTAACCATTCCCTTGGGAGTTCTCATCACTAAGGCGGAAAAACCTGGACAGACCGTCAGCATTGGCGTGTTCTGTACCAGGGCGGTGTTCCACCGTGAAATCCATACCCTGTAGGGAAATGGACCACCTCAACAACTTGGGATTCTCACCACTCATATGCATCAACCATCTAAGGGGCCTGTGGTCTGTCTGAACCCGGAAGTGAGTCCCAAACAAATATGGTCTCAGCTTCTTCAGCGCCCAGACCACAGAAAATGCCTCACACTCAATTGCACTCCACCTCTGTTCCCGGGGAAGTAACCTCCTGCTTAGGAAGGCTACCGGTTGGTCTAGTCCCTCCTCATTGATCTGTGACAGAACAGCCACTATACCATGCTCTGAGGCGTCTGTCTGGACAACAAATTCCTTTGAAAAGTCGGGCGCCTGAAGCACGGGTGCAGTGCACATGGCAGTCTTCAGGGCGTCAAAAGCGTTCTGATAGGTGTCAGTCCAGTTTACCTTCTTTGGCTGCTTCTCAGAAGTCAGCTCAGTCAAGGGTGCAACAATGATGCCATATCCCTTGACAAACCTCCTGTAGTACCCCGTGAGTCCTAAGAAGGCTCTCACCTGCGTCTGAGTCTTGGGGGTTCCCACGCCAGGATAGCTTCAATTTTGGGCTGAAGGGGCGCCACCTGGTGCCCCAAATACACTACAGAACCCTGCCCAATCTGGCACTTACTGGCTTTGATTGTGAGGCCTGCCTTCCGCAGTGCCATCAATACCTCCCAGAGGTGGCGCAGGTGGTCCTCCCAAGAGGAACTAAACACCGCAATGTCATCCAGGTAGGCGGCACTGAAGTCTTCCAGCCCAACCAACACCCTGTTAACCAGCCTCTGAAAGGTGGCAGGGGCATTCTTCATTCCAAAGGGCATCACCCGGAACTGGTAGTGCCCATCAGGTGTGGAGAAGGCGGACCTCTCCTTTGCTCCCTCGATCAAGGCGATCTGCCAATACCCAGACGTCAAATCAAATGTGCTGAGGTATTTTGCAGCCCCTAACCGATCTATGAGCTCATCAGCTCTGGGGATGGGGTGCGCGTCAGTCTTCGTGACTGAATTGAGGCCCCGATAGTCCACGCAGAACTGAAGTTCTGGGGTGGTACCAGGCGCTGCAGCTTTTGGTACCAGGACCACTGGGCTGGACCAAGGGCTGCTAGAGGACTCAATCACCCCAAGGGCAAACATTTTGGTAACCTCATCCTTAATGTAGGCCCTTACTCGGTCAGTCACTCGGTAAGCCTTGTGCTTAATGGGAGGACTGTCCCCGGTGTCTACGTCATGGACACACCAATCAGTGACACTAGGTACCAGGGACAACAGATCACTGAATTGTCCCAACAGTTGGCGACAATCCCCCTGCTGCTCAGGGGTCAGTGTGGTGGAGAGGACCACACCCTCCACTGACCCATCTCGCTCCCCTGCACAAAGGAGGTCAGGAAGGGGCTCGCTCTCCTCCTCCATCCCAGCATCTGTGGCCAGAAGCATGCCCACTTCAGACCTCTCAAAGTGGGGCTTCAGGCGGTTAACATGCAGGACCCGCAAGGGGTTCCTGGGAGACTACAAGTCCACTACGTAGGTAACAGGACTCTTGCGCTCCACCACCTCAAAGGGGCCGGTCCACCTATCCTGGAGCGCACAGGGCTCCACCGGGGCCATGACCCAAACCTTTTGTCCAGGCTGAAACTCGATCAGAGTGGCATTCTGATCGTGCCAGCGTTTCATCTCTTCCTGGCTGGCTTCCAGGTTTGCCTCAGCAAGTTTCCTGAAACGCCGAGTCTGGTTCCTGAAGGCCAGCATGTAACTAAACACATCCTGGGGAGGTTCCCTGGGAGATTGCTCCCAGCCTTCCTTGACCAGACTCAGAGGCCCTCTTACCGGGTGACCATAGAGCAGCTCAAAGGGACTGAACCCTAAGGACTTCTGTGGCACCTCACGGTAAGCAAACAACAGGCATGGCAAGAAGACATCCCACTTACGCCTCATGGGCTCACCTAGGCCCATAATCATGCCCTTGAGGGTCCGGTTGAATCTCTCAACCAGCCCATTCCCCTGGGGGTGGTAAGGAGTGGTGAACTTATACGTTACCCCACACTCCTCCCACAGAGACTTCATGTACTTGGAGATGAAGTTAGTTCCCCTATCGGACATCACCTCGCTGGGGAATCCCACAAGGGAGAAAATCCCCATCCGTGCCGGTCCCACCACGGGGGCCGTCACTGTCCTGAGCGGGATGGCCTCAGGGTACCGGGTGGCATGGTCCACCAAGACCAGGATAAACCTGTTGCCCATGGCTGTCTTGGGATCCAGAGGCCCTACCATATCAATGCCCACTCTCTCGAATGGGGTGCTCACAACGGGAAAGGGCTGTAGTGGGGCCTTAATCTTCCCCCCACTCTTCCCACTTGCCTGGCAAGTCTCACACGTCCTGCAGTGAGCATCTGAGCTCCTGCGCATCTGGGGCCAATAGAAGTGGGTGACCAGCCTCTCAAAGGTCTTGGTCTGCCCCAGATGTCCGGCCAGTGGCACATCATGAGCCAACCCCAGTAGGAAGGTCCTGAAGCGCTGGGGTACCACCAGCACACGGGCTGACCCAGGCACAGCAACCTTAGGCTCGCTGTAAAGGAGGTCGTTCTCCCAATAGATCCAATGTGACCCTGTCTGGTCGCCTGCTGCTTGGGCGGTGGCCTGCCGCCGCACCCCCTCAAGAGAAGGGCAGGTTCTCTGTTGCTCGCAAAATTCCTCCCTAGAGGGCCCCCCTTCCTGCTGCCAATGGGTCAGCTCCGGTAGGTCCCCCAGTTCGGCCACTTGTTCCCCTGTAGGTTCCAGGGCATCCCCCTCAAGATCTGCTCCCTCCGGGACCGTGGGAACCGCGGGGGCCGGTTTCCCACGCCCCCTACCCCTTCTCTTTGAGGCAGGGGCCTGGGCCATACTTTCAGGCTCCAGACCCTCCTGAACATCCTTCTGAGCTGTCATGGACCGAGTGGTCACACACGCCCACTCAGGCAGACCCAACATTTCCAAATGAGACTTTCTCTCTGCCGTAGCCCACGGGGAGTTCTCTAGATCATTGCCCAACAGACAGTCTACAGGCATGGCGGGCCTCACAGCCACTTGAAGAGTTCCTGAGACCCCCCCACTCGAAGGGAACCTGAGCCACTTCACACTGGCTCTCTGAGTTGTCCGCTGACACTACGGGGCAGAATGCATGGGGGACAACCTGCTCTTTGGACACTAACCGGGAACTGACAGCAGTCACACTAGCTCCGGTGTCCCTGAGGGCCTACACCCTATGGCCATTGATGGTCACCCACTGCCGGTACTTCTGAGTGTTATTCGGCAGTGTGGGGTTAGGGACCTTCTCAAAGTCTCCTAGCGAGACAAGGGTTAACTCTACGGGATCCCAACCACCTTGGACCTCTACCTCCTCCCCCCCAGGGCTACACTGGCAATCTGGCGGGATGGTGCACGGGGTGGTGCACGAGGGGATGCATCGGGGTCCCTCTGGGGACACTGGGGATCATAATACCGGTGGCCCACTTGACCACACTTGAAACAGGTGAGTGGCCCCCTCTGAACAGGCCTACCTGTCGGGGACACTGGCTTCTTCTCAGGGGAGGCTGGGACACCACTGCTTGGTTCCCTTGGGAATTACTTTGGGGCCCTCTCTGGAACTCCCTCGGCTTACCCTTGTCCCCCCACTTCTCTGCTGGGGACCCTGCTCACCTCTGGCGAAGTCTCCCACAAAACCTTTGCAGACCCGGGTGTTCACCCAGCGGTCCGCCTCCTCAGCAAGCTTCCTAGGGTTATTCAGCTTGCTATCAATCAGGTGCTGGCGTAGCTCTGGAAAACAGTTACTAGAAAAATGCTCCCACGCAAACAAATCATACAATTGCTCGAAAGTTTCCACTTTGCTACCCTTTACCCAGCGATCCATTGCTCTGCAGAAAAAGACACATATTCAACCCACGTGGTACCCTCTAACTTCTTACAGGTCCTAAACCTCTGCCTGTACATTTCTGGGGTCAAACCATAACGGGTCATCAAAGCTTTTTTCATATGGGCATACAGCATCCTGTTCTCCTCAGGCAGGTCCAACAGGGTATCCCTACCATCACTCACAAAGCGCCCCCACAATCCCGCTCCCCAATCCTGCTCAGGGACCCGGTGGGACACCATTGCTATCTCATATGCGGCAAACCATTGCCCAATATCCTCACTCTTGTGAAAATCCTTAATGACATCCTTAGGAATATAAACTCTACTCTCAGGAGTTACTAAAGGTATGCTGCCACCAGAGGGGGAGACCGGGACACTCCTCGCCCTGATCTCTATCTCCCTCAGCATTGTCTCATGTTCCATTCTCATTTTCTCAAGTTCAATTGACAATCGATTCTTCTCAATGTCTAACTTCTTACTCTCAAGGTCCTTCTGACCTTCCAATTTCGCCATCTCCAAACTATGCCTCCCATCTCTCTCCCTGTCCTCCAGCTCTTCTGGGATCAGGCTCCTTTGGGATACATTAGTACCTGGATTGGAGGGTGTTCTATCTCCCCCCCCTCTACTGCATCATCCTGCTGCCCTCCAGCATTCTCTTCCTCATCCCCAGCGGACCCTCTGGCTTCCCACCAGGCCTTCAGTGCCTTGTGGAACTCCTCCTTCCTAGAGAGACCTACCACGGGGACTGCGAATTGCTTACAAAATGACTTCAGCTGTTTGGCAGTATAGGTATCTAATCTTTCCTCCTCAAAGGCGAGATCCTCCGAAGCATTGGATGTTGGCCTTCCCATATTAGCAGTACTCATGGCTGCGATAAAAAATTCAATACTAAAACAACCACTGAAAAAAAATTCGAAGAGGAAAAAAAAAATCAGCGCGTGTCTGCGCTTTGGTCTGTACTCACTAGTGGTGTCTACCAGTTATTGTACGTGGATTATAAATGCAAGTCCTGATCCTCACCGCTGACCGCCAATGTTAGAAATGGGGGTCTCTAGTTGGCCATGGCTGGCGCCAATGCCCAAATAGGGACCCTTCTTCCTAAGTCAGGGCAAGTGGGCTACCCCCTTTGATAACCCCTGCTCAACCCTGTGGTAACGTAGCACGAGCAGTTAGGCCTATCTCAGAGGCAGTGTGTGAAGCATTTATGACCATGCACAATAAGGCAGTAACGACACCACAAAAGGACACAACTCAAGGAGGTATAGAAAAATAGTATCTTTATCTAAGGTTTAGTATGAGACTCTCAAAAGCGTTTTAACCAGTGACAATGCACGTAAATCAGTAGGGACTTTAAAAAGGCAATAACATATTCACCAGAACGTGGCACTGACTGAGTTCAAGGCCTGGGTCTACGCGACCCGTTGCGCACCAGATACCTGCCATTGGACGGGGACACAGTACGTAGCTTCTCGAAGAAGCGGAGACGGTGACAGGCGGACTCCCAGCGACCACAGTTCTCGACTGCAGTGGTCCGCAACGTGCACTCACAATGATTCGGGCACTCGGGGACAGGCGGGCTCCCAGCGGCAGCAGCACGCGGCTGTGGCGGCCCGGGCTGGTGGTGGCGATGACTCTCGTCAGGCAGCTCCATGGTGGGTGCCCAGCGGCAGCAGCTCTCTCTTAGCTGCGGCGGCCCCCAGGGCGACTCACAATGATGCAACGTTGGCAAAGATGCGGGCACTCAGCGGCAGCAGCTTTCTCTTAACTGCGGCAGCCCACAGGACAAATCACCATGGTGCAAAGTGGGCAAAGGTGCGAGCACTCAGCGGCAGCAGCTCTCTCTTAGCTGCAGCGGCCCACAGGACAAATCACAATGATGCACAGTTAGCCAAAGTGCGAACCCTCAGCGGCCGCAGCTCTCTCTTAGCTGCGGCGGCTCACAGGACAAATCACGATGATGCAAAGTTAGCCAAGGTGCGAACCCTCAGCGGCAGCAGCTCTCTCTTAGCTGTGGCGGCTCACAGGGCAAATCACGATGATACAAAGTTAGCAAAGGTGCGGGCACTCAGCGGCAACAGCTCTCTCCCAGCTGCAGCGGCCCACAGGACAAATCACGATGATGCACAGCTGACACAAGTGCGGGCACTCAGCGGCAACAGCTCTCTCTTAGCTGCGGCGGCCCACAGGACAAATCACGATGATGCACAGCTGACACAAGTGCGGGCACTCGGCGGCAACAGCTCTCTCTGAGCTGCGGCGGCCCACACCGATTCAGCGAAGGTTCTGAAGATTCAAATTAAGGCGGGCGCTCAGCGGCGGCAGCTCTCTCTTAGCTGCGGCGGCCCACACAGATTCAGCTAAGGTTCTGAAGATTCAAATTAAGGCGGGCGCTCAGCGGCGGCAGCTCTCTCTTAGCTGCGGCGGCCCACACACAGAGTTAACAAGGGTTACCAGTCCGCGTTCCTCACAGTAGAACTAGAGGTTCCGGATTACTCGACGGAGGCCTCACCTGCAAGTAGAATCCCTAGCACAGGAATTCAGGCGGCTGACGGGGTAAAGTCTAATGTCCCTGAGACTTCAGCAGGAGGCGCTCTCAATTCAGGCCCTCGGGTAGTTTCTTCAGCAAGCTTGGTGAAAGTTTCAAAGTCCTTTCCTCTGTCCGCTCGGACAGAGTTTCGTCTTGACATCCAGAAGGAACACACTTGAAATCGGTTTCAGCGCAGCGTTTTATACCTAAAAAGTCTTTGTTCTCTGCAGTCACAAATCACTGCATCCAGCCAGAACCAGTTCGATGGGGTCGGGGAGCACTTGGTTTACGAGGCGACATCCTGCCCTTTGAGATTCTGGGGGTCTGCTATCAGACGCCCAGTGGGAGGTGGAGCCATCATTCACCTTGCCAGGCACGGCCCTGCTCAGATCAAAGAGTCACCCCTCACCCTACTCTAAATGCCGATCTCTCTCTCCAGCCAGGCCTGACCCAGCTGGCCCTGCTGCTCCAAAACCAGACAGCCAATACACACGCTAGCAAAGCCTACCGGAAAGCTTAGGCCAGAAAATACCTTGTTTCTAGTAGAGTCATTTTCGAACAAGGGCTACGCTAATATTCCTTACTAAAAGATGTATCTTACTGTTCTGAACATAAACATATCAAATTCGACGTTCCTATCAGGTTCCTGGGGGCAGGTAGGACTAGGGCATGTAATGCTCAGCCTGCCCATTCTGGCCTATGAGAACGGATAGCCTCACAATAGTAAACAGGGAAATGGAGGTTAACTCGCTATTAGAACATGCTACACAGACATACTTTAACAGCTGCTTCGGTGGGTAGCGCAAATCAGCGCTGCAGGCCCACCAGCAGTATTTGGTCTACCAGCCCTGGGCACACACAGTGCACTGATACTAGGGGCTGACAGGTAAATCAACCGAGCCAATTATGGTTATCCCAATTCATACAATTATCTTTACACAGGGAGCATTCGTGCTGTGTCACTGATTGGCAGTGGCACAGCGCCCAGAGCATCTAAATCCAGCCAACATAAAAGGTCAGAAGCGAAAAGAGGAAGGGAGACCCGCGCCAATGATGCCAGGTCTAACAACAACAGTAAAGGGCACAACAGTGAAGGGGCACAACAGTAAATACAACAGTGAAAGGGCACAACAGTAAACACGGAGAACCAGTGTAACTAAGTGACTGAAGGTAAAAAAAGCACAACAGTGAGGGCACAACAGTAAACATGGCACAACAACTGTAAACACGGCACAATACCACGAGGCAGACCGGCAGGGAGCGGACTCGAACCCTGCCACGTAGGGCAGCGGCATAGCAGCAGCAGCAGCACAACAGCGGAGCTGCAGGGAGAGTGAGCAGGTCTCCGACCAGGATGTCAGAGGTCTTGGTCCGCCACCCTCGCAGCGACCGCCATTAAATAGGGGAGGGGGAGGGAAGCGCAGCTGGGAGGCGGGAGACAGCAGGGAGGAGGGGCTGCGGGGGCAGCAGCTGCAGGAAGAGGGCGGCGAAGTGGGCACGGAGGACAAGTGTGACTAAGGTAACTCAAGGTAAAAAGCACAACAGTAAAGGGCACAACAGTGAAGTGGCACAACAGTGAAGGGGCACAACAGTGAAGGGGCACAACAGTAAACACAACAGTGAAAGGGCACAACAGTAAACACGGAGGACCAGTGTAACTAAGTGACTGAGTGTAAAAAAGTACAACAGTGACGGCACAACCGTAAACACGGAGGACCAGTGTAACTAAGTGACTGAAGGTAAAAAAAAGCACAACAGTGAGGGCACAACAGTAAACACGGCACAACAACTGTAAACATGGCACAATACCATGAGGCAGACCGGCGGGGAGCGGACTCGAACCCTGCCACGCAGGGCAGAGGCACAGCAGCAGCAGCACAACAGCGGAGCTGTGGGGGGAGAGAGCAGGCCCCAAGCAACTAACAAACTCCTGCCCAATTTCCTTTCTGTCCTATCTGGCCAAAGTGATGGAAAAAGCCATAAAAAACAACTCTCTCACCACCTCAATGCACATCAGCTACTGGACACCATTCAATAAGGTTTGTGCCCGAACCGCAGCATTCAACATAGTCTCTCACTCCACCCTGATCAGAATACTACATGAGGCAGGCATACAAGGACCCTCCTTTAATTCGGTTTGTTTCTTTATCACAGGAAGAACACGAAGAGTCAACCCGCCACCCTACACATTAAAGGCCAAGAGTCTCACATGTGGAGTCACCCAAGGATCATCCCTTGGCCCAGTGTTATTCAACATTTACATTACTACACTAGCTGACCTCATGAGATCATGCAACATCAACATACTCTCCTACACAGACGATACTCAACTGAAACTCTCTCTATCGAACAAGTACCTCACCACAAAAAACAACTTCTCCAATTGCATGACCATGGTAACCACATAGATGAAACCAACTGCCTCAAACTAACATTACCAAAACTGAAGTAATGATCTTCGGAAGGAAAGCCTCCACCTAGGACTCCACCTAGTGGCCAAATAATCCACCCCCACCACCAGAGCAAAAAATCTTGGAATCATTCTGGATGACAAGCTTGACATGACACCCCAAGTAAACGCAGCCACCTGCTTCTGCGTTCTTAGAATGCTATAAAAGATCTTCAAATGGCTACCTGAGAACACCAAGAAAATAGTTACATAGGCCTTGATCACCAGAGGAGTCAATTACGGCAACACACTCTCTGCAGGAATCACTAAGAAGCTCCTAAACTGACTCCAGACCATTCAAAACACTGCAGCAAGACTTATCCTCAACCTACCTCGTTGCATCCACCTCACCCCACACCTCACAGACCCGCACTGGCTCCCAATCCACAAATGCACCCAATTCAGACTGCTCACACACACATAGAAAGCACGAGGCATTACCTCCTCGTAAGTCTTCCTCGCCACATGACTAATGAAGTGAGCTTCAGCACCACACCAGAACCTTCCAAAGCAAAAAATCAGCCTCCCATGCCTCCCATCCCTTCCCAATATGGCTGACCCATTTCACCCTTGACCTCTATAAGAGGGGGGCCGGCCCAACCCTTCAGCCTGTTTTTTTGGTTCTGCGCACGATTTCTCTCCAGATGCGTCATCAGGTAAGTGGTTCCTGCTGTAGCAGGCACGGGGGTCTGTGATTGGCGGTCCTGCTCTAGCAGACCCTAGGATCTGGGCCTCGTCCCCCTTTCCTTCCCCCGGTTTCTTTGGGGCCGGTTAGGCTCTGCCTTAGCGAGCCACGGGTCTACAGGGGGGGCGGCTGGGGTGGACCGGGGCTCGTTAATCGGCCCCCTTGCTGTTTCCCCGGCCGTGTCGGCTTGGTCTCCGCGCTGGGGGCGGCTTCTCCCCGAGTCTCAAGTTTTCGACTGGGGGGAGGCCTCCCGGCGTGAGTCAGTGCTTGGTTCGGCTGGGTGGGGGCCGGCGATCTGGAGACCGTAGCCACGCCCCCACACGTTGGCTAGATTTACGGTGCCTCGCATTTTAATTTGCGCCGGCTGCTAGCCCCTCGAGGGAAGACCGGCGGCCGGCTGCAGTGCCTTGTGTCTGTTTCCTTGGGATGTCGGGGGCATTCAAACTTTTTCCTGACGCTTACCGGCTTTGGCACACACGGCTGTCCCCCGCCGTGCCTCTGACTTTTCTGGCGGTATTCCTCCTTGCTGTTCTGGAGGAGGTGGGAGGTCCTCTGAATCTCTGTCCCGTCCTCCGGGGGCGGGGTTGAGCGCGTCTTCCCGCGCTACCGGGTACTGCCGGTCCCGCTGGGCTGTCTCAGCTGTGGGTTTTTCCCGATTCGGGCTATTTGCCCAGTCTCTGAGGCAGGGGGCATTCTGTCTTGGCTGTTCCCCGTGTTTCTTGCCTTTTTCTTCCTGTGACTCCGCTTTTGATGCCCAATGGTGCGACCCCGGTGGGGGCGGGTTCAGGCTGCGGTGGCAGCTGTCTTTGCTCAGCACGATGGGGGACAGGGTCCTTCTTCCCCGAATCGTTCTCACATGGACCCCCCCCAGGTGTCTGATGCAGAGGGGGAAGAGGTGGATCTCCGCGGGCGCTATGTCCAGGGTCTCCCGTTCCTCTGGCCGACGGCGTGCGGCTTGTGAAATTGTGGTCCTTGGTGTGGAACCAGTCCTTAGTGGGATTCTTTCTGACTCTTGTCAGTACAGTGTGCATTATAGTTCTGTCGCCTTGTGGCTCGTGACCTCCACTATTCCAGTTTGGTGGACTTGCATACACATGCGTTCTCCTGCAGCGTCACTGTACCCTGGTTTACAGCTGACAGTGGGTGTGGGCATGTGATGTTGGGGGCTCTCGTTTCTGCTCCTTATGAATGGCTCTTCCGCTGCTGTCACGTTTCAGTCCTGTACTACTCATTGTTTTTTGGGTCCTGGTGTCCCATTGCTGTACAGCGGGTGCAACCTACTCTGGGTGAGTGTTGTACTATTCCTGGAGGGGTTTCCATCACAGGATATGTCTGTGTTTGCCTTGCTGCTTTCTTGGAGGTTGGTGGTTACTTTTTTCCCAATCTGCGTGCGTTGGTTTCCACCTTTCTACCTAGTGTCGATGGTCCTGCTTCTTTGCGCTGTGCGTGTATGGGAAGGTGAGGGGATGTAGCCTTATGGCTGGAGCGGTCGTCCCCGAGGGTTGGGGTAGCCGGTTCGTGTCTCGGCAGCGACGCTCAACATCCTGTGATTCTGGACTTATCTCTGTCTCAATGGGTCCTCTACGTTGCCTGCTGATCAGTTCTGTCTGTGTTTGTGGTGCGATGTAGTGTTTTTTTGCTGCAGCATCCAGGGGCCTTGTGTGCACTGTCGCGTGCACTGCTTTACACGGCATTGGGCCCTTTCGGGTGTTTTCTACCGTGGAGCTTTGGCTCATTGGTAAGTCGTGTGCCTCAGGTGCACAGGCTCCCACAGGACCGGGGTTAATATCCTGCCTATGCTTTCATAGTATCCCAATGTGGTTGATGTTCATACAATCCTTTTAGGTTGTGTCTTCCTGTCCTGGTGTTTTACGGGGACATTTAGGGGGGTGTCGCGGGGCCATAGCTTCGTTTTGTTGGCTGTGTTTGTCCCTGACTTCTTCTTCCCTTCCGGGCTTTGGGCCTGCGGTCCTTCCGTCCTGTATGCTCCTGTTCCCGCCTGCTCTCCATTGGGGTGCGGGGTCTGGCCTGGTTGGTCCCTGGTTGGGCGTCCACCTGGGGGTTCCAGGGGCTGTTGGCGACTGTGGGTCTGATGGCGGCGGGCTGCTTTTGGCACCTGTCCGTCCTTCTCTGGCCTACTTCGGTGGTCTCCGTGTGGGCTTTTGCTTCTGCTTCTGCTCCTTTGGGCTTGTCCTCTCCTGTCCTGGACCGCGGCCGTGGCGCCCCCTTTTTCTCGTCCGGGTTCTTGGCTCTGCGTACGGCTGCTATGCCAATTGTCCTCGTCATGCTTCTCCTCGGCTCCTGGCCGTTGGGGCTCTGTTGGGGCCCGTTTGTGGCCTCTCCTTCCGTCCTGGGTGGCCTCTGTGGCGGTTCTGTGGGTTCCGCCTGCTGCCGTGCCACTCCGTTGTCGGTCGTGGTGGTCTCCCTGGTTCTTCTCCGGGGGGGCCTCTTCAGGTGGGGTCTTGGGGCTCCCCCTGTTCCTGGCGGCCTCCTTGGTTTTTCCTCTGGCCCCCTGGCTGTGGGTTGGGGTCGGGGTCCTCCTCGGAGTGTGTGTCGGGTGTCCTTGTGCCTTGTTGGCGGGCGCTGCTTGCATTGTCCTTCTCTTGAGAGCTCGTCCATTCCAGTGGTTCTCGGGTGCTGCTGGGCCGTCCTGGGTTCTGGTTCGTGCTCATCATCACCTGTTCCCATGAGTGTTTTTTCAGTTGTCCCGCTCTCGGTTCCGTTCTGCCGGTGGTGATGTCTCCTCGGTTTCGGTCCAGTCTGGGTTGGTGGTGTCCGTTCTTTTCCCCTTCTTTTTGGTCGTGGGTCGGGCACACGGCTCTTTTTCCGCCCTGTCTGCTGGTGCGGCCTGCGGTCTTCTTTTTCTGGTGTCCCCCTGCCGGGTGGTTGCGACCTTTTCCGGTCTGTGGGGCTAGGTGGCGTGCTGGGGTTCCCGGTCGGTGCTGGGTCATTGGTCCCCCTGCTGGCGGTTTTCTCATCTGGCTTCTGTTGGCGTCTGCCTCATTCTCCGGGGGGTTGCTGGGTTGGCCCCTTTGGCTTTTTGGCAGGGTTGTGCTGTCCTTGACTGTGTCTTTTTTTTCTGGTTTCGATTTGTGTCCCCGGTGGTGGCTCTGTCTGCCTTCTCGTCCAGGCTCCCGGTGTTGCGCTTCCCTCTGGTCCCTTGGCTTACGGGGGTCTGGGCTTGTCTGGCCTGGAGGGGCCATGTGACCTGTTGGTGGTGCTCACCTGGGTGCTTCTCTCTTGTTTTCTGCCACTGCGAGTGTGGGTCCATGGAGCTGTGGCTCGTTGGTATGTTTTGTGCTTTTGGAGGCACGGGCTTGCACTGGACATGCCACTTCTTTTGAGATATCCCACGTTGGTATATGTTCGTTCTGTGTTTTTGTTTGTCCGGGGTTGCCGGGATTCCCGGTTCTCCTTCCCCTGGCGGGGCCCTGCGATTCCTGTGCGGAATTTGCTTCCTTTTTCTTCTTTGTCCCTGGTTTTGGGGTACAGGGGCCGGCTGGCTCGGGTTTGCTCCCTGGCGGTGTTGACGTTGCTCGGGCTCGTTTCACCCAGCTCTTCTGTCCTTCTCGCTTTTGGTGTGTTTCTGCCTGTGGCCTTACCTCCCTGTCCGCTCCTGTTCCTGTCGGCTCTTCATTGTCCGGCTGGGTCGGGCCTGGTTGTTGGCTGGCTGTTTGGCCTCCTGGGTGCTCGCTTCGGCTGCTCACTTTCTACAGGTGGAACGTTGCTGGGACTGTTTGCTTGGACCCTGAGCGGGGCGGTCTCGCTCCTCCGTGCTGCGTTCCCCTCCCTACCGGGTTCTGTTTGCTTTCTTGGGCTTGGTGGCCCCTGGTGGGCATTCGCTTCCTTTCTGGTGGCTTGGCCTTGGGCCTGGTCCCTTCCGCTCTTCGGGCTCCGTGGGCGGCCTTATGGGCTTTCCGCTTTTCGCTGTTGGCCGGTTGGATTCCCTTGGGAGCCGGGCCATTCTTGCGGCTTCCTGGGTCTGTTTTGCCTTGTGCCTGCCTGGGTTCTCTCGTTGGTGTTGCGCTCCCTTCCGGGAGGTCCTTGGTGCGACTGGGGTCCGTGTCCCGCCGGTTTGTCTCCTTGCTGGTGGAGTTTTGGTGCCCTTCATTTTTTTGGGTGGTTCGGTTGGCGTGCTGGGTTCCTTTCTACGCCTCACTCCGTTCTTGCGGCTCCTGCCAGTCTGTTTTGATTGTGTCTGGTTCCGCTGCAGCGGTCCTCGGGTGGATTCATCTCTCTCACTGTTGGTGGTCCACCGTGCGGTGTTGCTGTGTTTCGGTCGGACTGCGTCTCTTTTCTGCTGTGGCTTTTTGTTGGGTCACTGTGGTAGGGTGGCCCTCTGTTTCTTCGGTTCTGGCATCTGGGCTTTTGCTCCCCTCTCGCTTTTTGCTGTCCGTTGGGCGGTCTTGGTGTGTTTGACCCAGCTTGCTGCTTTCTGTTCTGGGCCTGTTTGTTGTTGCTTTTGGCCCCGTACGGTCTGGTTCCGTGCCTTCTCTATCCTCCTTCGGTAGTTGGTTCGGGCGGTTTTTCTGGCGGCGCTACGTGGCCCGGGGGTCTGGGTTCTCGGCCCTCCCGGTGTCTCTCTGTCCCGGGCTGGTTCTTCCTGCTCGTGGTGGCCTCTCTCTTGGGTGGTCCTTCCTCTCATCTGGTCTTTTGGGTTTGCCTGCCTCGTTGGCATCCCATTCTGGTCCGTTGGTTTCTTGTGAGTTTCCATGAAGTCGCTTGGCTTTGGTATGTGCTCACTTTGTTAGTCATGTGGCGAGGAAGACTTACGAGGAGGTAATGCCCCGGTTACTTACCGGTAATCTTCATTACTCCGAGTATAGTCTTCCTCGCCACATGAGTTCCCATCCCTCCCTCCCTGTCTGGCTATCGGCTTCATGTTTATGCTTGGTAGTTTCAGGCTGAAGGGTTGGGCCGGCCCGCCTCTTATAGAGGTCAAGGGTGAAATGGGTCGGCCATATTGGGAAGGGATGGGAGGCATGGGAGGCCGATTTTTTGCTTTGGAGGGTTCTGGTGTGGAGCTGAAGCTCACTTTGTTAGTCATGTGGCGAGGAAGACTATGCTCGGAGTAATAAAGATTACCGGTAAGTAACCGGGGCAACACCAACCATGCAGACCTTAACAGCCACATACACTTCCACACACTTGCCAGGCTTGCCAGGATCACAGCAAATGCAACTCTCTGCCAACCAACCACTCTCCCACTGTGCTGTGCTAATCACCAGACAATGTGCTTCCGTGCCCCACAATGGGGTATGAAGCGCTATATACACGCTACAATACAATCCGTACAATGCAATCATAATGCTGCTAACTTAAATTGAACCATTTCGAACCACCTAGACTGAGATAATTCAGGCAACAACTGAAAAGTGCTGCCTGCGTGTTAACACCATGCAATGTGCGACCTTTCACAAACAAAGCAACTGTTCCACCGACAACAAACAATCAGGACACTACAAGCTGCATAGGTGTTCTGCGACCTTTGAGAGACGCAAAACCAAAGGTCCACAGACTGATTATAACGTCATAGAAGTAACTTCGTGAAACTCGGTCAGGATAGCTCGGTGGGTGGAGCACGTGGTCACAGAAGGCTGAATCACATACACATCACATGATCATATGCTTGCAAGCATGTCTCAGCCTTTCATCATTGGCAGTTCGATGTAAAGTACACTAAGAAAGTGAATTGCTGTAGCCGTATTATTTAACCTACCTCCAAGAGACAATTCCCTTTCTGATGTGCGCTGTGAAAATGTTTTTTTTTCATAACTAATGCAATTCACCTCTATTTGTTGCATTCTTATGGTTCAGACCACCTTCTCCTAGCACCATGTTTTTTTTCTGTTTGCTCTTTCCATATATTTCTTTCTTCTGCATATTTTCGTCTCTCTTCTCTGTTGCATCTCCTCATTTGTTTAGAAAGACGATGATCATATAACTATAGCATAAGTAACAGAATGAGAGAATTTCAGAGGGTAGTAGAAAATACAGAAAGCCAAGAAAGGAAAAGAAAGCATAAATGTTGGAAAGGAAGAAGTAAAGTAATAGAAGCGAATAGAGAAAGAAAAAAAAAACAACAGGGGAGGTAGAGAAGAAAACAAAAAAAGGACATTGGAGATACCATGTTTGTAAAAAGTCAAATATGGAACAGTAGAGAGGTATGGTGAAGAAGCAAAACAAGAGACAGAAATGTTTGAAAGATTGTGACTAAGAATTGAAAAAAAAAAGCAAATGTTTGCAACAAACTAGAACATCTAGATAATGAAACACACTCAACTGTTTCTGGCATCATTTCAACTCACAAAGAAGAATTCTGGTAAATAATGAGACCAGTGAGTTTGGGGCACAAGAAAGGAAAAGGAGAAGGGTGGTACATGGGTGGGAAGCTGGAGAAGTGCATTAGTCTCACTTTCTCTTTTTCTGTCTCCATACTTTTTTCGTTTTTCTTCAGGTCCTTCGGGTCTGCAGAGGGCTTCTTGAGGAGAGGTTTTGTCTTCTGCGTTTTCCAGTCGTCTGGGAAAGTGCCGGATTCGAGGGTGGCATTAATGGTGCGTTGTAGTTGGGGCGCTATGGCGGCAGCGGCTCTGTGGAAGATGTGCGGAGGGCAGGGGTCCCTGGGGGCTCCTGAGTGGGTGCTCTTCATGGTTGTGGTGGTATCTTCAGTGGTAACCGAGATCCAGGCAGTGATGGTGGGCCGGCTGTCGTCGCTGGAGGGAAGGGTGGTTTCTGGGGTCTGCTCGCTGAAGTTGTCGTTGAGGGCTTTGATTTTCAGGTGGAAATAGGAGCCGAGCTTGCTGCAGAGGTCTTGGGAGGGAGTGATGTCTGTGGCTTCGCTGTGGGGCTTGGTGAATTGCTGGATGATGTTGAAGAGTTCAGTGGAGTTGGGGTCGCTGGGGTTGTCAAGGTGAAAGTTCAGGTCTCCGATCAATCAATCAATCAATCAGGCAATTTTAAGCACGCTACTCACCCGTGAGGGTCTCAAGGCACTTGGGGGGGGAGGGGGTGGTGAGCAGCTCCATTCAGTCAGAGAGCCAGGTCTTGACCGTCTTCCTGAAGATGTTCAGAGAGGGGTCGCGTCTGATGTCGATCGGGAGCTCGTTCCAGGTCTTGGCCGCAATGTAGGAGAAAGCCCTTCTGTCCGTTCTGGCTCTGCGGATGTGCGGGGTTTCGGCGAGGGCGAGGTTGACGGAGCGGAGGTTTCTCTTGGGTGCGTGGAAGGAAATTCTCTTGTTGAGGTATTGGGGTCCGGTGTTGTGGAGGCATTTGTAGGCGTGGGTGAGCAGCTTGAATGTTACTCTCTTCTCAACGGGGAGCCAGTAGAGGTCTCATAGGTATTGGGTGATGTGTTCCTGTCGAGGGACGCCGAGGATGAGTCTGGCTGCGGTGTTCTGAATGGTCTGAAGTTTGCGGAGCAGCGACTTGTTGATTCCGGCATACTGGGTGTTTCCGTAGTCGAGTCTGCTGGTTATGAGTGCATGGGTGATGGTTTTTCTTGATTCGGGGGGATCAATTTGAAGGTCTTGCGGAGGATGCGGAAGGTGTTGAAGCAGGTGGAGGCGACGGCGTTGACTTATCAGGTCATGGAGAGGGAGGAGTCGAGTACGATGCCGAGGTTACGGACATGGTCAGTGGGGGTGGGTGGGCTGCCGAGGGCGGTGGGCCACCAGGTTGTGTCCCAGGCATTCAGGGAGGGTCTGAGGATGAGGACCTCTGTCTTCTCTGAGTTGAGCTTCAGGCAGCTGTTGCTCATCCAGGTTGCCACTTCCTTCATTCCTTCCTGAAAGCTGAGCCTGGTGGTGATGGGTTCCTTGGTGAGGGGGAGGGTGAGTTGGGTGTCATCGGCGTAGGAGACTATGTTGAGTCAGTGTTGTCTGACGATGGCGGCGAGGGGGGACATGTAGATGTTGAAGAGCGTGGGGCTGAGTGACGATCCCTGAGGCACTCCGCAGATGATCTCTGTGGGTTCGGAGAGGAAGGGTGGATGCACTTCAGGGCTTCGGTGGTGGTGGTGTTTGTCGTGGGGGCGGCGATCGTGGCAGTGCAGAGGGTGGTGAAGGTTTGGCGGCAGTGGCGGCAGGAGAACTGGCCATGGGTGTGGTTCGGCGTGGTTCCTTCCGGGGTTCGGAGCGCGGAGGGCAGCTGAGTCGTAGCAGTGGCTGGTCGGAGATCCAGGGTCCCTGGCATTTGTTGCAGTCGGGTCGCTGACGGGCACAGGCGGCCATGCCTTTGGTGCGCCAGAGGCGCAGCCGCACAGCGGCCACCATTAAATAGGGGAAGGGAAGCACAGCTGGGAGGAGGGAGCAGGAGACAGCAGGGGGAAGGGGCCGTAGGGCATCAGCGGCGGGAAGAGGGCAGCAAAGTGGGCACGGAGGACAAGTGTGACTAAGGTAACTGAAGGTAAAAAGCACACATTTTTTTAAATTTTTTTTAAAATTGTTTTAGACCTCATCTGAGATCCACAATATAGTAAAATAACATGTACAAATTACCAATCACTTTATATTACAATGTGTCATAAAAACTTTATAAGCAAACTTGATTATTGTTCTTAGCTTGATTATCTCTAAAATAGCGGAAATAACACTTTAAAAAAATTAAAAACTTTATAGCATACAAATTCATCAGGAGGGTTTCTTATGATCTCAATCAAATCCGTATTTCTAAGAATACCATGTTTTGTACAGATAAGTTTTAAAAATCGTGAACGCGCCTCAATCAGACTACTATTTGGACAGACAAATAAAACATGTGCCAAGTCTTGGATTCCTCCACTACATAAGTCACATTTGCCTGTTTTATTAAAGTTGCCACCCCAATTTTTTGTTACATCTTTTAACGGGAGTATCCTCAGCCTTAACATCAGAATGCACCGCCTAACCTTATGGTCCAGTGTGAAATTCAAATATTTTGGGCACTCTTTATACTCCACACTAGCTAATGCCAACTTGTAGTGCGATAACTGATGACAGTAAAGTTTATCCATTTCGAAGCTCAACCTCGGGGTAGATTTTTTCAAAAAGAACTTTAGAAGTTCTTGGGGCCAGCTCTGTAGAAGGCTTTCTGAGCATTGAAAGTGTTCTAGTGCGAACTTTAAATTTTCCTTAAAAGTATATACTCCTGAGTCCGCCTTAAAAGTTTCCTGACGTAAAATTGCTCTTAATGTACCGTCGGGTGCATGTAGTATATTATATGCCCATCTTACAAGATTAGCAAAAGACACACAATTGATGGACGGAATGCAGAACAAATCAAAACATTCACCCCCAGTCAAGAGATCTGGGTTAAATCCATTATTCTTTTGCTCACCATGCCACCCCAGTTTAGACCTGGCCATATGCAAATCAGTCTTGACCCTGTGCCTCATGGGAACAGTCCAGCCCGAACTGCCAAGCCAGGTCCTCCCTGGATCGGAAACAAGCATCCTAGGACCGGTTTCGGGGTTTCACCCCTCTTCAGCCAGGATAGCTTGATTCCAGTGGCAAAGTGAGCCCAGGACCCACGTCTGGGCATACCTGGCACACTTAGGGCGAGAAAGCAAAAGACACACAATTGATGGACCTTACAAGATGGGCATAACAGTAAAGGGCACAACAGTGAAGGGGCACAACAGTAAACACAACAGTGAAAGGGCTAGGCCTGGGCGGTGAACTCCGCTCCGCTCGCGGAGTTTGCAGAGTTTTCCGCACTCCGCGTTACGCGAAGCTCGCGCCGTTCCGAAAAACTCTGCTTTGCGCAGCGGAGCAGAGTTTTTTTCCTCGCTTGCGTTCACCAACGTCATGTTGGCGAGCGCGAGCGAGGAAAATCAACCTCCCGGCTAAATTTTTCCTCGTTTGCGATCGTCAACATCAAGTTGGCGAGCGCAAGCGTGGAAAATCAATCTCCCGGCGAGATTTCTCAACGCGGGGGTCAGGTTTCTCATTGCGAGTGGTCGCATATGCTCGCGACTACTCGCGTAGTGAAACTGCCCGTTCGCGTTGAGAAAGCTGCCGCTCGAGTAAAAATCTACTACTGCGCTGTGCATGGTACCGTTCGCAATGATTGCACAGTGCGGACAAGCATCCGGCACTGTGCAATCACTGCGAACAGCATTTTTCTATTGAACTCCGCCGCTCGCGGAGCTCCGCGTAGTGCGGGGGAGTTTTTTTACCACTTCGCGGAGTTTCGCGTAGCGCAACTCCGCGAACTCTGCCCAGGGTTAGAAAGGGCACAACAGTAAACACGGAGAACTAGTGTAACTAAGTGACTGAAGGTAAAAAAAGCACAACAGTGAGGGCACAACAGTAAACATGGCACAACAACTGTAAACACGGCACAATACCACGAGGCAGACCGGCAGGGAGCAGACTCGAACCCTGCCACGTAGGGCAGTGGCACAGCAGCAGCAGCGGCACAACAGCAGAGCGGGGGGGGGAGTGAGCAGGTCTCTGACCAGGATGTCGGAGGTCTTGCTCCGCCACCCTCGCAGCGGCCGCCATTAAATAGGGGAGGGGGAGGGAAGCGCAGCTGGAAGGCGGGAGACAGCAGGGAGGAGGGGCTGCGGGGGAGCAGTGGCAGGAAGAGGGCGGCAAAGTGGGCACGGAGGACAAGTGTGACTAAGGTAACTCAAGGTAAAAAGCACAACAGTAAAGGGCACAACAGTGAAGGGGCACAACAGTGAAGGGGCACAACAGTGAAAGGGCACAACAGTAAACACGAAGGACCAGTGTAACTAAGTGAATGAGGGTTAAAAAATACAACAGTGAGGGCACAACAGTAAACACGGAGGACCAGTGTAACTAAGTGACTGAAGGTAAAAAAAGCACAACAGTGAGGGCACAACAGTATACACGGCACAACAACTGTAAACATGGCACAATACCACGAGGCAGACCGGCGGGGACTGGACTCAAACCCTGCCACGCAGGGCAGAGGCACAGCAGCAGCGGCGGCACAACAGCGGAGCTGCGGGGGGAGAGAGCAGGCCCCAAGCAACTAACAAACTCCTGCCCAATTTCCTTTCTGTCCTATCTGGCCAAAGTGATGGAAAAAGCCATAAAAAACAACTCTCTCACCACCTCAATGCACATCAGCTTCTGGACACCATGCAATAAGGTTTGTGCCCGAACCGCAGCATTCAACATAGTCTCTCACTCCACCCTGATCAGAATACTACATGAAGCAGGCATACAAGGACCCTCCTTCAATTGGGTTTGTTTCTTTATCACAGGAAGAACACGAAGAGTCAACCTGCCACCCTACACATTGAAGGCCAAGAGTCTCATATGTGGAGTCACCCAAGGATCATCCCTTGGGCCAGTGTTATTCAACATTTACATTACTACACTAGCTGACCTCATGAGATCATGCAACATCAACATACTATCCTACACAGACGATACTCAACTGAAACTCTCTCTATCGAACAAGTTCCTCACCACAAAAAACAACTTCTCCAATTGCATGACCATGGTAACCACATAGATGAAACCAACTGCCTCAAACTAACATTAACAAAACTGAAGTAATGATCTTCGGAAGGAAAGCCTCCACCTAGGACTCCACCTAGTGGCCAAATAATCCACCCCCACCACCAGAGCAGGAAATCTTGGAATCATTCTGGATGACAAGCTTGACATGACACCCCAAGTAAACGCAGCCACCTGCTTCTGCGTTCTTAGAATGCTATAAAAGATCTTCAAATGGCTACCTGAGAACACCAAGAAAATGGTTACATAGGCCTTGATCACCAGAGGAGTCGATTACGGCAACACACTCTCTGCAGGAATCACTAAGAAGCTCCTAAACTGACTCCAGACCATTCAAACACTGCAGCAAGACTCATCCTCAACCTACCTCATTGCATCCACCTCACCCCACACCTCAGAGACCCGCACTGGCTCCCAATCCACAAATGCCCCCAATTCAGACTGCTCACACACACATAGAAAGCAGGAGGCAACACCAACCATGCAGACCTTAACAGCCACATTCACTTCCACACACTTGCCAGGCATCTCCGATAAGATAAACTCTCAGTGGCACGCTTTCCCTGCATTCACAAAGCCACAGCCAGAGGCTGCACCTTCTCATATTTTTCCCCCAGAGCATGGGACGACTTCCCCCACCACATCAGAGCCCCCTCGTCGCTTCTCAAATTTGGTAAGAAGCTGAAGGGCTGACTCTTTGATTAACCTCACCAGATGACAGCTGCCTGCCCATCTGCAAAGCGCATGGATACCCTCACTGATGATTAGAGCGCTATAGAAATACACATAACATCTGCATTAATTTGTCCCACCCCCACTAATGATGTCACATAACTCCCACTAATGTGTTCCACCACAAAACACTGGAGTAAATTCATGTAATGGTCTCTTTGAGAGCACAAGTCTAATTTCAGTGACCAACAATAACCAATAATCACTGGACTAACACCTAACCATGGGATCCGGAGCAGTGTACTGCCCAGCATAAAGAGCTTCAACGTCTCACCAGGGGTAGTGTTGGAAAACGAGGCAGTATCTGTGAGGCCTGCACAAATAACATGACTACATTTGTCCTTCACTGAGAACCAAACACCCAATTGTAGCGCCTGACTCTCAGAGGGTAGCGTTGCAGGGCAGTCTGAGGCTTTACTCAAGGGAGGTGGTGTGGGCTAGTAATCGCCATTTGCAGGTGCGCAGAAATAACACTCAATAATTGATTGTCCAGTCTGTACTTTGCTTTATAAAAGTAAGAGTACATTTATTAAACATACACACTACTCAATACTATGCACCAATTTACAAATATACATAAGCTGTTGGAATTACTTTGTGACATTGCGTAACATCTCCACCCCTCCCAAAAGGGGGGGTGGGGTCTAGTACCACCACTCCCATGTATGCACATCATCTTGCCCCCTAATGCAGTGTGTTGAGCATAACCTGGAGCGAGGGCCCTGCGCACTGGCACCATCCCAGTGGCGACCCATCCCTTTACCTCAACACGCATTAAAAATAGGTTCACCTGCCCTAGTGACACATAACCCTGACTGAGCATCTTATATTGACCATACAGTATGCACCCCTACATATTCAGGGCTAACAGTCTGGGTTGTTCCTCACTTAAGCGCAGCAGCAAAAATACATGTTTACGCACACTTTAGAATGACAGTACTCAGCACATTTGTTGGACATTAAAAATGCGTTGCAATTACAACCCCTAAAGGCATCACAGATGAAATCACAGGATTACGCATATCCAGCCAGACACCCTAGCAGGAGTGTCTGGCAACATAACCCACTTTGCTTATGACATCACCTTACACAGGTACTTCACATTACATATGTGACCTTCAGTCCCTCTAAAACGAAATAACCTGTTAGTAAATGCAGTTCTGGTGCAATTACACCTCTTCACCTCCAGGGGATGCCCTTCTCCAGACATCCCCAACTCAGCCCTTCACTTCATGAAGCACTTTGCAAAACACCCTCAGCTGTAGAACAAAAGTTCCAGCCCAAAAGGTGTATTAAAGCAGGCTGAGCCCTTGAGGGGTTATCCTGTTCAAATCCCTAGGAAACTTAGGGTGGGACTTAACTTCGTGCTGGGGGGAGACTGCGCTTCTCCAGCAGCTCCCCCAGCACCCTTTTTCACTCTTGAGGGTGACCCCCTCCTCTGGGGGCCACCCAGCACCAAAAACGATCCTTTCCCCATGCCTTGCAAGGCATTATGGGGCGCTTCGTGCTCCTTTGAGTGAATATCGGATGAGCGGCTCTCCCGCTGTGCCGGGGAGAGCCGCGATCGATCTGGCGCTTCGCGCCGCATCCCTTCTCTGGTGGGGGGCCCGGTCCCACCCGGACCCCCAGGTAAATTCTTTACGGCTCGGGGAGCCCAACCCCGGCCGCTCATGCTATTGTTGGGGGCCTGGTCCCACCCGGGCCCCGTGCAGCTCTTGCCTCCTCGAAGGGGGTCCCGGTCCCACCCGGGACCCCGTCTGGCTTCCCTGGTGGGGAGCCACCCGGGAAGCCCACCCCGGTGACTCCCGCCGGCTCCCCGCCCGGCCAGCACCCTCGCGTGCTGCCGCGGGAGCTGGCACTCGTCTTCTGGTCTGCCCGTGGCTGCGGGCAGACCCGGAGGTTCCCGCCAGTCCCGGCGGACCTCGGGGGAGTGCGGCGGCGCTCCCCCCTCCTCCTTCCTGCACTCGGGGCCCGGGGATGGGATCCCGGGTCCCCGAATCTTCACGGAGGGGCGCGACGCGGCCCCTCCGGCTTGATTTTTACCCGGCTGAGCCACCATCGGGGCCCGGAGATGGGGTCCCGGGCCCCGCCCCCTTCTTTTCACGGGGAGCGCGCCGGCGCTCCCCGTCTTCGGCGGTTTCGGCGGGGGCCAGAGTGGGCTCTTGGCACCCCGTGGGAGCATTATCTTCACGGGGGGCGCGACGGCGCTCCCCGACTTTGCTTCGGGGCCCGGGGATGGGCTCCCGTGCCCCCTGGGCTCATTTTCGCGGGGGGCGCGACGGCGCTCCCCCGCCTTCCTTGTCTTCGCCGGGGGCCAGGGTGGGCTCCTGGCACCCCGGAGGGCACAATCAAGGCGCTCCCCGGCTTTGCTTCGGGGCCCGGGGATGGGCTCCCGGGCCCCCGACCTACTCTTCGTGGGGGTCAAAGGTCACTCACCTTCTGGGGGCCATATCTCAGCCCCTGGGGGTCCGATCTGCCCCATTTTCGCGTCCTCTTGCTCCTGGTGGCCTGCCCCAGCCACGGGGAACACTCTCCTTCGCCCTCGGGGTCTCTGAGAGGGGGGATTCGGCAGGGAGCTGTCTTCACTGGCTCCCTGCACCAGCCTTTCGCCTGTCTCTCCTCCTTGGCCTCTCTTCTCCCTGCGCAGAGGCCTCTGCTTCTGCGCACTGGTCCTGGGCTCCTCTTCTGGTGCTGGCAGGGCCCTGGGGGACAGTCAGGGGGTTCCTCCTTCTAACTGCCCATTGCGCCAGGCTCCAGCACCTTCAGCCTCCGCAGACCACACCCCAGAGAGAGCTCTCTTCCTCTTCCAGTGGTTTTTAAAAGTTGAGTAGGGGGCTGGCAGGAAGTCTCTGTTTGTCCTATCAAACAGCGACACATCACTTCCCTGCCCCTGCTCCCTCCTCCTTGTCCAGCCTCTGGGTTTGTTCAAAATGGCGTCGTCCAGGGTCTCTGGCCACATGGTCTCTGAAACAAGACCCTTTCCCCAGTGCTGCCTTCACCTTGGTTCAGCTTGGTGCCTGGCACCCAGCGACAGTTGCTGATGGATTAGCCTGTAGCTCCACCTATCTTCTCTCCTTGGAGGGAAGATCTTCGCTCTGGGAAGAAAAGTCATTAATCTAACCTGCCAGGGCCAGACCCCAGCCAGGGACTCAGAGAAATATGACATTTCTGGATGACCCAAAAGCAGTACAAATATGACTTGGGACTCTGCAGAATACTCCTTTTCACATCCGCTACAGGGGACTTTAGTGCGTGTCTGGAATCTGTAGGCCTTATGGAAGTTAATCTAGCACATGGGCTCCACATCCCCATAGGGGAATAATGAAGTGAAAAACACAGTAAAGCACACTGACTTTCCCTGGCATGTTCCTTCCTAGCGTGTAAGGCCTATTCCGTGTCACCACCCAATTCTGCATAAGCCCTGCCACACCATTCACTTTGTAGCTGCTCCTGGACTGCGCACGCTAAGAATCTCCCCTGCGCAGCCCCTACACGTGTGCACACGCATGTACACAGGTGTCTGCATGTAACCAGCCCGGTGCCCCTTACTCCAGCTGCTGCGCAGCGGCTAGTCAAGCTAGGGGGACACCAGTAAAATCCACATGCAGTCTCTTTCATCATGAGTTCACTGTGGATGAGTCCCAATTTATGAGGCTCTCCCACAGTAAAACCTCAACACCTAGGTGCTCAAAAAGCGAAAAATCCGTGCGGCCCCTAGTGTCAGAACCACCTTCTAACACACGCCGCGCCCAGCTGATTCCTACAGGGAAGAAGTAGCCACCCTACATGGGTATTCTTCCCGTAGTCAGCGATAACTAGTTATAAGGGGTTCTGACCAGACCCCCCTGACTCACCAGTTATCCGCTCAGACCACCTACTCCTCCCATCCATGAAATCTCCACCCATGACAGGGATCCCAGACTACCCTAAGAACACCTCCGGGCTCTAGGTTAGATACCTCTAGGTCACTCATGGTCTACATGGAATTGGCCTCACTAGGCCCACCTTTGCCCTAGGGCATGCAACACCATGCCTACCCCTTCTCTGGACAAGGGTCCAGTGCCTCAGCACCGTTGCGGTCTTCCGGGACAGGTCTACATCCCATCCCCTGGGTCACTAGCTGGTCTCCCTTCTGGAGTTTGTTCCAACCAGTACCTTCTCTCCGTTTGGTCCTTGCACCCCAAAGATGCAACCTCTCTGGACCCTCACCCTCAGCCTGCTGCTGAGGTCATTCTGCTGCCACCACCCTTTCGGGACGACTGGCTTCCCTAAAGAAAGCACAGCCACTCGTGCTTTCCCCACACAGAAAAGCACCCTTTGGCCACTGGCCTGGCTCCCTGATAGGACCTCAGACCGGCCTCACTACCACACTGGCAGTGCCAGGGAGGAACACTGAGGGTGCCCCGTCAGACATCCTACAGCTCATTCCCCCGTCAGTAGCTCCACACGGAAACTACCCCGGGAACCTAGACCCCTTCCTTGTTCTCCGCTGCGAGAACAGGGCCTATGCACCCTTCCCTCCGAGAGGCGCGCTCTCCTCCCAGAGTACCCTTAGAGAGCCTGTGTGCCCCGAGTTAGCTAGACCCAGGCCCACCTCTCATGGCCCTCCCCGGTCTCCCAGCAGCGCCTTGGGAGACCGCCCAGAGACCTACATGGTCCCAGGATGGCCTGCACCACCCCTTATGAAGAACAGGGTCCCCTCCTTAAGATAGGCCCCACCTGCCTTCAGGGTAGCACGACCACACCAAGCCAGGGACCCTAAAGATCCCGGCTAGGCCTGCACCACCCCTTTGCGAACCACAGGGTCCCGTCACTTAAGATAGGCCCCACCTCTGTTCAGGGTGGTACTACCTTGCAGAAGTCCACCTCCTGCCCCGAGCTAGGGGAACACCCCCATGCTCCTGGTCCTTGGGTTCAAGACCCACAGGACCTACCGGACTGGTCACCGTCCACCCGACCCTGACGCCTCAGGGTCCACCACTAACCCTTCACCTGGAAACTAGGGAGTACATCACCCCCACTCCGATCTCCACCGGGTCAGTTACCTAGCCCACCTAGGGTACCTAGGGGCTACCACTACACACCATCACTCAAGAACTACCCTCCTCTGGGACCACCCCCTACCAGGGGCACCCCTGGGTCGCTCACCTCCCCACCAATTAACCTGGGGGCCTGCCGGACACCCAACTCTACCACACCCTCCTCCCACCGGGGGAAAAGTTCCTGGGGGTCCCCCACCATGGGAACCCCTGGGGCGTTAATACCCGGGGTAAAGAAACCTCCTGCCCCACCCTTCCAGTGGTTTTGGCCTGCGCCAATGGCAAGTAAACTTTCAGCGGGGGAAGGATACCTGGGGCCCCTTCTGTGGAAACCCTCCCTGCCCTTAAAAAGCGCTGGAATCTCCTGTCCCCCACAAGGTCAATCCACCCCTACACCCCCACCTGTGATGTAGGTATCAGTTGCTGTCCCTATCTCTTGAGGAGACACCCTCCTCATGCAGGTGTAGTGCGTGTAGTGTTAGGGTTCAAAAGTGTACAATATGGCTTAGAACATTTGTATGCAATCATTTCCTGGAAAGCACCATCCTGCTAGCACATGATAATCAACATAGCGCGGTCATATCAATACAGTTCACATTTAAACCATAATCTCTTCACATGACACATATATGCGCGGGGCTTTCCTTTCCCATACTTTTAGTTCACATAACCAAAACTTTGAACCCTTCTCAGAGCCTTGCGCTCTTCCATTTGCTCATTACTGCTTAGGTAATGTGTGGCAAAAGTGAACTTATCAACTGCTATAAATGCGCACCAGAATGGGATACTATGTTTCCCACCGCTAGACACCAATGTTGGAAAACGAGGCAGTATCTGTGAGGCCTGCACAAATAACATGACTACATTTGTCCTTCACTGGGAACCAAACACCCAATTGTAACTCCTGACTCTCAGAGGGTAGCGTTGCAGAGCAGTCTGAGGCTTTACTCAAGGGAGGTGGTGTGGGCTCGTAATCGCCATTTGCAGGTGCGCAGAAATAACACTCAATAATTGATTGTCCAGTCTGTACTTTGCTTTATAAAAGTAAGAGTACATTTATTAAACACACACACTACTCAATACTATGCACCAATTTACAAATATACATAAGCTGTTGGAATTACTTTGTGACATTGCGTAACATCTCCACCCCTCCCAAAAGGGGGGGTGGGGTCTAGTACCACCACTGCCATGTATGCACATCATCTTGCCCCTAATGCAGTGTGTTGAGCATAACATGGAGCGAGGGCCCTGCGCACTGGCACCATCCCAGTGGCGACCCACTCCTTTAGCTCAACACGCATTAAAAATAGGTTCACCTGCCCTAGTGACACATAACCCTTGTAGGAGAGTAGGATCTGCCTCTTATGTTGCCCCCACTTTTTTTCTGATGTTTACACTGGTTTCTGGCTATAGTCTGGCTGGGACCCTGCTAATCAGGGCCCCAGCCTCTCTGTTCTCTCTAAACGATTTGGAGTGCACTCTAGGTGCACTAGTGATTGGATACTGTGGTACCTTATGAGTCCCTAGTATATGGTACCTTAGGTACCAAGGGCATAGGTACTCCACAGGCCTACCAGGGGCTGCAGCATGTATTATGCCACCCCTGGGAAGCAGACTAAATCTGACACCACAGGCCTGCTACTGCAGCCTGGGTGAGGAAGTGCTAGCGCCCCTCACTGAGATATAGGTCCCCTATATCTCTCCTACACACACATATAAACCTATCAGTCACCCCTAAGGCAGGCCCTATCAATCCTGAGGGCAGGGTGCTTGGCTTCTATGTGAGGGGGTGCCTCTGCCTGAGCAGGGCCCCTCTGCAGCTCTCAGAGTCCATTCTCTGGTGCTGTTCGTGGATGCGGTTAAACCATATACTTTTAAGTGCATTATATCCTCGCGGTAAAATGCTAACTTTGGAATGGCTGCATCGAAACATGTCGTGTTTGGTGTCAAACATCTTGGAATACTACCCCCCCGCCAGTCCTGGCGGCGGGGGTAGCATTCCACCCTTCTAGAGGGATAGACATGTACCTACTGTGGAAACGCGGTAGAATCCTGCAGAGCCCTGGCATCACAAAATGGATGCCACCAGTCACAGACACTGGGCTGCCCTCCTGCTGATGACCAACACTCGCAGTGGAGGAAGCCCAACAATAGATATCCTGTCCCAAGGGGGTGTGACCACCTTCCAGACAGGGTTTAGTGTATTGGGGCTGGGTGGGTGCACTCTTAGAGTGCTTTGAAGTCCTGCACTGGGGGAGCAGAAGGCTCCTCTGTGCATATGCCAGTTCAAACCGGCTCAGGGGCTACCTGCCCCTGCTCTGGCGCGAAACTGGACAAAGGGAAGTGGGTGTAGCCACCCACTCCCCTGACCCTCCCATAGGTATGGTCATAGAGCTAGTCCCTCCCTTTCTTTTAGTATAAGAGGGGGAACCTGTGCATAGCACCCTAGATTTCCCTGGACGACGCTCTACAAGAAGAATCCTGGACCTTCGACGTTCCACTACCTTTGGAAGACTAAAGAATCTCCCTTGGAGTCAAGGAGTGACTCCCCTGCTTGGCAGACACCAAAAACTACAAACGACAGTTGCAAACTATGCCGCTCCTGCCGGAGTCCAAAGTCCCTGCAGCCCAAGAAGTGGATTTCCTGACTTCTCAAAGGCCATCGTGAGTCCCCAGTGAAGCTGAGGCCAGTGGATCCCAAGAGTAACGAGGAACCGCGACCCCTGGGTACCGTGCACTATTGTCGAGTGCAACCTCTTCACAACATTTCACAAACTTGTGCTTTGGACCATGTGTGGTCCTAGCCTCCAGCAGGAATCCCTATGAAGATCAGAGGCCTACCATATCCCGAATGACCGTGGGCCCCTGTGAGCGAATTCTCCCGAGGCATCTTTGTGATCCCTTGCCAGCCGGATTGTGGGTCCCCAGAAGACTTACTAAAGAAACCAAAGGGCTCCCCTGGTTGCTCCAGGCCTGCCCTGACTTACCTTCGCTGGGTGAGTCCCACAGACCTTGCTGGTCTGCGCCATTGCCTCTTCACACTTTCCCCAAGACTTGCTGTTACCAAGGCTTGTTGGCTCCGATCGAGTCGCCGACACCGCAGTAAGCTGCAGACATCGTGGGACACGCCGAATTCAGCTCCTGGTCATCGTCGACACCTCCTGGACCTTGTGGCTGAAGAGTCAATGCAACCGCGAACGACCTGAATCTTGCGACAACGGTGGGCATCCATCTTCCTTGCCCCGAGTCACTGCCAAGTGACTTTGAACACTGTCCCCTCTGCTTTCAGGTCTTCCCTCTTCCGAATCCAGGCTTGGATTCCTCCGGACACTTCTCCTGTCGCATCAAGCAGCAAGTCTTCACTGGCTCCCATTGAAAACGACGCCGCGACCCGACACCAAAGAACACCTATGCACCCGGCTCCCCTGGGTGAGGTAACTTCAGCACTACGGTGCTCCTGTGGGTGTGGGCCCTAGAACTACTTACCCTGTAAGTGACTTGCTTGTAGCTTCCCTCGAAGTGTCCTAAAACTCTAATTCTCTAAGTGCGACAATTGCGCTGACTCGTACAGGGTTCGCGTCTGTGTTAGACACACCGCGTCCATCTCCTTTGTAACACTATCTAAAACTGTATCCTTCGACTCGTACTGAGTCCGATCGGTGTTCGCCTCGAACACACAAAGGGCCTGTAACACTGAGATCTCCATTGCACTGACTCGCACAAGGTTCGCGTCTGTGTTAGACACAGCGCGTCCATCTCCCTTGCAACTCTATCTGTGACCAAGTCCTTCGACTCGTACAAGGACCGATCGGTGTGTTCGCCTCGAACACGCAAGGGACCTTTAACATTGAAATCTCAATCGCGTCTGAGCGCATAGACTCGCACAGGACTCGCACCGGTGCCAGGTCACCGCGTCCGTCCCCTGTGGGTCTCCTACAACTACCTGGGGTGGTTCTTGGGGGTCCCTCGATTCTAGATGCCCTAGACCTAGGTCTAGCAAACTAAGATTGTGATATTCGATTGTGCTAAACTTATTTTGATAATATTTGACTTGTACATATGTTCCTGAGTTCTAATCTCATAAAGAGATTAGTAGAGAGTGTTTATTAATAAAACATATATATTTGATATATATACCTGTGTGGTGTCTTTTCATTTGGTGATTCAAGAGATTGTGTGGTAAAACAAGCTGCTTTACATTCCTTCAAGACTTAGCCTGAAGGCTGCTCTCCACAGCTACCACTAGAATAGCTTTCTATAAAGGTTGTCTTAAACCTATCTACCATAAGAGTCGAATTGTTCTGGTGCAAGGTGTCCACTTTAATTAGTGAACAGCATATGCCAGGCCAACTTCTCACATTGGTGGGCAGCGTGTGGGATTCCAGCTTGCTATTGTTTTACCAGAAAATCTCTATTTGAATTACTAACTGAAAACCACTATAGGTACTTAAGGTACATATAAAGTCAAGCTTAGTATCAATAAGTTCTACTGAACTTAGAGCTGTGTGCTAAGGGATAGCACACCCTTTCCACAGCTCAAGCTAGTATCAGTAGGCCACAAACTAGTGTAGGTAGTACAACACTGCACAACACTAGAATGTCCTTAAAGGGTGGAACCAGTGGATCCACTCAGCCTCAGTATAAGGACATGGCTTTCTCTGACTTGAGAGCCATGTGTGTTGAAAGACACCTGAGGCTAGGACAGAGTCCCTCAACCCTACACCTGATAGATCTGCTGACAGCAGATGATCTTAGATTGGCTCTAGGAGCTAATGGGTCTGAATCAGTGGGTGGGTCAATTACAGTATCTGGGTCAGATGATGAAAATCAGAATGACCAGGACTCTCTGATTGAAGGGCCAGGCCTCAAGGGGCCTGAAAAGGACAGAGGAATTCTCCCTAAGAGAGCTGACAGAGTGGAGGAGAGGCATAGGTCCCCTTCCAGGGAATCTGAGCACTCTTATCACTCTGGCAGATAATTTGTCCACCAGAGGAACTCATACTTTCCCATAAGAGAGACCTCCTCTGAAAGAATGTGCAAACTGCTGCAGTATGAGGAAGCAAGAGTTGCCCTCAGAACCAAGCAGTTGGCACTGGATAGAGAAGCCCTGGAGATCCAGAGAGCTTCTAGAAGAGAGGGGTTAGAACCCCTTGGTGGCAGCAACAGTGTCCCTAGAGGCAGAGAATCTATTCCAGACCATAGGAACCTGAGCAAGGTTGTTCCTCCCTACCAGAGTGGGGATGAAATCCACAAGTGGATAACTGCTATGGAGAGGGCCTGTAGAGTACAGCAGGTCCCCCAAAAGCAGTGGGCAGCAATCTTGTGGCTCTCCTTTTCAGATAAAGGTAGAGACAAGCTCCTCACTGTTAGAGAAGAGGATGCTGACGATTATGAAGTCCTGAGGAGTGCACTGATAGATGGGTTTGGCTTAACCACTGAGCAGTACAGGTTGAAGTTCAGAGACACCCAGAAGGCACAGACTCAGGACTGGACTGACTTTGTTGATTGTGCAACCAAGGCTCTGGAGGGTTGGCTGGTTGGCAGTAGGGTTACTGATTTCAAGGGATTGTATAATCTGATGATGAGAGAACAGATCCTTAATAATTGCCAGAACCAGTTGTTGCATCAGTACCTGGTGGACTCAGATCTGACCTCTCCCCAAGAATTGGGAAAGAAGGCAGACAAATGGGTCAGAACCAGGGTGAGGCAGAAACCCCAGAACCAAGGGGGTGACACCAAGAAGCAAGATCCTGAGGGCTCTGAGAAAGGTGGGGATAAGTCAAAAGACCAGAAGTCTTCACAAGGGCCCCAAAAATCTGCATCTAGTGGGGAGTCACAATCCAACAAGGGGAAAGGCCAAAAGAAGCCCTGGTGCAAATTCTGTAAACAGAAAGGGCACTGGACTTCTGATTGTAACAAGTCCAAAGACCAAACCACCACCACTCCTGCCCCTAAGGCAACTGTTCCCCCTAGTTCAGCTACTGGTGGAGGTGGTACTCAGAATAAGGGTGTAGTAGGGTTGACCCTGGGTTCTGAAGTGGACTCTGACCTAGTCAGAGTGCCCACTCAGGCAATGCTGATTTGTGAGGAGACCTTAACATGTCCTTCCTAGTAAGCCCCAGTAATCTGGGCAAATACAAACAGCAGCCTGTAATAAATGGCAAACAGGCTTTGGCATTTAGGGACACAGGTGCTAGTGTCACCATGGTGGCAGAGGATCTTGTGGACCCTGGACAGATCATCCTGGGCGAAATGTACCAGGTGACCAATGCAAGCAATGTCAAGACCAACCATAGTCTGGCAGTTGTGAATTTCTCCTGGGGAGGGGTAACTGGCCTCAAGAAGGTTGTAGTCAGTGCAGACCTCCCTGTCGAATGTCTATTGGGCAATGATCTAGAGACTTCAGCCTGGTCTGAAGTAGAGTTATGGACTCATGCTGAGATGTTGGGCATCCCTGCAGAGGTATTTGCTGTGACCAGGTCACAAGCAAGAATGCATAACACTGAACCAGCTCTGGATCCTGGAACAATGGACCAGATGCTTCCCAAGAGGAGGAGCAGTAGGGTAAAGGCAGTGCCTTCCCCTCTGTCTCAGATCACAGATTCACCCCCAGAGGGAGGTGAAGCAGATCCTGAAGAAGGAACTGCCCCAGAGGGACTTGAGCCTGATCAGGTTGAGTTCTTGGGGGCAGGGGGCCCTTCTAGGGAAGATCTGAGTAAGGAGCAACAGTGCTGCCCCTCTCTTGAACCCCTCAGACAGCAGGCTGCTGCTGAGGCTGCTGGGAGTGCTAGTGGGTCCCATAAAGTTTATTGGGATGAGGGACTCCTATATTCTGAGGGTAGAGATCCAGCCCCTGGAGCCACCAGGAGGATGGTAATACCTCAGACGTTTAGGGGTTCCTCTTGACCCTAGCACATGACATCCCTTTAGCAGGACACTTGGGCCAAAACAAGACCTGGGACAGGCTTGTTCCACATTTTCATTGGCCACATATGTCAGAGGACACAAAGGAGTTTTGTCGCTCCTGTGTCACATGCCAAGCCAGTGGTAAGGCAGGTGGCACAACAAAGGCCCCCTGATACCACTACCTGTGGTGGGGGTACCCTTTGAAAGGGTAGGGATTGACATTGTTGGTCCCCTTGACCCTCAAACTGCATCTGGGCACAGGTTTATCCTGGTGGTAGTGGATCATGCCACCAGGTACCCAGAAGCAATTCCTCTGAGGACCACCACAGCCCCTGTGGTGGCAAGAGCCCTCATTGGAGTCTTCTCCAGAGTGGGTTTCCCAAAGGAGGTCATTTCTGACAGAGGTACCAACTTCATGTCAGGATATCTAAAAGCAATGTGGAAGGAGTGTGGTGTAACTTACAAGTTCACCACCCCTATCACCCACAATGCAATGGTTTAGTTGAACGCTTCAACAAAACCTTGAAAGGAATGATTAAAGGTCTCCCAGAGAAGCTTAGGCGGAAATGGGACCTTCTTCTTCCTTGCCTGTTGTTTGCATACAGAGAGGTTCCACAGAAGGGGGTTGGTTACAGCCCATTTGAGCTTCTGTTTGGGCATCCTGTGAGAGGTCCACTGTGTTTGGTAAAGAGGGCTGGGAGTTACCTCTCAAGCCCCCCAAACAAGATGTGATGGACTATGTACTTGGTCTCCGCTCCCGGATGGCAGAGTACATGAAAAAGGCAACCAAAACCTGGAGGCCAGCCAAAAATTACAAAAAGCTTGGCATGACCAAAAGGCTGTACTGACTGTATACCAGCCAGGACAGAAAGTGTGGGTGTTGGAGCCTGTGGCCCCAGCAGCCCTCCAGGACAAGTGGAGTGGCCCCCATACAATAGTTGAACAGAAGGGAGAAGTCACCTATCTGGTGAATCTTGGAACTCCCAGGAGCCCCCTGAGGGTGCTCCATGTCAACAGATTAAAGCCATATGTTGACAGGGCTGACATGGGCTTGCTCATGGCAACTGATGAGGACCAGGAGGAGGAGAGTGACCCTCTCCCTGACCTGCTCTCTCAGAACCCTGATGATGGGTCAGTAGATGGTGTTGCTTTGGCAGGCAGCCTCACTGACCATCAGCAAACTGAGTGCAGACAAGTCCTGCAACAGTACAGACATATGTTTAGCCTGACCCCTAGTCAGACTTCCTGGTGCACCCATGAGGTGGACACTGGAGACAGTCTGCCTGTCAAGAATAAAATCTACAGGCAACCTGACCATGTCAGGGACTGTATCAGGACTGAAGTCCAGAAAATGTTGGAGCTAGGTGTAATTGAGCCTTCAGATAGCCCTTGGGCTAGCCCAGTAGTCCTGGTACCGAAGCCTCATACCCAGGGTGGTAAGAAAGAAATGAGGTTTTGTGTAGACTACAGAGGCCTCAATGCAGTCACTAGGACTGATCCCATACCAAGGGCAGATGAGCTGATTGATACTTTGGCCTCAGCCAAGTATCTAAGCACATTTGACCTGACAGCTGGCTACTGGCAGATCAGGTTAGCTGATGATGCAAAAGCCAAAACAGCATGTTCGACCCCTGGTGGGCACTACCACTTCGTGGTGATGCCCTTTGGATTGAAAAATGCACCTGCCACTTTTCAGAGGTTGGTGAATAAAGTTCTGACAGGGATGGAAACTTATTGCTCAGCTTATCTAGATGATATTGCTGTCTTTAGTTCCTCCTGGCAGGATCACCTGGTCCACCTCAGGAATGTTTTGGAGGCTCTGCAGAAAGCAGGCCTCACTATCAAGGCCACTAAGTGCCAGATAGGGCAGAGTCAGCTTGTATACCTGGGCCACCTTGTAGGTGGAGGCCAGGTTCAGCCTTTACAGAGCAAAATCCAAACCATAATGGAATGGGTTGCTCCAACCACCCAGACACAGGTGAGAGCCTTCTTAGGCCTGACTGGGTACTATAGGAGGTTTGTCAAGGGATATGGATCTATAGTGACCCCCTTGAATGATCTGACCTCAAAGAAAATGCCAAAAAGGTTCAGTGGACAGCTAGCTGTCAAAAGGCATTTGAAGACCTAAAGCAGGCCATGTGCACTGCCCCCATCTTACAGAGTCCAGACTACACCAAAAGTTCATTGTCCAAACAGATGCTTCTGAGCTGGGTGTGGGAGCTGTACTGTCTCAACTGAATGATGAAGGTCAAGACCAGCCAGTAGCTTTTATTAGCAGAAGGCTGACCCCTAGAGAGAAACGTTGGTCAGCTATAGAGAGGAGGCCTTTGCTGTGGTGTGGGCCCTGAAGAAGCTGAGGCCATACTTGTTTGGCACTCACTTCATAGTTCAGACCGACCACAAGCCCCTCCTATGGCTTAAACAAATGAAAGGAGAAAACCCAAAACTTTTGAGGTGGTCCATTTCCCTACAGGGGATGGACTATACAGTGGAACATAGACCTGGGACCCAACATGCCAATGCAGATGGACTCTCAAGGTATTTCCACTTTGAACACGAAGACTCAACTGGTCAAGGTTAGTTTAGTGTCCCTGCGTTTGGGGGGGTTGTGTAGGAGAGTAGGATCTGCCTCTTATGTTGCCCCCACTTTTTTTCTGATGTTTACACTGGTTTCTGGCTATAGTCTGGCTGGAACCCTGCTAATCAGGACCCCAGCCTCTCTGTTCTCTCTAAACGATTTGGAGTGCACTCTAGGTGCACTAGTGATTGGATACTGTGGTACCTTATGAGTCCCTAGTATATGGTACCTTAGGTACCAAGGGCATAGGTACTCCACAGGCCTACCAGGGGCTGCAGCATGTATTATGCCACCCCTGGGAAGCAGACTAAATCTGACACCACAGGCCTGCTACTGCAGCCTGGGTGAGGAAGTGCTAGCGCCCCTCACTGAGATCCCCTATATCTCTCCTACACACACATATAAACCTATCAGTCACCCCTAAGGCAGGCCCTATCAATCCTGAGGGCAGGGTGCTTGGCTTCTATGTGAGGGGGTGTCTCTGCCTGTGCAGGGCCCCTCTGCAGCTCTCAGAGTCCATTCTCTGGTGCTGTTTGTGGATGCGGTTAAACCATATCCTTTTAAGTGCATTATATCCTCGCGGTAAAATGCTAACTTTGGAATGGCTGCATCGAAACATGTCGTGTTTGGTGTCAAACATCTTGGAATACTACCCCCCGCCAGTCCTGGCGGCGGGGGTAGCATTCCACCCTTCTAGAGGGATAGACATGTACCTACTGTGGAAACGCGGTAGAATCCTGCAGAGCCCTGGCATCACAAAATGGATGCCACCAGTCACAGACACTGGGCTGCCCTCCTGCTGATGACCAACACTCGCAGTGGAGGAAGACCAACAATAGATATCCTGTCCCAAGGGGGTGTGACCACCTTCCAGACAGGGTTTAGTGTATTGGGGCTGGGTGGGTGCACTCTTAGAGTGCTTTGAAGTCCTGCACTGGGGGAGCAGAAGGCTCCTCTGTGCATATGTCAGTTCAAACCGGCTCAGGGGCTACCTGCCCCTGCTCTGGCGGGAAACTGGACAAAGGGAAGTGGGTGTAGCCACCCACTTCCCTGACCCTCCCATAGGTAGGGTCATAGAGCTAGTCCCTCCCTTTCTTTTAGTATAAGAGGGGAACCTGTGCATAGCACCCTAGATTTCCCTGGACGACGCTCTACAAGAAGAATCCCGGACCTTCGACGTTCCACTACCTTTGGAAGACTGAAGAATCTCCCTTGGAGTCAAGGAGTGACTCCCCTGCTTGGCAGGCACCAAAAACTACAAACAACGGTCGCAAACTACGCCGCTCCCGCCGGAGTCCGAAGTCCCTGCAGCCCAAGAAGTGGATTTCCTGACTTCTCAAAGGCCATCGTGAGTCCCCAGCGAAGCTGAGGCCAGTGGACCCCAAGAGTAACGAGGAACCGCGACCCCTGGGTACTGTGCACTATTGTTAAGTACAACCCCTTCACAACGTTCCACGAACTTGTGCTTTGGACCACGTGTGGTCCTAGCCTCCAGCAGGAATCCCTCCAAAGATCAGAGGCCTACCACGTCCCGAGTGACCGTGGGCCCCTGTGAGCGAATCCTCCCGAGGCATCTTTGCGATCCCTTGCCAGCCGGCTTGTGGGTCCCCAGAAGACTTACTAAAGAAACCAAAGGGCTCCTCTGGTTGCTCCAGGCCTGCCCTGACTAACCCTTGCTGGGTGAGTCCCACAGACCTTGCTGGTCTGCGCCATTGCCTCTTCACACTTTCCCCGAGACTTGCTGTTACCAAGGCTTGTTGGCTCCGATCGAGTCGCCGACACCGCAGTAAGCTGCAGACATTGTGGGACACGCCGAATCCAGCTCCTGGTTGTCGTCGACACCTCCTGGACCTCGTGGCTGAAGAGTCAAGGCAACCACGAACAACCTGAATCTTGCAACGACGGTGGGCATCCATCTTTCTTGCCCCGAGTCACTGCCAAGTGACTTTGAACACTGTCCCCTCTGCTTTCAGGTCTTCCCTCTTCCAAATCCAGGCTTGGATTCCTCCGGACACTTCTCCTGTCGCCACAAGCAGCAAGTCTTCACTGGCTCCCATTGAAAACGACGCCGCGACCCGACACCAAAGAACACCTATGCACCCGGCTCCCCTGGGTGAGGTAACTTCAGCACTACGGTGCTCCTGTGGGTGTGGGCCCTAGAACTACTTACCCTGTAAGTGACTTGCTTGTAGCTTCCCTCGAAGTGTCCTAAAACTCTAATTTTCTAAGTGCGACAATTGCGCTGACTCGTACAGGGTTCGCATCTGTGTTAGACACACCGCGTCCATCTCCTTTGTAACACTATCTAAAACTGTATCCTTCGACTCGTACTGAGTCCGATCGGTGTTCGCCTCGAACACACAAAGGGCCTGTAACACTGAGATCTCCATTGCACTGACTCGCACAAGGTTCGCGTCTGTGTTAGACACAGCGCGTCCATCTCCCTTGCAACTCTATCTGTGACCGCGTCCTTCGACTCGTACAAGAACCGATCGGTGTGTTCGCCTCGAACACGCAAGGGACCTTTAACATTGAAATCTCAATCGCGTCTGAGCGCATAGACTCGCACAGGACTCGCACCGGTGCCAGGTCACCGCGTCCGTCCCCTGTGGGTCTCCTACAACTACCTGGGGTGGTTCTTGGGGGTCCCTCGATTCTAGATGCCCTAGACCTAGGTCTAGCAAACTAAGATTGTGATATTCAATTGTGCTAAACTTATTTTGATAATATTTGACTTGTACATATGTTCCTGACTTCTAATCTCATAAAGAGATTAGTAGAGAGTGTTTATTAATAAATACATATATATTTGATATATATACCTCTGTGGTGTCTTTTCATTTGGTGATTCAAGAGATTGTGTGGTAAAACAAGCTGCTTTACATTCCTTCAAGACTTAGCCTGAAGGCTGCTCTCCACAGCTACCACTAGGATAGCTTTCTATAAAGGTTGTCTTAAACCTATCTACCATAAGAGTCGAATTGTTCTGGTGCAAGGTGTCCACTTTAATTAGTGAACAGCATATGCCAGGCCAACTTCTCACAACCCTGACTGAGCATCTTATATTGACCATACAGTATGCACCCCTACATATTCAGGGCTAACAGTCTGGGTTGTTCCTCACTTAAGCGCAGCAGCAAAAATACATGTTTACGCACACTTTAAAATGACAGTACTCAGCACATTTGTTGGACATTAAAAATGCGTTGCAATTACAGCCCCTAAAGGCATCACAGATGAAATCACAGGATTACGCATATCCAGCCAGACACCCTAGCAGGAGTGTCTGGCAACATAACCCACTTTGCTTATTTCATCACCTTACACAGGTACTTCATATTACATATGTGACCTTCAGTCCCTCTAAAGCAAAATAACCTGTTAGTAAATGCAGTTCTGGTGCAATTACACCTCTTCACCTCCAGGAGATGCCCTTCTCCAGACATCCTCAACTCAGCCCTTCACTCCATGAAGCACTTTGCAAAACACCCTCAGCTGTAGAACAAAAGTTCCAGCCCAGAAGGTGTATTAAAGCAGGCTGAGCCCTTGAGGGGTTAGTAAAACATCAAGATCCACCATATGGGCAGTAATCTAAATGATGAGCAAGGGAACCAATAGTGGATGGGGATAGGAAAGTTGTAAGCCTACTCCATGATAGGACATACACACAGGTTGTTTAAATACCCCTCACACACCAAAAGGGCCCTTGATGTCATGCTTCATCATTGGGGTCTTCCCATCCCACTGTGGGATGGGGCGTGCTACGACCAGCGACTACGCGGGAGCACTAATCTAATAACTATGTGTGGTGCAAGGGTAGTGAGAAGAAGGGTCAAAAGTGAAGTTAAAAAGGAACTGGCCTCATAGACATAAGACAATTTAATAGGTCGTTGAGGCTGAACCTAATAAAAACTGTGATATGGAATGGTCATGCGTATAATGAGCTGACGTTCCTAAAAAGTCAACATGTTTCGAAGCTCAAGGCTTCTTCATCAGGACTGAAACGATCCCTTCAGTACTCACTAAGGGGCAGATCTACAAGAAAGTGCCGCAGCGTGGCGCTGCAAGCCCTTTGGCTGCGCCACGCTGCGGCACTTTCAGAGCACAGGAATGCGACATATTTACAAGAATATGTCGCATTCCTGTGCTCTCCCCTGCGCTGGCGCACAAACAGCTGCCAGCGCCGGCGCAGGCACCCTTGCACCATGGTGCAAGGATGCCTGCGCCATGGGGAGATTGTTTCTGTGCAGGAAGGGGCACCTTTCTGCACAAAAACAATCAGTACAGGCTTTTCCTCTTTCAATGCGTGCTGCAGAATGCAGCACGCATTGAAAGAGAAAACGAGGAGAAATGAAAACATTTCTCCTCGGTGCGCCTCGCTACGCCACCTCTAGGGTGGCGTAGCTTTCAGACGCATCTCCAGAGTTACGATTTCTCGTAATTCTGGAGATGTGTCTTGTTCCATGGGTGTTGCGTGGGAACACCCACAGCAACACCCATGGAACGCCCCTTCACCGCAAAGTGCTGCGTGTGAAGGGACGGTATTTACAAGGAGAGGAAAAGTCACGCATGGTGGCTTTTCCTCTCCTTGTAAATATCGAGGAGCCCCCTGCGCCACCAGTACGTCACGAAAAGTGACGTACTGGTGGCGCAGGGGGCTTGTAAATCTGCCCCTTAATATCTAAAAGTGAAAATAGTTATATACAAATGAAAAATTATGCAAATATTCATGCAATGTGAAGTACCTGTTTGTACTTCTATACGTTAATCTGTTTGTACTACTATGTGATAATCTGAAAAAAGAAAGAAAAAGGAAAATGAAGGGTATTAGTTGCGCCACACACGGCGTTGTCTCACGTAGACCTGAAAGACAGCACATGTGTCAAAGTGACTGTTTATAAAAATAATGCTATTGTGGTACATGGACCTGTGAAAGAAATGGGGAAAAGGAGGGAAAACATACAAAGACACACTACATGTAACATAAAACACACACTCTATTCGTGGATATTGTAATCAAAAAGGCGGTGTGTAAAACAATGTATACACACAATACATACAATGTATGAATGGGTGTATTGCCCCATGAGCCTCAGGTACAGATGAGCAGGAAGAAGTCACTAGTTACTGCAGGAGAAAAAGCATTTAAAATAAAGAGAAACGGTTAGGTGGTAGTCGTCCCCTTTCTCGAGTGATTAACGAAAATCTCGGACTGTGACGGCTAAGCCGTACTTACGTGTTACTCGACAAAATTTTAGCCCCATACTGCTCACCCGCGGCTCCGTTGCATGACTAGGGAGTGCGGGGGCAGCTATTTATACAGAAACATCGAGAGGGAATTGGGTTCACCTGCGAAGCTAACGCCGTAAAAAACCCAAACCGGAAGAGAGCTTTCATGCCAGATTATCATTGCGCACTGGAGCGCTAACTCCAAAGCGCGGCGGAAATGAGTATTCAGTCCATGTTGGGGTGGAAGTGAGAAAGGAGCTTAGTCCTCCTCCCCTGTATTCTTCAACATTAGGACTGTAATGATGCTGCGAGAAAACCAAAACGGAAGAGAAACTTCCAGGTTTGATTGTAATTGCACACTAGAGCGCTGACTCCAGTGCACTACGGAAAGGAGTATTCCGTGCGCGTTTTTTAGAGATCGAGGTATATGTGAACAATAGAGAGGCTTTGTTGGACAACAATCCCCCAAAAGAAAGAGAGACAAGACCAATCTGTGTTACCACGTATAATACCCATTCGAATGAAGTATCCAAGATAATCAACAAACACTGGAAAATACTGAATTGTGGAAAACTTTCTTTTCCCAAACCTATGTTTTCCCATAAAAGAGGCAAAAATCTCAGAGATATTCTTGTACATACTAGGCCACGTACCACACGGGAAACAAACCCGGCCCCTTTCAATTTTCAACCTATTCAGGGTCACCATCCCTGTGGAAATTGCAGCTCGTGTGCCCTTACCAAGAAAAGTAAAAAAATCACATTTTCCAACGGGTCAGTGTGGGAACAAAGACGATTTACTAATTGTAACAGTAAAAATGTAATTTACATGATCACTTGTCCGTGCAATTTGGAGTACATCGGGATGACGTCCAGACCAATTAAGATACGGATTGGTGAACATAAAAGCAATGTGAGATGTAAGAAGAGTACCACCAAAATGGCAACCCACTACCTATCAACCAACCACAACGTGGATGACATAAGATGGACAGTGATTGAACAAATCAACCACGAGAGAGACCTTTTGGAAAAGGAACAACGTTGGGTGTTCCGTTTGGGGACATACGAAAAGGGTCTGAACGATGAAATTCCGTGGGCACAGTTAACAAACTATAAGTAGTCACCACACCTGTCCATTCCCCTCATTACTATATACTGGGTACATACTGTATCAGAGTGTTCGGCCACTATGCATAGAGGTCTATATAACACACAGGCGACCTCCTTACATCTTAATTACTCTTGACTTGGCACGATTTTTTAGGCGTACCATTCATTACTATTTTGTCCCTGGATCCTCACAATGTTAGATATCGCATGTGACTATGTACCACTTGTGAATGCACTTTTTTTCGCCTCCTAGAGAACTTTTATTCGTATTCCTATTCGGATGACTAAAGAATTGACCTCTCACATTTTTTCAGATAACCACATGCAGCATTGGGCAACAATCATGCTGTTTTCAAGATCCCGGGTTGTTTACATATACCTCGATCTCTAAAAAACGCGCACGGAATACTCCTTTCCGTAGTGCACTGGAGTCAGCGCTCTAGTGCGCAATTACAATCAAACCTGGAAGTTTCTCTTCCGTTTTGGTTTTCTCGCAGCATCATTACAGTCCTAATGTTGAAGAATACAGGGGAGGAGGACTAAGCTCCTTTCTCACTTCCACCCCAACATGGACTGAATACTCATTTCCGCCGCGCTTTGGAGTTAGCGCTCCAGTGCGCAATGATAATCTGGCATGAAAGCTCTCTTCCGGTTTGGGTTTTTTACGGCGTTAGCTTCGCAGGTGTACCCAATTCCCTCTCGATGTTTCTGTATAAATAGCTGCCCCCCGCACTCCCTAGTCATGCAACGGAGCCGCGGGTGAGCAGTATGGGGCTAAACTTTTGTCGAGTAACACGTAAGTACGGCTTAGCCGTCACAGTCCGAGATTTTCGTTAATCACTCGAGAAAGGGGACGACTACCACCTAACCGTTTCTCTTTATTTTAAATGCTTTTTCTCCTGCAGTAACTAGTGACTTCTTCCTGCTCATCTGTACCTGAGGCTCATGGGGCAATACACCCATTCATACATTGTATGTATTGTGTGTATACATTGTTTTACACACCGCCTTTTTGATTACAATAGCCACGAATAGAGTGTGTGTTTTATGTTACATGTAGTGTGTCTTTGTATGTTTTCCCTCCTTTTCCCCATTTCTTTCACAGGTCCATGTACCACAATAGCATTATTTTTATAAACAGTCACTTTGACACATGTGCTGTCTTTCAGGTCTACGTGAGACAACGCCGTGTGTGGCGCAACTAATACCCTTCATTTTCCTTTTTCTTTCTTTTTCAGATTATCACATAGTAGTACAAACAGATTAACGTATAGAAGTACAAACAGGTACTTCACATTGCATGAATATTTGCATAATTTTTCATTTGTATATAACTATTTTCACTTTTAGATATTAAGTGAGTACTGAAGGGATCGTTTCAGTCCTGGTGAAGAAGCCTTGAGCTTCGAAACATGTTGACTTTTTAGGAACGTCAGCTCATTATATGCATGACCATTCCATATCACAGTTTTTATTAGGTTCAGCCTCAACGACCTATTAAATTGTCTTATGTCTATGAGGCCAGTTCCTTTTTAACTTCACTTTTGACCCTTCTTCTCACTACCCTTGCACCACACATAGTTATTAGATTAGTGCTCCCGCGTAGTCGCTGGTCGTAGCACGCCCCATCCCACAGTGGGATGGGAAGACCCCAATGATGAAGCATGACATCAAGGGCCCTTTTGGTGTGTGAGGGGTATTTAAACAACCTGTGGGAATGTCCTATCATAGAGTAGGCTTACAACTTTCCTAACCCCATCCACTATTGGTTCCCTTGCTCATCATTTAGATTACTGCCCATATGGTGGATCTTGATGTTTTACTGACTACTGATTCGAGGAGGACGTATCCACCGTCAGTGTCCCTCGGGACGCTACCTCTTCACTCCCTTATTTTGTTTTTCTGAAGCCCTTGAGGGGTTATCCTGTTCAAATCCCTAGGAAACCTAGGGTGGGACTTAACTTCGTGCTGGGAGGAGACTGCGCTTCTCCAGCAGCTCCCCCAGCACCCTTTTTCACTCTTGAGGGTGACCCCCTCCTCTGGGGGCCACCCAGCACCAAAAACGATCTTTTCCCCATGCCTTGCAAGGCATTATGGGGCGCTTCGTGCTCCTTTGAGTGAATATCGGATGAGCGGCTCTCCCGCTGTGCCGGGGAGAGCCGCGATCGATCTGGCGCTTCGCGCCGCATCCCTTCTCTGGTGGGGGGCCCAGTCCCACCCGGACCCCCAGGTAAATTCTTTACGGCTCGGGGAGCCCACCCCCGGCCGCTCATGCTATTGTTGGGGGCCCGGTCCCACCCGGGCCCCGTGCAGTTCTTGCCTCCTCGAAGGGGGTCCCGGTCCCACCCAGGACCCCGTCTGGCTTCCCTGGTGGGGAGCCACCCGGGGAGCCCACCCCCGGTGACTCCCGCTGGCTCCCCGCCCGGCCAGCACTCTCGCGTGCTGCCGGGGGAGCCGGCACTCGTCTTCTGGTCTGCCCGTGGCTGCGGGCAGACCCGGAGGTTCCCGCCAGTCCCGGCGGACCTCGGGGGAGTGCGACGGTGCTCCCCCTCCTCCTTCCTGCACTCGGGGCCCGGGGATGGGATCCCGGGCCCCCGAATCTTCACGGTGGGGCGCGACGCGGCCCCTCCGGCTTGGTTTTCACCCGGATAGGCCACCATCGGGGCCCGGAGATGGGGTCCCGGGCCCCGCCCCCTCCTCTTCACGGGGAGCGCGCCGGCGCTCCCCGTCTTCGGCGGTTTCGGCGGGGGCCAGAGTGGGCTGCTGGCACCCCGTGGGAGCATTATCTTCACGGGGGCGCGACGGCGCTCCCCGACTTTGCTTCGGGGCCCAGGGATGGGCTCCCGGGCCCCCTGGGCTCATTTTTGCGGGGGCACGACGGCGCTCCCCCGCCTTCCTTGTCTTCGCAGGGGGCCAGGGTGGGCTCCTGGCATCCCGGAGGGCACAATCTCCACGGGGAGCGCGACGGTGCTCCCCGGCTTTGCTTCGGGGCCCGGGGATGGGCTCCCGGGCCCCCGACCTCCTCTTCGTGTGGGTCAAAGGTCGCTCACCTTCTGGGGGCCATATCTCAGCCCCTGGGGGTCCGATCAGCCCCATTTTCGCGTCCTCTTGCTCCTGGTGGCCAGCCCCAGCCACGGGGAACACTCTCCTTCGCCCTCCGGGTCTCTGAGAGGGGGGATTCGGCAGGGAGCTGTCTTCACTGGCTCCCTGCGCCAGCCTTTCGCCTGTCTCTCCACCTTGGCCTCTCTTCTCCCTGCGCAGAGGCCTCTGCTTCTGCGCACTGGTCCTGGGCTCCTCTTCTGGTGGTGGCAGGGCCCTGGGGGACAGTCAGGGGGTTCCTCCTTCCAACTGCCCATTGCGCCAGGCTCCAGCACCTTCAGCCTCCGCAGACCACACCCGAGAGAGAGCTCTCTTCCTCTTCCAGTGGTTTTTAAAAGTTGAGTAGGGGGCTGGCAGGAAGTCTCTGTTTGTCCTATCAAAGAGCGACACATCACTTCCCTGCCCCTGCTCCCTCCTCCTTGTCCAGCCTCTGGGTTTGTTCAAAATGGCGTCGTCCAGGGTCTCTGCCCACATGGTCTCTGAAACAAGACCCTTTCCCCAGTGCTGCCTTCAACTTGGTTCAGCTTGGTGCCTGGCACCCAGCGACAGCTGCTGATGGATTAGCCTGTAGCTCCACCTATCTTCTCTCCTTGGAGGGAAGATCTTCGCTCTGGGAAGAAAAGTCATTAATCTAACCTGCCAGGGCCAGACCCCAGCCAGGGACTCAGAGAAATATGACATTTCTGGATGACCCAAAAGCAGTACAAATATGACTTGGGACTCTGCAGAATACTCCTTTTCACATCCGCTACAGGGGACTTTAGTGCGTGTCTGGAATATGTAGGCCTTATGGAAGTTAATCTAGCACATGGGCTCCACATCCCCATAGGGGAATAATGAAGTGAAAAACACAGTAAAGCACACTGACTTTCCCTGGCATGTTCCTTCCTAGCGTGTAAGGCCTATTCCGTGTCACCACCCAATTCTGCATAAGCCCTGCCACACCATTCACTTTGTAGCTGCTCCTGGACTGCGCACGCTAAGAATCTCCCCTGCGCAGCCCCTACACGTGTGCACACGCATGTACACAGGTGTCTGCATGTAACCAGCCCGGTGCCCCTTACTCCAGCTGCTGCGCAGCGGCCTAGTCAAGCTAGGGGGACACCAGTAAAATCCACATGCAGTCTCTTTCATCATGAGTTCACTGTGGATGAGTCCCAATTTATGAGGCTCTCCCACAGTAAAACCTCACCACCTAGGTGCTCATAAAGCGAAAAATCCGGGCGGCCCCTAGTGTCAGAACCACCTTCTAACAGGTAGTAAACGCTATACAAATGCAATTACAAAACAAGAAAATTAACTCGTCTGTTCTCCATTTCGGTATCTCTGTTCACTTCATTTGAATCTAGTATCAGGACACCCCCAGTGGAGCATCGTGCTTGCAAATTCATCAATCAATAGATCGATCAATTGTGAGAGCGCCCTAAGTGGCAGTTATAGGGTGCATACATGGACGTCAATTCAACAATATGCCAGGGGTAACAGAAGTGACATAACACACCCTTTGACCTTCACTTTCACTTAGTCACACGTTTACACATAAACACACATTCACACTCCCTAACTCATGTACACACACTTTCACTCTCAAGCATGCACACACCATACATTTAAAAGCATTTTTATTCACAACTGCTGCCAGAGAATGTCGTATTCCAGCTAATTGTTCTCTATTTTTATTATATTAATAGAGAAAAATGTAATATGATTCACTATTAGTGTAATAAAAAACATGATAGAAAACAAAAAGTCAAGCTCCAACGGACGTCCATAAGGTCGAGCTGACTGTATTCCTGGCACTGATTTACCACCTCTGAGGCCAGGAGTTGCATAGGCAGTGCCAGGGGTCGCAAGGGGCATGCCAGGGGTCACAGCTGCTACCCCTGGCGACCCCTAAATGACATCCATGGGTGCACAGCGATCAAAAGCTGGAGGATAAGATATTAAAAAGAAAACAGTTGCGACTGAAATCAAACAATCCAAAATACCCGTATGCCAGGCCTGGTTCTGTCACACAGATGTGTGGGGAGGGAAACCGCCTCCTTTGAAGAGGTTTCCTCTTTCTACTTCACTCCTAGTTGGTTGGGAAATATATAACATGATTAAACGATTGTTATTTTCTACCTTCATATAAATTCCATATAACTTCAGTTCAGCATTCATACTTTATCACGCAAAGAAGAATGAAACATAGAAAATTAAAAAATGACGTTTGTAAATATAACTTTGTATGGAACTAATACAAGGCATGAGAACGCACACAACCCTGCTACTCCTTTCTGTTACTACTCAATCCGCTAAGTGTGGAGTAAGAAAACGGCATCAAAAGATTGAGGTCTGTCTACCCACCCGCGTGCACAGCCAAACCAGGTCTGGTTTCCTGGTATTGGGTTACTAACTGAAATATGACCGCAGAAGCCGTTGCAGCAAAAAAAGGGGTAAACTTGGCAAGAAGCATAAAACAAGCATAAACATAAGACAAAGGTGTGCTAGTCGGGTAGCCAACCACAGAGGGCGTGAAATCAAACACTGCCAGAAAAACACCAGACTCAAATGGATTCCAGGGGAAGCGGGGAATGATGGTCTGAACATCATGGGGCTTATTTACAAGCCCCTTGCGCCGGTGGTGCGTCACTTTTAATATAGGGAAAAGGTGGCATACCGGCGGCGCACGGGGCTTGTAAATATGCCCCCGTGAGTTTTGTGTCCCGTAGGCCCTTCAAAGTCTGGAAAGCTCCCGTCAGATGTCATTGTCTTTGTCAGGGTCATTGTCTTTGTCAGGGTCATTGTCTTTGTCAGGTGTCATTGTCTTTGTCAGGGTCATTGTCTTTGTCAGGTGTCTTTGTCTTTGTCAGGTGTCATTGTCTTTGTCAGGTGTCATTGTCTTTGTCAGGGTAATTGTCTTTGTCAGGTGTCATTGTCTTTGTCAGGGTCATTGTCTTTGTCAGGGTCATTGTCTTTGTCAGGTGTCATTGTCTTTGTCAGGGTCATTGTCTTTGTCAGGTGTCATTGTCTTTGTCAGGGTCATTGTCTTTGTCAGGGTCATTGTCTTTGTCAGGTGTCATTGTCTTTATCAGGTGTCATTGTCTTTGTCAGGTATCATTGTCTTTGTCAGGGTCATTGTCTTTGTCAGGTGTCATTGTCTTTGTCAGGGTCATTGTCTTTGTCAGGTGTCATTGTCTTTGTCAGGGTCATTGTCTTTGTCAGGGTCATTGTCTTTTACTTCCGTCCTGTTCATACTCAAAGACCACGAGGCCTGATTGTGACGTCAATTCAAGTGACCTGGAAGAGATTGTATCAAACAGGGCGCACACTCTCTCTTTTGTGGGGAAGAGTGATCCACCAATGCGCCTGTTATCTTCCCATATATCAATCAATACAGAGTCAACAGTATCAATCTACCTGATCAATACCAATGTGAGAAATGCAGGATTACACAGTGGCTACAAGGAGACCACATGTTAACTAGCACTGGCATCATTGGCCAATGGTACTTTGGACCCAGAGTCCCGTGGGAGCCAAGCAGAATGGCCCTAGACACCTGGCCCTTTGACCCCCAGTGCCATGCTAAGCTGTTGGTTGGCTGATGCGTTTCTGAACAGCTGCGTGGCAGTGTGCAGCAGATAGCATGGCTGGCAGTCAGATGGCCATATTGGGTTATGACCGGTGGGCAGCAAATATCCTTCTCGAGCGTCACCTGAACCCTGGATCCTGCAGCCACTGCCCGCCATCTTTTTACATTATTTGTAGGTGCGAAAAGTTGCCAATAAATGAATGATCAAGTAGCAGATTTCACTTTCGTATCAAAACAGTGGAAGTCTCCAAAGCCTGTCACTTGCAATATATGACCCCACCTTCTGCTTCTCGCCTCTGCTAACCAGCACACCCAGGGGCACGTGTTACACCAAATAGTTATACACTGAGTGGTCTCTATCCTGCCAAGACTCCTCTGACACCCACCATTAGACAGAGAGCGGTGGTGTCTCTTTGCCCTCCACCCCCAAGTGGCTTACAGTTCTATGCATCATTGTGCAATCAAAATGTGGTAACATAGCAGATGGACAGGTACATGGCGCGCAAACCATCCTGGCGACCCTCGTGCTCTGGGGGGCCGTGCTGGGCCAAGACCGAACAGATCATTATCAAATCTATGCCAGACTGCAGCCTTAAGCAAGTCTCCTCCAATCCTATTGTCTGTCTTTAGCCTACAATGCCATTCCTGACTACAATGGGATGTGCAGGTCGGCTTGTTGGGAATTCTAGTAGGGCAGAAGGATGCCACCCACATACACTAGAAACAGCGTGGGTCTCTGGGTGTTTGAAGGGGTGAGGACACTATGGGTAGACAAGGCGGCTCATTGGTTCTTGTGCTGTCAAGGCAGCACCCACCAAGCGCTTGGACTCTCACCCTTGCATGTGTAGGGGCGCACTCTGGCCAGGGCCCATTCCATGACCCGCCCAGGGCTCGCTGGACCACTGCTGGTCCTCCGTTGGGAGTCTTCGGGAGCATGAGTGGAGTCGGTGTGAACTCTGGCTTCTTCAGTGCAGCGAGGAGCTTCTGATGTTTGTTCTTTAAACGTGGCACATGTTCCTAGCCTTAAGTGATCTTCCATTGTTTCCCTTTGTCATAATTTTACTCAATCGACAGCATCTCTGCCTTGCACATGTTGATATATGGAACACCCGGCCTCCTTGGATTGCCTCACTTTTTGGGCACACAGACACACAGCATCCACAGACCTACTGGTGCGGGGTAGCGGCCTCCATGTTTCATTCCGCCTCCCCCTCCCTCTCCGTGTCCAGCTCCAGCACAGACCATCACGATGGCCTCTGCCTCTTTCTTGTGCGTCTAGCCTTACAGAGCCCATGATGCAGAGTACATTATACCTGCAAGCTAGCTGCGATTATACTGTGCTCGCCTAAAGCGCCCACCACCTCCTCCATCACTGCTAGGCACTACACAAGACGAGAGGAGAGGACCTCTGTGGTCACGCAAGCATGACGCGCACGTGCTTCCAATATAGGATCACAGCAAGTACAACTCTCTGCCAACCAACCACTCTCCCACTGTGCTGTGCTAAGCACCAGACAATGTGCTTCAGTGCCCCACAATGGGGTATGAAGCGCTATATACACGCTACAATACAATCCGTACAATGCAATCATAATGCTGCTAACTTAAATTGAATCATTTCGCACCATCTACACTGAGATAATTCAGGCAACAACTGAAAAGCGCTGCCTGCGTGTTAACACCATGCAATGTGCGACCTTTCACAAACAAGACAACCGTTCCACCGACCACAAACAATCAGGACACTACAAGGGAGTTCGGCGGCCTTTGAGAGACGCAAGACCAAAGGTCCACAGACTGATTATAACGTCACAGAAGTAACTTCGTGAAACTCGGTCAGGATAGCTCGGTGGGTGGAGCACGTAGTCAAAGAAGGCTGAATCACATACAGATCACAGGATCGTATGCTTGCAAGCATGTCTCAGCCTTTCATCATTGGCAGTTCGATGTAAAGTACACTAAGAAGGTGAATTGCAGTAGCCGTATTATTAAACCTACCTCTAAAAGACGATTCCCTTTCTGATGTGCGCTGTAAAAATGTTCACTATTTTTCTATTTACTCTCGACTCGACTTTCTCCTTCTTTATTCTTTTTTCATAACTAATGCATTTCACCTCTATTTGTTGCATGCTTATGGTTCAGACCACCTTCTCCTAGCACCGTTTCTTTTTTCTGTTTGCTCTTTCCATATATTTCTTTCTTCTGCATATTTTCGTCTCTTTTTTTCTGTTGCATCTCCTCTTTTGTTTAGAAAGACAATGATCAGATAATTATAGCATAAGTAACAGGACGAGAGAATTTCAGAAGGTAGTAGAAAATACAGAAAGCCAAGAAAGCAAAAGAAAGCATAAATGTTAGAAAGGAATAAATAAAGTAATAGAAGCGAATAGAGAAAGAAAAAAAAACAGAGGGGGTAGAGAAGAAAATAAAAAAAGGACATTGGAGATACCATGTTTGTAAAAAGTCAAATATGGAACAGTAGAGAGGTATGGTAAAGAAGCGAAACAAGAGACAGAAATGATTTGAAAGAACGTGAATAAGAAGTAAAAAAAAGGCGTAAATGGTTGCAACAAATTAGAATATCTAGATAATGAAACACACTGAACTGTTTCTGGCATCATTTCAACTCCCAACTAAGAATTCTGGTAAATAATGAGACGAGTGAGTTTGAGGCACAAGAAAGGAAATGAAGAAGGGTGGTATATCGATGGGAAGCCTGAAAAGCGCATTAGTTTCACTTTCTCTTTTTCTGTCTCCATCTCTTTTCGTTTTTTCTCTTCTTCTTCTTTATTTTCCTTGTTTTATTTTCACATTTTTTTATTTTTTTCTATCATCCCCTTCTTTTACTCCTTCCTCCACACAGCCCTATTCTTCAACACACCTTTATTAAAGCATCTGATAGTGGCTGCTGCAGCTTTACCTGTCACACACAGGATGCTGACTCCTACGGAGAAGCCTTCACAGTGCAGACCTCACACGTCCCTGTGCCAGGATGGGAGATAGTGCCACAGCTCTACCCAACCCCTGGTACAGGCAGCATTTGTACTACCTTGGCTGGATCCACAGCCCCCCAGAGACAATTGTACAACAATTAGAAGAAGAGGCTTTCAGTGCCCGAGGGAAGCTTGTGCTCTGACTGCGATTACTGCATTGAGACTCAACACATGTCCCACACACAAATGAATCGCATGTCCCCAAAATGGTTCTACAGATCGTGGGGTTGGATGTATCAAGACACTGGTCGCGAAAAGTTATCACAATATTTTGCGACCAATATCTAATTTTGTTACAAACTAACCAGCTTTTATTTCTTATCATGCAGAATAATAACAGCCAGGCAGGGGACAACATGGCCTCCTTGTTAATAAAGTTCAAGTAAATGGTTTAAACTTAAGGGGGCTGGTTTTAATAAATCATGTAATTGTGTCCTGCTGTCTTAACTGTGTTGGAAATCCCTCACCATATGTGGGATGGGTGTTAAAAGTAACACACCCTTCTGAAGCCCAAGGGGCAAGCAACACATAGTAGTTAATAGTCAGTGAGCATCACCACCGACCTCTTGTAGTGTAGCTCCTATTTCCCTAATAGGCTCTGCGCATTGGAATAAGATATCCTATAGGTTTGACATAGGACTAAGGTCAGTATGTCCCTATCGAGTATATTAAACTTAATTACTTGTGCCAGCTAGCTCAGAGGCCACTAGAAACTCCTTGACAACAAGAAGGGAGTAGTTTCTGGCAGCCGCAAAACATGACCACTGTGTTTCCCTTTAGAATCAGAACGTGTCCCAGAGTCGTGGAAACAATAGATAACTATTTCACTCAGCTCAGTCGTGCATGCTTAGTTTTCTCCAAGTTACACAGAAAGAAATAGACGGGCGTTTCAATAAAAGATTTATTGAACAGTCTTGTTTCTGGTGTAAGTAAAATGTGCTGTTACGATCACAAGACAGTATGCAAGATAAATAATGTACAGTGTGAGCAGTAAAAATAAATAATACTGCGAGAACATTATCTTTTAGTACATATGCTGTTACATAAATAACACAGACTAAAAATGCGAGTACTCATACGATGCGTTTCTAATCTAGTTCTACCCCAATGTACCTAACCTAACCTAGGTATAGGACGAGGTATGAAGTAGGTGAAGTATTCCTTACTATGGTATACTAAGAGTACGCTAACCCCAGTATGCCTAGTATGCCAAGAGTCCCTCTAGGTTCTAGTCTGCTCCATACCTGAAGAATGAGAGAGGTTGGAATCTCTTTGCCAGACTCGAACTCCAACACCCCGCAAGGGAAGTCAGATCACTGGAAGCTGGACTCTCTGCGTGCAGGGATGACAGCGTCTTCTCAGTGCGTCAGGCCGGGATACGGGCTCCTCTGAAGTCAAGGTCTCCTCTGATTTACAGGGGCTAGGGAAGGTATATTTATACCTGAGAAGCACCTAAGAATGTTAGTATTGACGTGAGTCGGACAGCGAAAGACGTCATGAATGAACCCCTAAGGAATAATGGTTCATGCATAATATATGAGTCCTTGAAGAAATCAATAGTCCTGGACTAGGGAAACTCCCGCAGCCTAAGGGTCTGTTCTTCAAGAACTCGTTGTGACGTTAGGGTGGACGGATGTCAGAGACCATGCCTGTATTTGGAGTGCACGGTTAATGCCTAAATAAGGGCTGGGATTTTATGCCTATATAAGGGCAGGGCGAATTGTGCCTATATAAGGACATGATAATAGAAAGCCCGTTTATGGACACCCTAAGAGGAATACAACACCCACTCCACTTTCGTGTGTACGATAATACTAAAATGCTAAACATTTAAAATGCTAAACATTAAATGGAGTACCGCATATTTAAAAATATTTCTTAAAAGCATTTAAAAACATAGTAAAAAATGCAAAAGGTACTGTACATTTGAAGCAAATGCTTTTCATTTCAGGCATAAAGTTCAAAAATAAATGCAATTGGAATGAAAGAAGCAGTAATATTTACATGTGACAGAAAATGATCGATAAGTTGTTCAAAAATCAAAGTCATTTCATGTCATGAAAATTAATGAACTGTTTTAGACACATAAGATGACTAAGTGTCCTCGGAAGTACCGTGAAGTCTGTACTATAAGGCTAGTTCTACTTTAAGCAGATTGAAGTGCCATTTTCGTTCGAAAAATGGGAAAAAGTTCAATTTTGGTAGAGTTCCAAGTTTTTGCAGAATGAAGGCCAAATTGTTACTGCATCTCTGGAACACTGTATGCTGAATCAGAGTCAGTTTACGGGTCTGGTGTAAACATGAGATCATCTATTTCTATAGACAAAACATCATCCACTGTAGTTGGTGTCAGTTGGAACACCTTGTGTAGTATATTAATTGCACAGAGATGGGAAGCATTGCTTTCAGCATTGGTCGCAGCAGCAATGTTCGCGTCCGTTGTTACCTGTGTGCCTGTAGTTCTTTCTCATACCTCAGCAGCAGCCGGAAGCATCTGTGAGATCTCAATGAATGCTGTCATCAGGATTGGTAGCCTCTGGGGACAACACATAGCATGGGCCGTTATCTGGTCCAGCAGAGTATCGACGTCCGTTGGCGCATCCGATGGAAATGTTAGACAGGTGTCCAACACGCATTCTACACCGCATAGCAGGCATCGTAGAACAGGTAAGATGCAATCTTGCCAGATTGGTCTAAATGACAGGAACCAAGTTGTATTAAGGTCCCGTAGACGATGTATGCCCAAAATCTGTACTATTTGCTCACGGCACTTTCGTTCAAGGAGAGCTTTCTCCATTTCGCTCGGAGTGATGTCGGCGAATAGGCTGGCCATAGCGCAATAGCTCGAAGAGAAATAGAATTCCGGCAACAAGTGCTAGAATTAATGGTATGCCACCAAACACCGAATGTGCAAAGTTCGGGATGATTCCGAGTATTGCCTGGAAAGGTGCTAACAGACCGGAGCAGATGCCCTTAAATACATGTACAATTCCAGTTGTATCAGACATGTTGAAGATACGTGATATCATTTCTACGAAATGTATAGGGCAGTTTGTACGTATTAAAGTCTGTATCTCAGCCGAAGTCCTTGCAAGTTGTAGATCATAGGTTTCTTTGGCCGAGGTCAAAGGCACTGTTTGTTGTAAAAGCATGGCTTTCATTCTGCTCAAAGTATCAAATCTTATAAAAGAGACGTTCAGCGAAGGCCATAGAGGCGACTCCCTGACTGTGTCTATTGGGGCAAACAATACTTGCATACAGCAAGTGACCCTGGAGTTGACCGTTACTAGATATGGGATGCCTGGCAGCATGCCACAGCAACTCTGATCATTCAACATGAGGTAACTCCCATTAGAAAGTTGTCCAAAAGTTGGATTAATCACAGCAGCTGGTGTACCCTGCTGATGGCAAGACAAATTTGCCACAGAACCATTACAAGCCCCGTGCAAGGAAATGTCCTGACATATGAGTGAACCGCTTAGTGCACGTTTACAGTTTGTACCGCTCAAAAACACTTCACGATCCCCGCTCCAACATGATCCCCGCTCCAACATCTATATGTGTACGGCAAAGCCCAAGATGTCTTAATGTATTCCTTACCCAACCTTTCATATTTGCCTGCTTGCATTTGTCTGAGGCAATACTGAAACTGAAAAGTAGTCACAGGTAGTGTGATTTTGCCATGAATAAGCCATTCTGTAGCTGGTTTTTCTGCCACTGTGAATGGTAACTTTTCCAGTTTTTCAATGCTCAGCACTGTATACCTTGCTCCTCTTTGTGCCAATTCGATCTGTTTATCAGTGAGATTGTATTCTGCAAACAGAGCTGTTGTGTTGATAAATCGCCAAGGCACATAGCCCGCTCGCAAAGATTGCAGCGTCCAGCTTAATAACATACTAGAACGTAATTGAGATTGGCCTTGTTGTAACATCGCCAAATCTTGTTCTAGTATGTCGATAGCAGAGGATACAATGCCGTCCAGTGAATATATTCTGGAGGACAAAGTTGTTAACCCATTGTCGACCACAGAGAGTGTTTTCTCTAAATTAATACGATCAAGTTCACGTATTCGTTCTGCAGCCTCAATTTGTGATACTTTCCATGCTTCATTGTAGGCAGCATAAATGCCGGCATATATGAAACGTTTTTGACGCGGTTTTCTTGGTCCAAGCAAGAAATCCCTAAGATCTGCGTCTTTTGCAAGTAAGGTTAAGTGTTGTTTCACATCCTGTAGTGTAGACTTATGCAGCCAATCGAGGCATAATTTCCCTACACTGTATGTTGTTACTACCCCCGGATGTTGTCTTTGGACGTATCTTGGGTCTGGCCTATTAATAGTAAAGCCCTGAGTTTTATTCAGGAATCTTTCCTGACAGTTATTCGTGTCTGTGGGCCAGATCAACCATTTTTTCCAATCAGGATTAGATCTGTTGAGTTGTAGTATATTGTCAACTGTCACCACTGCCTGTGTTTCGTTATTTTTTGCAGGAGTTGGTACAGAAGGTGTGGTCATCTCTTTGATCTTGGCTAATCCAAGACAAGATGTTTGTTGGATTGTTTCATTCAAAAACATTATTTGTTCAGGGATGATACAGGCTCTAAATAAAGCTTCTATCCCCTGCACTTGCCATTCTTTAGTACCCCACAAAGGTTTTGTGTCTATTGTGTCTTTCCAAAAGTCGAAACCCTGTCTAGACAGTTGGGCATTAAATAATGCAGAATAAATCTGTTTTGTATTTGTCAACATAATTTTCAGTCCTGTCTTGTTTACATTTTTATAGTAAAACATTTCTGGATCAGATGTATTGTAACCTGAAAAATATGGAAATTTACTGGCAAATGTTTTTGAACTACCTTTAGGTGGTGTAGGACAATGTTCCCATTGGTTAAACATAAACACATTTCTAGGATATGCAGATTTATGCAAATAATGATGACCATAGTGGTTATAACAATACAGTTGTTCATAGTCTGATGAACCCTCTAAATATTCATTTTTAGAAAATGCAGCAGATTTTTGTAGGTCAAACATTATATCATTGACAGTCTCAAAGTACCAATCATCAGAATAGGTACTGGACTAGATTATAACACTTAGTGAAATTTTAAACAAATGTGGAATGTTCAATTGTTCCGTCGGGCCGAATATATCAAAATCTGTTTTGTCCCACACTATACCATTGTGTATAGGAACAGCTGTGATGTTCACTGATGACAAGTAGATGTGGGTAGGTCGCTTGGAGATGTGCTATTGACACAGAAGTAAGTACGCTACTAGTGCGCGACAGATTGGTTATAGTTACTAGAACTTGACCCCCATTCTAGTTATGATTACATGACGCTCGGCAAATTCTGTAATACTCCCCGTTAATACAGTGTTATCTGTTTAATAATGGATTGGCCACCAATTTTTCTACTACCATCATACTATGTACCCACCGTAAAACCCTCTTAGTTTTAAGACACTGTCTCCAACCAGTGTGAGTTATTTGGTGGGAATGTCAGCATAGTATAGAGTACGCAGCGTGTGCGGGCTTACATTTATATCATGTGTTCATGCACGGGGCTATGGATAGACCTTACCTGCTTATGAACGGGGCTACGGATAGACTTTACTTGGTCATCCCAGCATGAGTGTTGTTCCTTCCCCATTTCCTTACGGGGGAATAAGAATCTAGAGGTGCAGTATGAGTGTTGTTTCTTCCCCATTTCCTTATGGGGGAATCAGAGTTTAGAGGTGCTACATGATTACTGATGACTTTGATTGTCCATTGATATGGGATATTTAACCCGGGGCCACAATATCAAGTTACATGTACGATCATAACGTATGAGAATGGATGTTGGTTGTTGAATTGACCACACTTTTCCTTGTTTACATTGATTTACTTTTATTTCAATGGTTTTATCCAGCAATTGAGGAACTCCTCTTGTTTGTATCCCTACCGGGCACTGATGACGCCTGGTTATACTCACTTTATGGGGTGAGTTTACTTGTTTTTATCTGCTGCGCTTCACAGTGCCGCTATGGCCATAGCTCACTATAGTACACTTTGGACATTCACTGTTCGGCACTATAGTTTTCTGCTACTCACATCATAATGAATACAACATTCTGTTAAGAGTCACAAGGGTTACCACACTGTTTATATACCTATATGTGTATATTTATGATTCATGTTCCTTTTTCTCACCAACATAGGTAGGATCAGGGATTGACAGGTATACTTACGTAGGTAATGAATCGGCTGCGGTGAGTATTTGGCCACCGCACCGTGTGTATGTGTAGATAGTCTACCTTTTATAGAGGTCCTGACGAATCGCATGTAGATCTTGACAACAAGCGTGAAACATGTTGACCTTCCTTTAAGAATGATGATGCCTTACTTGAGACATAATACTCACTTTTGAGCATCACATTATCACTCTTTTAATTAGGGTAGGAGACCATTTGAATAAATCACATTTAATGGAACTCCCAACTCTATTTTAGATCACACATTCAACTTTACACATCTACACAATTCTGGCCCCATACCCCCACTTCACCATACGGCTATTGGAAGAAGATCTCCGATAAAGAGCCCCTACTATAGGGAGCCCGTTGGGTATTGCACCGCCGACCCGACGAGGAGCAGCCCAGATGATGAAGCATGACACCCTTTGGGTGTGTGAGGGCATTACAATCCAATAATTGGACTTCCCACCTTGAACCAAATTTGGATCAGGTCGGTGTCACTTCCCTTGTGTTGACAACCATCAGGAACAGCATATCTGTATACTTTCATTAGTTCACTGATGACAAGTCTCTTGCTTCACGATGGGAAGATTTATGAGGTTTCAAAAGTACGTTTACGCCTTTTCCTTCAGTGTTCACATGGATGTATCTGCCACTTATAAGCACGCTCACAGTTGTAACCAAAGCTAGCCAGAGCAGGAAAACAAAAAGTCCAGATATAATCCAGAGTTCAATCCATGGAGAAACCAAATAAGTCTTTTTCAGAAAGTGAAGAAAGTCTTGTACTTGCTGCTTGAATTTGAATGAAGCTGGCGTCGTTTCAGGTTCACTCGGATCTTCTGAGAACGTATCAAAGTTAATGAAGTAGCCAGAAGCAGTTCTATCAATTGTTGGAATTGCATCAGGATTTGTAGAAATCACTGGAACCAGTTGATCACGTGCTACGTTGGTGTAGACAGGTGTATTTGGATGAACTGTTACTTGTTCTTCAAGAGGGATGATTTCCATAGCGTTGTTGCTTAGTCCTTCATCTGTTTCTGCTGAATTCTCGATGGTTATCAGTCTTTCAGTATGAACCTCTTGGATAGTAGCGAGAGGAGTGCGTTTGCTACTAGGTCGGAGTCCACGAGGCCTACTATTTAGTATTGGCCACATACTGTGGTTTGATGAGGTTGATGGACACAAATCTTTTCTCCTTTCTTCCAGCAAGGGGCGGCAGAAGTACTGTTCTTGTTCCTTGAACTGCTAGGACAGGTACTGGTTGTCTGTAAGAAGGTCCAAATTCCTTCTTGTCCGCAATTTTTTCTCTGACTAGATCCCCAACTTTTGGAATCCAGACAGGCCTTGCTGGGAAAGCCGGTTGATCCCCAGTGGTGGTTGGCTGTAGGAATACGTTGCTTTGTTTCGTTCTTAATTTGTTTAAGTCCTGTAAAACAGCCAAACGATCTTTGATATCAAAAGGTTTATTTTCCACCACTGTGCCTACGTGTTCAAGGTCTGGTACCCACATTCTTGTCCCAAACAGGACCTCATATGGAATGACCCCCCCTAGAGAACTTCTTGGCAGATTGTTTAAAGCACGTTGAACCCCACTAAGGTGTTTGACCCACCCGTCACCCGAACCTAATACTCTAGCTGTTATAGACTGCTTTATGTCCCGGTTTTTCCTTTCCACGACCGAATTTCCCTCAGGATGGAATGGAGAGGAGTACCGCAATGCAACACCCAGACTGGCCATGGCGTCTTTGTAAGCCCGAGAGCTAAACGCAGGACCCTGGTCAGAATGTAGCGTGCCTATTGCGTATATGCCGATAAAGACTCGCAAATTTTTTATAACAGTTCGAGCGTCAGCTGAGCGCTGAGGCCATAACCATAGGAACCTAGATTCAGTATTTGTGGGAATGCCTTTGTCCAGTAGGACGCAGGTGCATAGATAGTCTTATGCTGTCTAACAATGGTGTCTGCACTGGGTTGCCGCATTCGCAGCATGGTGTCTGGTGGCTCTCTCGCTGTAATTTACAGTCTAAGCAGTTGTTGATGAATATGTGTATTTCTGTATTCATTCCAGGCCACCAGTACATCTCTTTTAACGTCAAAATTGTTTTAGAGATCCCTTGATGTGACAGACCCTCCCCAAATGTGTTTCATAAATCAAGGCTGCTCTACGTTCCATGTTTGGAATTACCCTATCCCCCACTCCAGGGATTCGAGCAAAAGGAACGTTGTTCGCATCAATGACATAAGAGTACTTGAGTGGAAACTTTTTTGGTAACGCTGCACTGCTGCCTTTGCTTGAAGCATTGACAGCCAACATTATCTCACCGTCTATTTTTGTTTTTGAACGAGTGATCGCAGCTACGGAAGCCGTTTGCACAGCCCCCTTTGCGGCTTCATCAGCCAATGAATTCCCTGCAACGTGTACACCATCACGTTGATGACTCAGTGTGTGGATCACGTGAGCCTTTGGTAGTTCGTTTTTCAACTGAACTACTTGTTCCCAAAGCATTTTGTGCTTTATTGTACCACCTTTCGCATCTTTGAAACCATTTTCAAGCCAGTTTTGTATATATTCATTATACGACTGTACACAGTAAAAAGAATCGCACACGATTAGTGTGGGGAATTCCTGATCTGTAGTTTCAAGTGCCAGTTTGAATGCTTGTAGTTCAGCTCGCTGAGCTGTACAATCTCCTAGAGACTGCGTCTTAGTGACCATAGGTCTGAAGATGACATTTCGCATGCGACCTTTAACGATTGCACACGCTGCACTGTAAGCTTGCTTACTCCCGATTGCGGGTTGTGCGGATCCGTCAGTGTAAATTATAAATTCGTACTGATCGAGAGGCAGAATTTCAGTAGGCAGAGGACATTCATGTTCATACTGTAGGAATGCTTGTGTTTTAAAATCTGGATCAAAACATATTCAACATCTGTTGCAGCAAGAGAATTAACCCATTGTATCCATCTTGGATGTAATGCTTTAGCATTTGGAATGCTTGCTTTTGTGACCGCTTCTAAAGCTGGTACCGGGGTTACGACAATAATGCGTTTCCCTTGGGCTAAGGCTCTTTCTTTTGCTACAGCGGTTTGAACTGCTGTTAGAATTTTTCAGTAGAACTGAAGCACATTTCCGCTTGTGTGTACAAATGAGATTTGTATGCTATTGGTATTTTCTCACCCTCATTGAAGGTTAAGTAGGTGAATCCGCATTGACCCGAAATTATTCGGATTACCAAATTGCGTTGACTTACGCATGTTTGTAAGTGATTTGTTGCTAACATGTTAGCCTGGAGTGAACGCAAGATTTCTGTGTGTTCCTGTGTCCAGTTTCTGATTGAAAAATCAGGTTTGATTAATGCGTAGAGAGGTTTAACCCTTTCTGCGTAATTTAGAATGTATGTTCTTCCAAAATTTAGGAAACCCAGGATGAATTGTAAGTTTTTTAGCGTTTATGGAGGTTGGAGCAGCGCACATTTTTCTAAAAAGTTAGCTGCCAAGCTCTTGCTTTCACTTGAAAGCTCATATCCTAGAAATAGGACATTGAGATGGGCAATTCTGGACTTTTTAAAGTTGAACTTGTAGCCCTCAGAGGCGAAACCCAGTATAATGGTGCTCACCCTGTTCAAGTGTTTTTCCAGGTCATCGTCTGTCAGATAAATGTCATCAACATAGGACAATGCCTCATTGTCATAAATTTGTAGTAACTCCGTTACCCTCGCTGAGAATAAACCTGGGCTGTTCTTGAACCCTTGTGGGAGTCGACAAAAGTGACGCTGGGTCCCCATTATGGAGAATGCTGTTAAGTACCTGCTTTCAGGTGCTATGTTTTGACAAAAGAAACCATTTGAGATGTCTAATGTTGTTTTATATTTTTTACGCACGTTATTCATTAATGCTGTGCTATGTGCATTTTGCACTGCAAAAGTTTTAGAACAAGTGTTTAGGTGTCTGTAGTCCAAAACTAGACGATATGTATTGTCTGGTTTGGAGACAGGAAACAAAGGATTGTTCATTGAGGAGGTGCATGTTTCAATCACCCCTTGGTATTCAAGTTGATCTAAGATCTCCCTGACCTGTTTTTTAGCTTCTTGCTTTATTGGGTACTGCCTTTGTGCAGTAGGTTCATGTTTCAGATGTATTTTATGGTGAGGTGAATCCTCATCCCACATGATTTTTATATAATGCTGGAGCCTGGGCTACTGCCCATTTCCTGGCATATGTATATTTTAGGTTTATTGGAATATGGTTGGAGAAGGCAGGCATAATAATGTCCTCGCCATGTGGGCACTCCCTGACAAATTGTGGTGGCCAGTCCTTTTCTGCTAGAAGTATGTCATAGCCCTTTGATAGTCTTTCCCAAAAAAGTGCTTTCACCTGTCTAGGTTTGTCTCCCTCCATCCGGAGTGTTATTTCATATAACTTTTGTGGAGTACTAACCCTGGTGTCTACAGTCTCTACTGTGATGTACTCATTCAAGTCCACTATCTCCAGAAGTTCCTTCACGTTCTGGCGAACTATTGTGACTTCTGCTGCACTGTCCAGCATGGTCTGAGCCCATTCTCCGTTCTTGAGTTGTGTTCTCAGTATTCTCGGCATGTCTGATCTTTAGACCTGCTACTTTCTTTTTGGAGAATTGAGGTTTTACTTTAGTTTTTGAAGCGTGTTTGTCGTCTTTCGATTTCACGCGTTCTTCTCTATGTTCTGATCGTCCTCTTCTTTCCGAAGTCTGTGATGAGATCTGAAAGGGACGAGAGGAACGCGTATCAGTATCTTGATACCTGTCAGGTTTTCTCAAATTATCCCTATTCCTGAGGTTATACCTCCTTTCAGAGGGCTCCTTTTGAGGAGACCTACCTCGGGATTGAGAACGTTTCTCGTTTGATTTTTGTTCATTAGTATCCCACTTCTTTTTAGAAGATGTAGGAGTTTGTTTGATTGAGTCCTTCTCAGGACTTTCAGATAGTTTCGGCTTCACTGGTCTTCCACCGAAACCATCTCTGCCTAATTCTGCATAAGATTGTTCTATAATTCTAGGTAGCTCTGTTTGATGTTCTGTAACATCAAATTCCCTTAATTTTTGGCGGATCGCCACTGCTGCTGCCTCCCTTTTAATATTAGATAATATTATTGTTGAGACCTGGTCGAAATTTTTCAGTAACGTCATACCTAAATTTAGAGCAGGCTCTGCCCAGTATTCGTTTTGAATTTGTTTCAGGACATCAGGTATTACCGCAATTGACGGAATGCCATGTGTTTTAGTATAGATGACAGCAAAGACATTTGTGGCGTCGTCCAGGGTCTCTTGCCACATGGTCTCTGAAAAAGCCCCTTCCCCCCTCGCTGCCTTCCCTCCTTGGTGCAGCCTGGTGCCTGGCACCCAGTGATAGCTGCTGATGGATGAGCCTGTAGCTCCACCCATCTTCTCTTCCTTGGAGAGGAGGCCTTAGCTCGTGGAAGAAAGGTTATCCATCCAGCCTACTGAGGTCAACCCCCAGCCAGGCCCTGGTTATGGCAGACTCAGAGAAATATGACATTTCTGGATGACCCAAAAGCAGTACAAATATGACTTTGGACTCTGCAGAAAACTTCTTCTCACACCTGTTACAGTGGACTTTAATGCGTGTCTGGAATCTGTAGGCCTTAGGAAAGTTAATCTAGCCCATGGGCTCCACATCCCCATAAGGGAATAATGAAGTGAAAAGCACAGTAAAACACAATGACTTTCCCTGGCATGTTTCTTCCCAGTGTATAAAGCCTATTCCATGTCACCACCCAATTCTGCATAAGTCCTGCCACACCATTCACTTTGTATCTGCTCTGGGGCTGCGCACGCCAGGAATCTCCTCTGCGCAGCCTGTACACGTGTGCACACGCATGTACACATGTGTCTGCATGTAACTAGCCCGGTGCCCCTTACCCCTGCGGCTGCGCAGCGGCCTGGTCAAGCCAGGGGGACACCAGTAAAATCCCCATGCAGTCTCTTTCATTGTGAGTTCACTGTGGGTGAGTCCCAACGTATGAGGCTCCCCCACAGTAAAAGCTCAACAATTAGGTGCTCAAAAAGCGAAAAATCCGGGCGGGCCAGAGTGTCAGAACCACCTTCTAACACACACCGCGCCCAGCTGATTCCTACAGGGAAGAAATAGCCACTCTACATGGGTATTCTTCCCGTAGTCAGCAATAACTAGTTATAAGGGGTTCTGACCAGACCCCCCTTACTCACCAGTTATCCGCTCAGACCACCTACTCCTCCCATCCATGAAATCTCCACCCATGACAGGGATCCCAGAATACCCTAAGAACCCTCCGGGCTCTAGGTTAGATACCTCTAGGTCACTCATGGTCTACATGGACTCAGCCTCACTAGGCCCACCTTTGCCCTTGGGCATGCAACACTATGCCTACCCCTTCTCTGGACAAGGGTACAGTGCCTCAGCACCGATGTGGTCTTCTGGGACAGGCTACATCCCATCCCGGGGTCACTAGCTGGTCTCCCTTCCAGAGTTTGTTCCAACCAGTACCCTCTCTCCTTTTGGTCCTTGCACCCCAAAGATGCAACCTCTCTGGACCCTCACCCTCAGCCTGCCGCTGGGGTCATTCTGCTGCCACCACCCTTTTGGGATGACTGTCTTCCCTGAAGAAAGCACAGCCACTCATGCTTTTCCCACACAGAAAAGCTCCTCTGGCCACTGGCCTGCTCCCAGAATAGGACCTCAGACCGGCCTCACTATCACACTGGCAGTGCCAGGGAGGAACACTGAGGGTGCCTCGTCAGACATCCTACAGCTCATTCCCCCCATCAGTAGTTCCACACGGAAACTACCCCGGGAACCTATACCCCTTCCTTGTTCTCCGCTGCGAGAACAGGGCCCATGCACCCTTCCCTCCGAGAGGCGGACTCTTCTCTCGGAGTACCCTTAGAGAGCCTGTGGGCCCCGAGTTAGCTACACCCCGGCCCACCTCTCATGGCTCTCCCTGGTCTCCCGGCAGCACCTTGGGAGACCGTCCAGGGACCCACATGATCCCTGGATGGCCTGCACTACCCCTTCTGAAGAGCAGGGTCCCTTCACTTAAGATAGGCCCCACCTGCCTTCAGGGTAGTACTACCACACTCAGCCAGGGACCATAAAGATCCCGGCTAGGCCTGCACCACCCCTATGGGAAACACAGGGTCCCTTCACTTAAGATGGGCCCCACCTGCGTTCAGGGTGGTACTACCTTGCAGAAGTCCACCTCCTGCATCGAGCAAGGGGACACCCCCATGCTCCTGGTCCTTGGGTCCAAGTCCCACAGGACCTACCTGACTGGTCACCGGCTAGGCATTGCCCCCACCACCACGTCAGGTTCACAACACCAGCTCCAGAATGACATCCTGTTGCTTCCTTGGGTAACCACCTACCCGACCCTGACACCTCAGGGTCCACCACTAACCCTTCACCTGGAAACCAGGGAGTACCTCACCCCCACTCAGATCTCCACTGGGTCAGTTACCTAGCCCACCTAGTGTACCTAGGGGATACGACTACACACCATCACTCAAGAACTACCTCCTTTGGGGCCACCCACTACCAGGGGCCACCCCTTGGTTGCTCACCTCCCCCACCAGTTAACCTGGGGGGCCTGCCAGACACACAACTCTACCACACCCTCCTCCCACCGTGGGAAAAGTTTCTTGGGGTCCCCCACCATGGGAACCCCTGGGGTGTTACTACCCGCAGTAAAGAAACCTCCTGCCCCACCCTTCCAGGGGTTTTGGCCTGCGCCAATAGCAAGAAACTTTCAGCGGGGAAAGGATATCTGGGGCCCCTTCTGTGGGCGAACACCCATTACAACGCCGGCATCACTACGCATGGCTTTACGTCGCATGCGTTAGAACGCAAGCGACGTTACCACGCGTACACATTGCGACGCGTACCATTACATCACATGCGCTTTTAAAACGCATGCGCTTTTAAAATGCATGTGATGTAATGGCGCCGGAGCAGAAACGGCAATGGTGGAACCGGGAGCAGAGACTGCGACGCTGGAGAGGAACCACGAGGAAAGAGAGGTAAGGGTGATTGTGCTTGGGGTGGGAGTAGTGTGGGTAGTGGTTTAGGGTTTAGGGTAGTGTTGTAGTGTCTAGGGTAGTTTTGTAGTGTCGTAGTGTATGGGAGTGTTTTAGGGCTTAGGGTAGTGTCAGGGGGTCGTAGTGTATGGTTGTGTTTTAGGGTTTAGGGCTTAGGGTAGTGTCAGGGGGGTCGTAGTGTATGGTTGTGTTTTAGGGTTTAGGTCTTAGGGTAGTGTCTGGGGGTCGTAGTGTATGGTTGTGTTTTAGGGTTTAGGGCTTAGGGTAGTGTCGGGGTCGTAGTGTATGGTAGTGTTTTAGGGTTTAGGGTAGGGGGTTGTAATGTAGGGTAGTCTACTGTTTTGTACTGTAGGGTAGTGCTGTGGAGTGTGTGTTATTTAGGGTACTGTGTTACTGTTTGGGGGTTATTTTGTGTTGTAAATACATGCGGGGACATGGGGTCCGTTGTAAAGGCATTTAGTATGCATTTCAAAGGAAATGCGAACTAATGCCATCCGTTGTGAAAACATGCGTTGTGACGGTACATGCGAACTAAAAACCGCGTTGTTAAGGCACGCGTTGTTTTGGTTTGCGATGTATCGTCATACATCCCTTCTGTGGAAACCCTCCCTGCCCTTAAAAAGCGCAGGAACCTCCCAGGACCCCCTTCCTCTCCTGTCCCCCATAAAGGTCAATCCACCCCTACACCACCATCTGTGATGTAGGTATCAGTTGCTGTCCCTATCTCTTGAGGAGACACCCTCCTCATGCAGGTGTAGTGTATGTAGTGTTAGGGTTCAAAGGGGTACAATATGGCTTAGAACATTTGTATGCATCATTTCCTGGAAAGCACCATCCCCCAGCACATGATAATCAACTTAACTCAGTCATATCAATACAGTTTACATTTAAACCATAATATCCTCACATGACATATATGTGCACGGGGCTTTCCTTTCCCATACTTTTAGTTCACATAACCAAAACCTTGAACCCTTCTCAGAGCCTTGCGCTCTTCCATTTGCTCATTGCTGCATAAGTAATGTGTGGCAAAACTGGACTTATCAAATGCTATAAATGCGCACCAGAATGGGATACTATGTTTCCCGCCGCTAGACACCAATGTTGGAAAACGAGGCAGTATCTGTGAGGCCTGCACAAATAACATGACTACATTTGTCCTTCACTGGGAACCGAACACACAATTGTAGCGCCTGACTCTCAGAGGGTAGCGTTGCAGAGCAGTCTGAGGCTTTACTCAAGGGAGGTGGTGTGAGCTAGTAATCGCCATTTGCAGGTGCGCAGAAATAACACTCAATAATTGATTGTCCAGTCTGTACTTTGCTTTATAAAAGTAAGAGTACATTTATTAAACACACACACTACTCAATACTATGCACCAATTTACAAATATACATAAGCTGTTGGAATCACTTTGTGACATTGCATAACATCTCCACCCCTCCCGCAGGGGGGGTGGGGTCTAGTACCACCACTCCCATGTATGCACATCATCTTGCCCACAATGCAGTTAGTTGGACATAATCTGGAGCGAGGGTCCTGCGCACTGGCACCATCCCAGTGGCAACCCACCCCCTTATCTCAACAAGCATTTAAAATAGGTAACCCTAACTTGGTGACACATGACCCTGACTGAGCATTCCCTACTGACCATGAAGTATACACCTCTACATCTTAAGGGCTAGCAGTCTGGGTTCTTCACCTAAGCGCAGCAGCAAGAATACATGTTTAAGCATCACTTTAGAACGACAGTACTCATCACATTTGTGGATCATTCGAATGCATTGCAATTACAGCCCCTAAAGGAATCACAGATGAAATCACAGGATTACGCATATACAGCCAGACACCCTAGCAGGAATGTCTGGCAACATAACCCCACTTTGCTTATGACATCATCTTACTCAGGTACTTCACATTACACATGTGACCTTCAGTCCCTCTAAAAGAAATAACAATAGTAAATGCATTTCTGGTGCAATTACACCTCTCCACCTCCAGGGAATGTTCTTCTACAGACATCCCCAACTCAGCCCTTCACTCCTTGATGCACTTCTCCAAACACTCTCAGCTGTAGAACAAAAGTTCTAGCCCAGAAGGTGTTAAATGCTGACTGAGCCCTTGAGGGGTTATCCTTTTCAAGTCCCCATGAGACTTAGGGAGGGACTCCTCTTCGTGCTGGGGGGGAGACTGTGCTTCTCCAGCAGCTCCCCCAGCACCTTTGTCACAAATGAGGGTGACCCCCCTCCTATGGGGGCCACCAGGCACCAACAACGATGATTTCCCCATGCCTTGCAAGGCATTATGGGGCGCTTCAGGCTCCTTTCCTTGCATATTATATTAGCGGCTCTCCCGCTGTGCTGGGGAGAGCCGCGCTGCAGCCCGTGGCCTCCCGCCGCTTCTGCCGGCCTCGGTGGGGGGCCCGGTACCACCCGGACCCCCAAGTAAGGGGATGCGGCTCGGGGAGCACACCCCCGGCTGCTCTGCCGGTCTTCGGGGGCCCGGTTCCACCTGGGCCCCGTGCAGCTTGTCTCTTTTTGTTCGGGGTCCCGGTCCCACCCGGGACCCCCACGTGCCGCTTCGGTGGAGGGCAGCCTGGGGAGCCCACCCCCGGCTCCCCGCACGGCCAGCACCCTCGCGTGCTGCCGCGGGAGCCGGCCCCACATTTCTGGTCTGCCCGCTCCAGCGGGCAGACGCGTCTGACGCCGCCGGCTTTTCCGGTCCTCGGGGGAGTGCAACGGCACTCCCCCCACGCCCGTCTTCACTTCAAGGCCCGGGGATGGGGTCCCGGGCCCCTCCTCATCTTCACGGGGGAGCGTGACAGTGCTCCCCGATTTTACTTCTTCGGGGCCCGGGGATGGGGTCCCGGGCCCCTGCGCACCTTTTCGCGGGGGGCGCGATGGCGCTCTCCCGACTTTACTTCTTTGGGGCCCGGGGATGGGGTGCCGGGCCCCTGGGCACATTTTCACGGGAGGCGCAACGGCGCTCCCCCGCCTTTCATCTTCACGGGGAGCGCGACGGCACTCCCCGGCTTCATGTTCGGCGGGGGCCAGGGTGGGCTCCTGGCACCCCGCGGGGGCACATTCTTCACCGCCTTTACTTCTATTGGGGGCAGCCCCGGGACCTGACCCACCCCGGGGGCACATTCAAGACCGGCGGCGGAGCCCCACGCGCTTCGTCGTCGGTCTTCGTGGAGGTCAAAGGTCGCCTACCTTCTGGGGGGCATATCTCGGCCCCCAGGGTACCGATCTGCACCATTTTCACCTCCTCTTGCTCCTGGTGACGCTCCCCAGCCACTGGGAGCACTCTCCTTCGCCCTCTGGGTCTCGGAGAGGGGGGATTCAGCAGGGAGCTGTCTTCACTGGCTCCCTGCACCAGCCTTTCGCCTGGCTCTCCTCCTGGGCCTCTCTTCTCCCTGCGCAGAGGCCCCTGCTTCTGCGCACCGGTCCTGGACTCTTCTCCTGGCGCTGTTGGGGATTCTGGAGCAGTCAGGGGGTTCCTCCTTCCAACTGCCCATTGCGCCAGGCTCCAGCACCTTCTGCCTCAGCAGACCACACCCCAGAGAGAGCTTCTCTTCCTGTGCAGGTTCTTTTTAAAAGTTGAGTAGGGGGCTGGCAGGAAGTCTCTTTTTGTCCTATCAAACAGCGACACATCACTTCACTGCCCCTGCTCCCTCCTTCCTGCCCAGCCTCTGGGTTTGTTGAAAATGGCGTCGTCCAGGGTCTCTTGCCACATGGTCTCTGAAAAAGGCCCTTCCCCCCTCGCTGCCTTCCCTCCTTGGTGCAGCCTGGTGCCTGGCACCCAGTGATAGCTGCTGATGGATGAGCCTGTAGCTCCACCCATCTTCTCTTCCTTGGAGAGGAGGCCTTAGCTCGTGGAAGAAAGGTTATCCATCCAGCCTACTGAGGGCAGCCCCCAGCCAGGCCCTGGTTATGGCAGACTCAGAGAAATATGACATTTCTGGATGACCCAAAAGCAGTACAAATATGACTTTGGACTCTGCAGAATACTTCTTCTCACACCCGTTACAGTGGACTTTAGTGCGTGTCTGGAATCTGTAGACCTTAGTAAAGTTAATCTAGCCCATGGGCTCCACATCCCCATAAGGGAATAATGAAGTGAAAAACACAGTAAAACACACTGACTTTCCCTGGCATGTTTCTTCCCAGTGTATAAAGCCAATTCCATGTCACCACCCAATTCTGCATAAGTCCTGCCACACCATTCACTTTGTATCTGCTCTGGGGCTGCGCACGCCAGGAATCTCCTCTGCGCAGCCCGCACATGTGTGCACACGCATGTACACATGTGTCTGCACGTAACTAGCCCGGTGCCCCTTAATCCTGCGGCTGCGCAGCGGCCTGGTCAAGCCAGGGGGACACCAGTAAAATCCCCATGCAGTCTCTTTCATTGTGAGTTCACTGTGGGTGAGTCCCAACGTATGAGGCTCCCCCACAGTAAAAGCTCAACAATTAGGTGCTCAAAAAGCGAAAAATCCGGGCGGCCCAGAGTGTCAGAACCACCTTCTAACAAGAACATACTGAGTGTCTCCCTGGACCAAGTTGGGTTTGGACATCTCTGGTCCATTTAAAGTCCCTGGTGATGTTCCGAAGTATGATCTACTGATCATAGATTACCTGTCCAAATTGCCTGAAGTTGCTTTTGTGAATAACATTGAGGTGCACACTGTGGTAGAATTCTTGCAAAGTGCTTTGAGTAGGGAAGGGTATACAAATGAGCTAACTACAGACAATGGTACTCAGTAAGTTTCTGAGGAAATTTCGAGATTTTTACCTGAGCCTGGAATACTTTACACCTGCACTTCATTGTATCATTCCAGAAGCAATGGTTTAGTGGAACGTTTTAATCAAACAGTGAAAGATCAGTTGCAGTTAGCATTGGTTAATAAGTTGAATTGGAAACATGCCATTAATAAATGTTATGGGGAATTTGTTGTACACCTAATGAAACAACTAGCGGTCACTCCTTTAATTTTTCTAAGGGGTCGAGTACTGTGATCTTAGTTGAACAGGAGCTGGATGGGACATGTCATTATTGATTCCCCTTGGATGGGAAGGGTAGCGGATATTAGAAAGGAGGTTTTGGGCAGCTATTGAGACAAGGTTGATCATAACAATGTTGTGAAACTACAGGAAGGATGTTGGTCGAGGATAAAGAAACCCAGACAAGAGGTAAATGGTGAATCTAGATATCTTCCTCCTGTGCACATAGTGCTTATGATGTCGCATGCAGTATGTACTAGTGATGGTCGCATTTGGAATAAAGACAGAATTATATTGATTCAGGATGACAAAGTTGGCATGGGGCGTAACCGCTTGGGTGATGTCAAAGGTCAACAAAGTCTTGAAGTTTTGCATCCTGTGTTAAATTCAGTTCCGTCACATACATCAGTCTCCAAGCGATTTCCTTACCATTTTAATCATTATATTATTGAAAATTGTCATGACATTTTGGTTCTAGTGTATCATATTTGCTTCACCGTCCATTTGGACAATCATATTTGTTTTGTTTGTATTTTATCTTGTATTGCTAGTTAATTTTCTTTGTAAAGGGGTGGGATATGTTGGGGATGACACGTTCCATAGATTTATGAGATCTGCATTCCATGGAATGTAGGTGGGTGGACGGATGATTGAGGAGGGTGAGGCGCTGGTGGTCGCTTGGCAACTTCTATTAGAATAAATGCCATCACTTACCTTTCAATGGGTTTTTAATCTCTCTTCAGCAACTTTTGCATTTCAAGGTATTAATTTTGTAGGTTGAGATTTTAAAAATACATTTAACCCTACAATGGGAAATGAAGATTCTGAATCTGCCAGTATATGCTGCATTGCATTACTTTCAATTTTATAAACCGCACAAAGCCATGTAAAATGTCTTTCCATAGCTTAGTAATTTGCAAAAATGATTTCGACTCGAGGCTTTACCACAAAGTGATGCAGACAAAATCTGTGCCCAAATATGCAATTGGATCTTAAACTACAACTTATGCTGCTTGTAATAGATAAACAAACGCTTTACACTCATCTCCCCAGACAGGCATTATTCTGTTTGTATCACAATTACCAATGCTAGATTCTGTAAACTGGAATGGTGTGGTGAGCAAAATAACGATGGATTAAACCCAGATCTGTGACTGGGGGTAAGTGTTTGACAATGTTCAACATTCAGTCCATCATCTTTTTGTGTTGCATTTTCACCCTAAGTGGGAAGGGTATGCCCAGACGTTAGTCCCGTGCTTGCTGCGCCACCAGTTTCAAGCTAGACTGGCTGATGAAGGATGATGCCCCGAAACCAGTCCCAGGATGCTTGTTTTCTGGTACAGGGACGACCTGGCCTGGCTGTTCGGGCTGGACTGTTCCCATGGGTAACAGGGTCAAGGCTGATTTGCATATGGCTGGGTCCAAACTGGAATGGCGTGGTAAGCAAAATAACGATGGATTAAACCCAGATCTGCGACTGGGGGTGAATGTTTGACAATGTTCAACATTCTGTCCATCATCTTTTTGTGTTGCAAATTTTGTAAAGCGGCAGAATGGCTGGGACCAGATCACCTGACTTTTCAACAATGGCTGTCTCATTATTTATCTAGCTACTTTTTAGAGAATTAATTATATAGGTCTAGGGGGAAAAGAGCAAGGAAAAGGGGCAAGCAGATTTAGGCTCCTTTCACGAGTGGCTTAATAGAGTGTACAAAATGAAGACTAAATATTTACATTGAGTGATTAATGACTATCATGTTAGAAACAAGAATTAAAGAAATATGAATTATGCAGTCTTAAGGACTGGTCTTGAAATGGGATTAATACATGGTACAGTTTGAAGCATAAGAATTCTTTCTTTTCTCTTTTTTGTATTGTATCCCTCTTCCCAAAATAAAAATAAAAAGGACATGGACATACAGCTCCATTGCCCTGGGCAGAGTTTTGAATTTTGAGTGGTTACTATCGAAATGTATTACATGTAAAGCTGGATGAGAGGTTACTTTTTCTACACTCTCTTGTTCCAATTTTTCTAAGTGAGCAAATCACCACAGTAAGCTTTGTACATTGTTAAACGTATGGGACCCTCAGATCCAGCTCTTCAGATCACTTCTGTACCTATGAAGAATCAGAAGAAGGGCTGCTCTGGTGCTCTGCAGCAAGTAGGACTGATCTGCTGCAAGAAGGATTGCTCTGCTTCCCTGCTGCCTGAGTAAGAAGGACTTGACCTGCACCCTGAACCCAGGACCACCAGGGTATCTCCAAGGGCTAGTTGGCGGGCCTCTTGATCAGAGCCTCAGAGACAGAAACTGCTCCAAACATCTTGAACCTTGCCTGCTATGAGCCCTAACCCCACCCCCAAGTGGTGCCACACCAGTCCTGTATCCTTGGAAGTGGGACTCGCTTCTCTCCTCGCATCGCAGCCCTAGCAGCTCCTCATCGGAACCAACACAGCGTGATGAAACTAGATGCAGACCTTGCATTGCAGACCTTGCAGCTCCTCATTGGAACCGACAGAGTGCAACGCATTTCTACGTGGGACCCCGCATCTCTCCTCAGGATTGCTGCTGCGCGGTGCAACATCCCACATCAAGGACATAAGGTACAATTTTCAGCAGGCCTAGCTTGGTCCCTGCATTCAGCCTCTCCTCCATGGTGGTTGGCCTGTACTTGTAACTTTGTCCCAATCCAGCGTGACCAGATAACCACAGTTGGTGGTTTGTGCTTCTAAGCACTATTTTCACCTAAATCTTTAAAATTGCATTGGAGTTTTGTAGTTTTGGTGTCAAATTATTTAATTTATTAATTACTCTATTGTTCTAGATCAGTGTGGGATTTTTCTGGTCCTCTGTTTACACTTTATTACTGTTTGTATTCTGAATATATACATTACAAATTGCCAAGCTACCAGAAGGTATGCTACAGGTGTTTTTTAGTGACCTCCATGGGTCACCCTGACAGGGATGTGGCTCACATTAACAACCCAATTTCTCACAATATCTGTTCCTATTAAAAGAAAATTTTCTGCGTTGAACAAAATGTATCCAGTGACTGCTTTGTTTTGCATTTGTACTATCAAGCTTCCCCCTTATCAGTATCAAGCTGTTTCCCTTTTCAGTATTTAGTGTTACGCTCAACAAGTCACTACTATTAGCCACTCTGTGGAATGACTTAGAAGATGTTTAAGAACTTGGGTCGATTTAAATATTGGTTAGGTTCAGGAAACAGATACACGAGCTATAAACAAAATATGTCATGCATAGTTGAGTTAAAATTGGAATAAGGATCTGTTTCTTGTTTACTCTTAGAGAGTTTTTCAGGATAGCTTTTACATTTTATTATGTATACGTCGGAATATTGGTGCCGAGGGAATCCATTACATAAAACTTGGCTGGTCTGAGAAATTAGAATTAATTATTGATTCAAATTCTGTATAGATAGTTGCCAATGGCAGAGAAATGTTGTCCATATCAGGAAGAGCTTTTGGACAGTATTAGCTCTTGGGAATGTCTTATCAATGTTTTTCCTCACAAATAGGATTTTCTTGGTCTATAGAGGATTCGGTTGTTAATAGAAATATTACCAATGTTTACATTATTTTCTTACTCAGCTTTGTTTCATACACTTCTTCTTACATTTAAAGGCCAATAATTTCCTATTGTGTCACGAGACTGTAAATATTGAAATAACTTTCGACTTGACCTCAGTTCTGGTTGTTTTACTTTTTCCAATATATAATGTCTGTGTTCTTTGAAGAGCTATTTAAGAGAACACATTTGAACATTCTCTGAGGAATTACGTTTTTTACTACAATGTTTGTTTTTAATAAGCTGTTTCTGATTGTTTGAAGAATCTCCTATTTTTAGTATAATGTTACAATCATACCTGCTTGGGTCAAGATTTTAATTGGGGAAGGAAGGAAGCAGAATATTGGCAGTCCACTATTGAAGTTGGTTTTTTTCAGTTATAGTAAATAATGCCTTCAATTTATCATTCTGCAATGTGTGATCTCAAACAATGATTTCTCTAGAAAGAAAAGAACTGATTTCATATAATAATTATGGTATCTCCCGTCACATTTGAAGAGTCTGAAAAAGTTGTGTTTGGGATAGTAAAATGCTGACACATCTTTTTCTTTAACCGGACTACTACTTGATCTTTTGTGATTTGAATTAATAAATAATTTTCATATCCTGTGGCTTTTCCACGGGGGGGCCTTTTTTAACTTTTTTTTTAAAAAATGATCTCCTTTGGGAGATCAGGAAATGTGACGTCAAATGAACACATGCTGGTGGAACCTTCTTTGAGAATGGTCTCAGTAGAGTAATATGTTTTTACCAAGATAGATTGTAGGTAGTTTATCAGATTTGAAGAGCTATGAGCCGTGAGCGGGGATTGGTGCCTACTTTTACTATATTCTGTGCAGTGACTAAGATTTGTGGACTGTTAGGAGTTAAAGAGTGTGATGGATGTGATGGGTGTAGTGAGTTGTTTAAACTTTTTAATGAGCCCACTCTTTCGATCTTTCCTTAACATAGGGGCTATATCTTTTCCATGGAGTACTTTTAAGGCTTCATTTCTCTTTTGGGTTCAAGAGGTTGAACAACATGGTTCTGGGTCTTAAATTTTAATAAACTATACCTGTAACACCGTATTTATCCTGATGAGCGGTAGATAGTGTTAAGAAATTGAGTACAGAAAGCAGCGGCGTATTTCTTATATTCACTGATATCACCTGTAGTCCAAAGTGGAATGAGGCTTTAATGTATAGATGTATTCGGAAATTTAACCCAGAATCATTTTGAAAGTGTATTACTTCAGGATCTGCTGGTTTTTTTTTAAATTCACTATTTTAATCGGATCATCTATATGTGATTTCTCTTAGTCAGGATGTGGTGAAACATCTATCTTAGCTTCTGCAGGTTTTTGCTCCCTGGAGCCCCTTTTTTCGATATATTAAAAAATTAAACAATGTTGAATCAAAGTACCAGAGTATTCGGTGTGCTCAATGTCCTGAAATGCAAACTCCTAAGTTCAATAGCCAACTAGAGAAAAACTCCTTCCTGGGTGAGAATCAAAAGGAGCAAAAAAGAATTGGCTCTGTAGAAGAATAGGCTTGGTATTAGAAAGCAAAGCGCTCAAGTGTTTCCTCAAGCTCTACTCACCACCCCTTATCCTCCAGTCCAAGACCCACCACATACCGGGGCTAGAGCCAACCATCTGCTGCCAGTGGCCAATGTTGGACAACAGGTAGATTGAGCATGTACTATCTATCTATCTATCTATCTATCTATCTATCTATCTATCTATCTATCTATCTATCTATCTATCCATCCATCTATCTATCTATCTATCTATCTATCTATCTATCTATCTATCTATCTAATTCCATATAGCCAAAGGGAAGTTATGGGTAGGGTGGAGTTAATACATTTTTTATTCTCTTAAGAACTTTGACATTGTTTGACAAATCTGCATGAAACTTTGCAATACAAGAAAGCTTTCTGCATTTTTTAACTCCCATGGGATTATTTGCTCCCTGATACTTGAAAAAAAAGGCTGAACGGAAATACACCAATCTTGGCATGAAAGTACAAATTGACAAAGGAAGTGTCTTTGCTTGGTTGGTGTAAAACTGTAGATTATTTTAAAATTAGAGTGTAAAAAGAGTTGCAATCAGGGCATGAAGTGGTTAAATTTTAGACATAGCTGGACCGTTACAGTTGTGCTTGACCAAAGGCCATGGGCATCTGTGGTTGGAGGTAATTAATTATATATAATTGCTTAATATATTAAATATGTTTTGAATTTTCATCTGTTTAATGGTACTCCTTTGTGAAATTTTGTTCGTGGACTGATTTTTGTTTTTAAAATTGTATTGGATTATTTATGTATTATTTCAAATTAACTAAATAAGTAGTAATTTCATAATTTTGTAATTGTTTTTGGTAGCTAGAGAACTTGATATTATATGTAATTTATTTTTTCCTTTTTAAATTATATATATTTTTTAATTTTAGTTTTAAAGAAATATATATATATATATATATATATCTGCTCCAAAGGTTGTCCACCAGGTGAGTAGCACTCGATCAGCAGCTTTGTTTATGAAAGGCAGGGACGAGGATCCGCTTGTAGAAGCTGCTCCGTAATGGAAATGCCTGACGCGTTTCGAAGCTCCATATGCTTCTCTTCAGAGGCTTGAACGGAGACAATGTGTGCAAACGCTGAACCCACTTCGCCATTTTCATATTGCACACCCACCAATGACTGTGCATTGTGGGAAATGTGGTCCGGATAGCACACAAATCTTGTCCTGTATGGACCCTGCAAGTGCACTCGTCCTCAATCCTGTTTGCGGCTGCTGACCCACGTAGCCCCCAAGACATTACGGGGTGGTGCACACTCCGCGGCAGGACGGCCGCGTATTACATTCTGCTCCAAAGGTTGTCCACCAGGTGAGTAGCACTCGATCAGCAGCTTTGTTTATGAAAGGCAGGGACGAGGATCCGCTTGTAGAAGCTGCTCCGTAATGGAAATGCCTGACGCGTTTCGAAGCTCCATATGCTTCTCTTCAGAGGCTTGAACGGAGACAGTGTGTGCAAATGCTGAACCCACTTCGCCATTTTCATATTGCACACCCACCAATGGGAAGCTCGAATGAGACTGTGCATTGTGGGAAATGTGGTCCGGATAGCACACAAATCTTGTCCTGTATGGACCCTGCAAGTGGACTCGTCCTCAATCCTGTTTGCGGCTGCTGACTCACGTAGCCCCCAAGACATTACGGGGTGGTGCACACTCCGTGGCAGGATGGCCGCGTATTACATTCTGCTCCAAAGGTTGTCCACCAGGTGAGTAGCACTCGATCAGCAGCTTTGTTTATGAAAGGCAGGGACGAGGATCCGCTTGCCGCGGAGTCTGCACCACCCCGCGATAATAGGGGGCCACTCGACAAGGTATTCACCAAATCGACTATGTGGGCCAACAGCAGAGGATTTAGGACGGGCCCGCTTGCTGGGTCCATGTGACCTACTAATAACAGAGTATAAAGCGTGCATCCATTTGGGGGATGATCGATTACGAACTATAGTTCCCATAATGCACAGTTCCATATGACCATCCCATTGGAGGGAGTGCAGTATTTAAATGGGAACGTCATATGCACGCATCCTTCCCGTGAAAGCCTCTGAAGAGAAAGCTGAGGAGCTTTCGAAACGCGTCAGGCAAACCTACACGGAGGCTGTTGATGGCTGTAAGCAGTATCCGTCCATACCATGGAAAGAGAGTTCTCTTGCTGCTGCTGGCCGAGTGCGACTCAACTGATGGACACATCTTGGAGCTGTATATATATATATATATACATATATATATATATATATTCACTGAAAAATCCATAGGTTTGAGGGAGGTTATAGTTAGAAATTAGCATTTAAAAAACCTTAGAAATTCACTGAAAAAACCACAGGTTTCTGGGACGTTATAGTTAGTTGGACATTTTACTCGTACAAAACCAAAGAAATTTGGCCGTTATAGTTAGTAGAGCTAACTATAACTCGCGCCCCTGCAATGCACTGCTGATGACGTCACATATTACATCACTCATGACATGGTCAGTGACATCACTGATGACATCACTGATGACATCTCAAATGACATCACTGATGACATCACTGATTACATCATCCATGTGATAATCTGATGCACCTCCTCACAGCCTAATAAAACCTTTTATACACCCACTCTAAAATACAGACTACCAATATTGAAAGCATAGACAGACCAATAGCAGTTAGTACATACCCACTCAGTGATTCATAGGTCTACACACACACATCCACTCATTTACCCATACAGTAACTCATACAGGCAGTCACTCATCAATACAGCACTATCATATGCACTCATACACCTATACATACACTCACACACCGCCACTCATCCATAGACTTACTCACACACCTACTCAATCATGCAAAGAATCAATCACACCCATTTACTCACCTATACAGTATACACAGACCACCTCACTTATTTATACAAATACTAACACATACTTACTCTCTTATACCATCACTGATACAAGCACACACTCATCCATACAGCCACTCTCACAATCACTCACTCTCACGTATAGTCATTTATATACTCCAACACTCACATATACTGCCATTCACATATTTAGTTATTCACATATATATCACTGAGATATCCATTCACTCACCAACACACCCATACACATACTCACCAACCCATACAGCCCTTCACAGATGCACTCTTGATCCCATACACCCAGTGAATCACCCTCTCACACATCTATGCACAGAGTCACCCACCCCCCACCCACTCACAAAGACACTCAGGGACCCATACAGATACTCAGACAACCAATCAATAACCCAAATAGACAGTCATGTAGCTACTCACCAACTCATGCAGCCGCTTATACAGCAACTGACAGACTGATACAGACATTTACACAGTTTACTCAATAACCCATGCATTCACTAAGATATGCTTAATCAGTCACTTATACAATCAGTCACGCACCTACTAAATCATCCATTCAGACACTTATACACCCACTCATTCTTCAGAACACCTTGGCATATATATATATATATATATATATATATATATATATATATATATAAAACATATTTAAACTTTACAGAAACACACATTCACTGGATGATGTCATCAGTGATGTCATCAGTGATGTCATTTGAGATGTCATCAGTGATGTCACTGACCATGTCATGAGTGATGTAATATGTGATGTCATCAGCAGTGCATTACAGGGGCGCGAGTTATAGTTAGCTAACTATAACGGCCGAATTTCTCTGGTTTTGTACGAGTGAAATGTCCAACTAACTATAACGTCCCAGAAACCTGTGGTTTTTTCAGTGAATTTCTAAGGTTTTTTAAATGCTAATTTCTAACTATAACGTCCCTCAAACCAATGGTTTTTTCAGTGAATTTCATAGGTTTTTTAAATGCTAATTTCTAACTATAACGTCCCTGAAACCTATGGTTTTTTCAGTGAATTTCAATGGTTTTTTAAACAAGAATTTCTAATTATAATGTGCCTCAATCCGATGTTTTTTTTTGTGAATTTCTAAGGTTTTTTAAATGCTAGTGGGCACCCCTGGACACTGCAGGAGCCAGCCCTGGGGGGTGGCGGTCCCCAGGGCCATCGAGGGCTCCTGGAGGGGGCCGCGTGGCCCCCCTCCCAACGTTTAAAGCCCTGGGGAGGTGGGTCCCCGGGGCCCGGGGGTCTGTAACGGACCCCCGCATTTGAATTCAGAGTGCCCCAGGGAGGTGGTGGTCCCTGGGGCAGTGTGGGGGGGCTCGAGCACCCCCACACTAATTATTTATTACAGCCCTGGGGAGGTGGCAGTCCCTGGGGCTTGGGGGGGCCCACAAGGCCCCCGCCCTTATTTAGGTGACAGTCCCTGGGGCAGCGTGGGGGGTGGGACCCCCCCACGCATTATTTTTTTTAAAAGCCCCAGGGAGGTGGTGGTCCCCGGGGCTGCGGGGGGCCGTGTGCCCCCGCACATATTCAGCATAGCCCCGGGGAGGTGGCGGCCCCCGGGGCTGCAGGGGCCCCCATGGGCCCCCACTATTACTTTTTAACAATGCCCCCGGGACCTGGCTTACCCGGGGGCCTCATTAAAATGAAGCGCGGGAGCCCGTGCTTCATTTTTTTAATATTTTGGCGGGATTCATGACCCCAATGTGAATTCTGCCAAAATTATAAAAAATATATATTTTTTTGTCCCTGGGGGTCCTTGTGGGACCCCCTGAGCAGGCCTAGGGGGTCAGGGTGTTTCTATCCTGCCCCCTTTTCTTGTTTTTCATCTGTTTTTTCACTGTTTTCTGAAACAAGACCTACCTTTTTGCCAAATTTGGTGTAATTCCGTTCATCAGTTCGGGCTGTAGCTTTGTCTAAAGTTTCCTATGGAAATTAACATGGGGAAAACGCGTTTTAGGAACCCCCTTTTTTCTCGGCCCCCGCTTGTCGAATCACCCCGAAACTTTCAAAACAGGAGCTGACTGGAGCGGGCCACTAGTTTTGAAAATTTCGCGAAGATTCGTCAACCGGCGCCAAAGTTATTGTCAACCGGCGCCAAAGTTATTGGGAAAAGAAAAAAACGCTTTTTGAATAGAAACGAGGTCCTAACTATAACTATATTACCTACTGGCAGTCACCAGCAGGTAGTTATAGTTAGGACTTTGTTTCTATTCAAAAATTGTTTATTCTTTTGCTAATATCTTTGGCGCCGTTTGACGACTCTTCGCGAAATTGTGGGAAGCACAATTAACAAATTAAAACTAAGAATCCTACAACATCTGCGGGCCATCAATAATAAAGATTTTGCTTATCCTATAGCCAAGCACTTTCATGATGTCCACTCAGGTGATAGCCAACAGCTAAAATACTTTGGCATAAAGATTGTGAAATCAAAAGAACGAGGAGGTGACAGAACAGAACACTAAGGGGTCGATTCCGATTCGGGCCGGAAATTTCTCCGACCGAGCCGGACCCGGAGAGATTTCCGACCGAATCGGACCCGTGCAGTCCGACCGAACGAGTACGATGCGTCCGTATGTTATCGGACTCGAGTCGGTCGGACTCCCATTGATGTCAATGGGAGCCGGTCGTACAACGCGTACGCGGGCTCCCATTGACTCAATGGGTGCGAGTCGGACAAGGGCGCCCCCTACAGCGGGTACGCGGCGAAGCGATTCGTGCCGTACACGCATAGGTAGGGGGACCCATGGGTCCCCCCTGTGTGCGACTCGCGCGGCTACGCGTACAGGGGGTCCGACACGGACCCCCAAAGTACGGCTCCGACAGCTCTTACGAGCCGGAGTGCGCGGCTCGGTCGGACTGCTCGCGGCGCGCATCGTACTTACCCGGCCGGGAAACGTCTCCGTTGCGCGGTGCGAGTCGAGTCCGAGCGAGTCGGTCGGAGCGGTTCGAGCCGGGAGCGAGTCGGTCGGAGCGGTCGGGACGCCCGGACGAGTCGGTCGGCGATTTCGCATCGTACTCGCTCGGCCGGACCCGCGTACGGTTCGGTCGGGAAACAGGGCTCCGAATCGGATCCGGTAAAGCCGAATCCGATTCGGAGCACTACCGGCCGAGATCGGAATCGGCCCCTAAATCTAAGACGAACAGTCATGACTTATTTTAGCAACTGGCACTGAGAACCCCTACGGTCATAATCTGGACGCGGAATTGCACATTCATTTATAAAAAGTGATATCTTAATCTGCCTAACAAGAACACTGACAGGCGTTTGGGATTCCATCTTTGCCGACTTCAGCTTCAAACACAAAGAGGTGAATACGGACATCAAAAGAACATAGAATGAATAAGACTTCCTAAATGGGACATACTAGCAATTGAAATATGGTGTGTTGTTTCATCTGTTTTCTATCAACTTCTCATCAGTTTTGACAAGCTCTAATTAATTCACCAGGAATTTTTATGAAATAATTTTTATGCAATGGATTGAGAAATTCTTTTTTAATATGACTTTGGAGCACTCAGAAAATACTCTCATGCTCTACCCCCTTTTTTCCCTTACATCTTTAACCTAATTGCAACATGATACACTTTTGAAAATGAACCCCAATGAAAATACTGTTTACACGTGATGGACGTACATATTGCATTTTATGGAGAAACTTCGATGAAGTGCTGGAAGCACATAGATATTGGTTTTAATTAAATTTGTACTTTGCAGTGAATAGATTGAGAACTTTTAACCAATATTGCACAAACGCACTAGTCACTTTACGAACTTGCAACTTCTCCAGCAATCTCATGTACTGATATGAAATAAGCAATATCGTGCGATACACGATGTACCATGTGGAACGGCGTTATTTATATCATGTGAAAACACATATCGCACTTAGTGGGGAACACAGCTGTAAGATTAAACATACATTCATTGGTTTCAAATCAAAATGTACTTCACACTGATTGGAACGATAACTCGTCTCATATGTATATGTTGCACTAGTCACTTTATCCAACTGTGGGTCTCCATAATACTTTATGTGTTGACATGTTTTAGGGAACAGAATGTCTTGTTGGAACTAAAGCAGAATTGAGGGTACTATGTATATTATACTTTATGAGAGAGACTAAGAAGAGAAAAAATATCCCATTGCAAGAATTCAAAGGAACTAATTCTGGTCTGAATAAGAATATTATGCACTTGCATTTTTTGTCTTAAAAAGAAAAAAAAATGTCCTTTACAATTGAAATGTTAAAATGACAGATGAAAATCGCAACTGTTTACATGTGAGGATTAGCAGTCTAGTCGCTGAATAGTAGTAAAAAGAAATGAAGGATTTAGCACTTGAGCACTTTAAGAGACGCTCTAGACAAGAGGACTCTATGGTCCAGTAGAAGGCTGGGAGCCGAAACGCATCGACTGTCCTCAATTGTTTGAATTTGCACTATGGTCTGGAAAATAAATACTTTCTAAACAGTACCTTCTGTGGTTGTGCCTTGAACTCTCTCGCCGTGGAAGGGAGCGAAGGAATCTTGGACATATATATATATATATATATATATATATATATATATATATATATATATATATATATTTCCTACCATTACCGGCACACACGATCCTGATGCCAGATACCGACACAGCAGTTGCAATATCCCAGTATGTTTTGTTCTTTGTATATAGGGCTGTAACGCATTTTGGCAGGATCCCCTGCCTTGTTCACAGTGAGCCAAAATACTACAATTGTTTTTATCTTTACAAAAAATGGTCACATGTTATCATAGACATAGACAACATACTTCAAAAGGCACGCACAACAATTCATATCGGTTACAATAGTTTGTAGAACTCATCTGATATTTGCTTAATTTCAATATAAGCATTGATCTTTTTAGAATTTTTCTATCTTTTCTGTTTTTATTTTTATTTTTATTTTATTTATATTTTTCTCTATTTCTTTCTTAACTTAATATATTTCAATATCATTCTTTTTTCCTATTTATTTTTATTTTTTATTTTTTTCTATTTACATATTATCAAAATTCTAACTTAATGTATGTGCAAATGAATTAAATGTCCCTACAACCAAAGTCACCTTTGTAAAAAGATAATCTTTTATGTGCCTCAGTTTTAAGCCCCTTAATGTGTAGTCCTCTCATTGTCTCTCCTTCATATAACTTTGGATTTCTATAAAGGCAGCCAGTGAAGTTCTTATGCCTTTGCTTTAACCTTGTTAGGAGTGGTCTCCACTATAGTGTAAACAATATATCTTCAAGACTTTAATGAGCAGTTCAGCATGATCGATCTTGGTGATAAGGTGCAAGTGCAAATACCTCATCCCGTATTTATAAAGTGCTAAAGCTCTGGTTGCAATCTAAAGTTAGCGAGTCCACATTGTTTATCTTGATTCTAAAATTAATTAATTGGCATCCTATCTCTCATCTGGTGATATTATGTTAAAACGCACCCCCTCTGGCCCTGTAAAATGCAGTTCCGCAGAGATAGTCCAGTAATGCTCTGCGGTGTGGAACTCTATTTTGTCAATTTTACTGTAATGAAATACTTACTCCCATTGGGAATAATATTCTCCCAGTCTTTGAATCCTCAAAATGCAAGTGCTAAAATGCATTTCTTGTGCATTATTGGTTTAGAACCAAAGTGCAAATGCTTCTATTTTAAAATTGCATTAAAATAGCATTAGAATATATACGTAGTTACATCCCTAAGCATAATGCTTATTCTAGGATCGGCAATCTTCTAGTCTCGTATATGATAATAAAGTGCAAATGCTTCTGTGCACAGTGTTGTTATAAAGTGCAAGTGCATTACTGAGGGGCAGATCTAGAAATCAGCACATTACAATAGCATTGAAGTATACACAGTTCCCTCCCTAGGCATAATGCCTATTTATGGGTGGACAATCTTCTAATCTCGTATATGCTAAAGTGCAAGTGCTTCCATGCAAATTGTTATTCTAAAGTGCAAATGCAATGCTGGAAAATACAATTTGAATTTGACATGTAAGTGCAAGTGCTGGAAAGGGATATTCAATACAGTCTATCATCAAAATATAATCTAATCAGAGCATAACAGTATCATCTCTTAAAGTAATTCAAGTAACTCAGATGACTTTACACCAGATTATCTAATATACTCCCTAATGGAGGAGAAGAGAACTTTGGGGCAAATTCCTACAATTAAGTTGTCCACATAAAAATTCACCTTAGTGATAAAAAAATCCCATAAAACATTAAAACAGTGTACTGAAATAGCTAGCAGATTTCATACATCAATTACATTTATCTGATATTCATTATTCCTTGCGTGTTGGTCTCATTCTAAGTGGACATACATATCTTCATCAGAGTTCAAACCTCTAGGTGTCTTACAGTCGAACATGAGTATGTATCGGGACTCTAGCTGTCTTAGTTTGCTTTCCCGGTTTCCACCTCGTCTACTTTTAGGGACAGAGTCTATTACAAAGTACTTCAACTCTTCAATGTTTCCTGCATGGACCTCATTTATATGACGGGCTACAGGGTATGACTTATCCCCGTTTTTCACTGCCTTCAAGTGCTGCAGGATCCTAACATGCACCATGTGGATTGTACTTCCCACATAATACTTGGGGCAAGTGCACTGAAGGACATATACCATATATATATATATATATATAAATATATATTACCTACTGGCGGTCGCCAGTAGGTAGTTATAGTTCGGACTTTGTTTCTATTCAAAAAGTGTTTATTCTTTTGCCAATATCTTTGGAGCTGTTTAACGAATCTTCGCGAAATTTTCAAAACTAATGGGGCGCTCCAGTCAGCTCCTAACTTGAAAGCTTCAGGGTGATACGTGAAGTGGGAGTTGCGAAAAAAGGGGGGTCCCAAAACGCATTTTCTCCATGTTAATTTCCATAGGAAACTTTAACCAATGCTACAGACCAAACTGATGAACGGAATTACACCAAATTTGGGAAAAAGGTAGCTCTAGGCTCAGAAAGCCACTTTTTTTTAAATGGTGTAAATCCGTTCAGTAGTTCCTGAGAAATTCATACATAAAAAAATCTTAGTATTTGGTGACCGCGGTGGATCCGCGAACCCTCACAATCATGAGCTGACTTCTGATTGGCTGCCAACACTTCAAACTAGGAAATGTTGGCAGCCATCTTAAAACAGTAAAAAACAAGAAAAGGGCGCAGGGTAGAAACCCCTGACCCCCTAGGCCTGCTCAGGGGTCCCACAGGGACCCCGAGGTACAAAAAGCATTTTTGTTTTCGACGGGATTTGCGTAGGGTGCGCAAATCCCGCCGAAATTTAAAAAAAAAACAAAGCGCAGTCTACCGCGCTCTGTTTAATGAAGCCCCCCGGTGGGCCAGGTCCTGAGGGCCATGTTGAAAATACATGCGGGGGATGCGCAGGACCCCGCAGCCCCGGGGACCACCACCTCCCCGGGGCTTTTTAATTATTAAAAAGCATGGGGGGGTTCCTGCCCCCACGCTGCCCCAGGGACTACCACCTCCCCGGGGCACTCCTAAATTATGGGTGGGGCCTCATGGGCACCCCAAGCCCCGGGGACCGCCACCCCCCGGGGCTTTAATGTGTAAATGCAGGGGGCCTTGTGCCCCCCTCGTAGCCCCTGGGATTGCCACCTCCCAGGGGCAACAATAATTAAAATGAAGTCTGGGGGACTCCTGCCCCCCACACTGCCCCGGATACCACCACCTCCCCGGGGCATACATAAATTAAGGGTGGGGGTCCGTTGCGGACCCCAGCTGCGGGGACCACCACCTCCCTGGGGCTTTAAACTTGTTGGGAGGGGAGTCACATGGCCCCCCTCGTGGAGCCCTCCATGGCCCTGGGGACCACCACCCCCCAGGGCCGGCTCCAGCAATGTCCTGGGGTGCCCACCCCTGAGACATTACAGTTTGCTATGGCAGGGTGGGAGCACCGCTCCCGCCCTGCCATAGCAAACATCTGCTTTGCTTCATGGAAGCGAGAGCAGGAAAACTGCTCTCACTTCCATGAAGCGAAGCAGAATTGCTTTTGGGCAAAGGGAGCTGCATGTTTGCAGCTCCTTTTTCCCAAAAGCAATGCCGGCCCCCGCAGGAGGTGGGGAGCCAGCAGGGATTGCGGAGGCATTAGGGCTCCCCCCACGGTCCCCTCTCCTTATATTTTTAAAATAAAAAATGGCTAAGCCCCAGTGGATGGGGTCCCCGGGGCAGATATCCGGTAATGGAACTGGGGGGCATTAATTTTTTTTTTCTCTCGTCATAGGAGTCATGACCCCATTGTGGCTCTCAGCGCGGCCCCCCAGTGTAACGTTGCGGTGGATTCGCGGATTTACCTTAAAGAAATAATTTAATAGTATATAATTTAGAAGGTAGTGTTGCATTTCTGAAGTTTTTTATAGAGTTAGTGAGATTGAAGTTAGTAATCACATTAAATTTGATAGATTTAGTAATAATATAAAAATAAAAAAGATAAACTCAAAAAGTGTATTGTGTTGTAGTACATTGAATTCGTGCTTTTATTTTGCGGATTCGCGACGGGTTCGCGAATCCTCAAAAAAATAAAAAAGAGTATGTATGTTTTAAAAAAAATAATATTGACTGTTGGGTTATAGGGTGGCTCTAAAAAGAGCCCTTGTTTTCATTATGACTTTGTTGGAGCTACATGTAAGTGGGGATGCACAGCTTAAGGTTGTTGAGAAACACTCTGTTCCCTTCATCTGTGAAGTGAACTCCATCACTTCTGTAGATGTCATCCGTATGAAAACATCGATTGTTGTTATACATAGAGCCCATCCTATGGTCTCTGAGGTAAGCAGATACAGCTTTATTGACATTTTTCCTAGCTTTCTCAAACTGTGAACAGAATTGATTTGACTACTTCCATTTCTGTCTTTGGCATATATTAGAGTATACAAAGACAGTTTGAGGCAAAAGCAACATCAGTTGTGCAAAGGTATCCTTCATTAGCATTTGCAGACCTACCCCAGTCAATGTGCCTAGGTCATTGCCACCACAGTGCACAATCATGAGGTCAGGGGTTTGGAGATGCAAAACGGTTTTAACCAAAGGCATCAATTGGTGCCACTTTAATCTTCTATGTGCAATCCATTTAATATCCACATTTTGCAAGCCTAGGTCTTTGTCAATACCTCTGCGTTCAGCATACCTTTTGCACCAGAAAACATAGTTGTGCCCTACAATCCATACTGTAAGCATCTTGAAGGGATGTCTGGAAGGAATGAAAATATGTCTGTAGCTGAGGTAGTCAGTTGGTAGAATGAGAGGTATCTAAAATGGTGGAGAAGATACTGTTTTTGAAAAAGCAGATAAGTGATTGGCTGTTCATTAACATTGTGCACTCAAAAATAGGATGCATGTTATTTTCCTAGAAGAAGCATGTTTCTTATTGGTTATTAAAAAATGTTTGAAAGGTACAGTAGATGGGATAAGGTAATATTTTGCAAAAGTCAACCACACCTGCTATTTGCATTTGTAAGCTACTGTGCTGAACTTGAAAATGTGGTGAACTTGTGCCCTGCCAGTACAGTTGAATGTTGCAGAAAGTGTTACTATGGAAACTGGGATTAAGCAGAATGGGGGAAGGGTTGAAAGTTAACTGTGGATTTAAAATGTGAAATGGCAACTTATATATAAGTGATATGTTACTAAATTAAGTTTTTCTAAGTCAGTAGTATGTGTATAAGTAGTCTGTTGTTTAAAAAAAAACTAGAGTTATTATTAGAAATAGGTTTTTGAACTCCTGTATGGATTCGCTGCTCCATCGCGACACTGCACTGCGGCACCGCGGTAGAGTCGCGACTCCAGAAAATTACAGAACCAGTTTGGGCAGTTTTAGAAGACAGTTAGAAAGGGTTAATATGTCTAACCAATAGAAATGTGTTTCACAATTTGAAATGATGTAGAAAGCAATTTGATTTGTTACTTATGTTTATTTGTGTGCAGAAAGAGAGGGAATGTTTGCCATTACTGGTTTTATCTTGTTGAGAGTGGTCATATTATTTAATGTGTGCAAAAGAAAATCTTTTATGAGTTTCTGATATTTCATAATCTGCAATACTATTCGAAAGGTGAGTTACAAATTTGTCAGTTGTGTTATATATTATGTTGTAGTGCTTCAGTCTTTGTAGTGATATTTTTAGATTTGAAAAGCTTTATTTGTAAAGTTTTTAAATTATTTGAGAAGTGTGATGTTTGAAATATGTTATGAAATGTACAGATGTGTATTGTACTTTGTTTTATTGTGCTGAAATGATGATTGAAATAGTTTGTGTATAGTAATATGTGTACATTGGTTGATGGATTAGTGAATATGTTAGTTTGTATGAGTCTGTGGAAAGGTAGAGTTGAAGTATGCTGCATGATTTTAGGTGTCTCTTTCAAATGGGAACTGCATTCTGTGAAGTTTTAAGGTCTGCATGGTCTTGTGACTGAGATATGTGTGTATTTGCACATGTATTCTCATACATGTTATGCAACTGAAGATGCTAGATGTATAAAGCACAGGTATACGTCTATTTGTATGTTTCTTTTATATATGATGCCACTAGGAAAAGGTGCAGACACATGCATGCAGTCTATCAGGAATATGGTGAGACTTACAACAGACACATGCAAAAGGTTACTGCTTTATATTTGACTAGGTTCAACACCCTAAGTATTTGCAGAATGGTGAACGTGCAGCTCAAAAGTGAGGTTTAAGACATGTTGGTAGAGGGATTAGTGATTAGGCTACTTTGTATAAGTGTGTGGAAAGGTACAGTTGAAATACGGCACATAATGTTTATGTTTGTGCTTGAAATGGGAACTGCATTCTGTGAAGTTTTAATGGTGCATGGTCTTGTGACTGAGGTATGTCTGTACTTGCACATGTATTTTCACACGTGTTATACATCTGAACATGCTAGACGTGTGAAACACAGGTATACGTCTATTTGTATGTTTCTTTTATGTATGATGCCACTAGCAAAAGGTACAGACCCATGCATGCATGCTTTCAAGAATATGGTGAGACTAACAACAGTGACATGCGAAGGGTTGCTGCTTTATATTTGGCTAGGCCCAACATTCTGAGCAGTCAGTGAATAGTGAAGCTGCAAGAGAAAAGGAAGGTTTAACACATGTTGGTAGATGGATTAGTGATTAAAGTAGTTCGTATGAGTCTGTGGAAAGGTACACTTGAAGTATGCTGTATAAATTTAGGTGTCTGCTTGAAATGGGAAGTGGGGTCTGTCAAGTTTAAAGGACTGCTTGGTCTTGTCTCTACTTGTATATGTATTCTCACACGTGTTATGCATCTGAACATGCTAAACGTATAAAACACAGGTATACATTTATTTGTATGTTTGTTTTATATATGATGCCACTAGCAAAATGTACAGACACATGCATGCATGCTTTGAGAAACACAGTGAGACTTATAAGAGTGACATGGGAAGAGTTTCTGTTTTATATTTGGCTAGGCCCAAGATTCTGAGCAGTTGTTGAAAACTGAAGCTGCAAGAGAAAAGTGAGTTTTAAGACATGTTGGCAAAAAGATTAGTGATTAGGCTACATGCTATGAGTCTGTGGAAAGGTACACTTGAAGTACGCCGCCTAAATTTAGGTGTCTCCTTCAAATGGGAAGTGCAGTCTCTCAAGTTTAAGGGATTTCATGGTCTTGTGAATGACGTTTGTGTCTGCTTCTATATCTATTGTCTGATGTGTTATGCATCTGAAGATGGTAGCTTGAAAACCTGGTCGGTTTCGCTACTGGTATACAAATCTGTTAGTTCTGGTCTGTAGTTCGGTTGCAGAGCCTGTGATGTCTTCTGAATGAAGGTATTGTTGAGCCTCCCGAAAAGATTGTTCAATACCCAGATGCCATGTTTTATGAGCAGAAAGAAATACATAATAATAATAATAATACAGACACTTGTAAAGCGCGACAGCTACCTCAAACAGAGGTGTCCCGGCGCTTAAATTTAGACAGCATGTGTTCTAAAGTACAGGTATTCAACTATATCACTGTTATAAGTCTCAGCATATTTCTCAAAGCATACATACATCAGTCTGTGCGTTTTGGATACCTGTGTTTCACAGTGTATGGTCTCCAAATTTGTGTAAAATAAGTCATGGCACATGAGTATTAAACAGGCTATTTGAGAGGCTCCATAATACGTATATACAGAAGACATCAGAGGCTGTAGACCAAATGATAGAACAGAACTGAGGGATTTATCCACTGGTAGCCAAACCAACCAGGTTTTCAAGCTACCATTTTCAGATGAATAACACATGAGACAATAGATGTAGAAGTAGACATATACTTCACTCACAAGAGCACGTAGAGTTATAAATTTGACATACTACATTTCTCATTTCAAGCAGACACGTAAACTTATACGGCCTACTTCAAGTGTACCTTTCCATAAACTCATAGCAAGTAGCGTAATTTCTAATTCTTTTGTCAACATGTCTTAAACCTCACTTTTCTGTTGAAGCTTCAGTTTTTAACAATTACTGAGAATCTTGGGACTAGGAAATTTAAAACAGCAATCTCAACCATGTTACTGTTTAAAGGTGCGTGTTCTTGTGCCAGGTATGCTATTGTGTAAAGTACAATATTCTAAATATTTACGTATTATGGAGACATTTGGAATATAATTGAAAGTATTTGTTTATTTATTGTTATGAATATTAATATATAATTATTTCAAAAGTATAACATTATTTATTAAACTATTGAAACTTATCTTTCTTGTTCAGATATTTACATTTATTGATAAAAAACATTGAGAATGGCAAAAAAAGATCAAAAGAGAAGACAAGGAAAAAACAGTATTATTTAAAGGAAAGAGAAAAGAGGAAATTAGATGAACTGCAAAATGTTAAACTGAAGAACAAGAGTTCTGGTAAGAGAAGTAAAGAGTTTGTTAAAAGACTTACTGAATGTTCAGCAATTTAAAATTCTTGAAAATAAAAATAAAAGTTCAACAACAAATCAGAAGGAACGGAAAAAAAACAGATGATAAAAGAAAATCATGTTATGGGATTGTGCATGTTGAAAAAAGGCTGAAAGAACATAAAGACATAAGGAAGAGAATGTATAGAAGTAGAGTACTACAAAATGTATTGAAAGATTGTAAAAAATATAAAGGAAGATCAGCAGCTTATAAGAAAAAGCAACAGATTGAAAGTGTAGTAGATAAAGCTTTTGAAATAAAAATAAATTATTTATATTAATATTGAAGAGAATGAAAACATTGGATAAAACAATGCTGTTTATGAAGGAGAAAAGCAAAAGAAAAAGACTGGTTAAATACTAACTTTTGTAAAACTTTTACTGGTGAATGGAAGCACCGTTCTAGTAGTGAGCCTTTCTTTAATGAAAGAAAGCTATTTTCAACAGAACACATTAGTTCATGCAGTTGATACTAGTGGTTGATGCTATGAGATGAAAGATGGCTGTCCCATTGCAAAAGAAAAGATGGTTCCTCGGAATATGGAAGAAGTAATAGCTGAAGAAGTTCAAGGGAGGCTTACACAAGCTCCGGTATATAAGTGGGATTGCAGTAGTATTTGTGGTATTCGACAGGAATCTATTGACATTTTACGAATTCTATTTACGAGAATATGCCAAAAAAAGTCTTAAACAGAAGATTAAGATGTTACAAGGATTTAGTCACCTGTACCTTGGGTAGCGCTGGGACGCCCCGTTGCTGGGGCAGCTATGCGCTGTATAAATCCAAATCAAATCAAATCAAATCAATCCTTGTAAAGTAGGAAAATACACCAACTTGCACTGTCATTCTCTGGCTTGTCTTTCAAGAAAAGTGTGTCAAAGTACTTTTCCTCATTTAAGAATGTTAGCAGTACACCACTCAGAAATGCGGAAGTTAGTAAGGAGACTCTACTTTGTAAAAAGTACTGCATTATGTTTAAATAAAATGAACATAGCTCTTTTGCACGGTTCAGCATCAGATGTACAAAAAGTTTGTGATGATATACAGTTTCATTTTTTTGGTTGACAAGACAAGTGTAGAGAAAGTGAGAGGTGTTGAAGAACAGGTTGAAGATATTAGTATTGATGTGTTTGCAGAAGAAATGACAAAGTTTAAGACAGTTTCATTTGAAAAACCAAACTATTTTTGTATTTGTTGTCGACGTACTCACTATAGAAGTCTAACTAGGAATGTTGATTTATATTTAAAAAGTGAAAAGGAAAACAATGATTAGTGGCAGCAAATTGGTGCTTATTTGTCGGTAGAAGGTCGGTTTGAGTTGGCTACTGATCAATGTATTTGTAAATATTGTTACAACAAATTAGAAGAGAACAAAATGCCAGCAAGAGCAGTACATAATAACTTAGAGTTGGTAGCTATTCCTCCGGAACTGGCAGATTTGAATGCATATGAGTCCATTCTTATTCAATCTGTGTACCCATTTCAGGCTATAGGTCGTATGGAGCCTAAGACAGGTAAGCTGCCTCCAACAGATTTACAAAGAGGTCTAAAATGAAGAGTTGTGTACTTACCTTTAGATTTTAAGAAAAATATTGAAATTGTTGGTATAGACAGGGAGGAAAATGACCCAGTAGTTTTTCTAGTTAATGGTGTACCAACAAAGAGTCGAAAAATATGGCAAGAGTTTGTAGATGTTAATAAATTTCAAAAGGCTACATTATATCTTGGTGCAGAATAATATTTATTATGAGAATGTAAATGTCGATGAACAGGAAATATGCTTAGAAGATGAAACAGAAATTTCAAGTGGCCAAATAGAAAAAGTGGACAAGTCTAGGACTGAAGAGATCTATGAAAATTACACAATACATCCTCTACATTCAAAAGAAGTGATAGGAAACAGTATTGAATTATTTCAAATGAAGGAAGCAAAGGGAACTCCTATGAGTGTATGGGAAAAAAGTTTAGAAGCTTGTTGTTTTCCACAGCTGTTCCCTACTGGATAAGTTGGACGATTTGATGAGCGAGCTGTACAGATTCTAGCTTTTGAATGCCGCTGGACAAGATTATACTCTGAAGATCCAAGATTTCGACAGTGTATTCCACATATATTTCATCTTTATTTTGAAAGTGATTTGTCTGCACTTTCATATGCAGTGAACCACATATTAAAAACAGGAGTTCATCTTCAACATGTTTCTGCAAAAGAATTCATGCACAAAGTTCAATAAAGAGATGAAAATTTAGAATCACAGTTAATTAATTTGATGGCATGTCAACGTGATACCAATTAATATTTTATTTTTGTCAGTCACGGTGAACTTAAATGTATGTTAAGAAACTTGGGTACCCCTACATGGTTTGTAACACTTAGGGGCCGATTCCGATCTCGGTCGGAGGCGCACCCAATACTATTCGGTCGGGAAAAAAGCCATGCGAAAGCCAGTTTCCCGACCGATCCGTACAGCACACCGAACGAGCAAGTACGATGCGCACAACAGCAAAGAATCCGGCCGAGCCGTACTCACCCAAACCAGGTCCTGTTCTCCGACCGAGGCGAATCCGGAAACGCCGAATCGAGTCGCACGGAAGGGAAAATGCAGCCCCGTCCGGCCGGACAAGTACGATGCGCTTTCCGTACGCGCCGAACCCGTCGCTACGCACGGCACGTCAAAGCATCCGGGAGAGGCGCACATAAGCTCCGAATCGCGCCACAACACGATCCACGGCTACGAGACGAACACAGCACAGACGAGGACGACGCGAAGCGACGAGGACGAAGCGAAGCGACGAGGACGAAGCCAAGCGACGAGGACGACGCGAAGCAACGAGAAGGACGAACGACACGAACCAACCATGAATCCCTTCGTCCCGATCATACCAATATTCTACATCTACTACCGGGACAGGCACGGACGCGTACGGCGCAGAAGGTAAGTCAGACACCAACCACAAAACACATACAACACGTACACGACACATCACACACATACACTGGGAATCTGAATATACTTACACCAGCAGCACCATAGGGGCGGGATGCCCATCACCAATGCCACATATGCACACAGGGGCCTGAATGCGCGCCACCACCCCAACCCAGGGGGGCTGGATGCCAACCACCACAACCACCCTTAGCCAGGGGGTGCCAGATGCCCACCACCACTACCACCCTTAGCCAGGGGGCAGGATGCCTACCTCTACTACCACCCTTAGCCAGGGGGCAGGATGCCCACCACTACTACCACCCTCACCCAGGGGGGCAGGATGCCCACCACTACTACCACCCTTAGCCAGGGGGCAGGATGCCCACCACTACTACCACCCTCACCCAGGGGGGCAGGATGCCCACCACTACTACCACCCTCACCCAGGGGGGCAGGATGCCTACCACTACTACCACCCTTAGCCAGGGGGCAGGATGCCTACCACTACTACCACCCTTAGCCAGGGGGCAGGATGCCTACCTCTACTACCACCCTCACCCAGGGGGGCAGGATGCCCACCACTACTACCACCCTCACCCAGGGGGGCAGGATGCCCACCACTACTACCACCCTTAGCCAGGGGGGCAGGATGCCTACCTCTACTACCACCCTTAGCCAGGGGGCAGGATGCCTACCTCTACTACCACCCTCACCCAGGGGGGCAGGATGCCCACCACTACTACCACCCTCACCCAGGGGGGCAGGATGCCCACCACTACTACCACCCTTAGCCAGGGGGGCAGGATGCCTACCTCTACTACCACCCTTAGCCAGGGGGCAGGATGCCTACCTCTACTACCACCCTCACCCAGGGGGGAAGGATGCCCACCACTACTACCACCCTCACCCAGGGGGGCAGGATGCCCACCACTACTACCACCCTTAGCCAGGGGGGCAGGATGCCCACCACTACTACCACCCTTAGCCAGGGGGGCAGGATGCCCACCACTACTACCACCCTCACCCAGGGGGCAGGATGCCCACCACTACTACCACCCTCACCCAGGGGGGCAGGATGCCCACCACTACTACCACCCTCACCCAGGGGGGCAGGATGCCCACCACTACTACCACCCTTAGCCAGGGGGCAGGATGCCTACCTCTACTACCACCCTTAGCCAGGGGGCAGGATGCCTACCTCTACTACCACCCTCACCCAGGGGGGCAGGATGCCCACCACTACTACCACCCTCACCCAGGGGGGCAGGATGCCTACCACTACTACCACCCTTAGCCAGGGGGGCAGGATGCCTACCTCTACTACCACCCTTAGCCAGGGGGCAGGATGCCCACCACTACTACCACCCTCACCCAGGGGGGCAGGATGCCCACCACTACTACCACCCTCACCCAGGGGGGCAGGATGCCCACCACTACTACCACCCTTAGCCAGGGGGCAGGATGCCTACCTCTACTACCACCCTTAGCCAGGGGGCAGGATGCCTACCTCTACTACCACCCTCACCCAGGGGGGCAGGATGCCCACCACTACTACCACCCTCACCCAGGGGGGCAGGATGCCCACCACTACTACCACCCTCACCCAGGGGGGCAGGATGCCCACCACTACTACCACCCTTAGCCAGGGGGCAGGATGCCTACCTCTACTACCACCCTTAGCCAGGGGGCAGGATGCCTACCTCTACTACCACCCTCACCCAGGGGGGCAGGATGCCCACCACTACTACCACCCTCACCCAGGGGGGCAGGATGCCTACCACTACTACCACCCTTAGCCAGGGGGCAGGATGCCCACCACTACTACCACCCTTAGCCAGGGGGGCTGGATGCCTACCACTACTACCACCCTCAACCAGGGGGGCAGGATGCCTACCACTACTACCACCCTTAGCCAGGGGGGCAGGATGCCTACCACTACTACCACCCTTAGCCAGGGGGCTGGATGCCTACCACTACTACCACCCCCACTCATAGGATGGACAATGCATGACACAACAAGCACACCACAACCTAGGGAATGCAAGATTAAGACATCCCCCCACCACCATGACAAGCGTGTGAGCAGGCTGTGTCAAATGCCTACAACACCGAACATGACATTGAACATACAATGTGACCCCCTAGCACATGTGCCACACATATATGTGTGTGGCACCCACAATGCAAGCAGCCCATGACCATTGTGGCAATGGGGCCTAAACCCCCATCATCACAGTGACCAAAAGGCAAGTGTGGGGTCCATAGCTGAAGCACATTTTGACCATTGTGGCAATGGGGTCTAAACCCCCATCATCACAGTGACCAAAAGGCAAGTGTGGGGTCCATAGCTGAAGCACATTTTGACCATTGTGGCAATGGGGTCTAAACCCCCATCATCACAGTGACCAAAAGGCAAGTGTGGGGTCCATAGCTGAAGCACATTTTGACCATTGGGCAATGGGGTCTAAACCCCCATCATCACAGTGACCAAAAGGGAAGTGTGGGGTCCATAGCTGAAGCACATTTTGACCATTGTGGCAATGGGGTCTACACCCTCATCATCACAGTGACCAAAAGGTAATTGTTGACAAAGAAAGAGCTGCAACTGCCAAACTGCATGGATCATTCCTGGTCACAGAACCAAAAACTCATCTGTGGCAAAGTAGTGTATGTGTCCCATTGCAACATAAATTGGGGGAGCCAAATACTGCAGTGCAAATGAGACATTCCTTTGGCCATGTGCAGACAAACAACACCCATGGGGGCTGAGACCGTCAACAGTCATCAATGACACAATGACAGAAGTGACCATCAGAATGCAGACCCACATATTTGCACCAATGGGCACACAAATGCAGATACCCTGTGGAGACAGCAGATGTGAGGTGAACAGATACCATACCATGGCAGCAATGGGACACACAAACCATGATCACTGTGCTGACCGATGACCTAGGAGTCCCAGGGACAGCAGGGGAAACACACCAAACAACATACAGCCAATGGCACACCCAAGATATGCCAATGCAGTGGTGCAGATGCACAAACACAAACAGGCAGACCAACACTGTCATCATACACAGCAGGTGAGGGGTGGGGGTGCCAGTGTCCCCAGGCAACAACACAACACATGAGGAGAGCTGAATACCAATCATACAGATGTGCATACACTGCCACACTAAGGTAACTCATGGATCCAAATCCCCTATGTGGGCAAGCAGGCATTGACAGGTGAGAGGGAGCACAAAACACACATGTCACACAGGCACGTAGGAACAACAACTGACACAGCAAGTCACAGACACACCACAGCACCACCCCCAGGGCCCCCACAATGTGGTGACCCTGGGCTGAAGAAAAATACCACTGTGATGACAAAGCTAAATGTCGTTCACACTGAACCACAGTCAG